>CM022706.1:73624096-74224096 GCA_012295165.1 Asparagus setaceus
TTACTGATTTTTTCCGGTTTGTGATTGTTTTTGTGATTTTTAAGGAAAATAATATCAGCTTATTTGGATATTATCTTTTACTGATATCTTTTTAAATATTATGATTTATAGATAAATGATTATACGATCTATAAATGTTTGGTAAAAATAATTTTCAGTTATCTTTGTTATCATTATCGTTTAACATGGTAATGGTAATTAATCAATCAAAATCATATTATATTAGGTAACTAATTTAAACAAATGATACCAAAAATTTGGTAATTTATCACTTAATATCTATTTTCATGAATTATCTATTTTAAGAAAATCAGAGAATCAAAAATTTGGTGGTAGCATGTTACTGGAGTGTAAATGAGCATAAGTACAGCAACAAAGGGGATAAGTGTAGCAACTAAACCTGTAAGTACGATAACACATACCTAAGTATAACATCAACAAGTTGAAAGTGTAGCAATAAAATTCATCTTTCACGATACTACGTCAAATTCCCAATCCCGCCTTTTTTGTCACGTTCTTCTACTCCGTACCTTACCCTCACGCATAGAGATATCTCAATCCCGTGGTCATGAGGGTCGAATGATTGGGGTGTCTGAGGGTAAATGTAAAAAATTTAAATGCACCATACATGTACTAGAAGAACCTTTCTTTGTGGTGTTCTATAAAACACCTTAACTGCAAATTTTGGGACAGTTCAAATTGCAAGCGAGCATATAAGGAGCAACCAAAGTAAGGAGTAACAACAAAAAAACAACCGACAAAATTGAGACGAAAATGACAACAGGATGATGGAGGATGAAAAAGATACATTAGAAGATGGAAATGTCGTCGAGAGAATTGGAGTTGAGGTGGGGTCGGGGAGGACTGGAGGTGGTAGTGGAAAGAATAGAGGAAGGCACAAACAAATAGGAGAAGGGAGAGGAGAGTGTGAGAGGAGAAAAAGAGAGGAGGGAAGAGATGAGTAAGGGAGGAGGAGGAGGAGGAAGTGGTGGCAGCAGAGGTGTGTGGCGACGGAGGTTGTAGAAGAGGAGGCTGGGGAGAGAGGAATTTTATAGATTTATTAGAGAGACTCTTTACGTGCATCTTGTATTAGATACTTTAGGGTTTAAAGATAAATAATAATAATATTGGTTTGAGTTTACGAGTATAGACAAAATTACGTGGATCTAAAAATAAATGGGGACAAACTTTTGACTTTAAAGGAAAACCCCTTTCCTTTTGTTCTAACAGCCGAAGAAAAGAAAGGATATGATATAAAGAATTAATTTTCTATAATTATCTTTTGGTTTCCTTGACAATCAAACAGGTCCTTAAACTAAGCAAAAGGTTTGAAAATTGAAAAGTCACTTGTCTCTTGGATAATGAGATGTCCACAACCTTTGTTACCAAAAGAAGTTTTACAATATTGAGTGAATAATTAAAAATATTATATTCTAAAAATATGTTGTCAAGGGTTGTTGAGCTTGTCATTTTTGGCTTTTGAGACCCTTCAAGATCCACACTAAATCTGCCCCTAAAAGCATAGGTCCGCTTAGTAGTTACACAATATTCATCCATGTACATACAACTTGATCTTGAGATTCGTGTAAAAATAATTCAAGCATTTCATTTCATTGGTATGTACAATGCGTGTGCAAAAATATGAAATTGTTATCCAATTAATCTTTTATCGTACATATTAGTAATTTGATTATGATTTGAGTTATGTAATTTTTTATAGAGTATATAGTAAACTATTATATTTTAGTAATTAAATAAAAAATATTCTTAACACAATTTTGTTAAGAAGCTTCCTTTATTGATAATAAAATAATTGGAGTAAGTGATAAAAAAGGAGAGTATTACACTTTAATTATGTGAGTTTAAATTCTATTTTTAATGCCATGATTTAGAATGTTCTAGAAATAAGAAACGAAAAGAAGAAAAGTGAAAGAAAAAGTATCAACGAAAAGAAGAAAAGTAAAAGAAAAAGTATCTCTTGTAAACAATTTCCATTATTTGAAATAAATCCTATTCTCATGTCATAATATAGAATATTCCAAAATAAGCATTGAAAAGAAATGAAAGGAGAGCTTGCTCACTTTGATCCACCGTGAATTTACCAATATTACCCTCTCTTTTCTATTGTGATGGACAAAGTCATCCAAACTTTATGATACCCCTTATTGGTTTTTTATATAAATTAGTTTAGATACATAACAAACAATATATTTAAGGGAATTGAGGGACTTAGTGTCAAAAATAGTTGAAACAATATATTTTAAAATTATGCAGTTGTTGCGACATTAGTGTCAAAAAATAAAATAGCTTAAACAATTGACTCAAAATGCATCGTCCTCATAATCACTTAAAATAAAATAGCAAAGTTACAATAGAAAACAAACAACTTATCTTTGTATATCAAACTCTGAAATACAAATTAGATTTAAAAATAATTCAATGAAACATTTTGGGTCTAAGAGAGATTTTGGAAGTGAGTGGCTTAAGACCAAATAGTGATGAAACCTTGTGTTTATAGGCAAAGAGCCCTTTTGGAAGTAGGTTGGTTCAAACGCAAATGAAAGTAAATCTTTGGCTATGTAGGCAGAAAAAGTCATATACAGTTTGAGGTGTCACATCGTTAGTGTTGCTAAAAAATATAATGATTAATATATTTGGTTTAAAAATACAACATATATGTAGCCACAAAGAATATTGCAAAACTAAATATGAACATAGTGACTCACACTGATATCAACTATCACATATAATTATTGAAATACAAGGTAAGTTTAAAAGTAACTCTGTGAAGTTTTTCGAGTGTAAAAGTGATTTTAGAAGTGAGTGATTTTAAAACGAAATGCAGTATAACTTTGAGTTTATTGGACAAAGAATCTTTTGGGAAGTGAGTAAGTTTAATGGAATAAGAACTTTAGGTGAGATATTTCATGGGTCAAAAAGTGACTTTATAAATGTGTGGGCTTAAAATAAATAAGATAAAAATTGGACTTATTGGTAAATTTTTATTTCTGAAATGAGTGGTTTAAAAAAGGGTTTTCTAATATTAATCCCTTACATCTTTCGTATTTTAAAATTAGTCATTCAAATTATTAAAACTTTTATTAAATCGCTTGATTCCTAAATTATTTTGAAATTAGTCCTTGATATTATTGAAATGGCTATCATGTCCTCCAATTTTAAGTTACTTGGAATTTAGAGACTAATTTGAAATGTATGAGTATCCAATAGAAATTCTAAGATTTGAGAGCCTAATTTCCTTCTAATTGTTATTTCTACTATTTATATGAAGGAAATATCTAAAAAATAATATGGATTTGAGAGACTAATTTTCCTCTAATTATTATTTCTACTGTTGATTGAAGTGACAAATTTTAAAATAACTTAAGGATAAGGGAACCTAACAACAATTTCAATGATTTGAAGGACTAATTTCAAAATAATTTAGGGAATTGAGGGACTTAGTAGCAATTTCAATAATTTAAGGGAGTAATCTTAAAAAATGAAAGATTTAAGGGACTGACTGAAAACTCCTTTAAAAAAAATTGTGGGTGGGTGGGGGGGGGGGAGGTGCTTAAAGCTTTGGGTTTAATAGAAGAAAACGAAAAAAATTGAAAGAGAATTTTCCTCTAATTGCTATTTCTACTCTTTATTGAAGGGTAAAGATGTGGGTCTAAATTGTTTAATAGAAGAAAACAATTTCTTTTTTTTGTTTTGTTGACAAAGAGCATAATCGAACCCTTGACCAACGACATTTGTCACGCCCCGCTTCCCAAAATACCCGGAAGCGGTACATGAACAAGTCCGCGACGTATTAGGTTGAGAAGAAATACAAATAAAATAAAATATTTCTCCTCAATCTAATATGCCAAGCATCAAGTAATAATAATAATCATCACAGTCACAGATCCCAATCACAGCCAGTAAGAATAAATAATAATTCAGAACAGAAGAGTACATATCACCAAAATAGGGTAACATCCAGGACTACAAAACGGGTCTACACGTCTGATACAATACATGTAGCTAAGACTAGAGACTCATAAAACAAATATCAACTGAGCTAAAATGGAAATACTGAAAGAAGTCTAAGGTTCATCAAACTACTGAAGCAAAAAAGAAAACTAAGCTTCAGCTCGATCTACTCCGTCGTCTGGAAGGTTCTCCTGCTGAGAAAACTCCGACTCAAGTGCATCTCCACACTGAACCTGTCCGTCATCTAAATCTGACGTACACCAAGAGAATGGAGTACGTCAGCGTGTATAACACACGGCAAGATCCCACAGGCAATGGCAGTATAATAATAATGCGAATGAATGCAGTAATCAGAAAAATGCGAACAAATCAAGTATAACAATACGGTTAACCACCCATGTAAAGATCCGAATGAGATTAATATTAAGAAATCTACAAAACGAGACGTAGTACGTCAAGCGAAATAATCCAAACAAGAAAACCCTCATGTATATACCGTATGTCTCAGATTGTAAATAACTAAATAATAACCCCAAACTATACACGGATGGAATATATAACTGGAAATAAAGCAACGACATGTGTATCTCAGGTGTCCGTACAACCAGGTGCCCTAACTGTCAAATATCTCAACTCGATGTCTGTATCTAGCCATCCTATAACAGGTCACTGGATCATAACTCTCACAGAGTCGAAGTTCATATCACCGGATAACTGACTGTTCACAAATCCTCTACGTGCATCCAATGCCGCTAAACGAATCGGCCAGAGGACTACACGCAAACTGATTCTACCGTCCGACACAAGCAGACTCGGTGAATACACAAGTACACCGACTAAAGTGACTCCACAAATTGAACTTTAGCCCTACAAACCAACCCTGACTACACAAATTCACCGGTGCGAAGTCCGAAGATACATCAACGACCATATCCGATCACATGAACCAAGACTTTCCCATCCCACGGTCTCAGGTAAATTAAGTCAACGATGCCGATATATCAAACAAGGGTTCACCTCCTAAGCATGGTCAACACACACGTGTCACTAGGTCATGTTCATGACGAACCAAGTCCCTAAGTCATGAACTACTACGGTTCGGGACACAACAAGACTATGAATAAATGTAATATAAACAGAATATAATAACGTAACAGGACTAATCAATAAACGATATAAATGCGAGAACACGAGCTATTTACACATGTAATTGATAACCCTAATAACTCACTATTCAGATCTTGAACTTCTCACCACGAAATAACGTATGCAATTACTCTACGTGCCAATGTCGTGTATCATGAACAGTAACGTGAATAACTATCAACAACGGTACAATATGAAAATGTAAAATAAGAGAAGTTAATCACATGAAATGACGTAGTTTTCAACGTAAATTCCCATGAAAATTCTTTAAACTAATTCTCAACATAATTATCTAATATTTCAATTAAGATATACTTTTCTCTTTAATATTATTTATGAACGATAACTATTTTTTATTTTCATAAATCAACAAAATCTCTTAAAATATTCCAAAATTCTTTTTCTCCTCGGATAATTTCCTTTTAATCATAACAATTAATTAAAATACTTTTACTCAAAATAAATTATTTTCACCAAATAATTTCTTTTAAAAATATTTTCATAATTATAATAAATACTAGAAATATCCTAAAATACATTCTTGCTTCAAAATAGCACGAAATTAATCTTGGATCAATTCTAACCTATCCAATCATCACGGCTAATTTTATACTATCGAATATTCACCGAATATGTAAATGTTAACTGCATGTACGATATCAAATTGGCACGAACTAAACTATACATATACTAATTAATTCATAAAATAGAGAGAGAGAGAGAGAGAGAGAGAGAGAGAGAGAGAGAGAGAGAGAGAGAGAGAGAGAGAGAGAGAGAGAGAGAGAGAGAGAGAGAGAGAGAGAGAGAGAGAGAGAGAGAGAGAGAGAGAGAGAGAGAGAGAGAGAGAGAGAGAGAGAGAGAGAGAGAGAGAGAGAGAGAGAGAGAGAGAGAGAGAGAGAGAGAGAGAGAGAGAGAGAGAGAGAGAGAGAGAGAGAGAGAGAGAGAGAGAGAGAGAGAGAGAGAGAGAGAGAGAGAGAGAGAGAGAGAGAGAGAGAGAGAGAGAGAGAGAGAGAGAGAGAGAGAGAGAGAGAGAGAGAGAGAGAGAGAGAGAGAGAGAGAGAGAGAGAGAGAGAGAGAGAGAGAGAGAGAGAGAGAGAGAGAGAGAGAGAGAGAGAGAGAGAGAGAGAGAGAGAGAGAGAGAGAGAGAGAGAGAGAGAGAGAGAGAGAGAGAGAGAGAGAGAGAGAGAGAGAGAGAGAGAGAGAGAGAGAGAGAGAGAGAGAGAGAGAGAGAGAGAGAGAGAGAGAGAGAGAGAGAGAGAGAGAGAGAGAGAGAGAGAGAGAGAGAGAGAGAGAGAGAGAGAGAGAGAGAGAGAGAGAGAGAGAGAGAGAGAGAGAGAGAGAGAGAGAGAGAGAGAGAGAGAGAGAGAGAGAGAGAGAGAGAGAGAGAGAGAGAGAGAGAGAGAGAGAGAGAGAGAGAGAGAGAGAGAGAGAGAGAGAGAGAGAGAGAGAGAGAGAGAGAGAGAGAGAGAGAGAGAGAGAGAGAGAGAGAGAGAGAGAGAGAGAGAGAGAGAGAGAGAGAGAGAGAGAGAGAGAGAGAGAGAGAGAGAGAGAGAGAGAGAGAGAGAGAGAGAGAGAGAGAGAGAGAGAGAGAGAGAGAGAGAGAGAGAGAGAGAGAGAGAGAGAGAGAGAGAGAGAGAGAGAGAGAGAGAGAGAGAGAGAGAGAGAGAGAGAGAGAGAGAGAGAGAGAGAGAGAGAGAGAGAGAGAGAGAGAGAGAGAGAGAGAGAGAGAGAGAGAGAGAGAGAGAGAGAGAGAGAGAGAGAGAGAGAGAGAGAGAGAGAGAGAGAGAGAGAGAGAGAGAGAGAGAGAGAGAGAGAGAGAGAGAGAGAGAGAGAGAGAGAGAGAGAGAGAGAGAGAGAGAGAGAGAGAGAGAGAGAGAGAGAGAGAGAGAGAGAGAGAGAGAGAGAGAGAGAGAGAGAGAGAGAGAGAGAGAGAGAGAGAGAGAGAGAGAGAGAGAGAGAGAGAGAGAGAGAGAGAGAGAGAGAGAGAGAGAGAGAGAGAGAGAGAGAGAGAGAGAGAGAGAGAGAGAGAGAGAGAGAGAGAGAGAGAGAGAGAGAGAGAGAGAGAGAGAGAGAGAGAGAGAGAGAGAGAGAGAGAGAGAGAGAGAGAGAGAGAGAGAGAGAGAGAGAGAGAGAGAGAGAGAGAGAGAGAGAGAGAGAGAGAGAGAGAGAGAGAGAGAGAGAGAGAGAGAGAGAGAGAGAGAGAGAGAGAGAGAGAGAGAGAGAGAGAGAGAGAGAGAGAGAGAGAGAGAGAGAGAGAGAGAGAGAGAGAGAGAGAGAGAGAGAGAGAGAGAGAGAGAGAGAGAGAGAGAGAGAGAGAGAGAGAGAGAGAGAGAGAGAGAGAGAGAGAGAGAGAGAGAGAGAGAGAGAGAGAGAGAGAGAGAGAGAGAGAGAGAGAGAGAGAGAGAGAGAGAGAGAGAGAGAGAGAGAGAGAGAGAGAGAGAGAGAGAGAGAGAGAGAGAGAGAGAGAGAGAGAGAGAGAGAGAGAGAGAGAGAGAGAGAGAGAGAGAGAGAGAGAGAGAGAGAGAGAGAGAGAGAGAGAGAGAGAGAGAGAGAGAGAGATAGAGAGAGAGAGAGGGGGTGGGTCAGAGTTTGGTTTTTAAAAAAACAAAATATAATATATATATATATATATATATATATATATATATATATATATATATATATATATATATATATATATATATATATATATATATATAGGGTTAGGGTTAGATTGAGGGGTATAGTACAACACATAAAATAGGTGATTTATTATTATGATGATAATTAAATAAAATTGATAGTAATAAAATTATTACACACATATATATATTTCTACGCACCAAATACCAAGCTCAGTTTGCAAAATCATTAGTAATATCAAGAATCAAGATTAGGACTGAAAGTATTCATCGCAATTATTGAATTTATAATGTAGCTAAATCATAAACATAAATATAAAACTCTCTTTTGAATTAGTAGAGAATCACGAAAATTTGAGAAAATATTAATAGTACTTTTAGAAAATAATATTTAATTTTAAATACTAAAATGATATTTAATATTTAAATACCAGAAAAATAACATTTAATATTTAAACACTAAAAATAATATTCAACTTTCAAATGCTAGAAATTAATCTTGGATCAATTCTAACCTATCCAATCATCACGGCTAATTTTATACTATCGAATATTCATAGAATATGTAAATGTTAGCTGCGTATGCGATATCAAATTGTACGAACTAAACTATACATATCTGAATTAATTCATAAAATAAATAAATGAGACAATGGCAAGAGGGATCTTGCATATAATAATTCATAAATAATCTAAAATATAAAATACAAGTCAAAAGTAGCGGGATCTTGCCTAGAAATCCCGCTGTGACGGTGACTAGCGTGCGGGGCCTGACGACACTCGAGGCTGCGACACAGGCGGCCAGCCCGGCAGCGGCTTGACTGGGGCCCGAGGCTATTGGGTTTTGTGTGAAAGGAGGTGGTACATCGCCAAAAAATAAGAATCAAAATCGCAATCAAACGGATCAAACCATGGTAAAATCAAAAAACAACAATCGTTATCAATTTCAAATCATAAATGGAAAATAAGAACCGGTCGACAGACAAATCATCAAATGCTAATAAATCTAAGATTCATTAATAAATCTTTTTTCTGGATCAGTGGATCTCGGGCTCATAATCAAAATCAAAATCAGGATCATAAATCCTCAAGATCGATCATCAATCAATCAAAAATGGTCAGGATCAAGAGATTTAGAGAGGGGGAGGGGGTAAGATGCAGGGTTTGGTTTTAAAAAAACAAAAATATAATATATATATATATATATATATATATATATATATATATATATATATATATATATATATATATATATATATATATATATATATATAGGTTAGGGTTAGATTGAGGGGTATAGTACAACACATAAAATAGGTGATTTATTATTATGATGATAATTAAATAAAATTGATAGTAATAAAATTATTACACACATATATATATTTCTACGCACCAAATACCAAGCTCGGGTTTGCAAAATCATTAGTAATATCAAGAATCAAGATTAGGACTGAAAGTATTCATCGCAATTATTGAATTTATAATGTAGCTAAATCATAAACATAAATATAAAACTCTCTTTTGAATTAAGTAGAGAATCACGAAAATTTGAGAAAATATTAATAGTACTTTTAGAAAATAATATTTAATTTTAAATACTAAAATGATATTTAATATTTAAATACCAGAAAAATAACATTTAATATTTAAACACTAAAAATAATATTCAACTTTCAAATGCTAGAAAATAATATTTAATATTAGAAAAGCAATATTAGAAGATAATTATCAAAAATATTAGAAAAATAATACTAGAAAAATATGTACCAAAAATATTAGAAAAATACGTATCGAAAATTCACGGGTGTTACATCCTACCCCCCTTAAAACAAATTCCGTCCTCGGAATTAAGACAACCCAAAGACAGAGATATGGATTAAGTGAAGGGTAATGAACTACAACCTAAAGTTAACAAATCTTGAAGCGATAATATAAAGAATAAAATTATGCTAATGGTAACAAGTTAGACACAACATAACAATTCAAAGCTAAAGATGACAAACAAAGAAGTAAATGTAACATTTAATGGGTAAAGTTAACAAATTCCAACATAAAGGTAAAAATAATATATAAAGGCCAAAAATTTAATGGTTAAAGATGACAACCCTCGATAGAAAATAAAAATAAAAGTAACACAATTAAGTGAAGGGCAGTAAACCGCATCTTAAGGACAACAAGTCAAAAGGTGGTAAGGACATAGGTGTCAAAATTTAACACAAAACTATCA
Source organism: Asparagus setaceus (assembly GCA_012295165.1). Taxonomy (NCBI): domain Eukaryota; kingdom Viridiplantae; phylum Streptophyta; class Magnoliopsida; order Asparagales; family Asparagaceae; genus Asparagus; species Asparagus setaceus. The sequence goes on from CM022706.1 coordinate 73,634,066, forward strand.
AAATAAAATAACTCAAATAAGCAAAAATTTCATTTCCAAAAGGTAGCAAACCTTGATCAAAATATACAAAATCTAAAGTGTAAACAATACTAAAGAACACAATTATGCTAAAGGTAACAAACTTCTACACAAATGTATCAAGCTAATCAAAATAATATCAATATGCTAAAGGTAACAAACTTTTAGAAGTGAAACAATACATATAATAAAAACATGCTAAAGGTATAAGTTATAAAGAAAATATCAATTCATAACTATAAATAGCAAAGTTTAAAATGAATATAACAATTAATGGTTAAAAGTTATAATTTTAATAAAAGGTCACAAGATAAATGTAAGGACTCTAACAAATGATCTAAAAAGACAAAGCGACAATTAAGCCAAAGTCGAGCCAAAGATAACAAACCTTAACTTAAAGATATCAAATCTCAACTTAACAATACCAAAATCTAAAATTTAAAAATAAAAATATCATCTTGTTGTAACAAGTGTGTAATAGATAACCCTTTAATGAAAAAGGAATTTATAGCTAAAGGCGATAAAATTCAAAGCTAGTAATAGTTAATAGCTAGAGTTAATAAAGTCCAACAAGGTAATAATTTAAGGTTAAAGGTAACAAGGTTCAAATCAAATTTGACAATTTCAACTCAAAGTTAACAACTAGGAAATAAGCATAACACGTTAAGCCAAAATTAATAGCTAAGTGTGACAACCTCAACGTAAATGTAACAAAGCTTAACCTGAAAGTGACAAAATTCAAAATAAAATATACTTTAGTCCAAAAGTATCAAAATAAAATTTAAAGGTAACACAATTAGTTAAAAGGTTCATGTTAAAGTTTGACAAACCAAGATGTAGAAATAAAATGGAAATGTAAGAAATAAAGGCAATCAAACTTACGCTAATAGTAGCAAGTACACAAAGCCATCAATTAATCATATCATGTTTGTATATCAATCACAAAGCGTTATATCAATATAATACATAAAATATGTATATAGTACTTATAAATGCGTAAAATAGTGTTAACATATTCTGACCAAAATAAACAAATAAAATAAAAATGTTGTAGCCAAAGAAAAATCAATAAAATACATATATTAGAAATTAAATCATGCAAATCAATACAACATATCGTTAAGCATATAAAAATCCATACTAAGTCTGCAAAACACAATCATCCTTACAAACATACATAGATAAAAATATATAAAATCAATAATGTTTGTTAATTTTAATTGAACATGATTATTTATCAAATTAATAAGGAAGCATATATAATCAAACTAATTAAGATTTACACAATCAAAAAGTATTTACGTAAATCATATATATATATGCATAAAATAAATTAAGTACATAAATCGAATAATAACATAGCCTAAAATATACAATATAGCACTATGTGTGATAAATAAAATATTGTAATAACCAAAGACGAGGAAAGAGAAGCTATAGGAAGAGTGTGTAGTCGCGAAACGATGGGATAATGATTATCACATTTTAATTACAAATTTATACCCTAATTACCTATTTTATATGAATAAATATCCTGCTAATAACTATTTTTATCTTAATTTGTAGGCTAATGGAGTATTATTGAATAAGAGCCCAAATGAAGATTATTTCAAGCCCAAAAGATCTCTAATGAAGCCCAGAATGCCTAAATCCAAAGCCCACGACTAAGTTTAGAAGCAAAATCTCAACACACATCACTTTCTTGGTCAGAATTATTAATAACTTGGTTTACAATTGAGAATCAAATCAAATATGGAAAAAATAAAGTCAAATTCGTGCTCGGGATGGTCAACCGAAAGAAAAGCGATATCTCTCAATCAAGGCGAGAATTCAACATATTATATATGAAAATTGCCTATCTCGACGAGGCAGACCATCAAATTACCAGATTCTCAAAATTTCATTAGCAGCAGCGGAGTTTGACAGAAATCCGAATTTAAATGATATATATTCAAGTATTTGAAGGCCAAGTTAAATTCTAAGAAGCCCAAGAGCATTTAAGAGAAGCCCAAGAGTCTTAAAGGAATTAAATATAAAGAAATAAAGCCCACAAAGCCCATCTCTCAAGAATTAAATCAATGGTCTAGATTATTTAGAGATCCTATGGCTATGAGGGTTGTTTAGGGCTAACCTAAATCCTATGGTTGTGAGTGTTACTTGGGGCCAAGGCAAATCCAAAGGTTGTGAAAGATTCTTGTTATCTATAAATAGAGGGGTAGAGTGAGGGCTTGAGATTGTGAAATTTTTGTAAAACTCCATTTGGAGAGGAGGGTTACTCTTAATTGAGAAGACCTTCCAAAATTATAACTTTTGTTACACAATAAATGAAATTTTCACCCCTTCAATTTCCTTTCTCTTCTTCTAATCCAAGGACCAAAGGAGGATTAGATTAAGATCGAGAGTTGTTGGTTTTCTTTTATTTCTTCTTTTTCTTTCTTGTTCATTTAATTGCTTTGTAGCTTAGATTTACTTTCATGCAATTTAATTTTATGCAATTTACTTTCATGCAATTTACTTTCATGCAATGTATTTAATTCTTGTATTTACTTTCTAGAATAGATTTTTTCTTTTCTTTAATTCATTTTGAGGCTAGAACCCTCTAGGGAATTACCCCTTTTCTAAGTGTGGAGCTAATACTTGTGGGATCCCTAGAGATTATTTGAAACTAGCTAACAAATCCAACTCATTTATATGAGATTGAGATAAGCTAAGTGGATCTACTCTAGATTCCTCATATCTTTAACTAATCCTCCATACTTTACATTCTTGATTTTGCACTTATCCTTGTTTTTCATTTGTTTATTTTTCTTTAATTGTCTTTCTCCTCTCTTGATTTCTTTTCCTTTTTACTTCTCACATTCTCTCATCCTCATTTTGGTTTATTTACATACATCCGTTTCCATTCTCTAATCTCCCCATTTTCTCACTTTCATTTTGCCTTTATTTACACTCATTCACCTTCACAATCTCAATCTCTCCACAACATTTTCTTCCTCGTTTTCTTTTTATTTCGCATAATCCACAACCCACTCTCTACTCTTTTCATGACCACTTTCACCATGTACATAAACTCCTAATTTTCTTGCGCATAATTTGAGAACCAAAACTTGAACAAAACTCTTCCTACTTTCCGTTCATCGTGGGATCGATAATCTTATATACTATAACTTGATCAAGGTTGTATACTTGCAACTTAGGAGGTAATCACTTATTTTCCATCAGATAACAAACAGTGAAAAGCTCCGGGGTCCAAAAATGATAAAGCAGGAACGGAAGAACAAGAACCTTGCCTAATGCGGACAAGATAAATACAACTAACTTAGTACTCTTAAACATATCCTATCATGGTTGTGGAGGAAAGACGGGAATCAAATTCATTCGAGGGAGAACAAGGAAATCGAAGTCAAAGTCAAAGTCGAAATTGGATAAGATAGGGACTAAAATATATCTTACAGGATAAGGGTCAAATATAGTCTTACGGATGAAATAGTGAGATACGCCTAAATTATTTATCTTATGCATCGTGGAAACTTGGGACTGTGGACCGAGATCCGACTAGACCCGAGCAACCGATTCACCGACCCGCATGGGACCACCAAACTCAGCCGCTCCCAAAATACCCTAAGCGTACATGAACAACCGACGTATTAGGTTGAGAATAAATACAAATAAATAAAACATTTCTCCTCACTCTAATACGCCAAGCCAAGTAATAATAATAATCAATCCAATCACCTGCCAATAAGAATAAATAATAATCGCAATGTAAGAGTACATATCACCAAAATAGGGTAACATCCGTGACTACAAACGGCTCACTGCCCGATACAATACATGTAGCTAAGACTAGAGAATCATAAAACAAATGTCAACCGAGCTAAAATGGAAATACCGAAGAAGTCTAAGGTTCATCAAACTATCAAGCAAAGAAAACTAAGCTTCACCGATCTACTCCGGCTGCCCTCGAAGGTTCTCCCGCCGAAAACTCCGACTCGTGCATCTCCATCAACCTCGTCCATTATCTAAATCGACGACACCAAGAGAATGGAGTACGCCACGGTATAACACACGAATATCCCAATGCAATGACGATAATAATAATGCTAATGAATGCAAGAATCGAAAAATGCTAACAAATCAAGTATAACAATACGGTTAACCACCCATGTAAAGATCCGAATGAGATTAATATTAAGAAATCTACAAAACGACGAAATGCCGAGCTTAAATAATTCAAACAAGAAAACCCTCATGTATATACCGTGATGTCTCAGATTGTAAATAACTAAATAATAACCCCAAACTATACACGGATGGAACATATAACAGAAATAAAGCAACGACATGTGCATCTCGTGTAAACTGCAAATGCCCTAATCACAATATCTCAACTCGATGTCTCAGATCTAGCCATCCTATAACAGTCATCGATCATAACTCTCACAGTCGGGTTCATATCACCGATAACCGATCGCTCACAAATCCTCTACGGCATCCAATGCCGCTACACGAATCGGCCAGAGGACTACACACAAACTGATTCCGGCCTGTCCGGATACAAGCAGGACTCAGGTGAATACACAAGTACACCGACTAAAGTGACTCCACAAATTCGAAATTTAGCTCTACAAACCAACCCCGCTGACTACACAAATTCACGGTGCGAAGTCCGAAGATACATCAATAGCCATATCCGATCACATGAACCAAGACTTTCCCATCCCACAGTCTCAGGTAAATTAAGTCAATGATGCCGATATATCAAACACGGGTTCACCTCCTAAGCATGGTCAACACACATGTGTCACTAGGTCATGTTCATGACGAACCAAGTCCCTAAGTCATGAACTACTACGGTTGGGACACAACAAGACTATGAATAAATGCAATATAAGTAGAATATAATAATAGCAGGGACTAATCAATAGCGATATAAATGCGAGAACGAGCTATTTACATGTAACCCTAATAACTCACTATTCAAATCTTGAACTTCTCAAACGGAATAGCATATGCAATTACTCTACGTGCCAATGTCGTATCATGAGCGATAGCGTGAATAACTATCAACAACGGTACAATATGAAAATGTGAAATAAGAGAAGTTAATCACATGAAATGGCGTAGTTTTCAGCGTAAATTCCCATGAAAATCCTTTAAACTAATTCTCAACATAATTATCCAATATTTCAATTAAGATATACTTTTTCTCTTTAATATTATTTATGAGCGATAACTATTTTTTATTTTCATAAATCAACAAAATCTCTTAAAATATTCCAAAATTCTTTTCTCCTCGGATAATTTCCTTTTAACCATAAAAATTAATTAAAATACTTTTTACTCAAAATAAATTATTTTCACCAAATAATTTCTTTTAAAAATATTTTCATAATTATAATAAATACTAGAAATATCTTAAAAATACATTCTTAGTCCAAATAGCACGAAATTAATCATGGATCAATTCTAACCTATCCAATCATCACGGCTAATTTTATACTATCGAATATTCACGAATATGTAAATGTTACTGCGTTACGATATCAAATTGGCACAAACTAAACTATACATATACGAGTTAATTCATAAAATAAATAAATGAGACAACGACAAGAGGCATCTTGCATATAATAATTCATAAATAATCTAAAATATAAAATACAAGTCAAAAGTAAGCGGGATCTTGCCTACGGTAGAAATCGTATGACGGTGGCGGAGCTACTGCGACGGCCTGACAATTCGACCGCGATCTACAGGGCCCCTGACACGAGGCTGCTTGACCTGAGCGGCGTCAGCGGCAACTAAGCGAATAAGTTTGTGGTCATGGCCGTAACGTCGGGGAGAAAGCAAGGAGAGGAGAGAGGCAGCCAGTGTAATCGCTAAGGCGTCAGGGTGAAAGCGTGATCAGAGGTCTGGGCAGCGGTCAAAGTCAAAGTCAAAGTCGAAATTGGATAAGATAGGGACTAAAATATATCTTACAGGATAAGGGTCAAATATAGTCTTACGGATGAAATAGTGAGATACGTCTAAATTATTTATCTTATGCTTACTGTGAAACTTGGGACTGTGAACTGAGATCTGACTAGACCCGAAAGCACCGATTCACCGACCGCATGGGCCACCACTGTAAACTCACACTTTCCCAAAATACCCTAAGCTGTACATGAACAATCACACGTATTAGGTTGAGAATAAATACAAATAAAATAAAACATTTCTCCTCACTCTAATACGCCAAGCGTCAAGTAATAATAATAATCATCACAGTCACAGATCCCAATCACAGCCAATAAGAATAAATAATAATTCAGAACAGAAGAGTACATATCACCAAAATAGGGTAACATCCAGGACTACAAAACGGGTCTACGCGTCTGATACAATACATGTAGCTAAGACTAGAGAATCATAAAACAAATGTCAACTGAGCTAAAATGGAAATACCGAAAGAAGTCTAAGGTTCATCAAACTATCAAGCAAAAGAAAACTAAGCTTCAACATCTACCGTCATCGAAGGTTCTCCGCCGAGAAAACTCCGACTCAAGTGCATCTCCATATCGAACTCCGTCTCATTATCTAAATCGACGACACCAAGAGAATGGAGTACGCCACGGTATAACACACGAATATCCCACGTGCAATGACAAGATAATAATAATGCTAATGAATGCAAGAATCGTAAAAATGCTAACAAATCAAGTATAACAATACGGTTAACCACCCATGTAAAGATCCGAATGAGATTAATATTAAGAAATCTACAAAACGAGACGAGTACGCCGAAATAAATAATTCAAACAAGAAAACCCTCATGTATATACCGTGATGTCTCGATTGTAAATAACTAAATAATAACCCCAAACTATACACGGATGGAACATATAACAGAAATAAAGCAACGACATGTGCATCTCGTGTCCGCATAAACCGTGTGCCCTAATCACAAATATCTCAACTCGATGTTCAGATCTAGCCATCCTATAACAGTCATCGATCATAACTCTCACAGAGTCGAAGTTCATATCACCGATAACCGATCGTTCACAAATCCTCTACGGCATCCAATGCCGCTACACGAATCGGCCGAGGACTACACACAACCGATTCTACCGTCCGGATACAAGCAGGACTCAGGTGAATACACAAGTACACCGACTAAAGTGACTCCACAAATTCGAAATTTAGCTCTACAAACCAACCCCAGTGACTACACAAATTCACTGGTGCGAGTCTGGAAGATACATCAATAGCCATATCCGATCACATGAACCAAGACTTTCCCATCCCACAGTCTCAGGTAAATTAAGTCAATGATGCCGATATATCAAACACGGGTTCACCTCCTAAGCATGGTCAACACACATGTGTCACTAGGTCATGTTCATGACGAACCAAGTCCCTAAGTCATGAACTACTACGGTTCGGGACACAACAAGACTATGAATAAATGCAATATAAACAGAATATAATAACGCAACAGGACTAATCAATAAACGATATAAATGCGAGAACACGAGCTATTTACACATGTAACCCTAATAACTCACTATTCAAATCTTGAACTTCTCAGCACGGAATAACGTATGCAATTACTCTACGTGCCAATGTCGTGTATCATGAACAGTAACGTGAATAACTATCAACAACGGTACAATATGAAAATGTGAAATAAGAGAAGTTAATCACATGAAATGACGTAGTTTTCAACGTAAATTCCCATGAAAATCCTTTAAACTAATTCTCAACATAATTATCCAATATTTCAATTAAGATATACTTTTTCTTTAATATTATTTATGAACGATAACTATTTTTTATTTTCATAAATCAACAAAATCTCTTAAAATATTCCAAAAATTTTTCTCCTCGATAATTTCCTTTTAACCATAAAAATTAATTAAAATACTTTTACTCAAAATAAATTATTTTCACCAAATAATTTCTTTTAAAAATATTTTCATAATTATAATAAATACTAGAAATATCTTAAAAATACATTCTTATGCCCAAATAGCACCTAAATTAATCATGGATCAATTCTAACCTATCCAATCATCACGCTAATTTTATACTATCGAATATTCACCGAATATGTAAATGTTAACCGCGGTAATGATATCAAATTGGCACAAACTAAACTATACATATACGAAGTTAATTCATAAAATAAATAAATGAGACAACAAAGAAGAGGCATCTTGCATATAATAATTCATAAATAATCTAAAATATAAAATACAAGTCAAAAGTAACGGATCTTGCCTCACGGCCAAATCGATCAAGGCGACAACCGACGGACCAGACGACGACGCCAAGACGACGGCCGACTAACGCGGCACGGACCGCACGACACTCGAGGAGGCCGCACAACGACACGGGCAGCGCCGACGACACGGCTAGGCGGGCTATTGGGTTTGTGGTCATGGCCGCAGATTCGGGAGGAGAGAAACGAGGGGAGAGGGAAAGGCAGCCGTGGTCGCTGGCGGGGTGAGGCCGCCCGAGCCGAGGTCATGGCCCACGGTGAGGTGAGGGCGGCCGGTGGTTGCACCCGCCAAGGACATGGTGGATGAGGAACGGAGGGGGGATCTCGAGGGGCCCACGGACTGGGAGGAGGCCCACCGATGGTGGCCGGGAGGGGTATGGCCTAATGGTCTGGAGGGGAGGGAAGGAGGTGGTGGCGCGGTTGTGGGGGCTGGGTGGGGAAGGAGGTGGGTGATGGCCGGAATGGTGGCCGGGACGGGCGAGGCCGGAGGGGGCTGGAGGTCGGCCTGGAGGTCATGGCCGATGGAAGGAAGGAGGGAGGGGGGGAAGGTGGATGGAAGGGAGGAGGATGGCAAAGAATGGAGAGAGTTCTGGGGTAAGTTTGGTTTTAAAAACAAAAATATTGATTATCACATTTTAATGACATTTTTATACCCTCATTACCTATGTTATATGAATAACGATATTACTAATAATCATTCTTATCTTATTTTGCGTGCTAATAAAGAAATAATGAATAAAGCCCAAATGACTCAAATTCTCTCAATTTCTACCAATTTTGAAGCCCAAATCAAGACAAACAAAGGCCCAAGATACCAAATTGATCCAAGAGAAATTCGTGAAGAAATATCAAGAAAAGACAAAATCCGTTGGGAACCATCGGTTGACCAACCGGTTATTAACCGGTTATTAACCGACGGCCAACCGATCGGTTTGCAAATGCATTCAATTAATGGTGGATTTCTCTTCCTTTTGGCTATGTTTGATCCAATGGTTCACATCAACTCATGGGCTATAAATAGGGATGAATGCCGAGGGTTTTGAGTGTGAAATATTTTGTAAAACTCCATTTGGAGAGGAGGGTCACTCTTAATTGAGAAGACCTTCCAAAATTGTAACTTTGTTACACAATAAATGAAATGTTTCACCTTCAATTTCCTTTCTCTTCTTCTAATCCAAGGACCAAAAGGAGGATTAGATTAAGATCAGGAGTTGTTGGTTTCTATTTTATTTCTTTTTCATTTTCTTGCTTTGTAGCTTAGATTTACTTTCATGCAATTTAATTTCATGCAATTTACTTTCATGCAATTTACTTTCATGCAATGTATTTAATTCTTGTATTTACTTTCTAGAATAGATTTTTCTTTTCTTTAATTCACCTTGAGGCTAGAACCCTCTAGGGAATTACCCTTTTCTAAGTGTGGAGCTAATATTTGTGGGATCCCTAGAGATTGTTTGAAACTAGCTAACAAATCCAACTCATTTTCATGAGATTGAGATAAGCTAAGTGGATCTACTCTAGATTCCTCATATCTTTAATTAATCCTCCATACTTTACCTTCTTTATTTTTCCTCTTATCCTTGCTTTTCATTTGTTTGTTATTTTCCTTTATTCTTGATTCTTGATTTCATTGATTTTTACTTCTCTCTCAATCTCATATCCCCTCCATGTGCATATAATCTCAAACCTAGTTTTGTTATTATGTGCATATAACCATAACCACATTCTCAACTTATTTTCTCCTCTTTTGCACATAATCCACAACCACTCTCTTTTATCTCTCCACATCCACATTCACCATTTTCTCATTTTCATTTTATTTGAATAACTCCTAATTGTCACGCGCATAATTTGAGAATCAAAACTTGAGCAAAACTCTTCCTACTTCCCGTTCCTCGTGGGATCGATAATCTTATATACTATAACTTGAAAAAGGTTATATACTTGCAACTTAGGAGGTAATCATTTATTTCCCATCAAGTTTTTGGCGCCGTTGCCGGGGAACGGTGCATAAGTAGGATTTTGATTAAGTTTGGTTTCTTATTTTGTGTGTTTTCTTTTGTGTAGGAACTTGGAGCTTGAAGATCAAGAGTTGAAGATTCAAGATTGAAGAATTGCCTCCAACGAGGCTTTGCATTGCTTTTGCGTGGGTAACTTCTCTATCTAGTATTTTCAATTCCACCCTTTAGATAGTTCATATACATTAGAGACAATTAGGATAAAAAAATAAAAATAAAAAAAAATTTAAAGGATTTTTTTTCCCTTGTCGACCCTAATAAACTTCATTTTTTTTTGATTGTCGACCATAATAAAAAATAAAAAGATTTTTGTTTTTGCATCCTTTTTAGTTGCTTTTAATTCTTAGGGTTGCATTTCATATAATAGTAGGAATTCACCAAGTGATTTGAGCATCTTGATTTGGCACACACTTGAAAATATCTTAAGGGCAAAACCCATTAATCAAGATAAGATGAGGGATTTCATCACCCTTTCCTTAGCCCAAAAATCACTAATTCCTCACTACACATACCCAAGCCTCTTAAAATTGATTAGGCGTTGGCCCCTAAGGATTCGAGCTCATTAAGAAACAAGAAATCCTTAAGTGAACCGGTCCAAGTTTATTTGGATTAATTGGTGTCTAAGGCAAGGTTTAGGGTTGCGTAAAGGCTCAGAAAGGAAAGAGGTACTTAATTGATCTTTGATCTCCCTCTAGTACTATCCTTACCGGCTAATTACCCAAGTAAACTTTGATCTTTTCACTAAGAGAATTTTAGTTAGGAGTCGGTCTAAGTCAAGTTTAGGCTTAACCCTAGAGTTAGGGTGATTGAAAAGTGATTGCCTTGATTTATTTTTAGTTAGTTTTTCCTTATTTTTTTCTCATCATCTTCTTAACTTTTTCTCTTTTCTTTTTTCAAATAAAAAAAATTTTGATTTTGGTGTATGCAAACTTGGGTTAGGGATAATACCAATCGTTTAATTCGTTTTGATCCATCTCTTGAACCAAACGAAATGGCCAATACCAACCCACCTGTTCTTCAAGATGTTTGTTACCCCACTAGAAATGCAATCCCCTCTTGCATAAAACTCCCCGAGGTCAATGGAGCAAATTTCGAACTTAGACCGCATTTTATTAACATGCTTCCCAAATTCCTAGGAGTAGAAACCGAAGACGCTTACATTTTCATCTCCGAATTTGAAGAAGTTTGCCTCATGATCAAGATGAGGGACTTAACTGAAGATGCGATCAAACTCCGATTTATTCCATTTGCCCTTAAGGACAAAGCCAAAAAATGGCTGTATAGCTTGCCCACAGATTCCATCTCAACTTGGGGTGAATTTGTAAAAGTTTTTCTGAAAAAATTCTTTCCCATCCACAAAACCGTCAAGCTTAGAAACAACATTCAAAATTTTAAAATTGTCCCGGGAGAACCTTTTTGGAAGTATTTTGACAAATTCAAAGATCTTCTTATCCAATGTCCTCACCATGGTCTTGAAAAGTGGCGATTATGCCAAATCATTTATGAAGGATTGGATTATTCTTCAAAAACTTCCTTAGAGTCAATGTGTCAAGGGGATTTCATGAAGAAAAATGCCGATGAAGCTTGGGACTTTTTAGAGAGTTTATCCGAGAAAACCATGCAGTGGGAACATTGTGATGACCGTGTTTCATCAGTTTCCCAACCCAAAACCAGTGGTCTGTCCTTAGAAACGAACATAGCCTCTGAAGCAAAGATGGCTACAATCATGCGTAGGTTAGAAGCTTTAGAAGTCAAAGAACGAGCTCCACCAAATCAACCAAGTTTCGCCTCAGTTGTCATAACTGTCTGTCTCCATCTCATGTTTCGAGGAATGTCCTCTTTAGGATCCGGTCACCACTAGGTCGATAAACGCCGATTTCAAAGATCCTGAATGATCCATTTTCTCCATCCTACAATCCGTGTTGGAGAAATCATCCAAATTTTGCATGGAACCGTGGAAACTACTCCTAAATCAAAATTTCACTCCTCTTCAACCCAACAATTCTCTAGGGCAATACAGCCTCTCAATTTTCAACAACCAAATCACATTTCAAAATCAGCCTCCTCATCACTAATCTGCAAATCACACTCCTCAAATTATCGACCATGATAAATGTCTTAATATTCGAAAAGGGTCTAGAAACTTTGATTAAAACCTCTACACGCACTACCTAACTTATTGACTCAAACATCAAACACGCTTGAATTCCTTCATGCAATCAACCGCAAATCATTTCCAACACTCAAGTCATAGCTAGGTTAGAAACCCAACTTGGTCAACTAGCTAATGCCATGAGTGAGAGAGAGAAAGGAACTTTTCCGAAGTCAACCCGCGCTCCAACCCGAAGGACACGGATCAAGTTCAACCTACTAGTCAAGTGAATGCAATCCATTCACTATGGTCGTAGACAGTCGATAATCGTTAGAATGCCTCTAAGTGAAACCCTTGAACCGTAACAAATTCTCTCCTTCTCGATATCTCCTCGTGACATCACACCCTTCGATGACTCAACCCGAACTGTAACCGAGTCTAATCAATTTAAACCAGCTTGCTCCTACCCTGATAGACTCGTGCCTAGGAAGCACTCCTCTCGTGAGGAGAAAATTCTAGAGACTTTCAAGCAAGTTAAGGTCAACATTCCTCTTTAGATGTCATTGAACAAATTCCTTCTTATGCCAAATTTTTAAAGGAATTATGTACCAAAAGAGGCAAATAAATATTCCAAAGAAAGTCTTTCTCACGCCAATATCGCTGAAGTCCTCTCAAAGTCTATATCATTGAAGCATAAGGATGCAGTTGTCCTACCATCTCATGTATCATTGGTAATACTCAGATCGATAAGGTGCTTTTAGACTTAGGGGCCGTCAACTTGCTTCCAGATTCAATCTACCAACAACTAGGTGTCGGGAACTCAAGCCAACTAGATGCACACTTCGCTAGTCGATAGATCATAAGGTCCCTATGGGTGAAATAACAGATGTATTGATAAAGGTTGGAGACTTCATTTTCCTCGTTGATTTCAGAGTCCCGAAACACAACCCGCTTCCAATCCCAAAGGACGATACCCGTGATCTTAGGAAGACCGTTCTAGCCACTTCTAATGCTCTCATCAACTGTAGAACTGGTCACATGAAGTCGCTTTTGGGAATCATCACGAACTTAATATTTTCAATCCAGAAATAATATTGATAATCACTTTCAAATCAATTACATCAAAGAAAGTTTAATGTAAGTAGAGAATGAATCGACATTAGTTTTGAGGAAATCTTTCATGAGGAACTGAAATCTTAAAAATTCAGATTTGATTTTTCAAAATGAGGAAACCGTGTTGAATACATGCCTCTTGAATGCAACATTCAAGAACTCTTTTCGATGAGCTTAGATTTTGAAAGAGCAACCAAAATGTCAAATTTTCATTAATCAAAAATCTAAGTTCAAAATGCATAACACCAATAAGACCTACCTTAATTTGCTGCAAAACACATTGCAAACCTTGAAATTTTCAGAATTTGAGAACTTCATTGATTATATCATCTTAAAATTCTTTAAATTTCGGGGTAGAATTTTCAGCAATAAGGGAGGATTTAATGTAGAATGTGAGCTTCTCATGTTTCATCTTTTATTCTACATTTTTATTTTTGTCCCACAATAATAATAAAAGAATTTATTCTTCTCTCATGTGAGAGTTTCTTGTTCTTTTCAAAAAAAATAATAAAATAAAATAAAATAAAAAATAAATTTTTGACTTCACCTTCTCATACCAAAGGTAATTACAGAATTTTTATCATTGTTCAAGTCTAATCAACAAATGTAAGTGCTTCCATTCTTATCTGCTTTACTTTGTGCATAATAGAATTTGTATTGAGGACAATACAAAATTTAGGTGTGGGGGTGGGAATTAGTCATTTTGCTATTAGTCATTTTTGCTCTTTATCTTAGTCATTTTTCTCTTTTTCTTACCAATTTTTTTATGTCATTTTTCCCTCTTTTCATAAAAAAATAAAAAAAAATCACTTGCCAACTTAATAGAGTTAATTAATAATCGATCTATTTGATAGAATTTAAGTCTTCTAATCCTTAGTTAGTTCTATACTCAAGTTTACCTTTTATGATAACTCCAAATCAATTTCTTAAGAAATGATTTTCAAGTAGTATACTTTACTTAAGTTTTAACTTAGATTTTAATTAAAGTAATGGAATTTTTGCATGCCTAACTTAGAGTTGAAAATAATTTTTCAAGTTGTCTTGATCCAAATATTGTTCAGAATATATATACATATACACATATATATATTATACTAACTTAACAAAAGAAGAAAAATTTCTCTTAAAATCATTGGTGGTTCTATTTTACTAAGCCTAAGTTGACCGAGTAATTAAGCCCGAGGAGTATTTCTATGCTTAATGACCTAAGCCCAATTGGGTTGGGATTCATTGGCCCAAAACTCGCTAAATGGTCACTTAGAAAGCCCGATTAAAAGAACAAAACCACCAAGGAATAAAGAGTTAAAAAAATTGTCATACTAATCGTGTTTTATATATAGTTATATTTGTATATGTTCTTGAAAAATTAAATGGATTTAAAGACTTGAAGTTTGTTTAAAACAAAGAGTTAGCATGTTCTTTTCAAAACTTTTAAATTAAATTTTTGAGTTAAACTTGGTTTTGTATAACTATAATGAAAGGATTTTCTTAAGAAAATTACATTGGAGTTATGATAAAACGCTTTCTTGAGTATTAACCAACTTCAATTGGAATGTTTGAAGATATCAAATGAATTAATTATTTTATTAACTTCTTTAAATTGGCAAGTTGATCAATTTTGTGGGTATATTCACTGCAAACCCTCACGAGACTACAACTCGCCCACTAGGGTAACCTAGGGTTTAAAGGCTTGTTGTATGCTTAAATACAACCGCCATTCCTCGCGAAGTGAGTTAGGTTTTCTTTTTATTTTCTTTGCTAGAGGACTAGCAAAAATTTAGGTATGGGGGTATTTGATTATCACATTTTAATGACATTTTTATACCCTCATTACCTATGTTATATGAATAACGATATTACTAATAATTATTTTTATCTTATTTTGCGTGCTAATAAAGAAATAATGAATAAAAGCCCAAATGACTCAAATTCTCTCAATTTCTACCAATTTTGAAGCCCAAATCAAGACAAACAAAGGCCCAAGATACTAAATTGATTCAAGAGAAATTCGTGAAGAAATATCAAGAAAAGACAAACTGCTGGGAACCAATCGGTTGACCAACCGGTTATTAACCGATCGCCAACCGATCGGTTTGCAACATATTCAATTAATGGTGGATTTCTCTTCCTTTTGGCTATGTTTGATCCAATGGTTCACATCAACTCATGGGCTATAAATAGGTGAATGCCGAGGGTTTTGAGTGTGAAATATTTTGTAAAACTCCATTTGGAGAGGAGGGTCACTCTTAATTGAGAAGACCTTCCAAAATTGTAACTTTTGTTACACAATAAATGAAATGTTTCACCCTTCAATTTCCTTTCTCTTCTTCTAATCCAAGGACCAAAAGGAGGATTAGATTAAGATCAGAGTTGTTGGTTTCTATTTTATTTCTTTTTCATTTTCTTGCTTTGTAGCTTAGATTTACTTTCATGCAATTTAATTTCATGCAATTTACTTTCATGCAATTTACTTTCATGCAATGTATTTAATTCTTATATTTACTTTCTAGAATAGATTTTTCTTTTCTTTAATTCACCTTGAGGCTAGAACCCTCTAGGGAATTACCCTTTCTAAGTGTGGAGCTAATATTTGTGGGATCCCTAGAGATTGTTTGAAACTAGCTAACAAATCCAACTCATTTTCATGAGATTGAGATAAGCTAAGTGGATCTACTCTAGATTCCTCATATCTTTAATTAATCCTCCATACTTTACCTTCTTTATTTTTCCTCTTATCCTTGCTTTTCATTTGTTTGTTATTTTCCTTTATTCTTGATTCTTGATTTCATTGATTTTTACTTCTCTCTCAATCTCATATTCCCTCCATGTGCATATAATCTCAAACCTAGTTTTGTTATTATGTGCATATAACCACAACCACATTCTCAACTTATTTTCTCCTCTTTTGCACATAATCCACAACCACTCTCTTTTATCTCTCCACATCCACATTCACCATTTTCTCATTTTCATTTTATTTGAATAACTCCTAATTGTCACGCGCATAATTTGAGAACCAAAACTTGAGCAAAACTCTTCCTACTTCCTGCCTCGTGGGATCGATAATCTTATATACTATAACTTGAAAAAGGTTGTATACTTGCAACTTAGGAGGTAATCATTTATTTCCCATCAAATATATATATATATATATATATATATATATATATATATATATATATATATATATATATATATATATATATATATATATATATATATATATATATATATATATATATATATATTATTTTATTTTTTTAAAACTAAACCCGCATTCAAAATTTATATATATATATATATATATATATATATATATAGGGTTAGGTTAGATTGAGGGGTATAGTACAACACATAAAATAGGTGATTTATTATTATGATGATAATTAAATAAAATTGATAGTAATAAAATTATTACACACATATATATATTTCTACGCACTCAAATACCAAGCTCAGTTTGCAAAATCATTAGTAATATAATGAATCAAGATTAGGACTGTAAGTATTCATCACAATTATTGAATTTATAATGTAGCTAAATCATAAACATAAATATAAAACTATATTTTGAATTCAGAGATTCCTGAAAATTTGAGAAAATATTAATAATACTTTTAGAAAATAATATTTAATTTTTAAATATTAAAAATAATATTTAATATTTAAATACCAGAAAAATAAAATTTAATATTTAAACACTAAAAATAATATTCAACTTTCAAATGCTAGAAAATAATATTTAATTTTTAAATATTAAAAATAATATTCAACTTTCAAATGCTAGAAAATAATATTTAATTTTTAAATATTAAAAATAATATTTAATATTTAAACACTAAAAATAATATTTAATATTAGAAAAGTAATATTAGAAGATAATGATCGAAAATTCACTGTGTTACAACATTAATTAGAGACATCATATTGCTAAGTAGGGATGCCTTCGATCTAGATACAACTAGGGTATGATACTTATCGGAGCCATATCCACTTGCCAATCACTGATATCGTTGATGTATATAATCACAGCCACTAACCTCGAATGAGTTTAGCTTTAAAGAGAGCGAGTCCGCTTTCTCCTAAAGCCAAATGACGACCCTACCAAAGGATTCGCCACAACAGAAAGAAGGACTCGCGAAGAGGCGGAGTTGGGATCTCCTGGTTCCTCCGACGGCCAAGTTAGTAGAGTGGGGATAGTCTAATGGAGCGGAATTCACTCGTAAGAGATTGCTTACCTTGTTCGCCGCTCGCTGCTCTTTATATCTAGGGTTGGGGTATTTCCGCCTTTCCATCGCTTGAGGAACCACCGATGAGTCACTCTTTCCTCCACGCAGAGCCCGGATTGGCCGAGCATTTTATTTGTCCGCTATGGGGCCGGCCTTTACGTGTCAAATTGCGGTAGTTTGAGGGTTAGTGTGGTCTATTCGCCATTAATGGGATGGGATTGACTACCAGAATGCATGGGTCCGAGGTGCCTTAAATAATGCGGAGAGATGGGGAATTAAGGGCCGCTGCATTTAATGCGATGTTGATGGGCTCGAGCATCAGATAACCGCTGCTCGAGTGGAGGGAACCACATAGGATGAGAGAGGGGGTTGAGGCCGGTGGCCGACTCGCACCGCCTTCCGCTTGGCCATGGCGATGGTCGCCCGATGGACCGGACTGGCCGGTACATGCAGCCGGCCGGTGGGTTGAGTGTGGAGGTTCTTGTCGGTCCTCATTGGTAGACAAGCCGCTCGCTCGACGGGCGCTGGTTTTTCTTTAATCACCGATTAGTGGTTATGACCATAATAGCTGGCCCCTTTCGCTGGAGTCGGTTGGAAATGAGTCCAAGTGAAATGAGTAGCGCGTTCTCGCCCGAGGGGTTCGAGGGGGTCCGAATCGCTACATCGATGGGACGCGGGCCGACGCCGACCCTACCAAAGGATTCGCCACAACAAAGAAGGACTCGCTAAGAGGCGGAGTTGGGATCTCCTGGTTCCTCCGACGGCCAAGTTAGTAGAGTGGGGATAGTCTAATGGAGCCGAATTCACTCGTAAGAGATTGCTTACCTTGTTCGCCGCTCGCTGCTCTTTATATCTAGGGTTGGGGTATTTCCGCCTTTCCATCGCTTGAGGAACCACCGATGAGTCACTCTTTCCTCCACGCAGAGCCCGGATTGGCCGAGCATTTTATTTGTCCGCTATGGGGCCGGCCTTTACAGTGTCAAATTGCGGTAGTTTGAGGGTTAGTGTGGTCTATTCGCCATTAATGGGATGGGATTGACGGCTCAGAATGCGATGGGTCCGAGGTGCCTTAAATAATGCGGAGAGATGGGGAATTAAGGGCCGCTGCATTTAATGCGATGTTGATGGGCTCGAGCATCAGATAACCGCTGCTCGAGTGGAGGGAACCACATAGGATGAGAGAGAGGGGGTTGAGGCCGGTGGCCGACTCGCACCGCCTTCCGCTCGGTCATGGCGATGGTCGCCCGATGGACCGGACTGGTCGGTACATGCAGCCGGCCGGTGGGTTGAGTGTGGAGGTTCTTGTCGGTCCTCATTGGTAGACAAGCCGCTCGCTCGACGGGCGCTGGTTTTTCTTTAATCACCGATTAGTGGTTATGACCATAACAGCTGGCCCCTTTCGCTGGAGTCGGTTGGAAATGAGTCCAAGTGAAATGAGTAGCGCGTTCTCGCCCGAGGGGTTCGAGGGGGTCCGAATCGCTACATCGATGGGACGCGGGCCGACGCCGAAGCGCTTGGCCATTGGCGCCGCCGGGCGAGGTGGGGCCCTCGGGACTCTCCCGGCTGCCTCGAGTGGGGTTTTAATCCTCTCCGCTGATCGCGAAGGGAGCCGCTGGGTCCCACCAGATAAATAGAGAGAGGTGACAGAGGAAGGCATTCACTTTCTTCCCTCGCTACTTAACTTGGCGATTTTCCTACGGTGGTGAAGGTCCCAAGATGGATTCCGACGCCATAAGCAACTTGATGAGTTCCGCTCAAGGTTACCCGTGACGCAAATGAGGTCTTTGCGCCGAATTCACATACCGAGGCGCATAAGTTGGAGGCTCCTACAAATCATCTCCCAGATACGCCACGGCGCAGCGAGGGCTCCTCAGATCTCAAACACTTGAATGCGGCTCCGGTTGTCAGCCGCACCCTTTCTTCGAAGTGTTTGATGAGTTAGGTGTCTCCCCAATGCAAATGACGCCAAACTCGATAGCCATATTGGTCGGCTTCACCACATCCGCCGCTGGCTCTCGATTCGCCGACGATGAGCGTGCCGAAGCCACTTGGTCGGCGCCACACCCGTAAGACGCCACTATTACCTCCGTGATGCCTGAGAATTAAGGTTATCCTTGATCCGCCAAGTCGATCAAAGGGTGGAAAGACAGTTCGCTCGGGTCACCGGGGACGACTCAACTTAGGGTGTGCGCCCCGCCGAGATTAGAGAGAAACCCTAGAGCCTACATCCTTGTCGCCGAAAGCACCTACGAAGTTGGAGCAGATCGTTAACTACACGGGCCGCAGACGATGGACGCTTTGCTTGACAGTCGGTTTTACGGCCATGGGATTTCGGCCCACTCCTCCCGCCCTTCCGATGAGGCGAGGGCTCATAACGGACTTTCGGGGACACGGAGAGCACTAAGGGCTGAACCCACTCCGGGTGAGGAGCTCCCGGAAGAACCCAGAGAGGGGTCGGCTCGGCCTGCCAAACGGCCGAGGAGCGAGTCGCCCTTGGGGGGAAATCGCTCCCAGCCGGGAGGTGAGAGGTCCGACGTGGGGACGACCGTAGCGGGATGCGGTCGTATATCAGAAGGTGTCGCCTTGGGTGGCGGGCCCGGTTTCCGGAGGACCCGGCAAAAGAAAACCAGCCATGGTCCTCGAGGTGCTAGACGGGCGGGAGAGAGTGTGGAGCATCCGATTGGAGAGGAGCCGCCGAGGTGGAGGGGCGGAGGACGACCGATCATCGACCGAGGCAGAGGGGAGGTCGGCCCCGAGGTACAGCGCGGCCCCCGGCTATGCCGGGAGGCTCCTGGGGCGGTATCCCACGCGGAGCCACGTGGAGTCGGACGGTGGTCGACCACCGTGGGACGGCCTCACCGACCGAAAAGAATCTGGCCGGTGGCCGGAGCGAAGTTTTGCTCCAGCGGGTGGCCCTCCCCTATCGCTGCTGAGGGTGAGGACCGGAACAAAGCCAGTAGGCCGATGATGGGGCTCTCTCCCTCGCCGCTATGATGGGGAGCCGATGCGAGCATCGCGATAGGCCGACATGGTACTCGGATGCTCGCCGCCGGTGTTAAGGTCGAAGCACGCATAAGGAAAGGCGGCAGAGCAGCCAGCCTTGCTCGCGGATCGAGATTTTGGCGGCGATTCTCGATGTCGGTTCGCACATCATCCCGCTGGAGTTATTTGACCGTGGGTTGTTTGGTGGAGGACGAAGCCGCTCACCGGCCGCTGTGGCCATCAAGCCTATGAAAGGCTTCGAGAAGCATCCGCCACCGAGGCCACCCCTAACGAGGACTTAGACCGAAGTTATCAAGGAGCTTTCAATTAAACAGCCGAAGCTTGATGATTGGCGCGAGATGGAGGTTAAGGACCAAGTCATCGTGGAACTCAAAGCGCCCAGGAGAGGATGTTGGTCGATATAGCGATTCGACAACGCCTTCAGACGGGCGGGGACGCACCGGGTCGTCCGACGCTTATAGAGAGTGCGACCGGGCGACGGCGCAGTCGCTACTGAGAGGCGTGTCGCCCAAAGATGCCAAGGCTCGCTTGGTGGAGGAGTCGGTCGCCCGTGAGCAACTAGCAAGGAGTGTGCGCAACTTAAGGAATCCTTAAGCGCATGAGGAGAAGGCGAAACATCCGAGTCGCTCGATTATCGGCCATCCCCGAGAACGAAACCGACCGCCATCGCCGAAGAATACCGACAAAGCACGATGGGGAAGGTCGAGGTTGCTCGCTTGTAAGGCGGGTTGTGACTTCATGGTTAAACAACTACCGCCAAGTATCGAGGGTCCTGTGCCGACTTCGATATCCTCCGAAAGTGTAGCCGCCGATAGATCTCCTCTCGAGGTTTGAGGCGGCGGTGCGGATACGACCGGGCGACAACGACGCCGAGGAGGGAGAGGAGGACGGTCATCAAGCGTGGCTCTTCGAGCGATGCCGGCCCGGGTCCGTAGTTTAGGTTTTAAGCACTCGTTTGTAATGTAATCAGCGGTTGTGTATTTTGTACTTGTCAAGTGAATGAATGCAATAAGAGTTTGTTTTCGTAGTTGTGTTTTGTGTCGCTTATGGCTGAGGTTATTTGGTGAATTGACTGGCCGATGGTCTTCCATTGGGCGGCTGTCCCAGGATGGCCTCTCGTTAGCTGAGTCGGCCTTTGGGGTCACTTGTTCTTGCTTGGTTGGTTCATTGGGCCGGCTGGGCAGAGTCGATCCGCTCCAAACAAAAGACGGGCTTAGTTTTCTGGCGCAATGTGGGGCCATCAGGTGATAAGCCTTGACGCCGCCGTACTTTAGCCGCCGGGCGCTCAATTTCGCTAAGAGACGGGCCATAAAGGCGGCTTTTCAATTTTCAAGTGGCGGTTCGCATTTGAGCATCAATCTCGACCGCTGTTCAAGCGCCGCCTAAACGGACACGGGCATTCCGGTGTCTATATATACCCATACTCCATTTGGGGATTTCTTTTGCACTTTCTAAAGACCTATCCTCTTCTTCTTTCTTAAAAGCTAATTTTCGCCATGGCCGCTTCTACTCCCCGCCTCGTTGATAGGGTCGCCAAGCTCAAATCTTGGCAATCGGCGCAGAGAAGAGGACCCGAGGGGATCCACGAAGGTACGATCTTCCCGTAGGGTTCACAGCTTCTTCCAGAAAGACAGCCATTGTCGCATCATGGCGCTGATAAGTTACCGCTGTACATGGCGACTTGGACAATGGATTGCCTCCCCGGGCTGCTCGCGGAAGAGGTTATGCGAACGCTCGGGTGTCTCCGATGCAGCTTTGCCCCTAACGCCATCGCTACGATAATGGCGTTTGGTGATCTGTCACCGTGAAGGTGGTGCCGACTCTTCAACTCTTCTAAGAACCTCGCCACGGTGAGGGCGACAAAGAAGGACGCCATTTCTTTTCGCATGTGGGTGGTCGGTTTGTCGACATTCGACTCAATAAGGACCGGAATAACAAATTGCCTGGTTTTGGCCGACGCCAATTGGCTTGCCGCTCATGGCCGGAGATTAACAAAGACTACCAAGAATCTTCCTCTCTCTCAGGACGGAGGCGACTCGACAAGTTCCGCCATTATTCGTGGTCGCGAAGGGCTATAACTTGTTCGACAACGCCACGAGGGTAGCGGGCTATCCTTCGCTCGACCGACCGGGCCGACGAGGACAAGGAGAAGGAGCGCCGAGGTGGCCCCACAACAAGCCGAGGATCCCAAGAGTGGGGGTCCCAACCGACCGAGGCTGGCTGTGGCCGCAGCCTTCCCAAAAGAAGGTCGTGGAGGGGGTCAGGCCGCGAGGCGCAGCAGTGGAGGAGAAGTTTGAAGAGTTGGCGGCTAGGCCGCAGTGAAGAGGGCTCTCCTCCGCCCGTGGCCACCAACCAAAGAAGAAGAAGAAGAAGACGAAGGAATGGCGGGCCGACCTTGGAGGAGACGATTGAGAGGGTGGTCTCCGAGCTGGCCGAGGGCGTCACTGGGGAGCTTCCGACCGTTGGGGAAGAGTCGTCCCTGCCAGTCCTCCCCTCGCCTCGGCCTGGCGGGGTTGCATCGGAGGGGGCATCACGTCCACAGGTAGGCGAAGTCCCTAGCCACAGGCTGGGTCAGCTGCGGGCGACCGAGGGGCTCCTCGCCACTGGGTGATGGAGACGCCTCCGAGGAGCCCACTGCAGGTCGGGAAGGAGGCGGCCGCCGGAGGAATCGGCCCTGAGTCGGATCTCGGGTTTGCTCAAGGACTTGGGCATAGAGCTTCCTTCCGCCATCGATAGCCGAGGTGGGTCGCTGAGGTGGAGGGAGCCGCGATCCCACCATCGGCACTGTGGGAGGGGTACTGCAAGGGGGAGCCTTCCCAAGCCGCACCCATTCATCCCCGATCATTCTCTCCTTAGAGAGGGCACGGTGCTTCTCTCTGGGCTGGCCGAGCAGCTCACTCTCCCCACGACAAGGATCTCCCGAGGAGACGCCACTGCCTCCCAAGAAGCCCTCTTGAGTTACCACACTCGAGGGGCCTTGGTAGGGAGGAGCTTTACTACCGGGCCGCCTTGCCATGAATGCCGTGGGCGACTTGGCTGAGAGGCTCGCAGTAAAAGAGGAGCCGGAGGAGGCGAGAAGAGGGCGGCCACCCTTGAAGCGGAGAAGTTGAAGTCGGCGCCAAATGGCGCTGAGTTGGAGGCCAAGCACCTTCGATCGCCGATCTCCAAGCTCAACATTCGTGAGCGTGGTCGCCATCGATGAGTCAAGGGGAGGTCGCTCGCTGAAACGACAGCTTGAAGGCCCGAGAGGGAGATCGAGGAGTGGAAGGCTCAGACGAGAGGCCGGAGGGCTTAGCCGGGGCCGAGAGTCGAGAGCCTAACTTGCGGGTCGCCCTTGATGAGTCAAAGGCGCTCACCGATCACCGTGGACGACGCCAAATTGATCGAGGCTCGCTCAAGTCCGCAACGTCGGAGGAGGGCAAGAAGGAGGTCATTGAAGAGTATAGGCAGGGACCTATGGGGAAAGTGGAACTGTCCCTAGCTGTCAAGGCGGGCTACGATTACTTGAAAGCGCAACTTTCTTCGGAAGCCCTTTCGACGCTGAGGCTCACATATCCCCCCAGAGTGGAGGGTTCCCTGCGCGTCCTCCAAGGCCTGGAAGCCAGGGGAGCAGGAGTGCAACTTGACGCTGAGGACGACCCCGATGAGGATGAGGACGACGGGGAGGACGAGGACGAAGATGAAGAGGGGGGAGACGGCGGCGAGGGAGGAGATTAGGTCGCCCAAGCATCTTGTTCTTTTTGTTTTTGCATTGACAAAATTGTCTTATGTTTGTAATACATTTTACTGGTGAATGACAATTGAATTTATGCCTCTCATACCAACTCTTTCCCCTTTTTTGGCTCTTTCTTAGGCTTTGTGGCAATAGCGACTTTATCGGACCGCCGCCCTCTATGTTTTGTACGATATGGCAAATGGGTCGAGACTGCGGGTCGTCGCCCAGTCGGCCTGATTGGTAATTCCGCGCTCAATTCGTGGTCGGCCGTAAGTGAGTGGGGTCGACCACTGGGTGATAGGGTCGTTGTCGGCTGTGGAGGGGGCGACTATTCGTTCCTCGATTTGAGCATAGGTGTTGCCAGCGGGCCGTCCTTTGGTCGCTGACTTTTAGGCTTCCGGGATGGGCGGTTGGTTTCATTTAAGACTGGCGCTTTGGTGTTTTTCGAGATGACGATTCGCTGGTGACCCTCGAAGTTCCACACTCTTAATTTCTTCCGCTGATCACGAGGGGCTTAGCATTTATGGGTTCTATTATAAATAGGGAGGAGACCATTACTTATCGTGCTCTCAAGTAGGTTGGTGGCTAATTCGCCTTTACTCGCCATCTCTAAGGTTTCAAATTGGGAGCACCGTGAGTTTTGGCCGAGATGGTTGGGGCGGGGTGGATTCTCTCCCCGAGTCCACCATCTTCGGGTTTTCCCACGAGAGTGCCTACGTAGTTCCTGGCCATCTCAGGAAGGAAGGGGAAACCCCTCGCTCGCATCCAAAGAATTGGGGCACGGTTTGTGATCGCCATCAGATTTATTTTAGTAAGAGATAGTGGGAGCGTTGAGTATATCTCTTAAGAAGGGCTGTTTTGTTTACATCCATGGATTCTGATTTATTGTGCTGATATGGAGCCATGGGGTCAAACACCCAAAATCCTTTGGCAGTACTTCACTCGGCTTAGACGCCGAGGTGAGCAGAGGATGCGACGGGAAAGTCGAAGATATCAAGGCGACAACACCATTTGGATGCCCATTTAGGCTTGTAATTTCAATTTTCCTTTTATTTTGGTATTTCGGGCGTGCAGCCCATTGTAAACTTTGCTTGGAATATTAATGAAAAGTCGTATTTCAAGGATGGTTGTTCATTCGATTCATTCATTTCTCCTTTTTTTTTTTGTGTTTGTCGAAAACGAGTCGGCCCTTGTGAGGCTTATAATAAACATGATAAGTAGATCGAAGACAGGTCGGCCTCTGTGGGGCTTACAATAAACAAGTAGACCGAAAACGGGTCGGCCCCTGTGGGGCTTACAATAAACATGAGTAGATCGAAGACAGGTCGGCCCCTGTGGGGCTTACAATAAACAAGTAGACCGAAAACGGGTCGGCCCCTGTGGGGCTTACAATAAACAAGTAGACCGAACGGTCGGCCCCCGTGGGCTTATTTCCGAATTGGCCCAATCGCTGCTGTGGTCGCTCGCCCGCCATCGACTCGCTAGTTGGGTGTATAAGGCCCGCCTTCATCCGCAGCCTTTGTCAAGCTCGCCGGTCCTGTGGCGACGCTAGCCACGGCCGGCTCTACAGGGCGGAGCTCCGCAGAGGACGAGGTCGGGTACCTAGGACTTACGTGGCTTAGGTCTTATTTCTCGCAGAGCCGATCTCCGCTTTGAGGCAAAGAGCAAGCCCGAGCCGCTCACGGGAGCCGCGACCAGAGGTGACGCACCGCAGAGGTCGGGTGCCTAGGACTTACGCGGGCTTAGGTCTTATTTCGCAGAGCCGATCTCTGCTTTGAGGCAAAGAGCAAGCCCGAGCCGGCCACGCGGGAGCCGGGCGACCAGAGGTGACGCATCACAGAGGTCGGGTGCCTAGGACTTACGCGGGCTTAGGTCTTATTTCTCGCAGAGCCGACCGCTTTGAGGCAAAGAGCAAGCCCGAGCCGGCCACGCGGGAGCCGGGCGACCAGAGGTGACGCATCACAGAGGTCGGGTGCCTAGGACTTACGCGGGTTTAGGTCTTATTTCGGCAGAGCCGATCTCGCTTTGAGGCAAAGAGCAAGCCCGAGCCGGCCACGGGAGCGGCGACCAGAGGTGACGCATCACAGAGGTCGGGTGCCTAGGACTTACGTGGCTTCTAGGTC
This sequence comes from Asparagus setaceus, assembly GCA_012295165.1. Taxonomy (NCBI): domain Eukaryota; kingdom Viridiplantae; phylum Streptophyta; class Magnoliopsida; order Asparagales; family Asparagaceae; genus Asparagus; species Asparagus setaceus. The sequence continues at coordinate 73,660,643 of CM022706.1, forward strand.
TTATTTCTCGCAGAGCCGATCTCCGCTTTGAGGCAAAGAGCAAGCCCGAGCCGGCCACGGGAGCCGGGCGACCAGAGGTGACGACCGCAGAGGTCGGGTGCCTAGGACTTACGTGGCTCTAGGTCTTATTTCTACAGAGCCGATCTCTATTTTGAGGCAAAGAGCAAGCCCGAGCCGCCACGGGAGCGGGCGACCAGAGGTGACGCACCGCAGAGGTCGGGTGCCTAGGACTTACGCGGCTTCTAGGTCTTATTTCTCGCAGAGCCGACTGCTTTGAGGCAAAGAGCAAGCCCGAGCCGGCCACGCGGGAGCCGGGCGACCAGAGGTGACGCATCACAGAGGTCGGGTGCCTAGGACTTACGTGGCTTAGGTCTTATTTCGCAGAGCCGATCTCGCTTTGAGGCAAAGAGCAAGCCCGAGCCGGCCACGGGAGCCGGCGACCAGAGGTGACGCATCACAGAGGTCGGGTGCCTAGGACTTACGTGGCTTCTAGGTCTTATTTCTACAGAGCCGATCTCTCGCTTTGAGGCAAAGAACAAGCCCGAGCCGGCCACGCGGGAGCCGGGCGACCAGAGGTGACGACCGCCAGAGGTCGGGTGCCTAGGACTTACGTGGCGCCTAGGTCTTATTTCGCAGAGCCGATCTTTGTTGGATTCGCCCTTGGCTCTGCTTTAACGGGTTGGGCAATTTGTCTTGACTTGGCGGGTAGGGTGCCGTCACTTAATCGAGCGAGTTGGATCACCTGCCGCGACTAGGAGAGAAGGGTTCCTTGACTCGTTCTAAGCGAGAGGGAATACCATAGCTCGACTTAGTGAGGGGTAGGCTCGCTTGACTGGGTAAGTTGGGTCGCCTGTCTCAACTAGGTGAGAAGGGTTCCTTGACTCGTCAGGGTGAGAAGGGTTCCTTGACTCGACCTAGTAGGAAGGGTCACCAACTACTCAGAAGGAAGCTACCTCGCCGTGCTAAGAGAGTGGGATTTCCGCCGCTGCTAGGGCAGAAGGGCGCACCTCAACTCATCCCTGGGAAGGGTCCCTAAGCTCGGTTCCAACAAAGCAGCCCATCCCGACTTGACGGATGAGATTGGTTTTCACCGCTCGCTATGGCGCAGGAGGTTGGTTTGATCTGGCCGCGACGAGCCGATTATTTAAGACGCCCTTGTACCATTTAAGGCAAGGATAATTGTCAGGCAAAATTCTATTTATATTGATGGCTTTTGAACAAGGTTTACAATGCAAATTCATTGAAAAAACTTCCTGAGGTGTTCTATGTTCCAGGGATGTTGTAGGACTCTCCTATCAGGACTTCTGAGGCGATATGTTCCGGGGCGTGGTTCTTCGAGGACGGTGTAGGGTCCTTCCCAATTGGGCGCCAACTTGCCGCGTTTGGTGTCTTTATCGAAGGCCGCTTTCCTCAGCACTAGGTCGCCGACTTGGAATCTCCTTGGTCGGACTTTACTGTTGTAATGTCGGGCGATCCGCTGTTGATTGACGACTTGCCTGTGTAGAGCGGTTGCTCGGATCTCCTCCATCAAGTCCAGCTGTCCTCGAAGTCCCTCGGAATTTGCTTCTTCGTCGAAGTGTTGGAGTCGGATGGTGGGCATGCCGACCTCCACTGCTACCGCCGCCTCCATAAGTTAGCATGAATGGGGTTTCCCAGTTGAACTCTTGTGGGTCGCCCCAGACGCACCATAAGATGCTTGGCGCCGACCCAATTGCCGACCGCTGGTCGAATCTCTTCTTCGAGCTTGAGGATGCATTTGTTAGCAGCTTTCCGCCACCGCTGCACTTGGGGTGGGCTACCGGTTTAACTTGAGCTTGATCCCCATTCTTCACAAAATCTTGGAATCCCCCGCCGAACCGGGTGCCGCTTGTCGGTGATGAATGAGCGAGGGACGAATCGGCATAATGATCGACTTCCAAGCAAAGCCGGTGATGTTGGTCTCCCGATCTTTGCTAAAGGCTCGCCTCGATCCATTTGGTGAAGTAGTCGATGGCTTACTATCAAGAATTTACGCCTCGAGGCAATGGGAAGCTGCCCCAAGATATCCAAATTCCCATTGGGCTTAAAGGAAGTGGGTGAAGATAGAAGTGAGCTCGCGGGCGGCGCTCTAGGGATCTCGCTAAGAATTGACACTTTTGCATTTGGAGACGAGCCACGGAGTCACCACAATGGTCGGCCAGTAATATCCTTGGTGTATAATCTTCTGGGCGAGAGTTCTTGCCCCTGGGTGGTTTCCGCAGGTGCCCTCGTGGATTTCCCTTAGGACATAATCGGCTTCGGCTGGCCGGAGGCATCGGAGATAGGGCCCCACCCCGCTGCCTAGGTAGGACGACCGATAGAGCTGGCCGTCGATCATGAGGTAGCGGCGGCTCCTTCAGTTTTCGCCGACCGGTCGGGTGTAAGGAGCCGGCGGTCAAGAATTGGACGAAAGGGTCCATCCAGCAAGATTCCCCCGAAGGGTCGGTCTGCATGACATCTGATGGGTCTCCCGCAATGCTGGAGTGTGGGAGTGTGTCGGCGAAGATGGGTCTGGAGCTACTCAGGGAACTGGTTGAGGCGAAGCCGACAGGCATCCGCCGAAGGCTAAGGGCGCGGGGACTTGGACGATCCCGGTTGGCGGCTGGGGAGCGTGTCCTGACGATCTTCGTGCATCGAGCCATCCTCTTATCTTTGGCGGCGATTTGCCGCTGACTGATGAACGCACTAACCGAGAGTCGGCCAAGATAATTAGGCTGCCTTGCCGCTGGCGCCCGTAGGCCGGCAATGAGGGCTTCATATTCGGCCTCATTGTTCGAGGCGGGGAAATTGAAGGCGATGGATCGCCCGCGGATCGCTCTTCTGGCCGCGCAGACGACGCCGCCCCGCCCCTCGCCTCACTTGAGGATCCGTCCACCTTCAATTCCCACCAAGAGGCGACTTCAGAGGAGTCGGCTTCGGGTTCGGGACACGGGGGAAGCGCTACAGCTCGCCCGGTTGACTTGGGGGGTATGGATTGAGCAGGAGCGGCTGGGTCATCTGCTTCGCCAGATGGCGAGGCGGACTCTATGAGGAAGTCGGCCAATGCCTGCGCCTTTATGGTGGTTCTGGGCTCGAATTGAACATCATATTCGCTAAGCTCGACGACCACGCCACCATCCTCCCGTGATGTGGTGGGACTCCCTGTGGATTTCTTCATCTGAGGCTCGTCCGCACGATGATAGGATGCGCTTGGAAGTACGGACGACCGCGAGCCGAGTGATGAGGGCGGTCGCTTTCTCACTGTGGGTAGTTCAACTCCCCGCCTCAAAATCGGGCCGACATAGTAGACCGCTTCGATGTGGTTCTTCTCGACCGCCGAAGCTCACAGCCTTCGTGTGAGACGCCAAGTACAGTATTGTGGTCTCCCTTCCACCGGCTGGCTCAGAGCGGTTTGGTGCTTAGATATGCTTTGAGTTCTCTCAAGGCGCAAAGATTCTTCGTCCACTCCAACTTCTTCTTGGGATCTTTGGCCCCTCCGAGAATTTTGAAGAAAGGGAGGCTTCTCTCGCCGACTTGGATGTGAAGCTCCGGCGCTATCTTCCCATTGAGCTTCAATGTCCTTCATGGTGCGCTGCTCGAAGTCGCTCAATAGCTTCTATCTTCTCCTGTTGATCTCAATCCTCTCGGGTGATCATAAACCCTAAAAATTTCCGACCGCACTCCAAAAGCGCATTTAGTCGGGTTGAGCTTCATGCGTAATGCCGGCGGGTGGCTAAGGTCTCCTCCGTGTCGGTGATATGGGCGGCCGCCAATCTCGACTTCACCAAGATGTCGCCCACGAGGCTTCCACATTGCGCCGAAGCCGGCCTTGAAGATCTTGTTGACCACCGTAGGTCGCTACAAGATTCTTGAGACCAAAGGGCATCACTTTGTAGCAAAAGGTGCCTCTGGCCGCTGATGAAGGACGCCTTCTCCTCGATCATGCCTCGCCATGGATCTGGTTGTAACCTCAAAAGCATCCAAGAAACTTAGCAACCGATGTCCCGCACTTTCATCCACCAACCGATCAATGCGGGAGGGGTAGCCGCCCTGGGGCACGCTTTGTTGAGGTCGGTGAAGTCGACGACGCCCTCCATTTGCCGCTAGACTTCTTCACTAGGACGACGTTGGACAACCACTCGGTATTGACCTCCCGAATGAAGTCGGCTCGTGAGCCGCCGACCTCCTCTCTGCCGCTTTTGCCGCCGCCCTGTGCCTTTCTTCGCCGAACCGACTTGACGCGGTTCGGCCGACAGAGAGCTCATGGCAATGACGCCGCGAAATGCCCGCATGTCTTCTCGACTCCAAGCAAACACATCAAGATTAGCTAAAAGAAAAGTAATTATCGCGACCTCGTAATGGTTCCGAGGTTGGACCCTATCCCGAAGCGCCCTTCGCTTTGTGGTCGATGGGGATCTCATGGAGGTCTTCGACCGAGTCGTTTCTCGCGACTGGCCCTCTCTTCGAAGTTGGCGAGCCGCCTTCTCAATGGGCATTGCGGTCGCGACTTTTCCCTTTGTGGTGAGGGCGAGTGCTCGGCTTCCTTCCGTCGCTGACCGCCCCGACCCTCTTGGTGTCGGGAATTTGATCATCCGATGGTAGGTGGACGGATGGCCCGCAAGAGGTGGAGAGACGCTCTACCAAGATGACATTGTGCCGACTTGATGTCCATCACCACTTAACCGACGCCGACGGTTGATTGGCATGGCGTTGACCTACGCCGTGGAAGGGTGATCCGATTCTCCCGAGCCGAGAGTGTCCCGTAAAGCCGCATCGTGGGTCCTATAGACGGCCGGAGCTTGGACCGTCGATGCCCATGCGTTGAACACATCCAAAACAATATGTCGACAGAGCTCCCGTGTCGCATCATGATCCTCTTTACCTTGAAGCCGCATATGTCTACCGATATGACGATGGGGTCGCCGGAGGCGCCTCGACTCTTCCAAGTCCGCCACAAAGAGATGGACACATCGGCCTTCTCGCCTCTTGTCGCACTGCTCACCCGCAGGCATGCCTAGCATACCTCTTCCCGGCGTATTGGACTCTCCTAAGGTCGGACCTCCGCTGATGGTGTTGATGACTCCCCACTCCCTTGGCCGGCTTCCCTCAAGGCCCGAAGCCGGGTCGAGAGTCCGGGGACCGAGAGCGAGGTCGGTGGTCGCCCCTCCCGGCTTGCCGCTTCCTGGATCAAATTCTTCAAGAAGCCTCTTTGGATGAGGTCTTCAATGTCCTTTGGAGGACACGGCATTCTCTCGTGTCGTGGCCGTGGTCCCTGGTATCGAATCGCCGTGAGTCTCTCTTGCTCGGGTCCGCCTCATCGGGCGGGGCTTGTGGAGGAGCTCTCTCGGCCTTGTCCGTGGCCCCAAAGGGAGGTATTGAGGACTATGAACACCGGAGGGGAGCGCTCGCTTCTATCCTCCCTCCTGCCGAACCCACCATTGCGGTTGTTCTTGGGAGGAGGATTTTGGGATGTGCCTCGCTCTTCTCTCCGAGGCGGTCTGAACCGACCTAGCGGGATGGGCCGAGCGCGAGGTGGTCGGCCGAGGAGGATGAGGAGGTACCGGTATCGCCGGTGGGGGCGCCGGTAGTTGCGGCCGCCTTGTTAGACTCCTACCGGGCGGGCGATCTTGTATGCTTCCGCTTCTTCCATGTTCATGTAGGCATGGCTTTGGACATCAAGTGCTCGTAGCTCTTGATGGGCTTCTTGTTGAGGGCTTTAGACAGTCGCTGTGTCGCAGCCTCGCCACCGAGCCGCCATAGCGACTTGGCTCCCACGGTCTTCGACTTCTAGCCTCTTCACCAAACCTCTTGATGTAGGCTCGAGGCTCTCACCGCTCCCCGCTGGTCCAATGAGCACACCGAGGGCGCTTTGGGCTTGGCATTGGCCAAGAAGTGGTGTATGAACTGCCGGCCAGCTTCTTCCGCCGATGGACTTCTTCTCCAACGAAGTTCCACCAAAGCTTGGCGCTCGCCAAAGTAACGGGAAGCAGCCGCGATTGTTGCTTCCTGCTTGCATCATGACCATGGTGTTGTAGTAGTCCCGCACATGCTCTGGATGGGTCCCTCGCCGCGATACTTGTCCATCGTCGGCATCTTGAACTTCTACCGGCGCCAGGCGATGGAGTCGGTGAAGGGGTGCACCTCCGATGGCGCCGGCGACCGGCCGGTATACTTGATTGTAGTCGCCAGACACCGGTGGGCGGTTGGGAGTGGTGCCGCGTGTGAGGTCCGAGGTCGCGCCGCGGGCTGCCCACCGCCTTTGGCCGGGAGAAGGGCTTTCATCGGTGAGGTCAATGCTAGGGGCGGCGCCAGAACCGGGCGCCATGGGCCGGCCGCCTCGCAGGGTGAGGTGGCGCTCGGTGATCCCTCCGTGACTTGTCAAGGTGGGGAGTCTCCGAACGGATTCGCCGGGCGCAATGGCACGCCTGAAGCGTGGAATGGCGGCCGGCGGAAGGTCGCCCGCCGTTGTTGCCGATGGCGCCGCCGCTACCGTTAAGGCGGGAGGCGAAAGTGAAGAGGTCACCGCAAAGCTCGAACCGGGCATGCATGGTGGCTTGCATGGCTTGGGTGATCTTCTGCGGATTCCTCGGAGTTAGGCTTGAGTGACATAGCTCGCTTGTAGGTTCTCTCGACCCTAAAGATCATCGCCGCTGACATGGCTACAAGAAGAAGAAAGGAGGCCCCAAGGTGGGCCAAACCGCTGATGTATATAATCACAGCCACTAACCTCGAATGAGTTTAGCTTTAAAGAGAGCTGAGTCCGCTTTCTCCTAAAGCCCAACACGACCCTACCAAAGGATTCGCCACAACAGAAAGAAGGACCCGCGAAGAGGCGGAGTTGGGATCTCCGTGGTTCCTCCGACGGTCAAGTTAGTAGAGTGGGGATAGTCTAATGGAGCGGGAATTCACTCGTAAGAGATTGCTTACCTTGTTCGCCGCTCGCTGCTCTTTATATCTAGGGTTGGGGGTATTTCCGCCTTTCCATCGCTTGAGGAACCACCGATGAGTCACTCTTTCCTCCGCTGCGGTGAGCCCGGATTGGCCGAGCATTTTATTTGTCCGCTATGGGGCCGGCCTTTACAGTGTCAAATTGCGGTAGTTTGAGGGTTAGTGTGGTCTATTCGCCATTAATGGGATGGGATTGACTACCAGAATGCATGGGTCCGAGGTGCCTTAAATACCGTGAGAGATGGGGAATTAAGGGGTCAGCTGCATTTAATGCGATGTTGATGGGCTCGAAAATCGTGATAACCGCTGCTCGAAAGGGAGGGAACCACATAGGATGAGAGAGAGGGGGTTGAGGCCGGTGGCCGACTCTCGACGCCTCTTAGGGCCCCTGGGATGATTTGCCGAGGGGACGGCTGGGAGCTTTATGCCGCCTAGAGGACGAAAGTGGCCGAAGGGTAGGCCTCGATTTGTTCCACGCTGTTTGGAGAAGCCTGAACTTGTAGGAAGGGATCATAACGGCGCGGTCGGAAGGACGACCGACACCGCCTTCGCCGTCCGAGAGAATCGCCGATGGGTCGACTCGCACCGCCTTCCGCTTGGCCATGGCGATGGTCGCCCGATGGACCGGACTGGCCTGCATACGCAGCCGGCTCTGGGTTGAGTGTGGAGGTTCTTGTCGGTCCTCATTGGTAGACAAGCCGCTCGCTCGACGGCTTGGTTTTCTCTTTAATCATCGATTAGTGGTTATGACCATAACAGATACGTATACTGATACAAATATATATCGGTAAGAAAATTCATAGCCATATCCGCTAAAATCGAATAATGATACAAATATGCTTGCAAATATATAAGCGGATATACATATAGATACAAAACGGATATGAGAAAACTAGATGATATTGAAAAATATAGTTCATCTGATACAAGAGAGTTCATTAACATATTCATTATACTTGAAAGATTAAATATCTTGATAATCAAAATTAAGCTCAAATCTATCAAATTCAATATATATTTGGATATTTCGGATACATATATGGATATTTACTAGATAATCATATCCATGGCGTATCCTATCGGTTCTTGTAGATTTTACTAACCATATTTGTATCTTGACAGATATGAATATAGCTGTTTCTTCAGATACATATATTTTTGTGCACCCCGACCGCTAGGCCACCTGCGCTTTATGTTCTATATTTCTACATTTTTGTATATATTAATTATTGGTGTAGTTGTTATCTTACTTAGGTTGAACTATTGGAATTAATTAATAGATTTTCGAATGTCATTTAGAAATATCAAGATTTGCTGCCTAGCATAAAATTAATAAAAATTTAGTGTCTAATATGTCAAAACACTATTTCCAAAGGTTGTTAATAATTAGTATATTTGAGGATTTAAATTGAAATGTCCAGATTTGAAAGTCTGATATACAATATAAGGGAAAAAACATATGATCTAATAATACTAAAATGGATAATTTACATGACTTTGCACTTGTACACCCTAAGTACTTTTAGGCATTCAAATATCCAATTGGTTTAAAAAGTTGCGCATTACTACCTTCCATTACATAAATGTTGGAATATTATGGTTAAACATTGGAATACAGCCCTAAAAATTTTCATATGATTTGCGCATGATGAAAATTGATTAATTTCTATGTGACGTGCAATATTTAATTAATAGAAGGTAGCAAACTGCTGCTTTTAGAAACAACAGGGTATTTAAATGCCACAAAAATACTTAGGGTCTTTAAGTGCAAAGTCACTTATACTTTGAGGTATCTAAGTGCTATTTAGCCTACTAAAAGCCCATAAAGTGATAAAACAATTACGAAAAAGACACTGATTTTTTTTTCGTCTCCTATTTTATTCCGGCGCAAGGGATAAAATTCCCTGGCGGAACGACCGAAGCCTCCCTCCCTCGTCTTTTTCTTCTCTCCTCTCTCTTCTTTCCTTAATCTCTTCTCTCCTCTCTCTTCTTTCTTTAATCGAGAAGAGAGAGGGGAAAAAAAGTAAAAAGAAAAAAGAAAATCCAAAAAAAGGAAAAAAAATGAAGGCGACGATAAAGGGGAGATACGAAGCGGAGAAGAGCTCGTCGGCGGTGGCGACGCTCGCCGTCAAGTCCGGAGACGTGAATCTCAAAGCGTCGATGACCGACGCCACCTTCGTCAACGGCCCCTCGGTCAACGGCTTAACCCTCTCCGTTGACAAGCCTGGCTCTTTCATCATCGATTACAACGTCCCAAAAAAGGTATTACCCAAAAAAAAAAAAAATTTCAAAAATTTGTTTATCAGTTATTAAGATTGTTGTGTGTTAGGGTTTTCGATTGAAGATCTTATTTTATCTGGTTTTGAGACAAGAATGATGAAAACATGTGACTAGATTGATGTTGAGTCAACTTTGACTAAATGTTGAGTCAATTGTCCGTCTACAAGAGACTAGAGTTCTTCTAGGTCTCTTACAAATGGTAGAGAGCCGCCAATATTGCAGTGGTCGTCTGGGACTAGTCTAGTGCAAATTCAAAGGAGGTAAAAACTCAACTAATTGCAATGTTCGATCAGGACTAGACTGTTACGGAACTGTTCACTTCGTATTGACGTCATGGAGATTAAATTGTGTCAATTGTATGCTCCTAGCTTTTGGGAGTGGAATTCTCCTTAGACTCTTACCGCGAGTTGGTTGCAGCTGAACAGGAAAATGGTTTCTAGTTTTAATTTTGCTTAAGGATTTATTTATTATTAGGATTCGTATGTAGAAATCTACACTTCCATGTATTTGATGTGTTACTATCTGATATAATTCTTGAAGATAAGAAGTATCCAGTGATTTTGTGTACTTGAATTTAGGAACACTTAACTTAAACTTAATGAACTTTCAATTTTGTTGACAATACATTGTTAAAGGAGGTTCTCTTAAATCATTGATGAGGTATCTATTTCTCAATCTCATAAAATTTAGTTATAGGAAGAACAATAAATGAAAAAAAAACCTATTTTAGCCTTAGGTATCCAGCACTGAACTGTTACTTGAGGGTCAACTAGCAGCCCTGCTTTTTGTGGTGGCTTTGGGTTCACATACAGGCGATAGATTGCTCAAAAAACAAGGAGATAAAATTGAATATATAATTATTTACCTACATCTTAGATCTGATAGAGGCCGGATATATAACACGAAAGCAATAACTTGATGTATAGGTTTCACTTGATAATGCTTATTTTTTATAACTTTTAGTATTAGTATATGCATTGCCAGTTGTTCATTAAATCACATAGGAAGTTTTACAAAATCAATCGTTCTTTCCTCCAATATCATGGCAGTTGTTTCAAATAAAAAAAATCCTTTTGAATATCAGATTTACGCGGGTGTTATACTGAAAGAAAGCTTGGGATTTTAGTGTTCACTTATATTTTTGGCAATAATTTGTTGGTTTCCCATATGGAGAATTAGTCATGAGCCCAAAAAAACGTGACCCTAAGTTGGCAATGGCTAAAAGTAATATCATTTTGAAGTCAAGAGGTATATAGTGTGAGAAAATTAAACCTTCCCAGATTATTAATCCTTCCCATTACAAGAATCATGTTCGGCCATAAAAAGACAATTGCTTATACAACCAAAGTTACAAGCAAGGTTTTAGATATCCGATATAAGGGAAATATCGGATGACCAATATCCATATCGGATTGCAATATTGGGGAAATATTGGGGATATGTAGTAAATGCCGGAGTGTCGTACACCGGATGATGTACATATATGCTATAATGTCCTAAAATGTAATCTAAACATACTTAATGAAATCTAAGCACACTCAAGTGAACCATAAATCTTAACCATTCATTTAAAACAAATAAATGTCCAAATCGATCTTGCAACATTTTGGCCTACTTGTTTGAGGCCGAAATGTTATATGATATATAAAGAAAATCATGATATATCATCTAAAAATTGCCAACAACAGTGTTGTCTACGGCGGGTCATATAAAAGGATATATAGGCCAAGATATCGGTGGATATATCGGCCAATGCGGGATCTATCAACCAAAATTCCTAAAAAACGATAAATGATATTGAGGCCATATCGTTTTGTGGCAATCCTTATAATAAAGATATATCAGTTATATTTAAAACAATGGTTACAAGTAGCTATATATTCCAGTGAAATTGTGGAGAGCGCTAAACTATTTACTCTACCATTCCAACATCAGTATCATGTAATAAAAAACTAAAGCATTTAATCTAATTAAAATTTGAAAACAAGGCCGAATCATATCAATTCCATTGGTTAGTCTAATTCGATTTCATAGTAAATCATCAACACTATGAGAACAAAGGTCAATACTCTGAGAAGCTTTCAAATAGTTATTATCAACACTGACACATTTAATATGCATCTTATTATGATCTCCCTCCATCTTCTCATCTTCCACTTCTCTTTTCTCATCCTAGTTGAAGATGATTCTGATTACTATCTTCACCTTGCTGCATCATTGCCAACATCTCCTTTGCCTTGCTTTGCCATCTTCTTCCCCCCAATTCTATCCCTGTCCTTTGCTCCTCCCTTAACTCAACTCTAAATTCGTAGCCATTGCTAACTCCTTAAACTTCAAGGGGCAAAGTACACAAATCCTATTCATCAAATCCTAGCAATCTGCATCCAATCCTTCACCCTCTCTGATCATCCTCAAAATCCGATCAATAACTTCGACACCCATCAATTCCTCCCTCCAGTCCTCTCCTTCCCAACTCAAGATTCAACATTATCTTAATCCCCACAAAACTAACATCCAACAATTCATCCCTCTCCTTCATAAGAGAACAATCAATAGAATGATAGATAATAGAAATAACTAATAAAAAGCATAAAAAAGCAAACACTAAATAAGATGATGCAACTTAGTGAGTTCATATTGATTTGTGTTATGAAACAAAAATCCTAAAACATGATGTAACATCAAAAATAAAAAAAATTAGAACTCTCTGAACTTGTTTACAATGTCCACGCACTCCTGGTAAGATATCACTCCTTCGGGCTGCTGCATCATCGAATCCATCTTCTCAATGAATACCAAATCTCTTATGATAGACCTTGTCTGAGCTCCAAGTGCGAGTTTCTAAATTACTCCTGAGGCATCAGTCGCCAATTCCTCAGTTGATTAGCGGAAGGAGAAGTCGGAGATGTCGCGATTTCTCGAGAATCATGGAGCTTGATGGGGAGATTGTTAGGTTGTGGAGCACCTCACTGGGCCTCTTTTGGCTGTCTAGAGAGAACTCTGGGTTGCAAAGGCTGTGCAGCAGGGATGCCATCGGGAGAATGCACCCACAACTCTAGGAGCTGAGGCTTTTAAGACAAATCGGCAAGTGCTCTGACTGCATCCTCATCGACTCTGGGTAACCCTTTACAAAGATATGTCAACGCAGGAACAACTCTCTAGCAAAGCGTCTTAGCCTTATTCGATGGTTCGCTCGTCATGATCAAGATTGCAGCCCTTGCGCTACTTTGAATGTTGCTTGCATTTGACCTCGCGAGGGCATTCAGGTTGGCAACTATCCTCTTCGTGCAGAGGTCTATCCTCATCACCCTACTTGTTTGAGCCGCCATCATTAGTTCTTGGAAACCCGTGAAGCAATCAGCGGGGCCAATCAAAAGATTTGGGCTCGGATTTGTTGAGGGCACAACTATCGAAAATCCTATCCTCATTGCCCGAATCAAGTATTGACTGGGCTTGAGGATATAAGAAATCTCCTGCGAGATCTTCTCAGTGACAACAGAACCCTCCATCTCTCCATCTTTAGGGGAAGAAGGGACCTTCAGTCCATTCAGTTGCAATAGAGCCTTAGCCCAATCTTCTGTGAATTCAATTGAATGAGCGGACCCATTGTCAAAGTACCATCTTTTAGTCTCCTTGAGATCACTACACTTAATCAAGGAGAGAGAACGCATGTCTTGTATATTTGCGAGCGCCTTTAAGAAAAGCTTGTGAAGATGTGACTGCTCATGGTAACCACAGGGTCCCACATTAGAAGTTGTGATATTGGGCACAAGTATCACGTCAGAGGTGGATGGTGTTGGTGGTCTTTGATGAAGCAGTGATGGAGGTTGGGTTTGGGAGGAGGGAGAAGGGGAAGAAGAAGATGGTAATGGGGGGGTTAGGGGGTGTGGACGAGGAAGAAGGGGCTGGAGATGTCAGTAATAGGGGTTCAGTTGTGGAGGAGGGAGAGATAGATGATGTAAGAAATTGGATGAGGGAATCCCAATATGTTGACATTTTTCTCTCTTCTTGTTTCTTGTTTTTGGGAAATTTTGTATTAATTGTGATACTCGCCTACATACTTATATACTGATGACTGAAGTGCTTTGGTTACCATTTCTTTTCATTTTAAGATAGGGTTTGTAAGATATTAGTCCCTCAAATCTTTAATAATTCTATATTAGTCCATCAAATCTTTAAAACTGCTCATTAGTCCCTCAAATCCCAATGGTTCTTTCAATTAGGTCCCTCAATGACCAAAATACCCCTCAACTATGTTTTCCCTCCCTTTAACTTTCGGCTTCAAAAAAAGGGTTATTTGCACTTTGGTACCCTAAAGTTTACATTTTTTTAACTTTAATAACCCAAAATTTAGGGTATCATGTTTTCAGGGAAAAAGTTCATAATTTTATTGATAATGAAAAATTACAATCGCTCACTTCACTCAAAAATAAGAAAAATTACAATTTTGATTCTAGGAAGATGTGCTGGAAGAGACTGAATCCTGGCTTCGTTGACCACACGAACGTCATTGCTTGAATTGTCGAGATTATCTTCGTCTTTGTTGTCGAAATTGGTGTGAAGGGAGCTCTATTTGAAAAACTCAAACTCGTCCAAAAGGGGTTGCCTTGAGATGACAAGCTAAACTCCAAACAGAGTCCATTTAGTTCAACTTTGACTAAATGTTGAGTCAATTGTGGGTCTAGAAGAGACTAGAGTTCTTCTACGTCTCTTACAAATGGTAGAGCCACTGATATTGCAGTGGTCATCTGGGACTAGTCTAGTGCAAAATCAAAGGGGGTAAACGCCACTAATTGCAGTGTACGATCGAGACTAGACTAGAAAATAACTATTCAGTTCCATATTGACTAAATGGGGATTAGCTTGTGTCAATTGTATACTCCTAGCTTTTGGGAGTGGAATTCTCCATAGTCTCTTATTGCAGATTGGTTGCAGCTGATAGGAAAATGGTTTCTACTTTTAATTTTTTTAAAGGATTTATTTATTATTAGGATTCGTATGTAGAACTCTACACTTGCATGTATTTCATGTGTTACTATCTGATATAGTTCTTGAAGGTAAATAAGTTTCCAGTGATATTGGCTACTTGAACTTAGGAAGACTTAACTTAAACTTAATGAAATTTGGTTTCGTTTGTTGACAATAACTTGTTAAAGCAGGTTCTCTTAAATCATCGATGAGGTATCTATTCTCAATCTCATAAAATTAAGTTATAGGAAGAACAATAAATAAAAAATAGACCTATTTTAGCCTTAGGTGTCCAACACAAAACTACTAGCAGTCCTGCTTTTTGTGGTGGCATTGGGCTCACATAAAGGTGATAATCGCTTGAAAAATAAGGAGATATAATTGAATATAGACTTATTTAGCTACATCTCAGATCTCATAGAGGATTAATATATCCCTCCATTATATATAAAGAGAAATTGGTAAAATTCTTAAAAGCATAGAAAATTGATATGTGTCATATTATAAAGATACAAAAAGTTGACATGTCATATCATAAGTATTCACATGTCACTTTATCCTATCAGAAGGTGGCATATGGACACCTAGTCTTATACTCACCTAAATATTTTCATCAAATTAAAACTATCCATAATTAGAAAATTCTAATAATCAAATATTTTCTAATCCTTATCTGATTGTAACTACCCAAAATTTAAAAATCTATAAATATAGAAATTAAAGAAAAAAACTCATGGAAAAAGCCTCTCTACATAAAATTAGGGGTTAATTTTAGAAAACACCCCACACATATTTTAATTTGAGAAAACCCCCTCAAGTTTGAGCATATTGTAGATAAGCCCCCTCAACTATGAAAATTTGAGATAACCACTTGAACTTTCCCACTTAATTCCCCTCAATTATGAAGTGTTTCTCAAAAAACCCCCTCAACTATTTTAATTTGAGAAACTCCCCTTAAGTGTGAGCTTACTGTAGATAGCCCCCTCAAGTTTAAAAATTCGAGAAATAAAAATAGTTTTTTTTGCTGGTTGGGGATTTCTTTGTAATTGAATGGGATGATTTTAAAAGGGCATTTTAGTTATGGGGTTTTTCAATATCGGTCCCTTAAATCATAGTGAATTTGATATTAGTCCCTCAAATCTTCATATTTTGATATTAGTCCTTCAAATACAATTTAGTTGTTGACAATGGTACTTCTGTTAATGTTATAGTTAAAAATGGTAAACTATGATTAGTTAATAGTAACCCTAGGTGGGTAATTACGTAACTACCCCCCACTCATTAAGTTTTCCTACCAAACCAGTCTCTCTCTCCCAATACCTCCCAATTTCTGCTCTAAAAAAATGAAATCGCCTTAAAATTGATGGCAAATCCAGACAAAATCTTTGCTTTGGAGTGAAGACGAAGGATCCCAAGAAGGAATTGTAGTAGGAAATCAGTGATTGTGGAGGTAAAAATGGTTTTTTTGGTTTTGGGTTCTTGTTTATGGCTTTATGCATGCATATTCTTTATGGGGGTTTTTTACTCGGCGAGGATGGGGAGGCGGTCGGAGGAGGCGATCGTTTGCCATCCAGAGAGCTCGCTGGTGGCGGTGATGGTGCAAAGCAGCGATGTGGTGAGCCGTGGTCCGGGTTGTGGATGAGAAGGATTACGGGCTTGTCGGTGTTGTGACTTTTGAAGATATTCTCAGGGTTTTCAGGGATCAGCTGAATTAGATTGAGCAAGGACCTGTCTAAATGAATTTTGAAAGGGTTGAGACTTGAAATGAAGTTGGCGGATGTGATTAGTGTTCTTTTTTGATCTTTTCTTTTGTGGGTTTTTTTGTGAATTCTGTTTAGGTTTGCTTCATCATCATATAATAATGAACAAAGAACTTCTCTGTTTTTGTTCATGATTCTGATGTGTGCTCACTGTGTTTTCAGGGCTGAGTTGGTGTGGGTATGAGGTATCATCGAATTCCAGAAATACATAGTCAACTATAGCATCAATTTGCTTGCCATGATAAGTAGATATTGGTTAATAGTATCAAAACATTTGACATATTATGTGTCCCTGCATCTAGTTCTTAGCTTTTGCTTCAGGAAGTTGAGAGACTTTCTTAAACATGGAGTATGAATGCAATGCACCTATTTGGCTACTAATTCAGTTTGAGATATACAACATTGGACTGAGGAACTCCATTTTCAAATTGGGGTCTAAGCTAGGGTTTGAGGGTCTAAATTAGAAGAGGAGAGGAGCAAATATGGAGTGGAGGCCAAGATTTCAGTTTTATGGGTGTTTTATGGGTTCCAAAATGTTACCGTTGGGGGGAAGAAGATGATATTCTTAATGGGTTTCGGGTCTATTGAATGCGGGTTTGGTTTTAAACTGAGGGCATAACTGTCCCAATGAGTGCCATTGTTAAAGTTAAGGGAATATTCTGCTAGCTTTTAACACCAACTAACCATAGGGACTATTATCAACAACTAAAGTGTATTTGAGGGACTAATATCAAAATATGAAGATTTGAGGGACTAATATCAAATTTGCTATGATTTAAGGGACCAATATCGAAAAACCCCTTTAGTTATTTTGCATTTTAAGTGACGTCAGGGTGGTTTTGGTGAGAAAAGCATGAAAGATTAGGGGGGGTTTGCCCCATAATTGAGGGTGTTTTCTCTAATTTTCAAAGTCGAATGGGGTTATTTATAATATGCCCAAACTTTAGGGGAGTTTTATCAAATTAAAATAGTTGAGAGGAGTTTTCTAAGACATCCACCTTAGTTAAGGTGGGTCTTCTAAAATTAACCCTAAAATTATATATATAAAATTATATCGTGTCAAATTATATTTAAAGTTGATGAATTAGCCTTCTTAAAATATTATTGATGAATTTGTTAATTTTTTTGTTATTTATTGATTTGATATCATGTCTTTTTATTTTTATAAGGGGATTTCTTGGTTCATCGTCTCTCTTTAATAATATAGAAATTGTAAAAGACCATTAAAATTCTAAAATTATAAATGATCCCAAAAATTCTAAAATTACAAACAACCCCTTGAAAAATCTAAAATACAAATAATCCTCTTTAGAATCTAAAAATTATAAATGATCCCAAAAATTCTAAAATTACAAACAACCCCTTGAAAAATCTAAAAATTCAAACAAACACTTGAAAATTATGAAATAACCCATAAAAATAACATAATAATAAATAGCACCTAGAAAAATCTAAAAGCGCAAAAATATCCCATAAAAATGTGAAAATTACAAACAGCCCCCATAAATTAAAAACATAGAAAACCCAAAAAAATTAAAAAAACCCCCAAAAAATGTAAAAATTTAAAATTGCAAACAAACCGCTTTAATATAATGAAAAATACAAATAAACTCTTGAAAATTCCAACATTTAGAATCAAACCTCTGAATAAATCTGAAAGTTATAAACATCCATTATTGAACGGTTTTTCTACCAAAAATTGTTGGGGGGGTAAAACTTCTTGATGTTTCCAACAAAATTTATGTGGGGCACTTTGGTATTTTGACTACATATGAACTAATGATGTTAATTTTTAGGGTTTTCTCACAAAGGATATTGGGGTTTTAGTGAGAATTTCAAAGATATTGAGACTTAGTTGCAACACCTAAACTTATTGGGGGTTTTAGTGAAATTTATCTATATTTCTATTTTGGGCTTTTTAATATATAAACCCCAAATTGTAATGTATTTTTAAATTTGTCCCCAAATCATGATAATTGATATTTGTCCCCAAATTGTTTTATTCCCTCAACTTTACACCTTCATTTTAGTTTTAGTAAAAAAAAAGAAAAGTTCCTTACAATCTGAAAATAAATAAATAAATCATTCTGAAATTATCCAAAATATTAGCTCAAATTCTCCTCGCTTTATCCGAAGTTTTTAATAATTAGATTGAAATTCTAATGGGTTCTTAATATTATTCTTAGAATAAATAGTTTTGGGTTCTTAAGATATTTTATGAATATTTTAAAACCACATAACTTTTCTAATTAAGTTAAAATTCTAATGCAAGTATCACAAGATTGAGGTTTAAGCTCAAGATTGTTTTAGATTAAATCAATTTGCGAAGGCCTTATATCTCATCTAAGTACGATGTTTTATTTGATTGCTTCATGTTTAATGTACTCTTTAGTTCATACCAAATCTCAAAAGCTTTTATAATAAAACGTCAAAGTAAGTTGGCCTTGCTAGGTAGTAAAATCTCCGCAATTCCTACATCGAAGAGATATTCCGATGTTTTGATCACACATTGAGTTCCAACTTTTTTTGTATCCTTTTTTATTTTTAAATATAAAAAGGAGAGTTATTGCAAGGGAGAGTTTGATGGCTAAACTATCTATTTTGAAATTTAAAATATTCACATGCTCATTCAAAGAAGTGATTTTTCTCTCTTTTATGTTTAAAATATTACAAATAAAGAGGAATATTGTAAAGGACTGATTGGTGGTTGAGCTATGTAACTCAATTTCAAATTTAGATATAAAAGTCATCCACTCCTTATTTTGAATTTCTTTTAAGTTTCAAACTATATGAAGAAAGAACACCAATTTAGATTATCTAATTTTTAATAGTCCATATGCTATAAGTCTTTAGTATAAGCCATTTGTATTCTCATATCCATAGAAAATAGAGAGTGTATATATATATATATATATATATATATATATATATATATAGTAAAGCTCTATAAACTTAAGTGGATAGAGTCTTTGTCCACCAACTTTTTTATCCATTGATTTTGCATTGAGATTTGTGCTAGCATGTGATATAAATGAAGGCACAAATCTGATGTGTAGCACAAATCTCAAAGCATAATGAAGAGATAAAAAATTTGGTGGACAAGTACTTCTATCCACTTAAGTTTATGGGTGTTTTACTCTCTCTCTCTCTATATATATATAGATATATATAATATAGAAAAGAAGTAGAAGTTAAAAAAATTTCTGTTCAATTCAATTTTAGAAGCACATGCATATGACTAAATAAGAAACCTCTAGAGATTAAATATAAATATAAAAGAATCAAACTTCTAACTTCTACCCTTTCAAGCTAATGATGCGGGTTCAGTTCCTGCTATTCGCTCCATATTACTTATTCTACATGTAAGACTCACCCATGCGAGCACATGCAAAATACTTGTTCAGGTTATATGTACAAAAAAAACAAAAAGAAACAATGATTTAGGCTACCACTTTCCAATAGGTTGAGCAAACGTTGATTTAAAACTCTTTCCATGAACATGGACTAAAATAATAGATTTGGGGTTTTTTTAGAAATTGGTAATCTTTTATATTTTCGAAGCACTTTTTTAAATCATGAAAGATTATTATCTGGTCTCGTAATTCATAGAAGTTACTTCAATTTATTCTCTTTGCTATTTTGCCGTCCTTGTTCTTAATTCTCATTGCATAAGTGATACTTCAATTTATTCTCTTTGCTATTTTGCCGTCCTTGTTCTTAATTCTCATTGCATAAGTGATTAGCCCAACAAAGTAGGTTACTAATCCATAGGGTGTGTTCGGCAGCTCTTACAAAACTGGGTGAGGATCAATCCTAGCCCAGTTTTGTTCTAAACTATTTTTTTGTAAACCAACCTCTTAAGTTCACAAAAAATAGTTTTGGGACATATTTTGGCTTTGACCTCAACAAGTTTAGGAAACTTTCTTCTCATCAATTATATCCTAACTTGGAGTGAACAAAATGGATTCAGATTCTCTTTAATAAGGTGGTAATTAGAGAAGGTCTAATTCTCTCAATCCTTATGGTCTTTGTTGCAAGAAGAAGTTAATTTGCTTTGGTATTTTCTCAAAACATTTAAACCCTTTATACATGCAAATGGAGACAATTCTTAAATAGCAATCTCTTACAATTTACTTTGTTCTATTTAACAAGGCCTTATCCTTTATATTCTTACCCCCAAAATTTAACTCAACAAGGAAAATAAGAGAACAACCAATTATGATATGTTTAAAGTTATCGGTGTTATTTGATAATTCTCCAAAGTCAAGCCGTGCTTTGAGATTTAGCCTTGAAATTAGCTCAATAGGGGCTTACATGCAAACTATTCTGATAATGTGAATATCCTTGACGTATACAACATCCAAATCTACCTAGGACTCAAATTCAAACATCTTATCTCCACCCATTTCTTCCTCTTTAAATATCTCCAACTCATCATCAACGAAGAACCCCCTCCAAACAAGGCCAAACCCTAATCTCGACATTCCTCTAATCACATCCATCATGAACAAAGAAAAAGCCAAGTCCCACGGCAACCTCGCCTACCTCCTCCTCGGCCACTACTCCGTCTTCATTAAGAACAAGTTCTTCCTCTCTAACGGCACAAACCATCTTCTCCAACGATTAAAATCATCATCAAGATTAATCTTAACTGCTTGAACTCTGTTACGACTACCAAAAATCCATTATAGGCCGCAATGTCGTTCTCGAAGTTTCCATGGAAGAGAATAATATGGTTAAGGTATCTGCGTATTGGACCGGTACTATATGCCACCACGTTGGTGAGGTCCATTGCGTGAGGTTCGATCTGAAGGAGGTCAGGGGCTCGCTTATCGCTCGCTTGCACGAGGCGATCGGAGATAGAGAGGGTAGAGTGCTAGATGGGTTTTGGGGGAAGGTTGAGAGAGATTTGTGTCGAGCTATGAGAGGATTTGTTAAATAATTTTATTTCGATCCTATGATGCAGATATCAGAATAGAATATATTTGGTAATTCCTGATGAAGCCAATGATCGTGTAGTAGAACAGAATACAATAAAGTTTATGTTTTGGTGAGCTTGGTTTGTCAGTAGGAGATAGAGTATGTAATTAATTTTATATTTTTGGTCGGAGTTTTATCTTTTAAATTGTACTAATTCTTTTACAATCATGTATATTTTTGCAAGAGAAAGAAAGGGACCAAAAGAGATTATTTTAACACGAAACAATAACTTGTGGTTTTAGGTTTCACTTGATATTGCTTATTTTTTAAAACTTTTAGTATTGGTATATGAGCTGTGAGTTGTTCAAGAACTCACATAGGTAGTTTTACTAAATTATTCATTTTTCTTCCAACCACATGACAAGAGTTTCAAATAAAAAAATATATCCTTTGAATATTAGATGTACATCAGTGTTATACTAAGAGAAAGTTTAAGAATTTAATTTTTGCTTATAATTTTTGGTAATAATTTGTTGGTTTCACATACCTGACAATTAATCCCGAACCCAAAAAAAAAAAAAAAGAAAAAAAGAAAAAAAAGAAAAAAAAGAAAAAGAAAACGTGATCGTAAGTTGGCAATGGCAAAAAGTAATATTATTTTGAAGTCAAGAGGTCTATATTGTGAGAAAATTAAACCTTCCCAAAAAAGTAACCATTCCAATTGCAAGAATCGAGTTAGGTTGTCAATTTTTAATTAACAAGCCTTTTATGCACTTATGGGGGGACGGTTAGTCGAGTAGAACTAGAAAGTGGAACTAGAATAATTTGTGGGATAAATTTTGATGGCATTAGTCAAATAGAACTTGAACTAGGATAAATTTATACAATGTTAGTCAAGCGAGATTGGAAAAAATTAGAACTGGATAATTGTACAAAATTATCCCACTTTTATGATAATTATTATATAGAAAAGAGAGTTCTAGTCTCTCAAATTATCCCACGTTTTAGACTAGAGCTAGGTGGTAAAAAAAATCGAACTCTCATAATTATTATTTTTAATTTTTTTCATGTTTTGTTTCTTCATCCTCTTCGCACCACACAATAGCATCACATCGCATCTCTTCTTACTCTTCTATTTATATGTTATTTTATTTTAAATCAAATATTAAATTTTATAATTAATTTAAATTAAAAATTAGAAATCTATACTTTATTAAAAATTATTTGATTTCAAGAGATGAGGGAAAGGTATTTGGTAAAAGAAAATTTAAAAAGCGTTGTTGTTTAGATTTATATTTAAATGATAATTCCAAAATTAAAATATCATCATCATCATCTTCTAACCAATAGTTATTCAATATTACGTAATATTAAAGTAAAAATATTAATTATAGTAAGTTTAAATAACAATGGCCTTATCATCTAGAGTTTTAACTTCTATACTTCAATTGTCATAAATTATCTCAAACCATGCAAACAATTGTCCCACTAAAATATCCCGCTTCAAAAGTTAGTCTTAATTATCCTATTAAAATATCCTACTTTTAAAAATTATCCCATATTAACAATTGTCCCAGTTTTAGTGAAAATGTTCCAACTGACTAACCCCCCCAGGTGTAAAATATCAATTGCATATAAAACCAAAGTTACCAAAAAAGGTTTTAAATATTAGATATCAAGGAAATATTTGACGGCCAAAATTCATACCGCATTGCAGATATCGTGAAAATATCGGGGATATGTAGTAAATATCAGAGTGCCATATCAGATGATGTGCATATATGCTATAATCTCCTACAATGTAATCTAAACACACTTAATGAAATCTAAGCACTCAATTGAACCATAAATCTAAACCATTCATTTAAAATAATAAAAGTCCAAATCGACATTGCAACATTTTGGTCGATTTGTTTGAGGTCAAATGTTTCCTGATATATCGAGAAAATCATGATATATTGCCCAAAATTGCCAATAGCAGTATATTATTTTGCAAAAAAAAAAAGCCATATAAAAGGACAGATTAGCGGATATATTGGCCATGTGAGGGATATATCGCCCAAAAATTGCCAAAAAGTGGTAAAGGATTTGGAGACTATCGTTCTGCTTCAAGTCTTATAAGAAGAGACATCGGCTATATCAGGAATATTTATAAGAATGGTAGAAGTAGCTATATATTCCAATGAAATTGGAGAGAAGGTGCTAAACCATTTAAAATCATTTGATATAAGCTCAATGATTTGAGAAATATAATCCTAAGCATTCAAGTCTTCACTTAGCATCCCATTTTAGTTGCATCCACACATATAGTCAACTGTTCCGAATAAAAAAGGAAATCTCATTGATTCATGGCTAAAATTCCTAAATTTCAAGTCATAGAATTCTTGTTATAGTGGTATTTCATTTAGTGAAACATTGGTGGACTCATTGATGTATGTTCATGCTCTGTGATAACAAAAATGGCTATAATAAGTACCGAATTAATATTGCATATTGTTTATGTTTGTTATTTACATTTCTCATTGTAATCTAATTGTTTATTTTTCTTACCTTCGAAATTTAACTGAAATCATTGAAGATGGTGAATTTTCTCAAAATATTGGCAACTTTCTCAAGAATAATTAACATTGACTATGTAGTAATTGGTCTCTTTTGGTTCTAATTTTTTATTTTGGAACCAAGAGCAAGAATAGTTTGGACAAAGTTTCAAACCGTGAATGTCATACTTAGCTATCTTCAATCTCATAGTGGTTCTAGAAAGTTTAGGAAAGGAAATAAACAAATTTAAATATTCAGGTATTCTGAAAATTTACAAATTTTCTTTAAAGATCATACACATTTAGGCTATGATATTTAGGTCACTTCTACATACTTGAAAGTTGGTGGGGGTATACTATTCTAAATGTTGTGTATGACCGAGTGCACATAATGATATTCATATTTCCTTCTAAGAATATGCTATAGCTAAACTTTGTTTTTAACAGTGTTGAAAAAAGCGGTGAAAACCGCCGGTTTAGCGGCGGTTTAGCGGTTTTTAAAGCAACAGCGGTCCTAAGCCGCTTCGCTTCAACCACTTTTTTCAACATTGCTCGGCAAAGCGCCTTAGGTGCGTAAAAACGCTACACAAATGCTTTCTAGTGCTTTTAAAAAAATGAACAATGGGCTTTTAAGCAGTCATTTCGTACCTGACCCGAACCAGGCCATGTTTTAAAACTTAAACCCCTTTTCTCCTTTGCTTCCTGATTCTCTCCTTTCCGTTTTGAACCCAATACAACCGTAGACCCCTAATTCTCCGCGTGCAATCTTGTCCACCTCCGTCCACCTTACCCACCTCAACAAGTCCTGTTCTCCGACGAAGCCTCCTCTTCTCCACCTCGTCCACCTCCTCTTCTCTATCAAAGCTCACTTTAAATTCACTCGAAGTTCTCATCGCTAAAGCCTCCTTGACAAGTATGCCTCGACAAACCCAAAAAACTGTAGACCCCCAAAATCATCTCCGCCTCCGACAAGCTCCGCCTCTAGCGAGTTCTCCATGCGACAACCCCACCTTATGAGCTCCCTTGACACTGGTGGTAGTAGCATCGAGTGGCATGTGGACTTTCAAATTTCACCTTTTTAAAATTTTCTTCTCCTCTCAAGTACTTTCAATATATTGCTCTTCTTTGGGTTTCAACTTGATTAGGTTTTTCTGGAGTAGCGTATAACTTTAGTGTTTTAACGATTAAATATTTCATATAACTTTTGTGTTCTTTTACTGCATTTTTCCCAACTTTTTTTCCGCTTTGAACCTCTTAAGCCCCTAAAAGTCTAAGTGGTGCCTCATCGCTTCGCCTCGCTTTCCACTTTCCACATTCTTGGTTTTTAACTCTTTCTCTTACTATATAGTAATTATTGGATTAATTAACTGAAACATGAAGTTCTTTAAACTTCCCCTTGAGATATCTTATATGTTTACATGAATATGTTTGTATATCTGTGTGAGCTTGGCCACCATTGTTGTAAATATTGACCGACATGGCCAATATTTGGTCCATATGTCTTTTTAATAATTTTTGCAGCAAAATGATGTGACCAATGATGTTTATCGTTTTTACCATTTTTCCAAGGGAATATATCAGGATTTTACGATCAGGCGACTAAATTCTCAACAATTTAGACTAAATATTGCAATATCAATTTGATATATTGATTTAAAGGTCGGTTTCGATTTATGGTTCAATCAATGTCTAAATCGAAACCAATATTCACTTATATAAGTACCTGGAATTGAAAATATCTGCATTGTTGGATGTAATAAACAAACCTTAAACTATATAATTAATTTTTAAAGGTTGTATTGCTATTCTCATGTATGATGATCTAAAAAGCAAACACTTAAAATGATGAGTTTGACTGTTTGAGCAATTGAATCGATCTACTTGCGATAAAAAAAATCATGTCGAGAGCCTACACTTGCTGTTATGGCAATAGTATAGTTGGTGAAAAATCTGTTGGTTTCATTACAACTGCTAAAGCTGATTCTATCCCCTGCCCTCACAAAAAATGCCTGCCCTAGCGAAAAGTGCCTCCACTTCAAGGACTTGCTCTGGCCCTCTTTTCGGTCTTTTCATTGTTTTGGGGGAAGCATAGAAGAACTTGTTTTTTATTTAGTGGTGAGTGGATCATGCACCAGGTAAAAAGAAAATCATAAATGAGAGAGCACACCCTGAAGAAATGATGCCTTTACGCAGATGATTGGCGCACAACATGAATGCACACACACGAAAATCTTAGTCTAAGATTGGGTATGGGAGATCGAGTTTTGAGAACTTGTTACCTCCTTAAGAAGTTAATTCAGAACAAACTTTTGATGGTAAATTATTGACACTTGTTGATACATGCGATATCACTTTTCAGAACACTTGAGTTCTCATTGTTAAAGTATTCAAGGTGTATAAATCAAGATCAATGCATTTAGTTGTCCGTTGAATGGATTGTAGAGTTCTCATGAATTTTAGTTTAATAACCGGTCACAAAGTATTATGACCATATATGTATGCATGTGAGTATGCATGTATGCACATGCGTTGATGACACACACATATGCATATGTCTTTGCTTTTGGATTTTGGAGCCCGCGTGTTTCCAACCTCATGCCCGTGTCAAGAAATGACAGTATTTAGGATTCAACCGTTAGCTTTCTTCATTTTTTACTTTGCTTTTCTCATATGTACCTCCAAGTCATATGTATTTTTAAAATCAACCGTAAATTATCACAATTGCTATTTTATCATCCAAGTTGTAATGAACCCTCAATTTACTCTTCATACTAACTTCAATTAATTTTTAACAACTAATAAATAAAAGTCCTTTTTATATTTGTTTAATTTGAAAAATTGAAAACAATTGGGAGTGGGCAGAGGGGGAGATTGCATGAGGGTATGACGGTGGCAATTGATGAGCGATTGGTAGTGGGGTTTGAGGGCAGGGGGTTGACGTGAGGGGTGGTCGAAGGGTGAGGGAGTGGAACAGGGGAGAGGTGTGGGTGGGAGTTTCCAGGGTGACAGAGAAGGGGGGGAGGGGGCAGATGACGGGGTAAAAGGAGGTAGGGGGTTATCAACGGGATTGTAGGAGGTTGTGGAGGGTAAGAGGTGGGCTAAGATGAGAGAGTGAGGGTTGGGGGAGCGAATGAGAAAGAGGGGTGTGAGGAGGTCGTTTGCAGTATGGGTGTTCAAAGTGTGGTTGGGTGCGGAGAAAGAGGGGAGCAGATGTGGGAGTTTTGGAGGTGGGAGCTGTGAGCAGAAAAAAGTGGGGGGATTGGGCAGATAAGATGAGAAAGGTTGGGGCGGTTGGGGATGGGGATAGCGGAACTATCGTTTGCTTTGTAGGGGGGAATAGGCATGGGGTGGGGTGATAGCAACGAGGTTGCCAACAATAGAGTAATAAGGACGCTTCCTTTTTAATTAATTCAGTTAATTAAGATAAATTAGTAATTTTAAAATAGTAAAGTAGTTTGACAAAGTATCCATGTTTAGTCCCTAAAAATTAGGGTTGTGGGTGGGAGGTAAAACTTAGGTCTACATATAATTTAGAGGTAAAATAGTTTTGGGGTAATTTTAAATATACCTATATTTTGGAGAGATGTATATGGAGAAAACCTTCTTTTTAAGTTTTCGATATTGTTATTATTAACAATGGTTATGCTTGCTACTTGTTTTTGTATGCTTTCATTAAAGCTCTTGGCCTACTGTTGCTTGCTTGTGTCTTGCTTGCTACTAGTGTTGAATTCCTTAAACTGAATCTATTCCATTCTCTGATTGCCCTGAAAAATATATTTTCCTTTCTGACATTAAAATCTATTTCACCAGTATGTATTTCAGTCATGTTTAGGCTTTAAGAGTGTGCTTTAATCATGAATCTTTCTTCACAGGATTTCAGGTTCCAGTTCATGAACACAGTGAAAGTGCTCGAAAAGCCCGTGAGCTTGACCTATGTTCATGCTCGTGGGGACAATCGGACAGCTCTAGACACGTCGGTGGCATTTGATCCAGCAAATAAAGTGACAATGAGTTATGCATTTGGGTCAGGAAACTGCAAGGTAAAGTATGTGTATGCTCATGGGGAGATGAGGAGAACAGTGATTGAGCCGTGCTATGATGTGTCAAAGAATGTTTGGGACTTCACTATGACGAGGAAGTTTGAAGGGGGTGATTCAGTTAAGGCTACATATCAGACGTCAGCCAAAACCCTAGGGCTGGAATGGAATAGGGATTCGAAGGTGAATGGTTGCTTTAAGGTAATGTTTCTTCTTTTCCTTCCCCCTTTTGTTTTATTCTTAGAAATTTCAATGAGATGAAACATATACCATTGACATGCATAGCTTGAATTTGTTCTGTAATCCAATATGGTTTAGGGGAATTTCTGTAATATGGATATTATAGTGTGTTGGCTAGGCGAGGCATTTGATTTGTCAATCTGATTATGAATTATGCTTATCCAAATGATACAAGAATATACTGTCAAGAGGAGCACCTGAAGATGATAATAGCATAGTAGCATGGAACCCGGTTCGATCCTGTTCACGGGACAGGAACGGGAGCATGGTACGCCATTTATTTGGAATCCTGTACAAGGGGGTAGGCTTACATGGTATGCTGGGGAATGTGGTACGCTTTAGGTTTGGTTTTTAAATATAGGATTCTTAGTGTCTTAGTGTACAATTTTTGTAAGAGTCAAATTCAAGGATCAATAATGGCAAAAGAATTCTCAAATTGCTATTAAGGTACACATTTTTGTTGTTTATTTCTCTGAAAATGATTGTTTTCTTTGAAATATTAACTAACTTGAATTCTAAATCAGGTTGCTATAGTGACCCATGTTCCCAACATCTATGGATAATAGTTTAATAGTTTTTCTTGATTTGTTGATCTACCTAAAAAGTGGTAGTCATTCCACCATTTTTACTCTCCTTTTTTTCACCTCATAGACATAGGAATGCTCTTGAACTTATTTTTACTACCATTGTGGATTCCCAAAGTTCTGTTCGTTAGAAGTCTATAAATCAATCTATGTATCTCCCCATAATTAGTTTAAACTTTGTTATAGACTTGTTAGAAACCCCAGCAGTTGTTAAATGAAAGACAAAAGATGACACCTTCTGGGTACCATCTGTTATTTGCCACCTATTTGCTCGTCATTAGTGATGTGATTTGCTCATTCTTTGGCGGGAATTCTATTCAGCTTACTAGAAAAGTAGTAACGAAAATTCTGTCATGCATTCCCGGGATTAGTTTGATTTTTTTCAAGCGAAAATAAAGAAAATACTGATATCCACCTTTGAGTCAAAGCATTTTTATGTACTCATTGCTGGTTTTAGCAGCCAAAGAGGTCACCTTGGAAAAGTAATTCTTAAAGAAGTTAGGAGACGATTGAAATAATAGTTTCATAGCATTGATAGTTTTTGGCCTGATATCCAAAAACCAAGTGTTATACCCTGAAAATTACTAAGTATACTAGACAGCCAAAAGTCGACTACATGTCATGATTGACTGATCGTCCCACAAATCTGAAAGCACGACCCAGATATAGACCTCGCTCATATATCTTATTTGACCCGGTTCAAGACGAAAGACGTCTTCAGGCCAGTTTTGCGACCAGGGTCCGAGACGAAAGGTGTCTTCTACTAGCACTCACTAGGGAATATCTCGAATGATGAGATGACCTATCAGCTTCAACAGTTGTACTTCGTCGCTCAGACACCCTCACATTTAATGTTGAGTTAGAGTCATCATAACTCTTCAGGCCGAAGTAATGACTCCTCGGACCACGCCAGCACTTCAGTCGCTTTGTCATTGTCGCATTAAACATGAAGGTGACTCATTCAACCGGTTGCCGACACGTGTAAAGTGGCGTCTGATCAGCCGACTGCACCGACCCGGTCAAATTACCAATATGCACCGATCAACCCTCTATAAATAATGGGCAATCTCCACTATATGGAGGTATGCAATTTTATGCTACATAACACCCTGAACTAGATTCTGCAAATCTACTTAAACAAGTGACTAACTTGAGCGTCGAAGGGTACATCGGAGGACCCAACTCCGGTCCTCTAAGGATGTTATTTATGCAGGAATCTTCTTTCCTTCTGTTGGTTAGCCATCAAAGAAGATCAAGTGACCCTAAACTCCTTTAAACATCCACTAACCAATATAATCAACTTTCTGACATAAATAGTTTGGCGCCCACTAAGGGTCTCTTTTTCTTCTTTTGAGGAAATAGCCTATACTAATCGATCATCGATTCCAGATCCTGGAGAAACGTCCAACTCCGGCTATGTCACTCGGGCCTAGTTAGATGAATCCGCTCAAAGGATAGCTCAATCTCTCCAACAGTAGTTCGCTTCGTCAATATATTAAATATCGGATATAGCGGAAATATCGGACGACCAAAATCTATATCGGATTGTGGAAATCGGGGATATATCGGGGATATGGAAAAAATATCGAGTTGTCATATCGGATGATGGTCATATATAACATAACATTATAATATGTAATCTAAACATATCTAGTGTATTTAATATAAGAAATTGCATTTTAATTCATGAATAATGATATATGTAATATGTTTAGGATGACTAACTGATTGTAGAAGCTTGCTTCTCAATCGCATGATGAAACTTCGCAAGTGCGAAACCTTCAAAATAAGAAAATAATGTTAGTCAAAGACTCAAAATAGAATCCCAAACAAGTAGACGATGCAAATAATGAAGAATCAACATTATAATTGAGGTGCAAGTGCAATCACAGAACTCACAAATTAACTTGGGATCTAATATTCAAGATTGTCAATATCCATAAAGAAATAAAGCAAAGCAACCAACCAACCAAGTTTTAGAAGTTTACACGAGTAGTTCATAATTGTTTATCATCATATCAATCCAAAATAACATAACCAAAATGAAGTAGAAGCAAATATGACTAAAATCAATCTTCTTCGGGATCGATAGCCGAAATATCATTCGTAAACGTGCAAGCCTCCTCCGACCCCGATGAGGATTCCGAAGGTGTTTCCCACTCATTCTCTTCATCTATGACCGGCTTCTTTGATCTTGAAGATGATACCCCCGACTTTCTCCTTCTTTGGTATGCCTTTATTCTTGCACTCTTTCTCCTCTTTGGATGAGCCCCCAATACTTTTGTGGCTTGCATTCAAGTCAATTGTTCTGTGGGAAACACTTCATCATCACTTTCTTTACTAATTTGACTTGGAGGGATCACCCAATGTGTGACCTTTCTTTGTCATCGTAGGCAAGTAGAGGATCTCTATTCTTGTTAGAATGCTTGTTTCCGAGCTTCGCATTGAATTTGACAAAATTAAGTCATGCAATTTCTTGTGACTTAATTTATTCCTCTCCTTTGTGTGAATCTACAAATTAAAACATTAATTAGCACAAAGAAAAAATTTGACTCAAATGTGCTCCAAGCCTCCAATAGAATTAAAAGTTAAAGAAGTCATTATTACTATCTCAAATGTACTCCAATTCCTCTCACAAGCCGAAGAGCTAGCGGTCAAGCTCAAAATTCTCATCGCCATCCTCCTAAGGTCGGGCGTATCACTCCCGAAAAGATACCACCATGTAACTAGTTAATTTAAACAATTTAAAATAATTAGAATTTTATAATAGATGTTTATGATAGATAATTTGAATGAAAATGCAAGTATACCGGGATTACTATCGGACTTTTCAGCTTGCTTCACCGTAATAGAGCTCCCAAATGACCCTTTTCTATGCTGATAATTAGAGAGTGGAGCTCCAATCCTGCCAAAAGTGGCATCATCCTCCCCATATAATCTATGCATACATTCAACTACACTTTGTATGAAGGTTCCATCATCTTCAATTGCCGCAAAGGATGGATAGAAGAAGTAGGGATTGAGATAATATCCCGCTTTATGTAGTGGCTCCATAAGCTTATCCTCCCATCTTTTATCAATCATCTTCCATATAGGAAGATACTTCTTTTGTTCATTATTGAGGGCTGTTTTCAACTCTTCC
Organism: Asparagus setaceus; assembly: GCA_012295165.1. Taxonomy (NCBI): domain Eukaryota; kingdom Viridiplantae; phylum Streptophyta; class Magnoliopsida; order Asparagales; family Asparagaceae; genus Asparagus; species Asparagus setaceus. The sequence goes on from CM022706.1 coordinate 73,692,056, forward strand.
ATGGCCACGAACATATCTCCATAAATAAACCCCATAAACGGGGTTTTATCACTATCCACTCTCCTCAAAACCTTCACCAATGGAGTAAACACTTGCAGGGCAAAATCAACCTTGTCCCAGAACTTGTTGCTTGTAATAGTTTCAGCAACCTACAAACAAGAAACGCAAAAAATGCAATGATTTAAAAAACCTACTACAACAAGGAACTTACTACATTATAACTATCAAATTGAAATATTTAGACCTTTTTGCCGGGTGTCGTTGACGATAGACTACAATCCATCCACTTGTCGGAGATGAACATCTGCAGCATCTCCTTTTCTGCTCCCTCGTAGACTGTAGAGATAGAAATGTCGTAGCAAATCTCGTCGCCCTGGGTCTTAATATTTTCCCATCTGTGAACTCTCTTAGCAATTGAAGGGACTTGGTGTGACTGTAGATGTACACTGATACAGTTCTTCCCATCACAATTGCACTCTGAATAGGCTTGATTCTGGCTGTCACTCAACATCAAATTCACAGTGTGCTGCACAAGTTGTCCAAAAGATATTCGGCCTCGTCTTTTCCAAGCTAGTACTGGCCGCTATGTTATTTGAAGCTCCATCTATCACAATTTGCACCACATTTTCCGGCCCTAACTCAACGATTGCCTTCTCCACAAACTGCAGTATGTAGCTCCCGTCATGTTTATCGGCTGATGTGTCTTGTGAAGTTAAAAATGTCGTCCCTCCATTGGAATGCACGACTATGTTCATTATGCTCCTCTGCTTCCGATCGCTCCAAGCATTGGTCAATATAGAGCACCCGGTGACCACACAATTCTTTTTGAAGTTTTCAACCCTCACTTTTGTTTCATTCACCTCTCTTTGCAAAATAGGCTCTCTTAACTTATATGCCGATGGAGCTTGCATACATGCTCCAAACTGTCCAATAGCATACACCATTTATTGGAAGGAGGGAAGTGTTGCGGTGTTGAAGGCGATCCTGGCTTCATAGAACCATTTCCCTATATACTTATTCGCATCATCCCTCGCCTTCTTTCTATGCTTTGAGTCTATCATTGGTTGTTTCCCCTTTACTATAAAGCGACGGTCTCCCCGGGAGGGCGACATGCAAAAGAGTTCAATGGCCCTTTTGTCTTGAATGAAGATGATGAGCTTCTTTGTGATGGATTCTCCTCATCTTCCTCCTCCCCACATGCACATCACTCAATAACAAATTCAATCTAGCATCCTTTTCATTTTTTTTTATTCGCCTCATCCAACATTGCACAAATTTTATTCTTCACATCCTCGAGAACCTTGTCACATGGCTTACAATTTCCTCTTTTTCCCGCCAAATGAGCTTTGAACCAGCTTATGCCACCACGAAAAGCTTGCAAGCAAAACTTACATTGCACCTTCCCAATGTCGGAACCAACCCTCTCCATGTTGCCAACAAGGGTCTTTACCATCATTTTTTGGAGGAGCACTAGATCCTTGACCTTCGGACGACATCTTCTTACTATCACCTTCACATTCAACAAACATGGATTTTAGTCTTTTAGATAAGCAAACTATACCAATGAGATAACGACAAAAACAAACAATCCAATTTGAGGGAGAAAACAACTACAATGTCATAAGATTCATAACCGATTAATACATATTTTAATTTCAATCTTAATCTCAGTTTAAGAACTTCAAATTTGAGTCCATAATTGAATTTCAGTCCACAAATTCAACAAAAATTTTAGTCTACAATGCCCACAAATTTCAGTCCATTAATACATATCACATCCAACAAAATTAAATTCAAAAATCACATTTAACAAACATGTAAATCAAATTAAATTCAATCAGTCCACAAATTCTTTAAAATGAACTCAATCCCTGCATTAAATTTCAGTCCACATATTTAATTGAATACAAAAAATAATTTCTTAAAATTAAATAAAATCAGTTCTTGTATTCAAGTTACCTTCACCCTTCGAGATTTTTCCTCTTTCTTCACCTTCTTCTTGATTTTTTGATGAAAAGAACCTAAAATAGAGAGTTCAGAAAAATTAGGGTTTGGGAAAATTAGGGTTTGAAAGAAAGAGAGAGGAGAGAGAGACTGAAAAGAGAGGAGAGAAGAGAGAGACCGAAAAGAAACAGAGGAAGAGATAGAGAGAGACACATACCTTTGATTAGGGTTTTGAGGAATCGTAAGAGAGCTTCGAGAGAGAGCTTTGAGAGACGGAGGAGACCGCAGGAGGGAGAGAGAGCTTTCACCTAGGGCGGAGCCATAGAGGAGAGAACCGAGAGGACCACAAGAGAGAGAGGCCTTCGACAGGGACTAGGGTTTTCAAGAGCGAAGGAAGGAGAGAACGGAGAGATCACGGGATTTGGGCATTTGGATTAGGGATTGGGTGTTTTATTTTTATTTCTTAGTGGGTTCGGGTCGGGTTTGGGAACCCAAACAATCTAAAAGACCCAAACTCAAAAAACACCCAACTCAGCCGCTATTTACACATCGATATAACAGTCGATATATCTGATATATCGGAAAAAACCCCAAAAATCGAAAAACGATATATTTTAATCAATATCATTGCGGAAGCATGTCAAACCCGATATATCGGCCGCAATATCGATAATGCGGCTGATATTTAATACATTGCATTTGGTTGACGAACGAACTACTCAGCTGCATTCTTCCCTCTCAACCTCCATCGTCAGCCACTCCTCTTCATGAAGAGCAACATCGGTGACAATAGCAAGGGGACCGGGCTAGGGAAGCTACTCCTTGACCACCTCAATAGCAAACTCGTTTTGCTGCTGATCCATGGCAACTTGAACATCACATGGAGGTGACAGGTGAAAGTTCGAGCCTCAGCCCTATACAGGTCGTGTTGGCAACGTCGCGAGGTGTGACACGCCTACATGACTCAAACCCTGGTGACTGGGGCCGACCCCTCCCTAACCAACATGACACCTGGTTACGATCGGGCGTTCAACATTGCCGCTGATGTCATCAGAGGGAACATCCTTCTCGCTAATTGGATCATGGATGCCTCTTGCCCAAAATTCAAGATGCTACACATCAAAAAGTACAAGAGTGAGGGAGACCCGACCAATCATGCGTAGATTTCTACGACATGATGAGCATATAGCAGGTGAGCTACTCGGTCATGTACAGAGCTTTTCCTGTCACTCTTAGTGGCAGTGCGAAGATGTGGTAGAATTCCCTGGAAAAAAATCTATCCATAGCGTCGAGCAACTTAGCTAGAAGTTTGTACATTATTTTCTAGCAAATACATAACAAGAGACACCCTCCGCTCTCCTGCTACAAATAAGGCGGAGATCTAGAGTGACCTTAAGAGAATACATCAAGAAATTCCAGGCTAAGCGGCTAGAAGTGGAGGACCCTGGCAACATGTTCGCCATGGCTGCGATGATCGCGGGCCTCGAAGATGAGAAATTGTCTAATTCTCTCATCGTGGATCGAGTGACCAACTTTGATCAACTCATGGCTAGAACGTGATCGCATATGGATGTTAGAGGATAGCCGCGCTCACAAGAAGGCGGCGCGATTGGAAGCCGCCAAAGCAGAGTCTTCTCAAAGCAAGAAGACTAGAGATGACCGGCCCAAATCTGAGTCCAGATCCAGCTGAGTCGACAGAAGAGATCAAAAGAAAGCGACAAGGAGACCAGCGCTCGCCCCCTCAATGCTTCTCTCTAGCAGGTGCTGCATTTGATTCAGAAAGAGGGGCATCTCACTAATCCTCCCCCTCGCATGAAATCAAACCCTCAATCGTGGGATATTTGACAATTCTGTCGTTATCATCGTGAACATGGCCACAATACCAATGATTGTAGAATTTTGCAAAGAAATATTGAAGACCTTACCAGAAAGGTCGAAAGGTCTGTTTAAGAAATTCCTTACCCATCGCTACAGATAAGAGCCAGCCCTAGAAAGATCGGAGAGAAGATTCAGATCACGATCACATCGTCCGAATAGGCAGAACAACAGCTGAAGGAAGCCGGCGACAAAGGCATCATTAACATTGTTAGTGGTGGCCCTGCTGTAGGGGGAATATCGAATAATGCTCGGAAGAAGTATGTCGGACGAGCATTGGAGGTGAATCTCTGTGAGAAGAAACCCAAGATAGATCAACACATCTTTCAACAATGCCGATCTGAAAGGTGTGGAGATACCTCATGATGACCCCATCAGCATCTCTGGACAAATCAGCGGATTCTGAGTTAGGAGAATTTTGATGGACACAAGGAGTTCTGCTGACATCCTGTTCATGGACGCATTCAGTCAGATGGGGGCTAACAAATCACAGTTGTGACCTTGCCCGAGTCTCCTTATAGGCTTCTCAGGGCCTCGGTTCAGCCTGAAGGTTTCACATCCTTCCAACGATAGTTGGCGACTACCCTCACCAATCCACGATTTAGGTTCAGTTCATTGTCAGCTTTTAATGTCATCCTTGGAAGGACTTCCTTGAACGATCTTCAAGCCGTCCCCTCCACGGACCACCAGATGATTAAATTCCTGACACCGAAAGGAGTCAGCCTGATGTGGAGCAATCAGCGAGAAGCTAGATCTTGCTATTTGCTTTTGATGAAGGGAAAAGGAACATCTGAGACTTTGCCAATCGAGAAATCCCAAGCTTACTTGCAGAAAGATGAAAAACGGGAGTGGACTACTCCCGTGGAAGAACTGGAGGAGATTCAGCTCGGCCCCGATGAAACCAAGAAGGTTACAATTGGGTCGGAGCTAGTTAAACCACAGCAGGGAGCAATCATTGAGTTCCTCCGCGCCAATACAGATGTCTTTGCTTGGGGGCCCGAAGATATGCCACGGATCGCCCCAGAAGTGATAAGTCATGAGTTGTCAGTCGATCGACACAGCAAGCTGGTCCGACAAAAGAACAGACATCAAACCTGAGCGACAGCAAGCGGCCACCGAAGAAGTTGACCGATTGCTGAGAGCCGGTTTCATCCGAGAAGTCCAGTACCCAGAGTGGCTGTTCAACGTCGTAGTAGTCAAGAAGTCCAGTGGCAAATGGAGGATGTGTGGACTTCACCGACCTGAACAAGGCTTGCCCTAAGGATAGCTACCCTCTTCCCCGAATCGACCAGCTGGTCGACGAGAGTGCAGGCCATGAAATGCTCAGCTTCATGGATGCATTGTCAGGGTACAACCACATCAAGATGTCGGAGTTTGACTAGGAGAACTCTTTTATCACAGACCGTCACACCTTTTGTTACAAGGTAATGCCCTTTTGCCTCAAGAACGCTGGAGCAACCTATCAAAGGTTGGTGAACAAGATCTTCAAGGATCAAGCCGGTCGAACTGCGGAAACATATGTGGATGACATCCTAGTGAAGTCCAAACAGGCTACCTCCCACGTTGTAGATCTCGAAGAAAATTTCTTTGTTCTCCGCCAATATCAGATGAAGCTTAACCTCGCTAAGTGCACTTTCGGGGTTCAATCGGGAAAATTCCTAGGTTTCATGATAACCCAACAATGAATTAAAGTCAATCCTGAGAAGATAGCTGTCATTGAAGGGATGTTTGAACCTCGTACAGTGAGGGACATTCAAAAGTTGAACGGAAGAATAGCGGCCTTAAGCCGTTTTCTCTCCAAATCAGCCGAAAGAAGCCTTCCCTTCTCCAAACTCTTAAGAGGAGACAAAGGACCCAGAGACAACATCGTGTGGATAGTGGAATGCAACAGTGCCTTCATGGAACTTAAGCGTATCTGACCTCCAGGCCCTTACTAAGTTGACCCATAGAAGGGGAACCACTTTACCTCAATTTGGCTATCTCCTCAGAAGTTGTAAGCTCGGTCCTGGTCTGTGAAGAAGAGAACATCTAGAAGCCGGTGTATTATTTCAGCAACATCTTGAAAGCGGCTGAACTTAACTACATCCTCATTGAGAGAACTTTCTTTGCTCTCATCACCACAGCCAGAAGGCTTCGTCCATACTTTCAAGCTCATAAAGTGATAGTACAGACCAATCTATCTTTGAAGAAAGCACTCGACAGTCTATCGAACTCAGTGAATATGATGTTCAGTTCGAGTTCAGGACGACCATAAAAGCCCAGGTCCTAGTTGACTTCCTCATTGGGTCATCCAACCCGGAAGGCGGCCCCGCCAGCTCCTGAACCGGTTCTTCCTCCTGGCGCTCCTCTAGCCCTAAAGCCGATTAAGAGAATCCCATCTAGGAAGAACATTATTCCTAAAGTATGATTCGCCAAAATTTTCATCTTGGTAGTTGCTGAAAGTGGACAGATCATCGGGAGACAGCGGTAGTGGAGCTGGAGTAGTTCTGTGCAGCCCGGAGGGGCATATTCATAAATACTCCATCGCCTTTTGTTTCCTAGCTGCTAATAATAAGGCCGAATATGAAGCGCCCTTAGCGGGACTCAGAGCTGCCCTAGCAGTCAAGGCGGAGTCTGTTTTCATTATTGTGGACTACCAGCTCATTGTTTACCAAGTACGGAGAGATTATGAAGCAAAAGACCCTAGGATGGCAAAATACCTGGGGAAAGCTAAGGAGTTGCTGGGTAGACTGAAGGAGTTTCGGATTACGTAAGTTCCAAGAACCCACAATGCTCGTGCGGACACCCTGTCTAAACTAGGCTCCTCAAGCTGAGGAGCTAGTCAGGGGCTAGTATACACAGTCCCTCCAACAACCTAGCATTGTTGAAGGCACGGGATACTCAATCATGCAGATAGAGCCTCCATTTGAGCCATGTTGGATAGATCCACTCATCCAATATCTTACGAAGGGAACTCTGCCTGAGAACCAAGCAGAAGCCAAAAGCTTGTAGAGGATGGCCCTGAAGTATATCATGATTAAAGATCAACTCTACCGCCTTTCTTACACAAGCAGCAGCATGGGTCCCTACCTTCGGTGCTTTCGACTCGAAAAAACAGATTGTCCTGAAAGAGATCCTTAAGGGGATATGCGGGAATCACATATGAGCCAGAATCCCAGCACAGAAAGTTATCAGGCAAGGTTACTATTGGCCAACTATTTTGGCCGAATCTAAAAAGCTCACAACCAAGTGTAAGACCTGTCAACTCTTCTCTAACATCCCGTGGGTTCCAGCAACCGAGATCAACCCGATCCCTTTCGCTTAGTGGGGTTAGATTTGTTGGAATCTCTTTCTATAGCAGTTGGGCAGCGAAAGTTCCTAATGGTCACCATAAACTAATTTACAAAGTGGATAGAAGCCGAGCCCATTAGCAAAGAGTGGCGAAAGCAATATTCACAATTTTGTGTGGAAATCGGTAATCAGCAGGTTTAGGGTGCTGGTAGCCTTCATAATAGATATTAGATAACGACACTCAATTCAACAGTAAGGAATTTCGCGATTTCTGCGAAGAATGGAAGATCCAACTCATGTTCGCCTCGGTGGCACATCCCAAGAGCAATGGTCTGGCGGAAGTGGCAAGCAAATGCTTGCTACAAGCACTGAGGAAAAAAGTGGACGAAGCTGTAGGAGCCTGGGTCGAAGAACTCCCTGGTATCTTGTGGTATCTTGTGGTCGTACAGAACGACCCACATAACTTCCACGGGAGAGACTCCATTCAGGTTAACATACATAGTAGAAGCAGTCATCCCAGTAGAAGTCGGCATGCCCACTCTGCGACTACGACACTTCAATGAAGAAGCCAACGGATCCGGTTTGCGAAGCGAACTCGACCTCATCGACAAAGTCAAAGAGCTAACGATTCGATCGCAAGTCATCAATCATCAGCGCATCGACCGACACTACAACAGCCGAGTACGACCCCGAGATTCAAAATTAGAGACTTGATCCTTAGAAAAGCCACCTTCAATAAAGACAGTCGTTGTGGAAAGCTCGCCACTAACTAGGAAGGGCCTTATACTATTACTAGAGAAGTTCACCCGGGGACATTCTGGTTGCAGAGCCAAGATGGGAGGGTTTTGAATAATCCTTAGAATGTAGAACATCTAAAGAAATACTTTCAATAAATGTAATTGTAAGACCCTTATCAATGAAAAATACTTTGCTTTTTGCTAATTTGTATGCAGCCCTTGCGACTCGGTCATTGTCAACTCGTCCAAGGCACTCAAAAAGACTTTGGTATCGTTCTCATGAGTAAAATCAAGGCACGTACTAAAGACCTTGGTGTCCACTCTTGGAGTAAACCCAAGGCACGAAGCGAGCCCTTGTGACTCGATCTTCACCAACTCGTCCAAGGCACATAAGATCTTGGTATCTTTTCAGAGTAAAATCAAGGCACGAAGGAAGCCCTTGCGAATCGGTCTTCACTGACTCGTCCAAGGCACTCAAAGACCTTGGTATCGTTCTCACGAGTAAAACCAAGGCACGAACCAGGTAAACCCAAGGCATGAAGCGAACCCTTGCAACTCGGTCTTCACTAACTCGTCTAAGGCACGTAAGACCTTGGTATCTTTTCGAGTAAAATCAAGGCACGAAGGAAGCCCTTGCGAATCGGTCTTCACCGACTCGTCCAAGGCACTCAAAGACCTTGGTATCGTTCTCACGAGTAAAACCAAGGCACGAACCAGGTAAACCCAAGGCATGAAGCGAACCCTTGCAACTCGGTCTTCACTAACTCGTCTAAGGCACGTAAGACCTTGGTATCTTTTCAGAGGAAAACCAAAGCACGGAGGAAGCCCTTGTGACTCGGTATTCACCAACTCGTCCAAGGCACTCAAAAGACCTTGGTATCGTTCTCATGAGTAAAACCAAGTCACGTACTAAAGACCTTCGTGTCCACTCTCGGAGTAAACCCAAGGCGCGAAGCGAGCCCTTACGATTCGGTCAATCGCCGACTCAGTTAAAACTGGAGTACTTGGACATTTCAGAATAAAGGCACTCATGAGAAGCAACCAACTCAGAACAAAAATGCATAAGGTTTGAGTCAACACAAAATCACAAAGAAGTCTTTTTATTCAATCATCAAGAATATTACAGGACTTTTTACATGACTCGGCAAAAAAATACATAAATTTCCTCAAGGGGCAAGACTCGGGGCAGTAGGACCCGGGGCAGAAGCAGAACCTGCGGTAGGAGTAGACCTCAGAACAAAAGTAGAACCCGGGGGAAGAGTCGAAGAGACATCCGGAATAGGAGCTGACTTGGAACCCGGGACAGCGACAAGCTTGGAACTCGGACCAGGAGCGTTGGCAGACGACCATCTGACTACACTAGAGTCATTGCCCGCATCCTTACCTGATCCTTCGGAGACGACATCTTCCTCTTCTTCCTCATCAACCAATGCAGGTCCTCCCGCCACCTCGATTTCCTTAAGGGCATCGAGGCAGTCACTAACCCGGGAGGGGTACTTAAAGCGGTCGGGATGGATCTTAACCTCGGAAGCTGCTGCATAAGATAGTCGAACCCCGCTTTGCAAGTGAGTGCGACCTCTACCTTTCCGAGAGTATCATTACAATACTTTCGACCACTTCAAACTGGTGGGTGTTCGACTCCAGGAAGGTCACTCGGCCCTTGAACGTTTGGATTTGGGCAAGTAGTGAATCATGCTGCTGTTCGTCCTCCCGAGTAGCGCGAGCTGCCTTCTGTCGGAACAACTCTTGCAGAGCCACCTCATCGCGCAGCCTGGCCCTTAGCTCTTTAGCATCAAGGTGAGCCACTCGGCCTCGCTCGAAGGCATCATCTCTTCCTTCTCTTAGCTTGAACCTCCGACTTAAGGTCCTTGACCTTCTCCTCAGCAAGGCCTATATCATGGCGGAGATAGCCGATGTCTTATTGAAGAGCCTTAATCTCTTCTCAGGCTTCTGCGAGATGGGTTGTTTTCTGTCGGAAAGGCTCAATCAAAGCCTTGATCTTCACATCTCAAGCAGTCTGCTCACGCTTTCACCTCGCTTGACCGCTCTTAAGCACATCAAGCTCACTCTCATGGTGGTCGCCAATAGCTCCCTAAGTTCTTCCTCTCTTGGCTCTAACTCGCTGCTTGTAAAGAGAAACCGAGACTGTTTGAGTTGATGGAATAACTCAAACTTGACAAGAGCCACCCTAGTGAGATAACTCCGGAGAGCTTGATGAATTCCAGGCAGGAGCTTGATGAATTCCAGGCATCAGGGACCCCACTTAATAGCGTCACATCTTCCGAAAAAAGAAATTGCTCAACCGCCTTAGCTTGGCAGGAGCTGAATTTCAGGACCAACCCTCTAGAATCCATTTGACGCTCTGGGACAAATATGTGCTCCTCTAAGGGCTCCTTCTCATAGCGAGGACGATTCTTTGCTGGTCCGATCAGATGATTTTCTCCCAATTGCGGGGGAAAACTCGTCGATACAATGGGCAAAGGGCCACTTGTATCGACCCTCCTGCAGAGCAGCTTGAGAGTTCGGCCCTTCCTCGGCAATCGGCTCCTCAGCGACTAGCTCCTCAATAGCTGGCTCTTTCCCGGGTCTCCTAAAAGACTCATGGCCTCTCCGACGCATTTATAAGCAGACCGCCTCCACCCCAATCAAGGCCTCATTTCTTGTCGACTCCAAGACAGAAATATCTCTGCCTATGGCCTCCTACTAGGCCATCGGTTGCGGAGAATCACCCTCGACCTTGACAATTTTGGTTAGAGGAGGTTGGGAAGTTTGTGAAGCCGAAGCCTCACTAGTTTGCCCTGGTGCAGTGTCCGCTTGCCCCGACTCTGCCTCCAGCGCCTCATCATCCAAGGCGAAAAGTCTCTTAAGTGCCGCCCTCGATCTGACGATATTGCTTCGAGGTCAGCTTCTTCATCTTCTTCTTTTCAAACCTTTTGGCTTGAGCTGTAGCCAACCCCGAGCCCTTCAGTCGGACCGCAATCTCAATCGTATTCTGACGTAGGGCCTGAACCTCTTCCTTCGCTAACTCCCGATGGAGGCGCTTCTTAGGCCCCGCAGTAGGACCGGCTTGAGAAACCTTAGTAGGGTCCACCTCTAGAGCCAGCAGGGTGGCCCGAACCAAATCTGTCTCGGTAGCGGGAACGTAGAGATGCCGACAGCTCAGAGCATGACATTATCGAACAAATTTCCGCTATGTTAGGACCTCTTATAGGCTCGGATCTGCTCCAGTCCAAACCTCTCGATCTCTGAGAGTGGCGCTGCCCTTAGAGCCTCCTTTTTAATCTCTGGCCATGTAGAACAGGCCATGATCGAGTTGGCATTGAAAATGAAGAACTTCTCCTTCCATCCCTTATTCGTGTCGGGGATGTTGGAGACTAGGTGGTAGCTGCCAACCAGCTGCAAATAAAAATGACCTTCGCTCTTGTTAGATTTGGTGCACAACAGGTGGCCCAAAATCCCCATCGGTTCCACATGAACTTTATAGCAGATGACGAGGAATTTGACTAGGAGAGCGATGGAGTTTGACTTCAATTGCATCAGCGAGATCCGCAAAGCCCAAAAAACCCATCGAAGGAACGGGTGCAGTGGCAAACGAAGGCCAAAATCCAAATGGTGGTAATACACTAGTGTCAAATCGCCGCTATGATTATAAGCAGCGTGTTCTCTCGCCGGAACCGATAAGGTAAAACCATTGGGTATATCAAAATCCTTAGCAATCTGTTCGAGTTGAGGTTGGGTCCTTGTCGACTTAAACTTTCGCAATAGAGCTATCGTGGCCTCGTTGCTAGTGACTGAAGGCTGACTGCCGGACACCATCGGAACAATTAAAGAAGTTGATCGAAGAGCAACAAAAAATCTTAAGGGAAGAAGATGAGTTCTCGTTGACAAAGCAAGGTTTGCAAAGTGAGAAAGGAGCGGAAGGAGTGGATACATATAGGAGTGGGTAGACGACACGTAGCGCCATCTGAACGGCCGGCTTGGTTATCTAAAGGACCACTGGCAGTTTTTGAGACCTGAAGCAACCTTTAGTCAATTGAGACGTCCGCTCGATAACCAATGCACCACTCCGCCAAAAACTACTGCACGATCTCTGCTGACGTCTTGTTGTCACATCATAGCTGTCTTCCAAAAAGACGGTTCAGATCCTCGAGACGACAAAGAGTTGAGACGGATCAGTTTCTCTCGAATTCGGTTTCCCGAGTCCGAATGAAAGGGGCCAGTATTATACCCTAAAAATTACTAAGTATAATAATCTGCCAAAAGTCGGACACGTGTCATGATTAACTAACCAAGTCCCACAAATTTGAAATCACGACCTGGATATAGACCTCACTCATATCTCTTATTTGACCCGGGTTCGAAACGAAAGATGTCTTCAGGCTAGTTTTGCGACTCGGGTCCGAGACGAATGGCGTCTTCTACTCGGGCTCGCTAGGGAATGTCTCAAATGACAGGACTACCTATCAGCTTCAACAGTCGTACTTCGCCACTTAGACACCCTCACATTTAATGTCGAGTCAGAGTCATCATAACTCTTTAGGCCGAAGTAATGACTCCTCGGACCATACTAGCACTTCAGCCGCTCTGTCACTGTAGCATTAAACACGATGGTGACTCATTCAACTGGCTGTCGACACGTGTAAAGTGCGGTCTGATCAGCAGACTGCACCGACCTGATCAAATTACTAATATGCCCCTATCAACCCTCTATAAATAATAGGCAATCTCCACTATTCGAAGGTACGCAATTTATGCTACATAACACCCTGAACTAGATTCTGCAAATCTACTTAAACAAGTGACTAACTTGATCATCGGAGGGTACATCGGAAAACCCAACTCCGGCCCTCTAATGGTGTTATTTGTGCAGGAATCTTCTTCCCTTCTCTTGATTAGCCATTAAAGAAGATCAAGGGACCCTAAACTTCTCTAAACATTCACTAACCAATATAATCAACTTTCTAACATAAACACCAGTCTAAATATCTTTTTCAAACCTCAAGTTATCTCCATTTAATGTGTTCTCTTGCTGCATCATTCTGTGTATAAAAAAGTTTGTGGTGCCAAGTAAGGTGATCCTTACATTTGACATATTGTGCCCAGAATTAGCCTGGGCATGAACTTGTTAAGGAGATTCTATAACTAATCACCTTGCATGGCAAGAGCCGGTGAATGTCATCTCCTGACCTCTGGTCACCATTTGTTTTTGAATCTGGTCACCATTTGTTTTGAATTTGGTTAGGGTGTGAGCATCTAAACAGAACCTAAATTAGAAGTTGGAATAGGTTTGGGGTGGATATCTATTTTTTTGATCAATGAATAAAATTTTCCATTCACCAAGTAAACGTTGAAGTACAACAAAGAGTTAGGCATCCCTGAGTGTAAACACTATACATTCATGTATACAACAAAAGGATCAGCTCATTAATTATAAATATCTCAAAGAATCAACCCACTCTTTATATTTAAGAGGAATGGGGAACCTATACAATATAGATAGTATAGAAACTTTAATTCTTTTAGCCGCCATATCAGCATTTGTAAAAGTCTCATAATGAATCCTAGCATTCATCTCATACCACACACCATAAACTGATGCTGCATTCAAGGCTTTAAATATCAGCTATCGGGGAAATATCGGATGGCCAAAACTCATATTGGATTGCGGATATCGGGGAAATATCGGGGATATATGGTAAATATCGGAATGCCATAACGGATGTTTGCATGTATAGTATAATGCACTAAAATGTAATCGCAACATACTTAATGAAGTCTAAGCATACAAAATGTAAATAATATATGTTTAGGATCACTAATCAAGCTTGTAAAACAAATAAAAGTAAATCAACGTTGCAACATTTCATCTGATTTTTTTAAGGCCAAAATGTCATTTGATATAATGGGAAAATCAAGATATCTCGCCCAAAAATTGCCAAACGCAGTATATTGTTTTGCGACAAGTCATATAAAAGGATAAATCAGCCAACATATCGGCTGATATATTGGCCATATCAAGGATATATCGTTCAAAATAGCCAAAAAGCAGTAAAAGAGATTTAGAGGCCATATCGGTTGGGGCAAGCCCTGTAAAAGGATATATCAGGCGATATATCGGGTCATGTCGGGGATATTTAAATCAATGGCTGCAATCTCCATTTTCTTCACTGTTGCTTTATAATCCTTCTTCAGATGGTTAACATACTGAAAAACAATATCCCGTATACAGCTCCTCAATCTAAACCCAGACCGAGTCATAACATTGTTCCATACCTCAGCTGAATACACATTCAAAAAAGGGGTGTTTTTGTGTCTCAACAGAAGTATTACATAAGCAACAAGAGCCATTGCTCAAAATCCCCATCTTATATAGTCGTTCTTTGGTTAACAACCTATTGTGAATGAAGGAGTTTTTAGGGATGTTGAACTTACCCCATACAGAATTACACCACTCTGCTCTTTGAGTTGAGCGATTGATATCCTGATAAGCTCTTGATATAATGAATTTGCCTCCGGCACACCACTGCTGCATTTTAGAAAGAAGCTGAGTACTAGTGCCAAAAATTCCAATTACAGTATCCCTAGCTTTCAACAATTGCTTCTAGGCCCAAGAAGCATTGGTTCTCTTTTGAGTATTCCAAATATCTCCTCTCCTTAAATGACTGCCGTGCACCCATTTTATCCATAGCATCTCCTTGTTCATGTGTATAGCCCAACTGTTTACAAGCTGCAGCCAGGCTCCAATATGTGGCTGAAAAAAATTCCCAAACCACCTTGTCTTGGCAAAGGACATACCAAGCTACAAGTGCAATCTTGGATGCATCATGAGCAGTACCCCAAAGGAATGTCCTAGAAATATCCTTTCTTCAGAACTTCCTTTGGGAGGATATAGTTGCTCGACCAATAGACTCGAACACCAAACAAGACAGACTTGATTAGTTGTACCCTACCTGCATATGAAAGTTTCTTGTTTTTCCCCTGCTGAATCTGGATAGTGATCTTAGATATCAAAGCATTACAATCACTTGAAGAGAGCCTTTTGCAGACCATGGGAACTCCAAGATGCCTAGATCCTTCAATGTAGCCATGACTCTGACATATTATCATTCTGACAAACACCTCCAAAATAAATAGAGCACTTAGCAAGATTTGCATTCAAACCAGAAACTCTACTGAAAGCTTTAAAACAATCATATGTATGCTTTGCATGGAAGAGAGGTCACCCTTGCTAAACATTAGCAAATCATCAGGAAAGATTAGATGGTGAATCTTGAGGGGAGCACATTTAGGGTGAAATCTAAAAGCACCATTCTGTGACATAACATTCAGTTTTCTTGATAGGTACTCCATTCCAATAACAAACAAATTTGGTGACATTGGATCACCTTGCCTCAACCCTCTTTTGCCTTGGAAAAAACCATGGAGGGTACCATTGAAACAAATAGAATATTTAGGTTTAGACACACAAGTCATAGGTCTGTCAATCATAATAGTAGGGAAACCCAATTCAATTAGCATATAAGAGAACTCCAATCTAGTGTATCATATGCTTTCTTGATATCAATATTAATCATCCCTCTAGCTAAAATGTCCCCGCCACTATAATGTTTAACTAACACATGTGCTAATAGAACATTATTCATAATACGTCTGCCTTTTATAAAAGCACATTGGGCATCAGAAATCAAATAACCAAGGACCAACTAGATTCTAGAAGCAAGTACCTTTGATATAGTTTTGTAGATGAAGTTGCAGCAGGAAATTGGTCTGAAATCTAAGGCAAATCTTGGACAAGGCACTTTAGGAGTAAGAGTGATGGTTGTTCTATTAATTTGTCCAAGTATCCTCCTAGTAGTAAAAAATTCTTGCAGTGCAGATATATTATAATTTTCTATAAGATGTGAAGTTTTTTTGAAGAAATGAGCTGAATATCCATCGGCCCCTGGAGCCTTCTCATCAGATATGGAAAAAGCAGATTGTCAATCTCCTCCATAGTAATAGGTCTATTTAAAAACTCAATCTGTTCAGTTGTCAGACATGGCCCTGCTTTGATGATATCAACATCAGGTGGAACAAGATTATGCATTTCAGTAACCAGAAGTCCAGTATAGAAACTAAGGATTTCATCAACAATTTGATTAGTTTCAGTCAACCTACCCCTTGATCAGTGTAGAGAACTATCACCTTATTAAAAGTGTCTCCTGGATTGTATTGCTGAATGAAAGAATATAGTACTTCTATCTCCTTGAGAATTCCATTGGATCCTTGCCTTTTGCCTATAGAATGACATTTCTGAATTTACCAGCTTTTCATACTTAACTAGCGGATCCTTCTCCAGAGCAATTAAAATAGCATTATGGCCATCGATTTGTAGTTTTTGTTGAACATCCTCCAAGCTTTTCTTCATTCTGACTACCTGTTTACTGATATGAGCATAATGTTTAGCGTTTAATTCTTTTAATTTTCCTTTCAGAAGCTTCAATTTCTCCACTACACAATACATTTTGCAGCCTCTAATAAGTCTATGCCATGTATCCTCAATAATCTTCAGAAATTGGGGATGATCTGCCCAAAATTTAAAATATCTACAAGGTTTTTCCCTCCCTTCTCATCTTTAAATATTGATATAAGCCCTGGAGAGTGATCAGAAAACCCTGCTTGTAGAAATTCGACATCACTAAAATTATATTTCAGAATCCAAGCATCATTCAGCAACAGGATCTAATTTACTCCAAATCCTATTGTCATCATCCTGTCTATTGGTCCAGGTGAAAAAACACCCTGAAGATCCCTAGTTTCATAATCTGTGACAGGAGCAACCCCAATTTTATCCTTGCCACTAAGTACACTGTTAAAAACCACAAACAATCCATGGTATATTCAGCTGGTCACCAAAATGTATAATTCATCCCATAAAACTTTCCTCTCGATCTGATTGAAAGCATAAATGCAAAAAGCAACACAGTGTGAACTCTCATATTTAGATTTCACAAGACAAGAAATACATTGACTACTCACAGAAAGGCATGATAAATCAATCATATTTGATCCCATAGCACCCAGATTCTGCCATTAGGAACCACATTATAGTTAAACATTATAGTTATTTAACCAACACCATCCAGCAGGAGATTTATTGATAATAGCATCAGCTTTATTCCTTCTTACTCTAGTTTCTAATATCACTATAATAGATAACCTATATTGAAAAATAAATAACTAAGTGATGTTTAAGAGGCATATTGAAGCCTCACATTCCAAAAAGCAATCTGCATTTTAGACAATTGTAGATAGATTTACCTGCATGCACATCATTTTGCACTGTCTGCACTTCACTTGAATTTTCTCCTTGAGCCTCAACGATTTTAGTTTTTCCTTTCCTTTTTATTTTAGTCCATCCCTCCTGTATCTCTTGATTAATAACTCCAAACAGAAATGACAGCAATATCATATACTGGCAGAATAGCATTTGTACATTAACATTGACAAAGGTTTCATGTTGTTTCACTCACTTTAGTTTTAGGAACCCATTTCTTAGTGCTCTTTTTTTCTCTTACACAACTCAATATGCCCTAAAAACTTACAGTGCCCACACCACCGTGGTTTATATTCATATATCACCCTTCAGGAATACACCACTCCATTTGGCCCCTTAATCTTGACGTAATCAGGTAGAGCAGCAGATAAATCTACCTCAATCAGGACCTAGCATAGGCTGATCTCTGTTTTTTAGCAGCAGGTAAATCTACCTCAATCAGGACCCTAGCATAGGCTAATCTCTGTTTCTTAGCAGTTAGCATATCAGTAGCTATAGGATTACCAACTAAACTTGCTATCTTGCTAATACCTTTCGCATGCCATAAATTTAATCTTAAACCTGGTAGTTGAATCCACATAGGGTAGGAGTTGTTCTTAATTTTATCAAGATCCTCATCACATCTCCATGGTTTACGTAACAAAGGCCTAGCTCCAAAGAACCAAGGCCCTGAATCCAGAGCTTGTGATCTTGCTTCCTCATTCTTGAAGTTGAATAAGAATAAGGGGGGTTTCAACAAGCAAAGTTCAGGCAGATGAAATTTTTTCATAGGTTTTGCATATAGCCTTCCATAGCCTTGAAACCAACATTAAGCCCTATTACATGACCAACAAGAGCAAATTTCCACTTAGATTCACCTTCAATCCATTCATCTTCATTAAAACAAGCACAATCACCATATGTAGGAGGCACAGAATCAAGATTTAAGCCTTTTCCAGCTTTTCTATTATTTATAAACAAGCCTGCCCAACTCTTAGGTTTGTGATTTTTATCATTTATCTCATGTTCACCAGAATCACTCATAGAATTAAATTGATTCAAAGGCTCCCTTTTCTCTTGTTCAACAGGAGGATCTCCATTCTTATTAGTATCACTATGTAAATGAGTCAATGGAACTTCCCCTCCATCAGTTTCATTGTCATCCGTCCAAGAAACCCTAGACCGAGTTCGAATTGAAGAATTAAGACAATTTGGAGAAGTGGTCTTACCCAAATCATTAGTATCGCCGTGTTCGTAGATGAATTCATCTCTGGCTCCGGATTACCCTGATGCTGCAAGATCTCCTCCATGCTGAGCTTTTTCTTAGCTCCCGCGGGTCCAGTACTCGCCATTGGAATGGAACTACTAGAGCTTTGACCTATTTGCTGGCATTCCGTTAAAAACAAGTTAGCCTGTATTGATCAATTTAATCTAGGTTTTGTTTATTAAGTAATAGCCTACTGTATGACCGATTTAGGACCCTTCAAGTGGAAGGAACACATGGGTAAATGATGCATCTAAAGAGGGAATAAGCAACAAGAGTGGTTGATAGCGAAGAAAGCAAATGAATCTTTTTTTGACCTGAGGAGATATTTTGTTGGAAGGTGATGGGCACTCTCACAAACTCGCACAAACAAGAAGAGATGAAAAAGAAAATCACTACGATCGAATAACTTGAACAAACTTGCTGCATTACATAGGTATTTATACTACTCAAATATGACTCTAGACTTAAGACATTAAACACAAAAAACTCTCTCTATCTAATACATGCATCCATTATAACTAAGTTCGTGAATGCAGATTTTCAGATAAGTTGAACGGTCTTCACTTAACGGTGGGTTTGGATACAAAAGAGGGTAGAGGAAGAAAATGATTGTAGTAAACCCAAAGGGAGGGAGTGGAAAGGGATGGGATGGAACTAATTGTGTTTGAATAGACAACTAGGGGAAGAGAGCGTACACTATGATTTGTGTTTGTTTAGAGTAGAGAATAGGAAGGGAGAGAAACTACATGAAAAATATAACTTAAAGTTGGATACTTGGATTTTTAATAAAATATCATTTAAAACTCAATCCCTGCCCTTCTAATCCGTCCACCTTAAGAGGGTTAAGAAAGTGAGGAAATTCGCTTCTTTTAAGCTTGTCTATCTCTTTCCCTTACAAACCAAAAATCGTAAACAAACACAATCTCGGAATGGTTAGCACTATAACCTCCCAACTCCTTCCCTCTCCTCTTGACAAAAGCTATCCAAACGCATCATAAATGCTGATAACTTTCTCTAGAAGGCTCAGAATCACAAACTGTCTGATTCATTGGTAACCAGACAGGCAGAGCTTTCCAATGAGTCCTCATTCATTCAATTTGGTGAAGTATAACCTAGTCAAAGGTCTCCTCGAACTCGCTGTCCATGCACAGACTGTAATTTCAAGTTTAATATCCAACAAATCAATGGTGCTCCCTAGGCTTTGATTTTTCAGAACCTTTAAAAAAAAAAACTGCAGAAACTCAAGGTCTTAGCTACTTCATCAATCAGTTGATAGTGTTGCTCAGAGTCCACGGCAATTCAACAAAAGTAACCTCTTTGTTCTATTAAAATGAGTTCTGATTTTTGCCTAACTTATGAATAATTTTGAAAAATAATGAAAAGAGTTTTTTATTGACTGAAAAGGCTTATAAATGACAACTAACTATTGGTGCAAAATATTTTGAGCTTGTTGTCTAGATGAAATTTACTCAAAACTCATAAGCACCACCTTCATCTCTTAGTGCGATTCTCAATTGAAAATCTTATAATTGGCACTCATTTTATTTGTTTCTAGCATAAGAAAAACTTGCTTACACAAACTTAATATGCATAATGAAGATAGTTTTTGTCCTTCCAGCCAACATTTCCCACTATTTTCAGTGGGAAGTCCTCTTGTCCCTTTTGTCAAGCTCTATGACACCATCTTATATGATTTATGACAAGTTGATTTATTGTCATAAATTGCTTAACACGTACAGCTCTTGTTGCAAAACTAAGGTAATATATAACAGATTTGATGGATGGCCATAAACATTTTCAAAATGCATAATTTTTTGTACGGATATTTTATGACATAATAAACAAGATGAATGAAGCAGATCGGGCAATTTGGATGAGCAGATAGCTCAGCCTGGTGAGTAGGTGGATCAACTTTATTTTTGTTCAAAGAGAGCAATAAAGCTCTACACACGGACACGCGCGCGTGCACACACACACATATCTACTTATATTGGCTGATATGATTTATCTAAAACAAGGTAAAATTTTAGAAGTTATAATACTTGATACCAATATCCAGTTTTTATCCACAAATGGACTTGCATTAGAAGGAAATAATACACACAACTATGAAAATACACATTTATTATTCATTCCTTCTAAAGTTTCCAGAGTAATTACTAATTAGTCTAAAGTTTTACTGGGAGTAATATCTCGTTTAGCATATTCCAAGTGTTACTTTTACATATTGATATATATGTATACGACACAAGTATATATATATATATATATATATATATATATATATATATATATATATATATATAGGAAATATGTACCTAAGGAGCCACCTTAGATTGAATCTAAGGATGCGCCTCTCGATGCATGGATTGGGCTATCCCAATGGACGATCCACTCCATTCATCATGATCTAAGTATCTTAAAACATCTATAAAACGAAAATCATGATGTTTCAATACTTCTAACACATATTTTTCATTGTCACTTTGGTTGTATTGCCGTAAAATCGTTAATTTTACAATCATTTGATGCATGAGTAACTACAACCCAATATACCTAATTTTTTATTTATACACCATCCAAAACATATAGATCAAAATGAACGGAGTGAATCAAATAAATTGATTGCATATAATGTAATTTTGAAGGTGCATCCTTAGATGCAATCTAAGGAGCCACCTTAGGTACATATTTCCCATATATATATATATATATGAGCAATATGGAAGAACTTGGTACCAAGCACAAGTTTTTGTGACCGGTAGTGAGGTGACTCATTCCCATCCACTCATTCAAATGGGGGACCACATTCACATGGGGTGGAGAGTGGATGAGAATGAGACACCTCACTACCAAGCACAAAATTTGTGCTGGGTACCAAATTCTACATTTCTCTGTGTGTGTGTGTGTATATATATATATATATATATATATATATATATATATATATATATATATATATATATATAGACACACACACACATATATACATATCAGTATAGAAAAAACCCATTTTGAAATCCGTTATAATCCGTTTCGACACCTAGCCGAGGCAAAGTGTTATAAAACTCAGGCACAGAACCCATGTTGCATTTAACACAGAAAATAATGTTGAAAAATTCATTTTATCTGCATTACGTTAAGCTTTATTTAACGCTTGTTAAATTGAGTTAAAATGGTGATTAGATTTGGACGTGTGGCAATATCTCCACTATCCACTCAATATCGCACTAACTCAAATAAGTTCCCACTTGAATCCCCTGACCCTAATTTCATTCGTGTGAAAAATCCTAGCAATCCCTCGACCTCATCTCAAGCGTCTCCCTCATCTTCCCCTCCACCTTCTCCTCTCATGCCTTTGATCCTTCGATGAAGAAAAAAATCTCTTGATCGCTTCCACCTCTCACGCCTTTGATGAAGATGAAGCCTCTCACCACGACAAGATTCCTCTCATCCTCTATCTCTGCCAACGACAAGGCTCCTATGTGGTTCCTCCTTGACTCTCCCATCTCCTCCCGCCAACAAAGAAAACCCTAACCCTATCTCCACCTCCAGTGCTTCTCTAGCTTCTAAATACTAATCCCTGTCGACGAAGGCGAATGATCCTAAATCCTAACTCCTTTAACTCTCCCGGTCCTCCCTATGTTTGAAAATTTTGATGATTCTAATTATTAAAGTCATTATAAATAGTTTGTTTTTATAAAATATCCAAATAATTAATAAACAAATAACCTATGTTATGTGTTCTGTTTTTTTGCGTTTTTTCAATTAACCCTTAACAAGAGGTAGAGCGTTATGTTATGCGTTATCGTTATTTTCAACATTGTGTGCGCGCGCACTCATGCGTGCGTGATTTTTCTTATGATTTCGTCTTTTGCAAGAACTTGCTTAATGTGTTTTACGTTACTGCCTCCTGGTATGTGTACATTGATGTATCTGTCCCCTTATAACTGTAGTTTCCTGCTGTTTACAGAATTGATCAATTATGCACTGACCATGTGCAATATCAAATGTTTTCACTTCTTCCTCTGTTAGTCTAATTATTCTGAGAATGTTTCACTTTCCATGTTATCTACTGACGTATATAGTTCCTCGAGATGACTATCTCATGGTTGGATTGTACAAACAGTATTCTGCATTTCTTTTCTTTTAACTTATTTTCTGCCTTGATTTTCCCAGATTTCCGCATCCTTCAATCTGGCGGAGCAAAATATCAAGCCAAAGATTATGGCCGAGAGTACATTGAATTATGAGTTCTTGTTTTAGAATTGTTGAAATTCATTTTAGCAAAACCTGGTGTGTTCTTCTCTACTGGTTGTAACTTTACACTATGTTTCTTGTTCTTTTTTTTTTCCTTCCTAATTTCAATTGAGAAATGTGAATTTCTCATTTTGTTAGCTGATGACTTGGCAAAGACAGCGTTCGCGCAAGCAGCATTTGTAATTGAAATATGAATACATGCAACTTTATGGTACATTTTTCCACCAGCAATAGAGTAATCATATTATTAATTTCTTCGCAACCTGTTGATTATTTCGGTGTTGATTAAAGAAATAATCTGAGTTTTGAGTTGCCATTCAGGATTCTCATCTATAAGGATATTCATTTGCATGGTGAGGAGATTCACTGATTTGATTTTTTTTTCTTGAAAGTATTATTTATAAATTCAAATGATAGCTTACATAGCATTCTGCCAATACTCATCGTCCCTCCAGAAATTTTCTGCCAAGTATATTGTTGTCTATATTTAGGTTTGTACATATTATTATTCCTTATTAGGTGTATTAATCGGGGCATACTGCTCAATATCATGTACCCGTGTTCTACACCTTTTTACATTCGAGGCCTTACTTCTTGTCAGCATGTGGTAGCTTTCCAGAGATCAGAGCAGTATGTTTGCCTCGTGAAACATGTTAAAAAGTCATATAAGATGACTAGGGAGAGAGCCTGTTGGTCACATTCTTCAATGCTTTGACGTATATTTGGACCAGGACCAAGACCTCTAGATACTTTCTTCCGGGTAGGAGAGCAGGAAGTGTTTGACGTATACAACACTGTTAAAACCTCCCTTTGAAACTAGAAGAAAACTTTAATTAATTAGGAACTCGTCTATAGCACTAATTGTACACCAAATGATGTTAACCTTTGGATTTGTGAACTTGAATATTTGTGCATTGATCTAATGGTTGACAATATTTTGGTACATTATTAATGTCATGATCTAGAACCATTGGATACTGTCTCTTTACCATGTTGTTTGTTATCATTGACCTACCATTCATTTTTAATTTTTGAAATAGGAAGAGATAGTCACCATTAACATTGGCTGAAATGTGTGAAACCCTTTAAAGCAAATAGAAATATGGTTGCAAGTAAAAAAATATTCGAACGACTGGAAATTGTTTTATTGAATGGTTCTTGTTGTTGCACTAATTCTCACTCCTTTGGGTTGCAATGATCAAATTGATCTTATCAGTTAGAGGTGTCTAAACGTGCCTGGCAAATACCCTTGTCCAGACCCGGACTCGGATGGCCCAAGTTTGGTGGAAAACTTTTGAAAACCAAGATAAAAAGCATTTCTAATCTTTTCTTTGAATTCATTATCTTCTATCATACGAAAAGGTAAATTTCTAAGTACAACATACTTGATGATCTATTTCCTAGCTCTAGTTGAATTGTAAGAATGAATTAAGACTACATGTGGAAGATGATTGTAATAGAAGAGATTGGCAGATGTCGAGTTGGGATCCTTGTCCTTTGCTGTGGCCTTGCATATGCCGTTTGAGATAGGTAGTCCTGAGCCTATGATGAGCGTTTATTACCTTGCTGCATACTGAATATTTCGCATTTTGGTCGATAGTAACTCTGTCATTGTTCTTGATTTCAATATTCTCAAAGAAAATATACACTTCCATTGTGACCTTATAGAACTTTGAAGAGTATTATCAGTTTCTTCCGATTCCGCCTTTGGAGGAGTGAATTTGAGAGTTGTTGTGTCAACATCGGTATCATAATTAGAGGAAGAAGCCATCGAACACTATGAGAGAATTGGAGAGTTAGAAGTGAGAATTTGAGAGCTAGATACTAAATGGTATTAATATGAGAGAATTAGAGAGAATTAAAGAGCTAGAAGAGAGAAGATAGTGGGTTTTGAATGAAAAACAAAGTGAATACCCTTCTCTATTTATAGAGGCAGCCCCACATATAAATAAGTAAAATACTCACGAAATTTGACCTTTTTTTAGAATGAAAAATGTAGCCCTTCTTTTTATCAGTTTTAAAAAACCCCCAAATAGCCGTAATTAGGCTGTTGGGACCCGGGCACCAGGTCGGGCCAGGGTGGTCCGGGTTTCACCCTAGATGCCTAGGTTTGGACCCGGACCTGAATTGTGCTCGGCCCGCCGGGCCAAAACCCGGGTCCGGGCCGGCGACGAGCTTTTTGAACAGGCCTATTATTAACAGTTGTCTTTTAGGCTGGCACGTTGCTTTGTGATTTATAGTTTACATTTAAACGCATCCGATGGGGACCGGTCTGGCACGTTGCTTTATTTGCAACTTGAGACATGAAACATTTTTATATTAATCCAAACATGTATGGTTCACCTTTTAATGTTGTAGGTATAACGTAGATCTAGTAATTATTCTTTCTACATTTACTAGAGTCTATTTATTATGATACAACAGATAACTCACTGGTCAAAATACCAATAGCTTGTTCCATGATTTTGAATAATGCAAGTAGTGCAACTAACTGTCCTTAGTTGTTACAAGTTACTCTAACCTTGATGTAGTTCAGTATTGCTTAACTTAACAACATTATCTTTTTACACAAAGCTTACGGAGGTTGAGCTTATTGAGAGAAGTTCTACTTTCTACAAGGCAATTGGTGATTCTATGTTTGCCTTCCCTCTCGTTTTTATATTTGGAGTACATCAAGAAGAAGACTCCATTTATTTCATCTTTGGTGGGGAAGCCCAATCTCGTATATTAAAAGTGAATAGTGATAATTAGACTATATGTTTCAAACTATTTAAATTCCAAACTACTTCACATGGTACCGTAGTAGTTTTGAGAGTGTAGTGTTGTAATTATCCTTTAACGTTATGTTATTTGCTTGAGTATTTGCCCGTTATCGATATCTATGTCAAGCACTAAGGAAATATTATTTTGTAGACATTGTCAGGCACATGGTATCTACATGTTGGTAAAGTAGCCATTAAATCAAGGCTGTTATTGGATACATGGTGTTCCATAGGCGGATAAAGCGGGGTCATACGACCCCACTTTGGTCAAGGATGACCAAAAACCCTCTTAAGTTTGTGGGTTTCTCGGATATCTTTTCATAACTTTTAAAATGTCACAAAACTCTCTCCTACTTTTTAGATTCTCAGAAAACCTCCTTCAACTTTTGATGTTCCTAAAAAAAATCCTCTAAAAGTGTGAACAACAATTTCACTAGCAAACATAACTCCATGTGTAATTTTGCCCACAGGCCATGTACAAATTGCGGTTAACACTGTTAAGAATTTTTTTTGTGTTGAAAGTTGAAGGGGGCTTTCTAAGAACCCCACAAAGGTTTTGCGTAGTTTAGAAGTTAAGGGGGATTATCCGAGGAATGCACAAGTTCGAGGTAGTTTTTTTAGAAATTTATCCACTAAACAGATTCACATTTCAATTCAAGTTCATAACATGAAACTCGTTACTAGTGACATATATTGAGAAAATTGTATTTGATAATGTTATTGTTAGAAGTAATGAAGGAAATAAGTAATATTAGGCAAGATATATTAGGAGTATAAATTAGAGATTTGGTGATTGAGAAATATTAGAAATGTAATTAAGAGAATAATTGTGATTAGGTAATTATATTTAATTCACATTGACTACACATAAAACTTCTTGTTATTGTATCCCTATATAAAGAGGAGTAGTTGTGGCTTTTAACATAGGAATGAGAATCTATAATTTTCTATTATTTAACATGGTATCAGAGTAATGGTTCTCAAAATAAAAATATTAATAGTCTATTCCTCAAACCCTAGCCCTTCCACTTCTCAAACCCTAACCCTTTCTTCCTCCTCTTGTTGCATTGCTGCCTCCTTGGGCCATTGTCGCCCCCTTCGGGTCGTCGCTGCCCCTTAGAGGGTCGCCGCGTGGGCTAATGCACAGCTGCCCTTTTAGATGCCACCACCACAGGCTGCCATCTTCTGACTACCACTGGTTGCCATCGGGTCATTGGCCATCGTCTCCGTTGGTAGCCTTCGATGAGCCTATAGGTCACTACTGATCCTTAGAGGGCCACCGCGCGGGTCGATGCACAGCTGCCCTTTTAGATACCACCACTACAGGCTGCCATCTTCTGGCTACCACTGGTTGCCATCGGGTCATTGGCCATCGTCTCCGTTGGTAGCCTTCGATGAGCCTATAAGTCACTACTGATCAACACATTTTATTATATTTTTATACCATCATTATCTCTTTTATTTAAATAAATATATCACTAATAATGTACTTTTCTCTTAATTTGTAGGATAATGAAGAATCAATGAATAAAAGCCAAAAAGAACTTAAATTTTCTCATTTTTTAACCTCTTATTGAAGCTCGGGAACAAGCCAAGCAATCTACACAAGTCGAAGAAACAAGGATCGAAAATGAAATGAAATCAAGTCAAAATCATATTTGGGATGATTAGTTGCAAAGAAACGACGATATCTCCCAATCTGGAAGACGGAATTTAACATATAATATATGAAAATCGCCTATCTCGATGAGACGAAGCTATCTGTCAAGTTAGATTTTTGATACTAGTATCGATGCTAGTATCGATACCGGTATCGATACCTGTATCGATACTAGTATCGATAGCAATATTGATACCAAGTTTTCTATTACGATTTAAAGGCTAAAATTGATTAACTTGGGGATCAAGTTTAATCCAAGGATTGGTATTGGTTGTAATACTCTATAAATAGGGATAGAGTGTGAGGGGTTTGAGTGTGAAATATTTTGTAAAAACTCTATTTGGAGAGGAGGGTTACTCTTAATTGAGAAGACCTTCTAAATTTATAACTTTTGTTACAATTAATATAAAAATATTTTCACCTCTTCATATTTTCTTTTATTATCTTTGTTTTATCATGAAGATGAAGATGAGATGAAGATGAAGATCAAGATAAATGTTTGCTTTCACCTTGAGGCTAGAACCCTCTTGGGATGGAAATTTTCTCTTTTGCTAATTTTTCTTTTATTTTCTTTTCTTGTTTAGATAGCCAAGAGGCTAGAACCCTCTTGCCTTAGATTTATTTTCATGCTTGTAGAGTAGATTTACATTCATGTCTTTACTTTCTCACTTTAAATTCTTGCATTTACTTTCGTGTCTTTACTTTCTTGCATTTATTTTGTAGCTTAGATTTTATTTTCTTGCACTATTTACCTTGAGGCTAGAACCCTCTTGGTTTTAGTTTTTATTTTCTTTATTTTCTTTGATTCACATTGAGGCTAGAATCCTCTAGGAAATTGTTTTTGTTTATCTTCCCTCTCTTTGATCTTTGATTCCCCTTGAGGCTAGAACCCTCTTGGAAATTATTTTTATTTTTATTTTTTTTGATTCACCTTGTGGCTAGAATCCTCTAGGGAATTGCCCTTTTCTAAGATGTGCAACTAATTCTTGTGGGAACTCTAGAAATTGCATGAAACTATGTTTTATTTCTTTCATATTTTATATGTAAGAATAGCTACTGGATTCAATTCTAGATTCCTCATATTTTTAATTGAATCCTCCATCTTTACTTTCTTAATTTTCCTCTTTATTATTGATTTTCATTTGTTTATTTTATTTTCCTTCATTTTATTCATCATTCCTTCTCCTCTCTCAATCTTGTTTTGATTTTATTTCCACATATTCACAAACACTCTCATATCTCTCCACAACCACTTTTCTTTTATCACTCCTCTAATTGTCGCACACACACCATAAGAACCAATTTTTATTAACACATTACAACACCTTCCTCGTGGGATTGATAACTTTTTATACTATAACTTGAAAGTTGTATACTTGCAACTTTAGGGTCACATTTATTTCCTATCAAGTTTTCGGTGCCGTTGTCGGGGAACGGTGCTTGTAGTTTAGATATTTTGGTTCTTTAACTTGTGTGTTTTCTTGTGAAGGAACCACTTTGAAGATTGAAGATCACGGATTGAAGATTGAAGATTGAAGAATTGCCTTCAAAGAGGCTTGAATGCTTTTGCGTGGGTAACTCCTTTTTCTAGTATTTTCAATTCCACCCTTTAGTTAGTTTCTCACAATTAAAGACAATTAGGATCTAAAAAAAATATATTTTATTTTTGTCAACCATAATAATATTCATCCTCTACTTGAACATTTACTAACAAGATAATAAACTCAAACAAGAGCTCTTTCTCACATTTGTTTGATTGTTAACCTTAATTAAAAAAAAGATTTTTATTTTTGCATCATTTTTGTAGTTGCTATTAAATTTCTAGGGTTGCATTGCATATAATAGTAAGAATTCACCAAAGTGATTTGTGCATCTTGATTTGACACCACTTGAAAATATTCTTAATGGCAAAACCCATTAATCAAGATAAGGTGAGGGATTTTATCACTCTTTCCTTAGCCCACAAATCACTAATTCCTCACTACACAAACCCAAGCCTCTTAAAACTCATTAGATGTTGGCCCCTAAGGATTCGAGCTCATTAAGGAATAAGAAATCCTTAAGTGAACCGGTTCAAGTTTACTTAAATTAGTTGGTGTCTAAGGCAAGGTTTAGGAGTTGTGTAAAGCGCCTCGCTAGGAACGAGGTACTTAATTGATCTTTGATCTCCCTCTAGTAATATCCTTACCTGGCTAACTGACCGAGTAAACTCCGATCTTTTTACTAAAGGAGTTTTTGGTTAGGAGCTGGTCTAGTTGAATTTAGGCTTAACCCTAGAATTTCAAGTGCTTGACAAAAGTGATTGTTTTGATTTGTTTTAGTTAGATTTTTCTCTTATCTTTCTCCTTCTTCTCATTATCTTTTAGATTTTTTTAGTTTTCCTTTAAAAATAAATAAATAAATAACTTTTGTTTTTCTTAGAATTTTTTAGTTAAATAAAAATTTAAAAAAAAAAGAATTTGCTTTGGTGTATGCAAGCTTGGATTAGGGATAATACCAATCGTTTAATCCGTTTTGAACCATTTGAAGAAATGGCAATTTCTAATCCACCCGTTCTTCAAGATGTGTGTTATCCAACTAGGAATGCAATCCCTTCTTGCATTAAACTCCCCAATATCAATGGAACTAATTTTGAGCTTAAACCGCATTTCATAAACATGCTTTCAAAATTCTTAGGAGTAGAATCTGAAGACGCATATATTCCGAATTTGAAGAAGTTTGTCTCATGATTAAGATGAGGGACTTATCTGAAGATGCGATTAAGCTTACATTCATTCCATTTGCTCTTAAGAATAAAGCCAAGAAATGGCTGTATAGCTTACCCATAAATTCTATCTCAACTTGGGGTGAATTTATTACCGTTTTTCTGAAGAAATTCTTTCCTATCCATAAAACGGTTAAGCTTAAAAATTGCATTCAAAATTTTAAGATTGTCCCGGGAGAACCATTCTGAAAGTATTTTAACAAATTTAAGGATTTTCTTATCCAATGTCCTCACCACGATCTTGAGAAATGGCGATTATGCTAAATCATCTATGAATGATTGGATTATTCTTCAAAAACTTTTTTAGAATCAATGTGTCAAGGGGATTTTATGAAGAAAAATGCCGATGGAGCCTGGAAATTTTTAGAGAGTTTATTCGAGAAAACCATGCAGTGGGAACACTGTAATGACCTAGTTTCATTAGTTCCCCAACCCAAATCTAGTGGTTTTTCCTTAGAGACAAATATAGCCTCTGAAGCAAAGATGGCTACAATCATGCGTAGGTTAGAAGCTTTAGAAATCAAAGAACAAGCTCCAGCTCAAATCAATCAAGTTTCTGCCTCTGGTTATCACAACGGTCTTTTTCCATCTCATGTTTCAGAGGAATGTCCTCTCTTAGGAAACAATCAACCATTAGATCAGGTAAACGCTGCATTCCAGCATCCCGAGAATGATCCATTTTATCCAACCTACAATCCAGATTGGAGAAATCACTTGAACTTTGTATGGAATTAGGGAAACTACTTTGAAAATTAAAATTTCACTCCCTCTTCAACCCAACAATTTCCTAGGAGAAACACAATTCCTTTCAGTTCTCAAACTAATTTTCAACAATCAAATCTGTCATATCCAAATTAGTCTCCTCATCATCATACTCCTCTGAATTCTGATCATGACAAACGTCTTAATATTTTGGAAAAGGGTTTAGAAACCATAATTAAGGCCTCTACACAAACCACCAACTTGTTGACTCAAATATCCAACACTTTGAATTCCTTTATGCAATCAACCGGATAAATTCTCAATTCCAACACTCAAGTCATAGCTAGATTAAAAACCTAACTTGGTCAACTAGCTAGTGTTGTAAGTGAGAGAGAGAAAGGAACATTTCCGAGTCAACCTCTGACCAACCCTAAAGACACGGGATCAAGTTCAACCTACCAAGCTCAAGTGAATGTAATCCATTCACTACGGTCAGGAAAACAAGTTGATGATCAAGTTAGAATGCCTCCAAATGAAACCCTTAAATCAGAACAAATTTTCTCTCCTTTTGATGACTCTATTCAGCAATCACCCCTTGTCAATAACCAAGAGCCTGAACCCGAACCTGAGTCTAATTTTGATAGGTTTAAACCAATTGCTCCCTTTCCAGATAGACTCAGGCCTAGAAAATACTCCCCTCAGGAGGACAAGATCCTAAAAACTTTCAAGCAGGTTAAGGTCAATATTTCTCTCTTAGATGTAATTGAACAAATCCCTTCTTGTGTAAAATTTTTGAAAGATTTGTGCACTCAGAAGAGAAGAATAAATGTTCCAAAGAAAGTCTTTCTCGCTGCCAATATTAGTGATGTGCTCTCAAAGTCTGTGCCTTTGAAATATAAGGATCCTGGTTGTTCTACTATCTCATGTGCCATTGGCAATACATACATTGATAATGTATTTTTAGACTTAAGGGTCAGTGTCAATTTGCTTCCCTATTCAGTCTACCAGCAACTAGGTGTAGGAGAACTCAAACCAATTAAATGCACCTTACAGTTAGCTGATAGATCTGTCAAAGTCCCCATGGGTGAGATATAGAATGTTTTGATTAAGGTTGGGGATTTTAGTTTTTCAGTGGATTTCATAGTCTTGAAAACGCAGCCCGTTTTTAATCCCAAAGATCAGTTATCAGTCATTTTAGGAAGACCGTTCTTAGTCACTTCTAATGCTCTCATTAACTGTAGAACTGGTCAAATAAAGTTGTCCTTTGGGAATTTGACTGCTGATCTCAATATTTTTAATCCAGGGAACCAACTAGCTAATCAACCTCTAGAAATTAACTACATTCAGGAAAGTTTAATGGAAGAAGAGAATGAATCAAATCTTAGTTTTGAGAAAATCTTTGGTGTGGAGCTGAAGATTTTAAAGAAATCACATCAGGTCTTTCATAATAAGGAAACTGTGTTAAATGCATGCTTCTTTAACCCAACTTTTGAAGAACTCTTTGCTGATAAACTTAGATTCTTGAAAAATAATAAACAACCAAATTTCATACATCAACCATGAATCGTGGTTTTGAGGAAATTGTTAAAGAAGAACCGGTTATGATCAATAAGGAATTTAAGTTCAATCGAAATTCAAAATGCATAACACCATCGACACCTACCTTTTATTAATACAGAAATTATTAAAACCTTAGAATGTTTAGAATTTAAGCACATCTTTGATTATATCATTTTAGATTTTTTAAAATTGGGTAGAATTTTCAGCAATAAGGTAGGATTTGATATAGAATATGAGCTTTTCATGTTTAATCCTTCATTCTACATCTTTAATTTTTATCTCATAATAATAAAAAGAATTTATTTTTCTCTCATTTGAGATTTTCTTATTTTTTGAAAAAAAGAAGAAAAAAAGAAAAAAAGAAAAAAGGAAAAATTTCATCCTCCTCATGCCAAAGGTAATTGCAGATTTTTTATCATTATTCTAGGTCGATCGAACAAATGTAAGTGCTTCAATTCTTATCTACTTTATTTTGTGCATCATAGAGTTTGCATTGAGGACAATACAAAATTTAGGTATGGGGTGGGGACAAGTCAATTTTCCTCTTTATCTTAGTCATTTTTCCTTTTTATCTTACGCTTTTTTCTTTTCTTTTCTTTTCTTTTTATGTCATTTTTCTTTTTCATAGAAATATTGTCACTTGCCAACTTAATAGAGTTGACTAATAATTGATATATTTGATATTTTTAAATTTTCTAATCCTTAGTTAGTTTTGTACTCAAGTTCACCTTTTATGATAACTCTAAATAATTTTTAAGAAATAATTTTCAAAGTAGTATACTTCACTTAAGTCTTAACTTAGACATTTAATTAAAGTAATGAAATTTTTGCATGCTTAGCTTAGAGTTGAAAATAATTTTTCAAGTTGTCTTGATCTAAATATTTTCAGGATATATGTATACATATACACATATATGTATTATAAAAAACTAACTTTACAAAAGCAAAGTGTGAAAAATAGGCACCAATTAAAATTTTCTTAAAATCTAAGGTGGTTCTATCTTATTAAGCCTAAGTTGACTGAGTAATTAAACCCAAGGAGTATTTCCATGCTTAATGACCTAAGCCCAATTGGGTTGGGATTCACTGGCCCAAAACTCGTTAAATGGTCACTTAGAAAGCCCGATCAAGAAGAAAAAAATCACCAAGGAATAAAGAGTTAAAATAACTATTTTACTAACAATGTTTTTATATATATATAGTTATAGTTGTATATATGTTCTTGAAAAATAAAATGATTAAGAGACTTGAAAATTATTTAAAACAAAGAGTTAGCATGTTCTTTTCAAAACTTTTAAATTAAATTTCTAAGTTAGACTTGGTTTTGTATAACTATAATGAAAAGATTTTCTAGGAGATTTACTTTGGAGTTATACATAAAAATATTTTCTTGAGTAAAAACTAGCTTCAATTAGAATGTTTAAATATATCAAGTGAATTAATTATACTTTCACTTCTCTAAATTGACAAGTTGACTAAATTTTATGGGTATATTCACTACAAATCCTCACGAGACTATAACTCGTCCTCTAGGGTAACCTAGGGGTTTAAAGGCTTGTTGTATGCGCTAAATGCAACCGCGATTCCAGCGAAAGTGAGTTAGGATTTTTCTTTCTTTCCTTTTTATTTCTTTTTTTGCTAGAGCACTAGCAAAATTTTAGGTGTGGGGGTATTTGATCATCACATTTTATTATATTTTTATACCCTCATTATCTATTTTATTTAAATAAATATATCACTAATAACGTATTTTTCTCTTAATTTACAGGTTAATGAAGAATCAATGAATAAAAGCAAAAAAGAACTCAAATTTTTTCATTTTTAACCTCTTATTGAAACCCGGGATCAAGCCAAGCAATCTACACAAGTCGAAGAAATAAGGATCGAAAATGAAATGAAATCAAGTCAAAATTATATTCGGGATGATTAGTTGCAAAGAAATGACGATATCTCCCAATCCGGAAGGCGAAATTTAACACATAATATATGAAAATCACCTATCTCGATGAGACGAAGCCATCTGTCAAGTTAGATTTTTGATACTAGTATTAATACTAGTATCGATACCTGTATTGATAGGGGTATCGATACCAGTATCGATACCAATATCGATACCAGTATCGATACCAAGTTTTCTATTACGATTTAAAGGCTGAAATTGATTAACTTGGGGATCAAGTTTAATCCAAGGGTTGATATTAGTTGTAATACTCTATAAATAGGGATAGAGGGTGAGGGGTTTGAGTGTGAAATATTTTGTAAAAACTCCATTTGGAGAGGAGGGTTACTCTTAATTGAGAAGACCTTCCAAATTTATAACTTTTTATTACAATTAATAAAAAAATATTTTCATTTCTTCATATTTTCTTTTCTTCTCTTTGTTTAATCATAAAGATGAAGATGAGATGAAGATGAAGATCAAGATGAAGGTTTGCTTTCACCTTGAGGCAAGAACCCTCTTGGGATGCAAATTTTCTCTTTTGCTAATTTTTCTTTTGCTTTCTTTTCTTGTTTAGATGGCCAAGAGGCTAGAACCCCCTTGTCTTAGATTTATTTTCATGCTTGTAGAGTAGATTTACATTCATATCTTTTCTTTCTCGCTTTAAATTCTTACATTTACTTTCTTGTCTTTACTTTCTTGCATTTATTTTGTAGCTTAGATTTTATTTTCTTACACTATTCACTTGAGGCTAGAACCTTCTTGGTATTAGTTTTATTTTCTTTATTTTCTTTGATTTACCTTGAGGCTAGAACCCTCTAGGAAATTATTTTTGTTTATCTTCCCTCTCTTTGATATTTGATTCCCCTTGAGGCTAGAACCCTCTTGGAAATTTTTTTTATTTTTATTTTCTTTGATTCACCTTGAGGCTAGAACCTCTAGGGAGTTACCTTTTCTAAGATGTGGAACTAATTCTTATGGGAATTCTAGAAATTGTATGAAATTAAGTTTTATTTCTTTCATATTTTATATGTAAGATTAGCTAGTGGATTCAATTCTAGATTCCTCATATCTTTAATTGAATCCTCTATCTTTACTTTCTTGATTTTCCTCTTTATTCTTGATTTTCATTTGTTTGTTTTATTTTCCTTCATTTTATTCATCATTCCTTCTCCTCTCTCAATCTTGTTTTGATTTTATTTACACATATTCACAAACACTCTCATATCTCTCCACAACCACTTTTCTTTTATCACTCCTCTAATTGTCACACACACAACATAAGAACCGATTTTGATTAACTCATTACAACATCTTCCTTGTGCGATCGATAACATTTTATAATATAACTTGATAGTTGTATACTTGTAACTTTAGGGTCACATTTATTTCCTATCAACTACCATACTACCATCGAGTTGACGTTGTCGTCACCACCTTGTATCTCTTTCAACAGACATGAATTTGGTATGGTTTCTTTAGTTGTCTTTACTCTTAAATAGTTATTTTCGGAGTTAGTTGATTTGGTTAGCGCTGTTTGTGTTTGGTGAAAGTGTTAGAGTTTGAAATTGTTTTATGGTGGTTTGTTTAGTTATTGAGGGTGATATGGTGGTGCGAGGAGTTTGGAGTTGTTTGAGGTGGCCGGGTGGTTTTAAAAGTTCGGTTTGGTGTTTAAGGGAGCTAGGGAGGTGCTCGGTATTTATTTTTCGATTAGAGGGTGGTGATACGTTTGTTGTTATAGTCACTGACAAGACATTCCGTAGATCATTCGTTTGGAAAATTTGGACTCTACATCATCATCAGTGTCAGGAGGAGATCAACTCAACGATGAGGCTTTTTGAGAGTTTCAGTAAATGTCACGCGCCACACATGGGTATGACCTGTTAGGCAGAATATTTATAGAATAAAAATATGTAAAGTGTTCTATATATACCCTGTAACATGTTTTGTTATAAACATCCACAATCACTTATAATATACGTATATAAAAGTATAGGTCTCATCACAACAACATCAACATCACAGAAATATTAAGCGAAAATAAGAAAGAGATATATCAAATTGTCCAAGTATCAAGTCCACTAGATAGATAACTTCAATATTCGAAGATAAATACAAGTCTGGCCTTAAACACGACCATCAAAACTAGATAATTGTACTTAGAGAAATATCATGAAGTGTCGAAATAAATAAATAAATAAACTATCATTGTTTATATGATTACAACTGCATGGCTCTAGCTACTTTCTCATAACCTGCTTATTCAAATAAGCTTGGTCAGCTGTAGTCAGACTCACTTCGTTACCTAAAGAAAGTGGTCCACAAAAAGGGTTAGACGCATGGTCTAAGAGAGGAAATATGGGGAACGGCAAGAATCAATGGTTAGCTGCACAATAATAATCAAAATCTTATCGACTATTTTTATTTTCTTTGATTCACCTTGAGGCTAGAACCCTCTAGGAAATTATTTTGTTTATCTTCCCTCTCTTTGATATTTGATTCCCCTTGAGGCTAGAACCCTCTTGGAAATTTTTTTATTTTTATTTTTATTTTCTTTGATTCACCTTGAGGCTAGAACCCTCTTGGAAATTTTTTTATTTTTATTTTTATTTTCTTTGATTCACCTTGAGGCTAGAACCCTCTAGGAAATTATTTTGTTTATCTTCCCTCTCTTTGATATTTGATTCCCCTTGAGGCTAGAACCCTCTTGGAAATTTTTTTATTTTTATTTTCTTTGATTCACCTTGAGGCTAGAACCCTCTTGGAAATTTTTTTATTTTTATTTTCTTTGATTCACCTTGAGGCTAGAACCCTCTTGGAAATTTTATTTTTATTTTCTTTGATTCACCTTGAGGCTAGAACCCTCTAGGAAATTATTTTGTTTATCTTCCCTCTCTTTGATATTTGATTCCCCTTGAGGCTAGAACCCTCTTGGAAATTTTTTTATTTTTATTTTCTTTGATTCACCTTGAGGCTAGAACCCTCTAGGAAATTATTTTGTTTATCTTCCCTCTCTTTGATATTTGATTCCCCTTGAGGCTAGAACCCTCTAGGAAATTATTTTGTTTATCTTCCCTCTCTTTGATATTTGATTCCCCTTGAGGCTAGAACCCTCTAGGAAATTATTTTGTTTATCTTCCCTCTCTTTGATATTTGATTCCCCTTGAGGCTAGAACCCTCTAGGGAGTTACCTTTTCTAAGATGTGGAACTAATTCTTATGGGAATTCTAGAAATTGTATGAAATTAAGTTTTATTTCTTTCATATTTTATATGTAAGATTAGCTAGTGGATTCAATTCTAGATTCCTCATATCTTTAATTGAATCCTCTATCTTTACTTTCTTGATTTTCCTCTTTATTCTTGATTTTCATTTGTTTGTTTTATTTTCCTTCATTTTATTCATCATTCCTTCTCCTCTCTCAATCTTGTTTTGATTTTATTTACACATATTCACAAACACTCTCATATCTCTCCACAACCACTTTTCTTTTATCACTCCTCTAATTGTCACACACACAACATAAGAACCGATTTTGATTAACTCATTACAACATCTTCCTTGTGCGATCGATAACATTTTATAATATAACTTGATAGTTGTATACTTGTAACTTTAGGGTCACATTTATTTCCTATCAACTACCATACTACCATCGAGTTGACGTTGTCGTCACCACCTTGTATCTCTTTCAACAGACATGAATTTGGTATGGTTTCTTTAGTTGTCTTTACTCTTAAATAGTTATTTTCGGAGTTAGTTGATTTGGTTAGCGCTGTTTGTGTTTGGTGAAAGTGTTAGAGTTTGAAATTGTTTTATGGTGGTTTGTTTAGTTATTGAGGGTGATATGGTGGTGCGAGGAGTTTGGAGTTGTTTGAGGTGGCCGGTGGTTTTAAAAGTTCGGTTTGGTGTTTAAGGAGCTAGGGAGGTGCTTTCGGTATTTATTTTTCGATTAGAGGGTGGTGATACGCTTGTTGTTATAGTCACCGACAAGACATTCCGTAGATCATTCGTTTGGAAAATTTGGACTCTACATCATCATCAGTGTCAGGAGGAGATCAACTCAACGATGAGGCTTTTTGAGAGTTTCAGTAAATGTCACGCGCCACACATGGGTATGACCTGTTAGGCAGAATATTTATAGAATAAAAATATGTAAAGTGTTCTATATATACCCTGTAACATGTTTTGTTATAAACATCCACAATCACTTATAATATACGTATATAAAAGTATAGGTCTCATCACAACAACATCAACATCACAGAAATATTAAGCGAAAATAAGAAAGAGATATATCAAATTGTCCAAGTATCAAGTCCACTAGATAGATAACTTCAATATTCGAAGATAAATACAAGTCTGGCCTTAAACACGACCATCAAAACTAGATAATTGTACTTAGAAATATCATGAAGTGTCGAAATAAATAAATAAACTATCATTGTTTATATGATTACAACTGCATGGCTCTAGCTACTTTCTCATAACCTGCTTATTCAAATAAGCTTGGTCAGCTGTAGTCAGACTCACTTCGTTACCTAAAGAAAGTGGTCCACAAAAAGGGTTAGACGCATGGTCTAAGAGAGGAAATATGGGGAACGGCAAGAATCAATGGTTAGCTGCACAATAATAATCAAAATCTTATCAGCTAGATAAGAAATGAATATAGAAATCAAATGATAACGGTCATAAGTCTGCAAAGGATATATCATGTAGTGTTGTGCACGCAACATATCTTAAACATAAATGTTGATGGGGAAACACCATCAATTTTGATTTCGACTTGTATTTATAAGCCAAATAGATAATGTAACTTACGTAACTCGGAGGATAATAAATAATCTCACTCCTGATTAATGCCGGGACCCGTGTCGACCGAGAAACCCTTTGTGTTGAGTCGGCCGTTTAGGTGAGATAGGTATTCATCAACGAATGAGTCATAGTTGAGTCGGCCCAAGTGTGAGCGGCGATTCGGCGAATGACAACCCATAGGTTGGGTGCCTAGGATTTACGTAGCACCTAGGTCTTTTTCAACATGGCCGATCTCTATTTTTGAGGCAAAGAGTAAGCCTATCTTTTGGAGTCGGCCCCAATGGGGACTGCGACTCGGCAATTGACAACCCGTAGGTTGGGTGCCTAGGATTTACGTGGCGCCTAGATCTTTTTTCGGCATGGCCGATCTCTATTTTTGAGGCAAAGAGTAAGCCTGGCTTTTAGAGTTGGCCCCAATGGGGACGGCGACTCGGCAATTGATAACCCATAGGTCGGGTGCCTAGGACTTACGTGGCGCCTAGATCTTTTCGGCATGGCCAATCTCTATTTTTGAGGCAAAGAGTAAGCCTGTCTTTTAGAGTTGGCCCTAATGGGGACGGCGACTCGGCAAAGCGGAAGGAAAGGCGGCCTCTTGATGTTGTTCTATCTCGGCGAGTAGATTTGAGCGTCTCAACTTGGCTTAACGAAGTTGGATAACCTGATTTGACTTGGCGTGTGGGGTGCGTCTTCTTGACTGAGCGAGCTAGATCACCTATCGTGGCTAGGCGAGAAGGGTTCCTTGATTCGTTCTGACGAGAAGGGTTCCTTGACTCAGCCCAACTGGAAGGATCTTCTGAACTTGGCTTCAACCAAGAGATTTCCCCCTACTCGTCAAGTGAAATTGGGTGGTTACAACTCGTTTTTAGGAGGAGGGACGCTTCGATCTGCTGTAGCCAATGGGGCGCTGTCTTTTAGCAAATAGGTCATTAAAATGTTCCTCGCACAATATTCAACAGACAATAATAGTTAGGGGCAAAAGTCTATTCATATTGAAAGATCTTGAACAAGATTTACAATACAGAATTCATTGAAAAAACTTTCTAAGATGCTCGATGTTCCATGGATGTTGTAAGATCCTTCCATCTGGGCTTCTGAGCCGGTATGTGCCTGGTCACAATTCTTCAAGGACGGTGTATGGTCCTTCCCAATTGGGCGCCAACTTCCCACGCTTGTGTCCTTATCGAATGCTGCCTTTCTGAGAATAAGATCGTCGACTCAAAATCTTCTTGGTCGGACTTTGCTATTATAATATCGGGTGACTCGTTGCTGGTTGACAATTTGGTGGCGCAAGGCTGTGGCCCGAACTTCATCGACGAGGTCTAGCTCCGCAGAATTCACATCTTCGTCGAAGTGTTGCAGGCGGATGGTGGGCATGCCGACTTCTACTGGAGTCACCGCTTCCGCCCCATAGGCCAGCTTGAAGGGAGTTTCACCAGTAGAGTTTTTGTGAGTCGTCCGGTACGACCATAAGATGCTTGGCAATTCTTCGACCCAATTTCTGACTGCATTGTCTACTTTCTTCTTCAAGGCTTGGAGGATACACTTGTTAACGGCTTCTACCAGTCCATTGCATTTGGGGTGAACTACTGAGGTGAACTTGAGTCGAATCCCCCATTCTTTACAAAAATCTTAGAATCCTTTACTGCTGAATTGGGTGTCGTTGTCTGTAATGAACGAGCGGGGGACACCGAACCGGCACACAATGGATTTCCATACAAAACTAGTAATGTTGCTTTCTCCAATTTTCGCCAGGGGTTCAGCTTCAATCCACTTGGTGAAATAATCGATAGCGACTATTAGGAACTTGCGCTGCTCTGAAGCAAGAGGGAGAGGTCCCAGTATGTCCAAGCCCCACTGGGTAAAAGGAATGGGGCTTGAGATTGGGGTCAACTTCATGGCAGCTACTCTGGGTAGCTCTGCAAAAATTTGACATCTCTTACATGTTGAGATAAGCTTTTTGGAGTCGGCTATTACCGTGGGCCACTAATATCCTTGTCGAATGACCTTCTGAGCTAGAGTCCTTGATCCCGGGTGATTTCCATAGATGCCTTCATGAATCTCTCTTAAAACATAGTCGGCTTCAGCGGGTCGGAGGCACCAAAGATAAGGCCCTACACCATTGCCATGGTAGGACAATCGATAGAGCTGATCGTCAATCATGGTATAATGGCGGGCACTCCTTTGCAGTCTTTTTGCTTCCGCAACATCCGCAAGTAGGACTCCACTGGTCAAGAACTGGATGAGAGGGTCCATCCAGCAAGGTTCTGGAACTATGTCAGTCTGCATGACATCTGAAGAGGCTTCTACAATGCTGGGGCGTCTAAGTGTGTCGATGTAGATGGGTCCTGGGCCGCTCATTGAGCTGGTCGACAACGCAAGCTTCGACAAGGCGTCTGCTCGAGCATTGCGGGCACGAGGGACTTGGGCAATCTTGGAATTGGCGAATTGAGATAACAAATTCCTGACTATCTTCAAATAGTGGATCATCCTCTTGTCTTTGGCCGCATATTTGCCATTGACTTGATGGACTACAAGTTGTGAGTCGGCTAGTATGTATAGGCTTTCAGCTTTGACTGCCAGGGTGGCTTTGAGGCCGGCAATGAGGGCTTCATACTCAGCTTCATTGTTTGAGGCTGGGAATTTGAAGGCAATGGATTGCTCAAGAATCGTGCTATCCGGATCGGTAAGACTACACTCGCCCGCCACGGCTTCATTCGATGATCCGTCCACCCTCAGCAGCCACCAAGAGGCAAATTTTGGTGAGTCGGACTCGGGAGTGGAGTATGCAGGGGGAGTTAGCGACTGTTTCTCTTTGCTTTCCTTTTCTACTAGTGAGGACTGATCTACGGGAGGAAGTTCTGCTGGTTCGCCATTTGGCGAGGTTGATTCGATGAGGAAGTCGGCTAGGGCTTGAGCTTTGATAGTGGTTCGAGGCTCAAACTGTACATCATATTCACTAAGCTCAATCGACCATGTGACCATTCTCCCGGAGGTGGTCAGACTCCCCAAAGCTTTTTTCAATGGTAGGCTGGTCCGCACAATGATGGAGTGTGCTTGAAAGTATGGACGAAGCCTACGTGCAGTTGTAATAAGGGTAAAGGACGCTTTCTCAACCAGAGGGTAGTTCAACTCTCCTGCTCTGAGGATCCGGCTAACATAATAAACTAGTTTCTGAACATGATCCTCCTCGCGGACGAGGACGGAGCTGACGGCTTCGGGAGAGATGGCCAAATATAAATATAAGGCTTCTCCTTCCACTGGTTGACTCAATAGCGGCTTGGTACTCAAGTACGCTTTGAGCTCTTTAAAGGCAGCGCAGAATTCTTCGGTCCATTCCAACTTCTTCTTGGGATCTTTGGTTCCTCTGAGAATCTTGAAGAAATGGAGGCTCCTCTCGGCCGACTTAGAGAGGAAATGTCCCAGGGCGGCTATCTTACCGTTGAGCTTCTGGATATCCTTCATGGTACGCGGCTCGGGAAGTTGCTCGATGGTGGCTATTTTCTCTGGGTTAATTTCAATGCCTCGCTGGGTGATCATAAGCCCCAGAAATTTTCCCGACTGCACTTCAAAAGCACATTTTGCCGGGTTGAGCTTCATACGGTAGTGTCGAAGGACGGAGAAAGTTTCTTCAATATCAGCTATGTAATCAGCAGCCGGCTTCGACTTACTAGGATGTTGTCCACATAAGCTTCCACATTGCGACCGATATGAGACTTCAAGATCTTATTAACAAGTCTTTGATAGGTGGATCCGGTATTCTTGAGATGAAAGGGCATCACATTGTAGCAGAATGTGCCCTGGTCAGTGATAAAGCCTATCTTCTCTTGATCATGCACCACCATGCGGATCTGATTGTAGCCGGAGAAAGCATCTAGGAAACTTAACAGTTGATGTCCCACACTTTCATCCACCAATTGGTCAATGCGGGGGAGAGGATAGCTGTCCTTGAGGCAAGCTTTGTTGAGGTCAGTAAAGTCCACAGACATTCTCCACTTGCCATTGGCTTTTTTCACTAGCACCACGTTGGCTAACCATTCAGGATATTGAACTTTTCGAATGAAGCCGGCCTTGATGGCCTTCGACTTCTTCATTCTTTGCTACGCTTTCGGGGCCTAAATATCTTTTCTTCTGTCGAACCGGCTTGCTATGTGTAGGCATCAAAAATTGTTGAAGAACCCCAAATGTGACTTAATCATGAGAAGATCGAAGGACGACGTCGTCAAAGTCTCAAGAAGTCAATCACAGGGTGAAACCAATGCCCGAGACATCTATAGTGTCTCGTCATTGGCGCGACACCTTGTTATGTCTCGCTATTGGCGACACACCTATAGTGCCTCGCCATTGGCGCGACACCTTATTGTGTCTCGCTATTGGCGAGACACTTTCTTGTGTCACGCTATTGGCGCGATACCTTGTCGTGTCTCGCCATTGGCGAGACACTTACTTGTGTCGCGCCAAAGGTGAGACACTAAGAATGTCTGGTATGTGCTCTTGAAGTATTCAAATTAATGCTTTGTGGGGTTCACTTGACTTTTTCAACGCAAAGAGACGTTCAGCCACGTTAGTGGGCGGTTACACGCTAAGAATGCACCCGCTAAGCGTGAAATTAGGGCATTTAATCGTGCCTAAAATAGAGAAAAGCCGTTACAACAGTGGGAGATATCTCCTCTTGGGCACGGCGATCAACCTTGTCGGCGCCCGGCATCTTGCAACGGTTGGCCTGTGGC
The DNA here is from genome assembly GCA_012295165.1 of Asparagus setaceus. Taxonomy (NCBI): domain Eukaryota; kingdom Viridiplantae; phylum Streptophyta; class Magnoliopsida; order Asparagales; family Asparagaceae; genus Asparagus; species Asparagus setaceus. The sequence goes on from CM022706.1 coordinate 73,735,632, forward strand.
GATCAACAACTGTCGCGTCCACTACGGATTTTGGACACTTGACGACTTGTGTTCTTTTCAGATGTGATGCCTCCCAAAGGCTATAAATACCCCCTTACATCCATTTGGGCGGGGGATGGAGGGGAGATCAGAGTTTCAGAGATTAAAAATTTCCTAAGCTAAGAGCCTTGCATAGAGAGAGAGAAGGAGATTTTGAGCTTCAGCCAAGAAGACTTCAAGAACTTCATCCACGTGGAGATCCTCGAGTTTAAGCTTAGACTTATTCTTGGGAAGAGTAGATATCTTACTTTGCTAAGTTATTTGCTTTAGTTCTTGTTTCCTTAGCGAATCATTAACTCAACCCCGCCGATTCGACGATCGTTGCTTAGGTGGTCCACGGACGGCGTCCCGGCCACGAGCAAAGAACCCATAGCGGGGAGGTCTACGTGTAGTGTCTTCTGTTCATGTTTGTGAGAAAGCGACCCAAATTTATTTGTAATAGAGAGTTACATGTGTAATTTTCTCTTATTTTCATTGTCAAAATATTTTGTAATGGAAATAACAAAGAAATCTGCTTTCGACCGAAACACGATGGCGACCACAGTGGGAGCCAATAGTCTCAACGTTGAGGTTATCGTGTCGCAGCCCAGCAACGATCAAGCCGACCTCATGGTCGATGGGTTGGATTACGTCTTCGATCAAGCCAAGTTCGAAGAGTATCTCTCCTCCTCTTCATCGAAATCCTCCTCTTCCCGCAAGCATCGGAGGATCTCATCTCAAAAGAGGGAGGTCCATTTTGTCGTTGTGCGCAACGAATCTCGTACACTCGCGATGGTTTCCCCTCGCAACAACACCCCGACAAATTTCAAAGCTGGGAGCTCTGCACAAGATGGCTCTGTTCAGAAGAAAGAGTCATCCTACAAGATCTCTACCGCTCTGACGAAGAGGGCTCGTTAGAGACAGCGTCAGAAGATGGTCCGTCAGTTTGCCAAGGCCATAGAGTCGACGGACGGAGTTCACTATCACACGAACTCACATGATCAGGCGCGTCAGCAACCTACAATGCCCCAATCTCAACCCGTCAGCACTCCTGCCAAGGAAGAATGGATCCTCGTCAAGAGGACCCGTCTAACGAATAAGGAACGCGCCCAAAAGCGTCGTGCCCGTGCCGCTCGTGCACGTGCCATCATACGCAAGGCACAAGAGTCGAAATCAACCAAGGGGTCGACTCAAAATTGTCAAGTCTGGAGCCCGAAATCTACATGCGGCAGTGTAAACTGTCTCGCTATGCCAGCAGTCGAGGTTGCAGCGCCGGTGCGAGAGCGATCTAAGCTGCGCACCGGCCCAGCAGCGCGTGAGGACTGTCACACCCAAAGATCCCAGGACCGAGACACTCCTAACTGTCTCGACCAAGGGGGTTCTTCTCCGCCTACTCCGCCCACTTTTCCTATTGATGTACCAATGGCGAATCCCTCAACTTCGGTGTTCAGTCGCCTTGGTCCAAAGCCGGGAACCAAAGATAAGACACCAGTAATGGAACATTTGGGTCATCCAATCCGCACACAACAACGAACTGGGGGTCGTACCCAGACTCCAACTGTAGCTCAACGGTGTCGCGAGCAAACTGGGATATCTCAAGATTCAAGAGTTCCTATTGCTTCTTGTTTGAGCATCCCTCAGGGGGTCTGCGAGTCTGCTGAGAAGAAGAAGTTGAGGCACGCAACTCGCAAAGTCACGAGAGATGACTAGACCCTGGTGATTCATGCAGAGGCAACTTCAGATGACGAAGCCAAGCGACGGAAGTTGTCTCCCAAGTCAAATGGCCGACACCCCCAAAAGAAGACGTGTCCTCCAGTTAAGGACAACGTTACACTTGGGGGGTAGAAGTGCAATCTGTGACAAACCACACCAACCACACCATCAGGCTGGGGGTGGCAACACACGAAAAAGGGCAATCCATGAAATAGGTTGTTCTTGCTCTTGCGCGCAGCAGATTAAGACGTTGCTATCAGGATGTACCTGCTCTGAGTCGAACGCTCAGTCACAAAGAGCTACAGTATTCGAAAGGCTTTCCCTGCCAGCGATGGAAGATTCGAAGCTGAATTCAAGACGCTTCCGGAGAAGAAAAAGATCCGCCATTCGGCAGGATGAATTCCCCGAAGTCACCATTAATATGGTGAACAAAGGAAAAGGGCCAGCAACGAACGCGGACCCTGACTTCACTCCTGCAGGAAAAGTCAGTACCCAGGTTTCCCAGAAGATGTCTCGATTATAATTGTGAGCTACGAAACGCGTAGATTATAGAAGGATGCATGAAGGAGACTCATCTGAAGACGAGACCTCCGACGCTTGCTCAGCAGTGGCGTCTGATGACACAATATCAAGCGTGGGTCATCATTTTAGGGAAACGTTTACCATTACTCCCGAGACCTTGGCCCAAATGCTATAAGAAGCCTTAGCTAAGCAGAGAGAAGAGCTTAAGGCTGAGATGAAAATGGAGATGGAGCTAGCCATACAGCAGATGAGGGAGTTACAAACCCAGAAAGCTGCACCGCCTGAATCCAGTCAACAAGGTGGATCCAATCACCATATCACACATGCTATAGAAGACAGCGATACGAAAGTGGATGAACACATCCTCGCCGATCAACCTCCTAAGAAAACTATATCCGGTGCTCAAAGTGGAGATGGCCCAGCCCCTCCTACTGGGAGTAATTCAAAGCAAGGGGAGGACGACGGTGAAAAAATGAAGGAGCTTGAAGGCAAGATCAATGCTCTGATGTCCGCACAGGAAGTTAAGAAAACCGGCATCCCGTGTCCATACTCGAGAGAGTGGGACTCAATTCCCTACCCGCCGAAATTCAATTTGATTAACTTCACGCCATTCGACGGAAGAGGCTCACCCACACAACACTTGATCTACTTCAAGTCGCACTTAGGGGTGATCTCGGGGAACGAGCCTTTGGTGGTTCAGTCATTCGTCGGCACCCTTCACGGGGCTGCCTTTGATTGGTAACGAAGACTCAAGGCTAAAGTATTAACTGCTGGGATGACATGGAGAGTTCCTTTCTCAACAATGTTTTTGATGATGATACAGAGGTTTCGATAAGAACCCTCTTAGACGAGAAACAGAAGAACAGAGAGACGGTGGACGCCTTTGTTAAGCGCTTCCGTAGCAAAGCCGTGAATTGCAGGGATCCAGTCACTGAAGAATTCATATTGCAGACATGTCACAGCAATCTTTCTCTGGACTTACTGAAAGCCATGGGGGTTGTAGCCCCGACTACATGGAAGGATTTGAAGCTCCATGGAGAATAAGCTGAGTGGTTCCTCAGGAGGAAGAAGAGCGAGAGAGGCGAGCCAACGGCGGCTCCTGCAAAGTCAAATTTTATGCCCCGTGGCAAAGGGAAGGCGCCAACCACTGCTGTTAATGCGAACCGCATATTCCAAAGAAGAACAAAGAATCGCCACAAGAGCAACAATCCGAATTGAGGTTTTAACAAAAACCTCAAGAATCACAGAAGGCTCCGGATGCTAGGTTCCTAAGAACATACGCCTTCAAGGAAGATGAAGTTCCGGTCCTCTTCAAATACCTCTTGGATAACAACAAGATCAAGTTACCTCCGATCACAAATCAAGAGGAGGCTAACAAGACTTCAGACCCCAAGTATTGTGCATATCACAGGAGGGTCCATCATCCTACCAAGAACTGCTTTGTACTCAAGGACAAGATCCAGGCTTTGATCGATGCCGGCATCATCACAGCGAAGAAAGAGAAGAAAGTTGGCTCGAACATGGTGGCTATCAACTTCGGGTCCATGCCACCCATGCCATACCAGCAGAAGATTGTTCCAGAGGTTGAAGTCAAGACAGTCAACGATGATCCACATGGGCAATGCCAGAAGGGGTTGATATCATATACAGCTCCTAATGGCGAAGTACTTTGGGTTCATCCAGACCTTCTTCAAGACGAACAGTGGACCGGATCATCCTCAGCACGAAGAGCCAGGCGCAAAGGCAAGTCATGCGGTCACATTTCAGCAATTTCGGAGGAAGGTGACGAAAAAGTCCCAACTCTTTCGTCGTCTGAAAATGAACATGAAGTTCTTGTGACGGAAGGAAATCCAATTTATGCCACTAGGAGCGGGCACAAGTTCAGTTATAAGTATCCTGAAGCCTCCGATCCGAACGCCAAAACGCTAACGGAGCTGGGGGTGACGATAACTCCACCTGCTCAATCCGAAAAGTCACAGCAGCAGGAAGTAGACAAAGAGGATATGACCAAGCGAAAGGACAAGCAACCCCAAGAGGTTCAACCCCGAGGCAGTCCCGATTTAATCGTCCGATTGTAAGGGATAAACCGGGAAGTTCAGCCTCCTCGTACCACTTCGATGTCATGGCTCAGCTAGCCAATATCCCTGCGAGAATAACTCTTTATGAGTTGCTACGTCTCTCTAAGGAAACCAGAGAGGCTCTACAGGAAGCTTTGGCTGACTCGGAAGCTTTCATCACACAAGTCAAGCAGGTTCCAGAGAAGCCCGAACACTGCAACTTGGCAGCCACGCAATTCCCGTGCATAACCTTCACCCGAGATGATATGTAAGTGAGAAATTCAAAGCACGACAGGCCCTTGTATTTTACTGGGTATATTGGCTCGATTGCTGTCAACTAAATTCAAGTTGATCTTGGGTCTGCAGTCAGCATCATGCCACTCTGATTGATGTATCATCTCGGAATTCCGGCAAGCAAATTGACTTCTACAGGCACTGTCATTTACGGGTTCAATACCAGCGGGTCCAGACCTTTGGGTAAAATCCGAATAAAGTGCCAGCTCGGAGATCTCAAGTCCAAAGTCACGTGTTATGTCATCGACGAGACTTCGTGACAATCTACTATTGGGTCGACCTTGGATCCATGGCGACCTTATAGTCCCATCCACGCTACATCGTCAAGTATGTCGACACCGATAATGTGGTCAAGACGGTGGTCGCGGATAAGCAGCCATTCAAGGGGTTAGAAAATTATTTTATCGACTCTCTTTGTACGGTGTCAATCCGACATCGAACCATCGCCCGTGGTATGGACAATGAAATGAAGCCGATACCGGGCCGGCTCGACACGATGGAAACTTTGTACTTAATGATATTGAACCTCTTGTAATCGATCTTGACGGATCTGAATCGTGAGGAGGAAGTTGTAATTGGCAGCTTACCGATGAACATATAATAAATAGCAATTTAGAGTATGTACCTGTGTTGATACTATAATGCAAGTACTGTATAGGGACCATGGTGCCCACGTACCACTCCTATCATCAAGCCAGGTGAAGAAATGCCTTCAAAGTTCGATTGGGTCAACTTTCATTCTCCCTTCAAAAGACGCAAAGCAAACAATCTTTGGGATAGGGAGAGTATCCCCACCACGAGACCCTTGTTAGGAATCTGATGATAGCAATGAAGGCCCTTGCAAATATTTTTCCAACTATAGTCCGCAAGTGCACTATTACATGGAGAAATGGGGATACGATCTCGCGTACGGACTAGGTCTTTGTTTCGGACGCGGGGTTCGGGTTCCACCTAGACCTTCTCACGTCCCGAAGGGAAAACCCGAGCGCTATTATGAACACAAGAGAGGTCTGGGTTACGCCTCTTCATCTTCCGACGAGTGCTGTTGGCAAGTCGATGATCATGACGATTCATCAGATTCTTCAACATGGGATTCGGACGTTAGTCTCGGTGAATTATTCAAAGGACTAATGTCTAATATGACCACAGTAAGCCTGGTAGAATGCGAAGAGAATGATCACTCACCAACTTGGGAAGACCCTTGGACTTCCCATTTGAACATCCAATACGGTGACAAGTTTGAACAGAGAGAATCGCCGACTGAAGATGTAGTGGTCCAAGTCAATATGGGCGACGAAGCCAATCCGAAGCCCATATTCATGAGTGGCAATATTCCTCCGGAGGAGAAAGAGGAATTGGTTGCTCTGGTCCAGGAATATATCGATGTTTTCGCTTAGAATTACGAAGATATGCCGTGACTCACCCGATGTAGCAAAGACACCGTCTTAATATTAAATCGGAAGCCAAACCCGTAAAACAACAACAGCGACGGTTTCGTCCACAAATTATGGAAGCAATTGTAACTGAAGTAAAGAAACTTATACAATCAGGTTTCATCAGAGAAGAACAACATCCAGATTGGGTGGCAAATATTGTCCTTGTTCTAAAAAGGAATGGGACAATTAGAATCTGCATTGACTTCAGAGATCTGAACCTTGCATGCCTAAAGGATGATTTTCCACTACCCATCACAGATGTCATTATAGACAACACTTGTGGGTTTGAAAGAATGTCGTTTATGGATGGATTCTCTGGATACAATCAAATTAAGATGCATCCCTATGATGAGAAGCACACCTCATTTCGGACGCCTCTGGGCATCTTTTGCTACACCGTCATGCCCTTCGGCTTGAAGAACGCAGGCGCTATGTATCAACGAGCGATGATGAAGATCTTCCAAGAGCATCTCCGAAAGACCGTCGAGTGTTATGTCGATGACTTAGTGGTAAAAAGCCGCAACAAAAGTGAACACATCAAAGATCTCAAAACGGTATTTGACCTCATGCGGAGTCATCAATTGAAGATGAATCCAACTAAATCCTTTCTAGGAATGGCCAATGGTAAATTCCTTGGTTTCGTCGTCACATCAAAGGGAATCCATATTGATCCTGACAAAGTAAAGGCAATCAATGAATTACAACTCCCGAATAACCTCAAAGAACTCAGAGGGTTGCAAGGAAGATTGGCTTATATCAGACGGTTCATTTCAAACCTTGCAGGCAAATATCAACCGTTCTCCAAGCTTGCAAAAAAGGGCGTCTCATTCGTATGGGACGATGCTTGCCAAAAGGCTTTTGATGATCTCAAAGCATATTTATCAAATCCTCCTGTTCTCGTTATACCGAAATCAGGGAAGCCGTTCTTGATTTATGTTAGGGCGACCAACCATTCATTAAGTGCATTGTTGGCACAGGATGATGATAATGGTCACGAACAGGCAATCTATTATCTGAGTCGGACAATGGTGGGTGCCGAATCCCAATATCCAGATATTGAAAAGGAATGCCTGGCCTTGGTATTCACGGTCTAGAAAATGCGCCATTATCTGGTTGGACAGACGATACATGTCATCTCGGATGTTAACCCAATTCGAGTATTTATGACGCAACCGGTCTCTTTGAATTGGCGATTAGCAAGATGGGCATTACTCCTTTCACAATACGACATTCACTTTAAGCAGCAGAAGTCGGTGAAGGGACAGGTAATATGTGATCTTCTAGCAGTCCGACCCAGCAAGGACAAAGCTACACTGCATGAAGATTTACCTGACGAAACTTACGAGGTCAACCACACTTCCCACGAGCGCGTGTGGCAATTATATTTTGATGGCGGTTCTCGCGCAACCAATGTGGCAAGTGCTCCTGGATGTTCTAAGATTTCTGCTGGAGCCGGAGTAGTCTTAGTTTTCCCAGAAAAGCATGTGATGCCTCGGGCTTATTCACTGACCGAACCGTGCTCTAATAATGTGGCCGAATATAACGCGCTACTTATTGGGCTCAGTTTTGCCAAAGAGCTGGGGATCGAATATCTCGAAGCCTTCGGAGACTCCCAACTCATAGTCAGACAGATCCGCGGAGACTACGAAGTCAGAAATCCGGATTTGGTCCCATATCATGAAGCGGCAATAGAGATGGAGGAATCATTTGAAAATTTCTTCATCGAATATATACCGCTGCCTGCACGTATGCGCAGATGCGTTGGCGGCGTTAAATTTGTTCGTTGGCGCAACCCGGAAGCGGAGCAATTCATCATCGTGGAGGACGACGCCTCTTTATACCGAAATGCGCTGTGGACATCAAGGAAGCGCATGCCACTCTAACTAGACTCGAGCCCCGAGATTGGCGCTTTTCCATCATAGATTACGTCTTACACGGTATTCTACCAGAAGATGTGAAAGAAAGAGAATCAGTCCGAAGAAGGGCACCGAGATTTACTATAACGCCGCGTCCCAAACGCTCTATCGTCGTACGTACGATGGGTTGCTACTCCGATGTCTTTCAACTGAGGAAGCAGAGGAGGCCCTCAAAGAGGCGCATAGTGGTACTTTCGGTGCGCATCAGCCAGGTCCTAAACTAGGAGATAGACTGAGAAGATTGGGTTATTACTGGCCAACCATGATCAAAGATGCAGTTGAATACGCGAGGCGGTGTCACGCGTGCCAAATACATGCTAACTACAAATATCTGCCGCCAGAAGATCTACATCCGTCAACTACTTCTTGGCCGTTTGAAACGTGGGGAATGGATGTGGTAGGACCCATCTTCCCCCATCAGCAAAAGGTGACCGCTTTATTTTAGCAATCACCGATTACTTCTCCAAATGGGCCGAAACAATTCCGCTCAAAGAAGTCAAGGCAAGTAATATCATCAGGTTCATCAAACACCACATCGTCTATCGATACGGTGTCCCGAGACGAATTGTGCATGACAACGGCCCCCAATTTATCGAACGCTTTGTCGATTCTCGCAGAAGTTCAATCCAAGATGTTTCGTCTACAGCGTATAATCCCACTGCAAATAGTTTAGCCGAAGCCTTTAACAAGACCATCACCAAGATCTTGGCGAAGCTAGCGAGGACCAATATGCGAGATTGGGACGATAAGCTCGGTGACGCTCTTTGGGTTTATCGCACCACGATCCGAACACCGACCGGGGCCACCCCGTATTCCTTGGTATACGGATGTGAAGCCATTCTGCCGTTGGAAATACAAATCCCGTCCCTTCGTGTCGCACTTGCGATGGGAATGACGGAGGACGAGCAACATCAGAAGCGTCTCGAAGAGCTTGAGATGTTAGACAAAAAACGCCTGGAAGCTCAACAGCAAATTGAGTTATACCAGGCCAGAATTTCCAAAGCCTTTAATAAGAAAGTCCGGCATCAGGTTTTCAAGGAGGGAGACTTGGTGCTCGCCGTCCGGAAACCAATGATCCTTAATTCCAAGAAGAAAGGCAAATTTCAGCCCAAATGGGAAGGACCATTCGTAATCGACACAGTCTACTCAAATGGAGCATATCGCCTGATCACTCAAGACGGCGACAAGCTAATGATGCCAATCAACGGAAAGTTCCTAAAGAAATATTACCCCTAATATACTCAGGATAACCCGTTCCTATGGTTTTAGATAATCAGACTCTTGAATAGTCACATTTACTAAACTCCCATTTGGTCAAACCTTCGAACAGTTAGGACCAAAATCAAAATGTCTTTATCATTACTCCCACTTGACCAAACTTTTGAACAGTTAGGGTCATTTCAAATTTCCACTCCCACTTGGCCAAAATTCCTAATAGTTGAGGCCACCAATAAAATCAAAATCTGTTCTCGATTTCTTTTATGAATGAAAACTCCACTCCAGTAACGGGTTCATCTCTGCCCCAAGAAGGGATAAATTTGAGTAACCAAATCCCTTAGGTTTCTCTAACTTTGACCTTTTACTCACCTGAGTTAAAAAGCCCCTTTTTATCTCTGAGTCAAAGCTATGTGGCCCAACTCTAATATGATTCTCGAGGTGGAGATCCCACTTTGAGTTTCTTTATAGATTCTCTGGTGCACGTGCATCAGAAATTCTTCCGACTCTCAGTTCACGTGAACGAAGAGTCATCAATTGAAGCGGGAGATAAGAAAATACCTTCTTCTTCTTCAACACAACGGGTTCGTCTTTGCCCCAAGAGAAGATACAACGGGTTCGTCTTTGCCCCAAGAGAACACACAACGGGTTCGTCTTTGCCCCAAGAGAAGACATAAGGGATTCATCTTTGCCCTAAGAGAAGACACAACGGGTTCGTCTTTGCCCCAAGAGAAGACATAAGGGGTTCATCTTTGCCCTAAGAGAAGACACAACGGGTTCGTCTTTGCCCCAAGAGAAGACACAATGGGTTTGTCTTTACCTCAAGAGAAGACACAACGGGTTCGTCTTTGCCCCAAGAGAAGATTACAAAAACAACAAATAAAGTCTATGTATTCAATAATGGCCAGTCTTATTACTGACTTAATGATCTGTTAAATCTACGCCTAGTTATGCGTAGTAGGTGTTATTCCTGTCCTTAAACCAGAGATAAGTCTGCATCTAACACATGCTGCCGGGTAGTCAATTCCCGTAAAGATGACAAAGCCTACGTATTCAATATCGTAGCACAAAGTCTAAGAGAATTCATTCTTTTAGCACAACGTAACATGTAGAACGGACTTAGACAATCTACATGCTAGCCCAACTCAAACGGTAGTTGGTAAAGGCATATCAAATCCGTTGACGGCTGAGGGTTTGCCAAAAATCCTATCAAGGTTATGATCATTTGTTCAAGGATAAAACAAATGACATAATAAAAGTCGATGAAAGGAAAACTAAATTTTATTTCATGGATAACGAAGTACAAAATATCGACTAAATAAACAAAAATTACAGAAGTATTCTAGAGTGAGAATTGACGGCGGCGGACCCGTTCTTCTAGGCTTGAGAGATCCTCTCCATACTTTCGTGTTAATTCCTCTTCCAAAAGCATCTTCGAAGCATCGTCAAGAGTTAGAAGCTGAATGACCTTTCGATCTAATTCAGCGGACCTTTCCTCAGACGCCTTCAATTGCTCAGCTAGTTTAGAGCGAGTCCTCTCTGAGCTGGCTAGATCAATCTTCGAGAGAGCACGCGCCTCTTCAGTGTCCTCAAGAGCTTTCTTCAAACGAGCAATCTCAAGATCGTACATCTCAACTGAGCTGAGCAAGTCGATATTGGTTGCATCCCGTGCATTCAGACTTGTCCTTATACGCTCGGATTGAGCTTGCACTTGCTGTAGTTCCTCTTGAGCAGCTCTGCCCTTGGCTTCCCTAGCTTGCATGATGGATTCGACTCGAGAGGAGATGTAAGAGGAAGCACCCCCGGACCGTAGTTTCTGAAGCTCTCCTAGCTCCTGCTCCAATTGAACCAGGTCTTCTGTAATAGAGTTCGCCAGGTCGGGAAAGCCCTCATCTCTTATAATACTCACATGCCGATCGAGAAGCCATTTTGCAGAGCTGAAGGAAGAGCCTTTACTCACGACCTTTTCAATCAACTTACTGATAAGGAATGTGAAACCCTCAAGCTCTGCACTGATGACCATTTTTTCCGGGTCTTCATCCGCCATCAAAGCTCTAATCGTGTCGTACAATACAGAAGGAGCCGCTAAAAAAAAGAAGAAGTGTAAGTTTCTGAACACCTTAAATGCTAAAATTCTCAAACAAGGTTGGGAGATATACCTATGTGGCTAGAAGATCCTCCAGCTGGCGTTGTCTTTCCCACGCTCGTCGGTACAGCCTCGAGAACCACCGAAGATGATTCAGGTTCAACTTGAGTAGCCGGTGGTCCAGGTTGAATAAGAGAACTCTCAGCTAAGGTCGAGACGATAATGGACTCCGTTGGAAGTATGAGAGGTTGAGTCTCCGAGTGCGGAACCGCTAGAGCTTGCTCTACAATAGTAGTAACGGGGCCTGTAGGTAAAAAATACCATCAAATATCAACTATCGGCAAGGAGATTAAGAAGATTTGAATGATAAAACACGTACTGGCAAAAGAGCTAGCCTCTACGATAGATTCCCTCTGAGTATGTTCCGATAACATCTCAGAAATTAGATTTTGGTCGAACTCAGAGAAAGAGATCATCTGAGCTAGGCTTTGTTCAGATGACTCCTCGAAACCCTCTTCATGCGGCTCGGTGCATCCGACCTTCCACGTGACATCGACAAGACACTCGGTGTTAGTTTGCATATATTTACGTATGTTAGAATCGTAATAATATATGTATATACCGAGAGCCGCTCGTGGTTCGCCAGACTTATCGAAAGTGCCCCGCTTGAAGCCGCCTCCCTCACCGCCTCCATCACCGTAGCTACAACATGTTAGCTCTTCAATACAACGAAGGGAGAACAAAGTAAAGTTCAGACTTCATACCGAGACTCGGCTCCGCTTGGCAACACTTGTGCCCATTTCTTGAAGTTTTTCTAAAAGAATATGAAGCGCATTAGCGATTCGCAGGGGAATAAAGTCGGACTCTTTCAATACTTGAAGTCGCCGTCCAGAGGAGGTATTCGTACCTGCGATGACAGTCTCGGGAACATGAGGCATGTCAACATCTGCGTCAGCAGCAGTATCCAGAACACCCTCATCCATAGTTTCTGGTACTTGCGTCGTGAAGCCTGAATCTTCATAAACAAACGCTGGAGGAGGAGAAGGTTCAGCCCAAATCTCACCTTCTTCAGAGGGAACTGGGAAGAGAGAGTGAAGTAATAAATATCGGTCGCAAACAGAATGATGAAATTTAAGTTAACAAAATTTTACCTTCGCCTAACCGAAAATCGCACTACCAGAGTTGGAGAGATTGGACGCCGAGGCCTATGTGCGAGTTTCTTTGTCCGCAACAATTCTCTAACAATGGACGTTAGGGAAGGAACAGTCGTCGACATGCGGACCCTCTTCCTCAGAATGAGATCGGAAGCCTCCTCTTCCTCTTCTTCCTCTTCTTCCTCTTCTCCTGTCTCAACAGTCATCTTGTTAGGATAGGTAAGAACAACCTTCTTTCGAGGCCGTTTCAAAGCATGTTTGGGAGGAGATGGGACACGGGGAGAAGCCCTGACTGGTGCATCCCGTTGAGTTGGAGAACGACGTGAAGGAGGAACTACCACTTCACTCCGTATTCGAACACCCGTGGGACGGACCGTTTCTTCACTCCGTATTCGGACACCCGTAGGACGAATAATCTCTTCCTCTTCGGAAGTTCGAATTGTATCGTCGAACTCTTCTTCCTCACTCTCCTCTCTGTTGACCTTCTTCTTGCCTTTTGACTTCCGCGACGGTTGAGCTCGCGGAGGAGAGGCATGAGTTGAGGTAGGCTCTCTTCTATGCCCCACTTCAGTGGGAGCGTTAGCTGCAATGAGCCACTTGCAATACAGAAACGTCATCTGAAGCTTAGGCTCAGCAGCAGGGAGACTGAATTTAGCATTGGTGCAGCCGCTGATACTCTAAAACCAGGCGCGCGCACCGTCAATAAGGCCTCCGTGGGTCTTCATCCCCCGATTCGGATTCCCGACATAGATCTGATCATAGCCAAATTGATGAGAAAATCGGCATGGAAGATAAGGCTCAATGTTGCACGAGTTCTTAACTCGAAAGACGAGGTAGCCGGGCCAAATGTTTATCAGCCACTAGAAGCAGCCGAGGTCCAGGATAGTACGGCTTCTGTTAGGCTCAGCTGGATCAATGAGAACGTCATTGTAATGACCCGAGAAGTGTGGGAAACACTTGAAGAATTTCCAACTCTTGGCGATCTTGAATTGGCGAGACGCCTCAGAGAATTGTCTTGCTCCCCACTTGCAGTTCTCCAAATTTTGCAACAGTGGAAGTTCAGGGTTGATTGCCTCGGGCGCCGTCATCAAGTCCGAACGATGGAGTACGAGCCAAGCCATCAAATAAGTATAAGGTAGTTCCTCTTTGACGGTCGGGATCTCGTCGGAGGACCCTTTGCCCTTCTGGTTGAAGCCAACAACTAAGCGTCGAAGCCCACAATGGATATCTGCTACCATCGCCGAGAGGAGAGAAAGTTGACGACCGACGACTAGCTCAACGGCTGGGAAGAGTACTTCCAGAGGCATGGCGTCTGAGGATTGATGCGGAATAACGCATTTCTTTAGCCAAATCGCTACGTAGCCCGCCAAAAGAGTTTGTGGCTTGATCTGCTTCTGCACTTGCCACAAGAAAGTCTCGAACTTGGTGCCCTTGGGAATCTTGCCCTCAGCAAATAGAGTAGTAAAAGATTGGGCATTTGTCTTCGTGATTAAATTATTGATGGCAGAAGGAGTTAGAGGCTTCAGTTCTTCTACCTCATTACTACTCTCCAAGTTCTTGAATAGATAATCGGCAAGTTGCTTCAAACTAACTTGCGGACTTTTTCTGGCTCTCATGTCAGCTGACGCTATTGCCGTCTGGTAGTGGCAGGTCAACTCCCAAAGGATCTCATAAATACCTGACCCCTTCTCCTTCATCTCCTTCAGTCGACGATTGGTGGAGAAGTACTCCTGGTACGGTGCGTCACCCATTGGAAGACCAGATATCTTCATCATCTCATGGAGCGGCAGACCCAACTCCCCATTCTTCGTCAGGAAAGTATTGGTGTCCGGGTTACAAATCTCCAAAAGCGTGAGGAAGTGATGCACGCTAATGGGAATCCCATACATGCTTGCGCGGATGGGAACGTACAAGCCAATCTCTTGTAGCTCACGGCTCCACCGGCCGAGGACGTACTTGGTCATCCGCATCCACCATCGGTCGCCAGTAGAATGGACCCAACCAAAGCATCGATGAGGTTTCTTAGGAGGTAGTGCCCTTCCTATTCTGGCCAGATGATTCTTCACTGTGTCAGCCTTGAACAACAACTCGTTGTGAGGTGGGCTGTCTTGACCTATGATTCCTGGAAATAATGTACGGACATAATCCTTATCGCTCGAGCCTGGGGGTAGCACCTTGGCCAACATACCCACAGTGGATGCGCTCCTCGTCCTCAGTCAATCTCCAAGGCATGCTCCTCTTGACCGACAGGTTGCGCAGGTGCACCAATGAATGATGGCGAGCGAAGGAGGGCAAGTGAAGACGGGAACCTTCGCCTTCATACAGCCAAGACTCGGTGCGGGAAGATAGAACCTCCGGGTCGGCAACGGAGTCCCCGAACAAATAGCTGGATTTCCTCATAACCTCGAGAGCCAAGACTTTTCATCACCGGGCCGCTTATCATCCTCCGCAAATCGTATGTCCCCGTGCTCCAATAACTCCAATAACTCTGGAGGTGCACTTGGGCCGTGGAGGGGGATATCAGTCAATAATGGCGCCTCACGAGAGGAGGAGAACACGGTGCTATGTAGCCCACTCCACTCGTGAGCAGCAAACACCGAAGAAGGGAATTCAACTGCAAGGCACGGGAGAATATATCAGAATGAGACTAGTGAACAATACTGAGGGTAAAGAACACTTGGTCAAAATCAAAAAAATGAGAGAACTGTCTCGCAGCGGGCCGACAAATTCCGCACTATCGAGGGGCAAGAGACGCCAAGATCGTTACAGCAAATGCAGACAGCCAAACCGTTCGCCAACAACAGCGACAGCCCTAAACCGCCTCGCCAACAAATACGACAGCTCGAAGCCGCTCGCTTAACGGCGAGATAGCCAAGATCACAAGCAAATGTAAGGCAGTCAGTATCTCATGTTCTTGATTTTATGAGTGTTTTGGCAATGCAAAACACTCGTCTAAGCCCAAATCCTCGCGAAGGAGGACCTCGACTCTTCCCGAATGCCTCGCAAAGGAGAACAAACAGGGATCTTACACAAAAATCCCACTTTTCAACCCAAAATACGTGCATACACCGAGAAGAACTCACCCCCAAAAGATGAGGCAGTCGGTTCTTCGACATCAGAGGTTTGGGGAACGGATTTGGCCTTGGGGACACGAGATCTTTTAGGAGACATGATAAAAATCAGATTTTTAGCTTGAATAAGAGAAAAGCTAGGGTTTGGATGGGACTCGAGGCAAGAAAGGCTCGAAGAAACCCTAGGGTTCAATGAAAAGGGCTCGGATCCGATATAGGATCAAGAAAAGATCAATTTTGTGAAGAAAAATTGACCAAAACGAAAGAAAATCCCAAGAAAACCGAAGCCCTAGATCTAAAAAGGGGTTTTTTCGGACAAACTTGGGGGCTTGAGAGATTTGAAAGGTTAAAGAAGGTCTGCAAGGCTTGAGGGAAGAGTTTGGAAGAGTTTGAAGTCCAAAAGGCGGGATTTCAGATGTTAACAAAACCCTAAGTGTCGAGCTTATATAGGGCCAAACTGTTCTGCTGCCGGCGATATGAATCGCTGCCAAGACACCCTTCGAAAGCACGATACGAATCGCAGCAGATGCCCTCTTCGAAGCAACACCTTTGATCGCCACAAGACGAAGAGAGGCACCAAACTGTCTCGGTAACTCCAAGACTCGATGATTATCCTCCACTCGAGATTCAAAGCAGTATATTCAAGGCAAATTGGTCCCATATTACATTCGGAAGCTTTCCCGGAAGTCCGACAACAAACAACTTATGTTCCAAGTGTTCAGTAAGCCGGACGATGCTTCTTCTCTAAATTCTCGTTTCTGAAGAAGAATCATACGCCATCCCCCATTGTGATGAGACAACATGGTTCTCGAGGCACTCAATTACGACCCAAGTGGTGACTTTCAAGATGAAGATGATCAGTTCAAATTCGACTTCGTCATTTCAACCAATCCAAATACAAATGCAACAACTATTGATCCCAAAATATGGTCAGCGACGTCGCGTAGCCAGGGTTCAAAAACTAAAGCAAGATATAGGCCCCTTCTATAAAGTTCAACGCTGGAACGTGGCAGCGATCTTATCCAAAGTATTCCGCACTTCGACAAAATACGAGGAGTCTCAAAATTTTGAGGGGTATCTCAGAGGCATCAAAATTACCAAGAACCCCAAATGTGACTTAATCATGAGAAGATCGAAGGACGACGTCATCAAAGTCTCAGGAAGTCAATCACAGGGTGAAACCAATGCCCGAGACATCTATAGTGTCTCGCCATTGGCGCAACACCTTGTTATGTCTCGCTATTGGCGACACACCTATAGTGTCTCGCCATTGGCGCTGACATTTGTTGTGTCTCGCTATTGGCGACACTTTCTTGTGTCGCTATTGGCGACACACCTATAGTGTCTCGCCATTGGCGACACTTACTTGTGTCAGCGCCAAAGGTGAGACACCAAGAATGTCCGGTATGTGCTCTTGAAGTATTCAAATTAATGCTTGTGGGGCTCACTTGACTTTTCAACGAAGAGACGCTCACCACGCAGGGCGGTTACACGCTTAAGAATGCGCTCGCTTAAGCGGAAATTAGGCATTTAATCGCGCCTAAAATGGAGGAAAGCCGCTACAACAGCGGAGACATCTCCTCTGGGCTTGACCAACACCGCATGCCGATACAGTTAACACTGCCGCTTAGCATGCGCGACAAAGCCGGCCACAAGACAACACCGCCGCTACCACTATGAATTTTGGACACTTGATGACTTGTGTTCTTTTCAGATGTGACGCCTCCCAAAGGCTATAAATACCCCCTTACGTCCATTTGGGAGGGTATGGAGGGGAGATTAGAGTTTCGGAGATCAAAAATTTCCTAAGCTAAGAGCCTTGCACAGAGAGAGAGAAGGAGATTTTGAGCTTTAGCCAAGAAGACTTCAAGAACTTCATCCACATGGAGATCCTCGAGTTTAAGCTTAGACTTATTCTTGGGAAGAGTAGATATCTTACTTTGCTAAGTTATTTGCTTTAGTTCTTGTTTCCTTAGCGAAGCATTAACTCAACCCCGCCGATTCGACGATCGTTGCTTAGGTGGTCCACGGACGACGTGGCCCCGGCAAAGGCAAAGAACCCACACAAGCAGGAGGTCTACACGTGTAGTGTCTTCTGTTCGTGTTTGTGAGAAAGCGACCCAAATTCATTTGTAATAGAGAGTTACACGTGTAATTTTCTCTTGTTTTTATTGTCAAAACATTTTGTAATGGAAATAACAAAGAAACCTGCTTTCGACCGAAACACTATATCGGTCGACGGAGAGTTCATGGCAAATGACATCAAGGGGGATGCCTAGCATATCCTCCGGCCCCCAGGCAAACACATCAAGGTTTTCCAGGAGGAAAGAAATCAACGCTCCCCGTAGCGGCTCCGTGAGGTTCGATCCAATCTTAGCTGTCTTCTTGCCTTCATTGTCAACTGGGATTTCATGCAAGTCTTCAACCGGGGTCGTCCTCTCTCGCTCCATCTTCTTCTCGAACTAAAAATTTGTCTTCTCAGTAGGCACGGCCGTGGCCACTCCCTTTCATTTAGTAGAGAGCACATAACAAGCTCTGGCTTCCTGTTGGTCGCTCTTGACGACCCCAACCCCATTTGGTGTCGGGAATTTAATCATCTGGTGATAAGTGTAGGCGGGAAAAATTGCCAACCCCGCCAGTCAAAGAGATAAGCTCGCCCACACGAGGTCGTCTCGCTCGTTGAGCTCTCCCAGAGCTCAAAAGCCGCTTGTCTAACAAGCTCGCCCGCGCAGGGTCGATGCTTTCGAAGAGCTCGCCTGCAAGAGCCTAAGAGCCGCCTAGCGAACTCGCCTACCGAGGTCGCCCGCCGAAAGTGAACTCGCCTGCAAGAGCTCAAGTGCCGCTCGCCCACACGAGGTTCGCCCACAACAGTGGTTTGACGAGGCTCGCCCACAACAGTGGTTTGACGAGGTTCGCCCACAACAGTGGTTTGACGAGGCTCGCCCACAACAGTGGTTTGACGAGGTTCGCCAAGCAAAGGAAGCTCTCCGCCAACCGAGGTTCACCTACAGCAGCGAATCTCGACATTAAACCGAGGCTAGACCGGTGCAAGCTTCAAAGCCAGACTTGCTCAAGAGGCAGACTCGACCTCAATACGAGGTTCGCATGTAGAGCGGAGTTCGATCTCAACACGCAGGTTCGCACGCGAAGCTTAAGCTCGACAGCCATGTGATGAGGTTCGCCCACAAATGCTGGTTTGACGAGGTCGCCCCACGCCATGAGCTCGCCCACAACAGCTGGTTTGACGAGGCTCGCCCACAACAGCTGGTTTGACGAGGCTCGCCCACAACAGCTGGTTTGACGAGGCTCGCCCACAACAGCTGGTTTGACGAGGCTCGCCCACAACAGCTGGTTTGACGAGGCTCGCCCACAACAGCTGGTTTGACGAGGCTCGCCCACAACAGCTGGTTTGACGAGGCTCGCCCACAACAGCTGGTTTGACGAGGCTCGCCCACAACAGCTGGTTTGACGAGGCTCGCCCACAACAGCTGGTTTGACGAGGCTCGCCCACAACAAAGGGTTTGACGAGGCTCGCCCACAACAGCTGGTTTGACGAGGCTCGCCCACAACAGCTGGTTTGACGAGGCTCGCCCACAACAGCTGGTTTGACGAGGCTCGCCCACAACAGCTGGTTTGACGAGGCTCGCCCACAACAAAGGGTTTGACGAGGCTCGCCCACAACAGCTGGTTTGACGAGGCTCGCCCACAACAGCTGGTTTGACGAGGCTCGCCCACAACAGCTGGTTTGACGAGGCTCGCCCACAACAGCTGGTTTGACGAGGCTCGCCCACAACAGCTGGTTTGACGAGGCTCGCCCACAACAAAGGGTTTGACGAGGCTCGCCCACAACAGCTGGTTTGACGAGGCTCGCCCACAACAAAGGGTTTGACGAGGCTCGCCCACAACAGCTGGTTTGACGAGGCTCGCCCACAACAGCTGGTTTGACGAGGCTCGCCCACAACAGCTGGTTTGACGAGGCTCGCCCACAACAGCTGGTTTGACGAGGCTCGCCCACAACAGCTGGTTTGACGAGGCTCGCCCACAACAGCTGGTTTGACGAGGCTCGCCCACAACAGCTGGTTTGACGAGGCTCGCCCACAACAGCTGGTTTGACGAGGCTCGCCCACAACAGCTGGTTTGACGAGGCTCGCCCACAACAAAGGGTTTGACGAGGCTCGCCCACAACAGCTGGTTTGACGAGGCTCGCCCACAACAGCTGGTTTGACGAGGTCGCCCCACGCCATGAGCTCGCCCACAACAGCTGGTTTGACGAGGCTCGCCCACAACAGCTGGTTTGACGAGGCTCGCCCACAACAAAGGGTTTGACGAGGCTCGCCCACAACAGCTGGTTTGACGAGGCTCGCCCACAACAAAGGGTTTGACGAGGCTCGCCCACAACAGCTGGTTTGACGAGGCTCGCCCACAACAGCTGGTTTGACGAGGCTCGCCCACAACAAAGGGTTTGACGAGGCTCGCCCACAACAGCTGGTTTGACGAGGCTCGCCCACAACAGCTGGTTTGACGAGGCTCGCCCACAACAGCTGGTTTGACGAGGCTCGCCCACAACAGCTGGTTTGACGAGGCTCGCCCACAACAAAGGGTTTGACGAGGCTCGCCCACAACAGCTGGTTTGACGAGGCTCGCCCACAACAGCTGGTTTGACGAGGCTCGCCCACAACAGCTGGTTTGACGAGGCTCGCCCACAACAAAGGGTTTGACGAGGCTCGCCCACAACAGCTGGTTTGACGAGGCTCGCCCACAACAAAGGGTTTGACGAGGCTCGCCCACAACAGCTGGTTTGACGAGGCTCGCCCACAACAGCTGGTTTGACGAGGCTCGCCCACAACAAAGGGTTTGACGAGGCTCGCCCACAACAGCTGGTTTGACGAGGCTCGCCCACAACAGCTGGTTTGACGAGGCTCGCCCACAACAAAGGGTTTGACGAGGCTCGCCCACAACAAAGGGTTTGACGAGGCTCGCCCACAACAGCTGGTTTGACGAGGCTCGCCCACAACAGCTGGTTTGACGAGGCTCGCCCACAACAGCTGGTTTGACGAGGCTCGCCCACAACAGCTGGTTTGACGAGGCTCGCCCACAACAGCTGGTTTGACGAGGCTCGCCCACAACAGCTGGTTTGACGAGGCTCGCCCACAACAAAGGGTTTGACGAGGCTCGCCCACAACAGCTGGTTTGACGAGGCTCGCCCACAACAGCTGGTTTGACGAGGCTCGCCCACAACAGCTGGTTTGACGAGGCTCGCCCACAACAGCTGGTTTGACGAGGCTCGCCCACAACAGCTGGTTTGACGAGGCTCGCCCACAACAGCTGGTTTGACGAGGCTCGCCCACAACAGCTGGTTTGACGAGGCTCGCCCACAACAAAGGGTTTGACGAGGCTCGCCCACAACAGCTGGTTTGACGAGGCTCGCCCACAACAAAGGGTTTGACGAGGCTCGCCCACAACAGCTGGTTTGACGAGGCTCGCCCACAACAGCTGGTTTGACGAGGCTCGCCCACAACAGCTGGTTTGACGAGGCTCGCCCACAACAGCTGGTTTGACGAGGCTCGCCCACAACAGCTGGTTTGACGAGGCTCGCCCACAACAAAGGGTTTGACGAGGCTCGCCCACAACAAAGGGTTTGACGAGGCTCGCCCACAACAGCTGGTTTGACGAGGCTCGCCCACAACAGCTGGTTTGACGAGGCTCGCCCACAACAAAGGGTTTGACGAGGCTCGCCCACAACAGCTGGTTTGACGAGGCTCGCCCACAACAGCTGGTTTGACGAGGCTCGCCCACAACAGCTGGTTTGACGAGGCTCGCCCACAACAGCTGGTTTGACGAGGCTCGCCCACAACAAAGGGTTTGACGAGGCTCGCCCACAACAAAGGGTTTGACGAGGCTCGCCCACAACAGCTGGTTTGACGAGGCTCGCCCACAACAGCTGGTTTGACGAGGCTCGCCCACAACAAAGGGTTTGACGAGGCTCGCCCACAACAAAGGGTTTGACGAGGCTCGCCCACAACAGCTGGTTTGACGAGGCTCGCCCACAACAAAGGGTTTGACGAGGCTCGCCCACAACAGCTGGTTTGACGAGGCTCGCCCACAACAAAGGGTTTGACGAGGCTCGCCCACAACAGCTGGTTTGACGAGGCTCGCCCACAACAGCTGGTTTGACGAGGCTCGCCCACAACAGCTGGTTTGACGAGGCTCGCCCACAACAAAGGGTTTGACGAGGCTCGCCCACAACAGCTGGTTTGACGAGGCTCGCCCACAACAGCTGGTTTGACGAGGCTCGCCCACAACAGCTGGTTTGACGAGTCTCGCCAACGCTGACATCTCGCCGGCAAGTCAAGACCGCCAATCCCACACTTGGGGCTCCAAAGCCGCTTCGCCTGCCTTTGAACTCACCGCACCTGCGCGCCGACGATCCTTCCGATGCCGAGGGTTGCCATCTCCAACCCACGGAGACCTCGAGACCATCCGATTCACAAGCTGATTCAAGAGGCTAATCCTCGCCACCGCGGAAAGCTTATCCAGCGGTCCTCGCCGACCGCCGCTGCACGCCAAAACCATCAAGATGGGAAAGGCTTTCAACCACATCGGAGAGTAAGGCCTCTTCGCCAAAGGCACAATCGCCGAAAGAAACAGCCACTAGTGGTCCCGAAGCTACTTAATGGCCTCCGCCAACATGACAGGAAGGATAAAGCTAGATACTCGGATTCTTCTGACTCGAGTTTGCTTTGGGGTCAGACGCCCCAATCGGACGCGGAAGGCGCCTACCAAAGACACGCTGCCTCCAAACCGATGCGCCCATCCCATTTGACTACGCTACGTTAAACTCCATCCGCGACAATGAGGAAGAGGTTTGTTCACGGAGGCGACGCCCCAAACATCAAGCTCGGCTTACGGTAGGCACGCAAGAGTGCACATGACCGAGGTCTGACGAGTGGACTAAAAGGTTTGAGGAGCGCCAGTCAGGATCTCGTAACAGCCGCCATCGACTCTATGAAAGAGATAATGGGACAACCGCCGCAAAAGAAGAAAAGAAGCCTTCGCAAATCGCCGTAAGGGTCGGAAAATCAAGAGCGAGACCTCACTCCTCACGCATGCATCTAAGAGGATGAGCATAAGTCACCCTCCCGCTACTCCTCCGCATCTTCGAAAAGCCTCCCAACTGGCAAAGATACCTCGTGATAAAAGGTTTGACGAAGTTTCGTAATCACCGACCAAGCTCCGTAAAACATGAACGAAGCCGGGTAGTCCGACCATATCCCGCAGAGGGATACGCCCCTTATCCCAAGAAAATTCAAGCCTATGGGCTGACCTAGCCGACGGGAAAGGATCTCCTCCCAACACATTTACTACTCGCCCCGCATGTGATTTCTATCGAAATGATCCCATCCTCACGCCGTTGTTCATTGGCACTCGAAGGGGTAGCCTTTGAATGGTTCCAAACTCGAGCCCGCTCTATCAAATCATGGGTCGACTTAGAGAAATCGTTTTGGCCCGCCGACGACGACACCGGTTTCAATGGCTAATTCTAATCGCCGAGAAGCGTAAGAAAACAGAGGCGCCGCTGAATTTGTGAAAAGGTTCGAATCGATCACGATTGCCGGAACAGTAGCTGATACTACCCTGATCGAGATGTGCCGCAGTAATCTCGCGATTGGCATCTTATCCCGACTTGGTGCTGTGGAAACCCGGACCTGGAAGGAGTTGGTACGCCAAGGTGAACAAGTGGAAAACATGATCAAGCGCCTGGAAGCGGAAGAGCCCCAACACAAAAAGGGAACTTCTGAGCCGACTTTCACCAGGAACTATCCTCGGTCGAAGGGAAAGGAAACCATGGCTGTCGACTCTAATCCGGCCCCCAAGACGCCGCAACATCAGAAATCCAAGCCGCTTGGGCAGCGCCCCCAGAGGCAATATGATTTCAAGGAAGACTGGGTGGTGCCCACCTTTGACACACTCCTACGGAGCAATAGGATCAAGCTTTTAGAGGCCGCAAGACCTGAAGAAGTGGGCAAGATAGATGACCCAAACTATTGCGCGTTCCACCGATTCGTCGGCCACCCAACGGCCAAGTGTTACATCCTCAAAGACAAACTCCGTGCTCTCTTTGAGGCGGGGTGTTGAAGAAGGAAAAGTCCAAAGAATGTGACCACCTAACATGGTCACCTTAAGATTTGAACCGCCTCCCCGCAGCCCACGACCGCAGTATCATACCTATTCCCAAAGCGTAGCCGAGGATCATTAACGACCCTCACAATCGCCAGAAAGGGCTTGGTACCACGCACTTACCATCGACAGTCATGTGGGTTCACCCCGACCTCCTCAAAGACGAAGCAAAGGATTTCCGAGCCGCAGAAGGGCAAACGGAGAGGCAAACCCCGCAATGTCATCTCAAAGAATTCGATGGAATCGAACAGGATAGCAACCTCACCGACTCGAGGAAGAGGCAGAAGACTCGCCACAAGAGCGGAAAAGATTTCGCTAAGAATTATCCCACGGTCACGATGACCTGATGAAACAACCGCAGAACATCACGAGAATGCCGACAAACCAAGCTCAAGCAACCCGCCTTCCGGCTTAATGTGCTCGCAGCCTAGCAAACATCCCAAAGAAGGATCACATTATACGAAGCCCGCCTATCGAGGTCAACCCGAGGCTCATGAGAGGCTCTAGCCAACTCGTAAATTTTACCACACACTTTTCTACCGCCCCCGAGGAAGAGACGAGAAAGGTTGTCCCATGCCGCCAGTGTCCGCAACAGATCCCCTCAGATCACCTTCACCCCGTGATGACATGCTCATCAATAGCACGCCTCACGACAGCCTCTTTACTTCATTGTGGTACGCCGGCTCCTCCAAAGTGGATAGAATCCAAGTGGACCCGGATCGCTTTGAGCATTATTCCCTTGACGCCATCAAGTCCCTAGGATACCTCGGCGTTGTCTACTTACCCACCACCACTATCTTTGGCTTCAACGCCACAGGACGCCGCCGCTTGAAAGATCCGCCAAATGCCGCTAGGCAATATGAGGACGGAGTAACTCGCTACGCCATCCACGCAGTAACCATCTTACAATATGCCGCTAGCGACCGTGGATCCATAACAACCGCGATCGTCCCGCCTACTTTGCACCAATGCCTAAAGTACGCGGATGATAATGGTCGTCAAGACAAGATTTGCCGATAAACGTACTCTTCAAAGGGTGGAGAATTACTTCACCGACTTTTGCTCTACCAAGACTCGAGTCGGGTCGTAAGGTGCCGATCGAAGACCCGATAGCGTAATGAGGCCGATCGTGAGTCCGAAGACAACGAGGGTCTTGTCCTTAATGACATTGAACCCATTGTAATCGGCCATGAGGCCTTGTTATCACCAATTCGATGAGCCAAGCGAGCTCACCCTCAATGAAACTCCCCGAATTTGCTTACTCCTCGCCTAGTTCGAAGCTAACCGCCGAATGCAACAACCTCGGTTTCGTGGCTGACCAATAATTCGCCCCGTGATTTGCCTCAGGTGTTCAAAGATACCAAGACCGACAAGCCGATGATTGAGTCTTCACGAGCTGTCTTTGTCGTACCCGCTCGAGGAGATTATCAACAAGAGATCATCTTTGGAAGGGTTGACATGTCCACACACACGATGTGGGACGACTCAGAGGACGATGAACCTGACCCGCAGTTCATATACTACAGCCAGAGCGCAAGGCGCATGATGGAAGGCATGGGTTACAACTTCGTCCAGAAAGAAGGCTTGAACTACGCAAAGGCGTGAGGACTCCACCCAACCCGCTTATGCCAAAGGGAAAGCCCGACGATTACTACGGCAGGACGCGAAGAGGGCTAGGTTATGTCTCCTCCTCTTCAGAAGGGTACTGCCACTTGGACGAGATATCCAGTGAAGCTCGCTCGGGAGATCAATCATCTACCTCCTCAGTTTGGGATTCGATGTCGTCGGGGCTGGTTTACAAGCCTCACGTACCAACATGACTACGGTTGATACCGTTGAGGTCCAAGTAGACGAAGCAAATCCCGCTTCATGACGGCATGGGATCGCCACGCCAACGCCAATGGAGCTGGCGCTGAAAGCAATGAGAACCGCCCACCGAGGATAAAATTCTCCGGGTGAACATGGGAGAGGAGGCCAACCCCAAACCCATATTTATCAGCGCTAGCTTACTTCCCCAAGAGAGGGAAGAGCTCATATCTCTTGTCAAGGAATACATCGATGTTCACCGAATTATGAAGATATGCCCGCCTTGATCCTCGTGTCGCCATGCATCGCCGACATCAATCCGAGGCCAAACCCGTGAAGCAAAGAAGAAAGACGGTTTCGCCCGCAGATTATGGAAGCAATTGTGGCGAAGTAAAAGGCTCGTGAAGGCGGCTTCATCGTGGAGGAACAACACCCGTGATTGGTGTCCAACATCGCCCCAATTCTAAAGAAAATGGCACAATTAGAACTCGCCGACTATAGGGACCTCAATGCCGCTTGCCCTAAAGACGAAGCTCGCTACTCCATCACGGATGTCATCATCGACAACACGCGGCGGTTTCGAAGGATGTCATTCATGGACGGTTTTTCGGGTACAACCAAATCAAAATGCACCTCAAGATGAGAAACATACTGCTCGTAACTCCGATGGGAATATATCGTTACACGCTATGCCATTCGCCTCAAGAATGCAGCGCCGACCTATCAACGCCGCCATGAGCACCATTTTCCAAGACCATCCGAGAAAGACGGTCGAATGCTACGTAGATGACTTAGTCGAAGAGCCGCGATAAAGGCGCACCACCTTGGCGACCGAGAACGGTGTTCGACATCATGCGTAGCACCAACTGAAAATGAACCCCACAAAATCATTCTTAGGGATGTCCAAAGGGTAAATTTCTTGGTTTTGTTGTTACGACGAAGGGGTTTATGTCAACCCCACAAAGTCCGAGCCATCCAAGAACTCCAACCACCTAGGAATCTCAAGGAATTGAGGGATTGCAAGGGCGCCATGATATCCAAGGTTCATCGCGAAATCTTTCGCAGTGCCACCCCTTCTCCAAATTGATGAAGAAGGGGTGTCGCTTATGGGATGAATCTTGCCGCCAGCGCTCGAGGAAATCAAGCTGCTATCTTCGAACCCACCGGCATCGGCGCCCCAATCTCGCAAGCCGCTCGTATGTGCGAAGCGACGAACATTCCTTGGCCGCCTCCTAGCACAAAATGACGACGCCGGTCACGAGCAAGGCGATACTACCCGAGTAGGACTTTGCAAGGAGCCGAACGAAGATACCCCATGATCGAAAAGGAGTGCCTAGCCCCGTGTTCGCAATTCGTAAAATGCGCACTACCTCGCCGGTCGACTATTCATGTCATCTCAAAGATGAACCCTATCCGAAGTCTTCATGACACAACCCGATCCCTAAATTGGCGCCAGCAAGGTGGGCTTTGTTGTCTCAAGACGACATCCATTTCATGCCGCAGAACCGCCAAAGGGCAGCCATCTCGCGATCTCATGGCCACCACCCGACGGGTCAAACACGGAGTTATTCAAGACATGCCGATGAAACCTATGAGGTCAACACGACTTCACGAAGGAAATTACGGCTCTACTCGACGGCGCCGCCTGCCTGACTACCGGGCTATCGCGGGCGTGTGGGAGTAGTATTGGTCTCCCGCGAAAACCACGTGATACCCCGTGCCTTCTAACGGAGCCATGCTCCAACAACGGGTCGAGTACAATGCGATGCTCATTGACTCAATCCGCCAAAGACTTGGGGTAAAGCACCTCGAGGCTTATGGCGATTCTCACCATCGCCGCATGATGACGGAGAGTATGAAGTTAGAAATGATGATCTAATTCCATGCCACCGAGCGGCTATCGAAATAGCCAAATCATTTGACAGCTTTCGCATCGAAAGCACGCGTTCGCTCCAAGAACACGACGCAGATGCTTTGGCTTCATTGGCGTACCAACTTGGCTCAACCGCTAGAACGAGCCAAAGACGCCACCGCTATGAGCCGACGGCTCTTCCACCGTAATCCGCCGAAGTAAACACGACTCAGGGCACAAACCAGCTGGAGCCAAGAGACTGGCGCTTCCCAATCATTGACTATGTTCTTTACGGTATACTACCCGAGGATGTTAAGGAACGGGATTCTCTCCGCGGACGCGCCCCGAGGTTTTACTTCGATTCGACGACAAAAACATTGTATCGAAGGTCATACGACGGCATGCTGCTCCGATGCCTCGCACCGACGGAAGCACGGGAGGCCCTACAGGAAGCCCATGATGGTACCTGCGGCGCCCACCAACCGGGACCCAAGCTTTGGGATCGCCTACGAAGAATGGGCTATTATTGGCCCAAAATGATTAGCGACGCCGCTGCCTATGCCAACGCCGCCACGCTGCCAAATCCACGCTTAATTACATACGGCACCGCATCGAAGATTTGCATCCGACAAATAATTCGCGGGCCATTCGAGACATGGGGCATGGATATTGTCGACCAATAGCCACCATCAAGAAGGGGCATCGCTTATCCCGGCGATAACCGACTACTTTTCCAAGTGGGCCGAGGTGGTACCTTTGGCGAAGTCAAGACTAGCAGCCGCGGATAAGGTTCATCGTGCACCATATCATATACCGCACGGCGCCCCTCAGCGCATCATCCACGACAACGGACCGCAGCTCGTTAGTCTCGCTCACCGATTCTCGCGGACAAGTTCGTAATACGTAACCCGCCATCCACAAATTTTATAACCCATCACCAACGGGTTAGCCAAGCCTTCAACAAGACGCATCATCAAGATCCTAACTAAGCTAACATCCCATAGCAAGCTGACCGATGAAAAGCTCGAAAGCTTATGGGCGATCGCACTACAACCGCATCCCACCGTACAACACCATACTCGCTAGTATACGGCTGCGGCCGCATTACCACTTGAGATTCAGATCCCGCCCTATGTGTCGCGCCAAGCAGGGATGACGAGTGAAGAGAATCATCGCCGCCTCGTAACTAGAGGCGTTAGACGAGAACCGCTTAAAGCTCAACAACACATCGAAGTTTTACCAAGCCCGATTCTAAAACCTTCGCAAAAGGGTCGACACCGTCTTTCCGTAAGGGCGAAGTTAGTCTTAGCCGTCCGGCCACCAATGATCCTCAACTCCAAGAAGAAAGGAAAGTTCCACCAAGTGGGAAGGTCCGCTTGTGATAGAAACAGCCTATTCAATGGAGCCTATCGCCGCCAAGCCGGACGGCGATAAGATCATGATGCCCATCAACGGAAATTTTGAAGAAGTACTACCCATAGTCTTCCTACAACTACCAAACTCCGACAAGTGCACGAGTGTAAACTGCTCCTCCCAAAAAAATTTCCCCTCCAATCCTCGTCAATAGGATGGTGGGTCCTCAAAGTTGCCCAGGTCGCAACTAACTCCAGCCATGTTAACACTAAACCTCTGGCAAATTCCCCCTCCAATCCTCGTCAATAGGATGGTGGGTCCTCAAAACTATCATGTTAATGAGTACCCTGATAGTTAGATCGGCCGTCACACTCACACGTCACTGAACGGCTTGATCCTTCCTCGCACATTCTAATTCTATTAGAATGATCGAAGGGTAGTAGCCTACCATGCGATGAGCTACTATATCAATCAATCGTCACACTCACACGTCCCTGGACGATTTGATTATCCGCCGTTCCCGCGAATGGCGTTGTCCGTCGACATTGGCCTACCAAGTGATGTGCCCCTTCGACACTCACCCCGCCACCTCGCGAAAGTGACCGGTCAACCCGGCCGAAGCCGCCGCAATCAACACGCCCAACCTCGACACTTAATTTAACAGCTTGTAATTAACCCAACGCCATACGTAAGGGTAGAGAAGAAATTTTAGCATTGAGTCTAAAAGAAACTTCGATAACTCATCATACCGAGGGGAATAGTATGGCTAGCCCGATTCAAACGGTAATCCAGAAAGGCAAATCAAACTGCTAATAGCCGAGGGTTTGCTAAAAATCCTAAAAGTCGGTCGTGCCAAGAAATAAGAACCAAGGACCACATGTACGACATTCGGGTGAAACAATCGAATGATACGAAAGAAAAGGAGTCCGATTCTCATTCATAACAAAGGAAAGGGGACAGATTACAAAAGAGGGAGGTACGCCAAACCGAAGTCAATCTTGAGTCGCGACTCTGGCCCCGAATCGCCTCTTGTGCTCCTCCTCCGTGGTAGTGAGGACCTTTACGGATGTTCTCTTCGTGAGCGAGACGGCATGGTGAAGCTCACTTCTTGTCTTCTAAGACCCCGCTTCTCCTCAAATCAGCAATAACCAATTGCCGTTGACCTCGAGTTCTCCAGCCTTCAAAGCCTCGCCACGAAGCCGGTTTCTTTGGCGCTAGGAAGGCTCGCACCGGGCGATGGTTTCTTCGCTTCGATATGGATTTGTCGCATCCGCCAGAAGGCGAGGGCTTTCGGGCGCTTCTTCCATCTTTTGCCATCGGCAGAAATTGCTCCACTTCGCAGCCACCGCTTTCGGCCATGGTTCGATCCAAGAACCGCCGCTTCCTTCAGATGGATTGCACACGTTCAGAGGCCAAGTCCAAGAGATTCTTAGAGCGAAGAGCAATCAACTCTTCTAAGATCTCTTTCTCGCCGAGGCCAAGTGCCGCTGAAATGGCGGCCGCATCCGCCACAAAGTACTCAGTTGCCCGTGTACATTTGCAGCATGGGTTTGAGCTCACCAAAAGAGCAGCTCCATCCAATACCGCTGGACGCTATCACGAAGAAGGGTCTCAAAATCCTTGATCGTAGCCTCCACGAAGCTCGCTTGAGACGAAAGCAGAGGAGAGAGAGGAATATCCTCTCATGAGCCGGGACCAGAGGCCGGGTCGTGACGCACCATGAGAGTCGACACTTCTCCCGAGCCTCCTCCACCGGGCGCACCTCTTCACTAATGAGCCTCCCCGAAAGTGAGCCATCTCAATAGACGCCTCTCCCGCAGAAGCACTTCGACTTGGGCCGTTCTCGCCACGGCCAAAGACGCCTCCTCCAACCTCCTCTCCTCGAGGGATGGGACCGCTTCATGATCCAAGAATGTCCTTCTTCATCCTCCTCAAGAGACTTGAACGGGCGCCGGGTTGTACCTAAAAAAAGGGGAAAGCCCGAGCTAATCATAGTCAACTTATCGAGCAAAAAGAGGGACCTCGAGAACGATACCTCCCAAGCAAGTGGCGCTGGCCGGACCGAAGTCAACACCTGCTGCTCACGCTGCCATCACCAAGACCCCGATGTCACGAAGCCCAAAGTTAGAGAGGCCTCTTCATGGTGAGCCCTCTTGGCCGCCTCTCGCCACTGAACTGCACCCTCCTCCCCTGGACGCCGCCAAGGTGAGGGAGTGGGGTGGAAATTGGCATCTGCAATTGACCGGCAATAGCATCCCTAGCCCTCCAAACGCCTCCACTCTAACCAGCTTGAGGGACCCCGCCTCGGCCACAACCAAGGACGAGTGGGGTCGAGGGAGTGTGGAAGGACAACATGAGGTCGCCACCCAAACCTCCGCGGAAAGCCCATGTCCCAGCCTAGCCTTGGAGGACTCCTCGGGGGGTGCTTCAGCCCCTCACGGAGTCGCCTAACTTCCTCCCTCCGAGATACGCCGCCTCCTCAACATGGTAACGCTCCCCCACCGAGGTGTCCGAGAGCCACCTCTCGACGGCTGCAGCGCCGGTCAAGCAGATGTATAAAGGTCGAACCCTCCGGAAGTACTCACTCGATACCACTTGCAGAGGTGAACGAGTGGCTAAGAACTCGGTCCTCAAAGGCTGGGTTACACACCAAGCATAACCCCACAGACGCCCAAAACCACCCCTCGCCCGCCTACCAACCCCCTTCAATTTCACCGGGGTTGATATTCCCAACATAGAGCTGGTCAGATCCAAATTGGCGAAACGGCTAGGAAGGTAGGGTTCCAAGAGGCATGACTGACCTGCGGAAGGAGATGGTAGCCGGTCAGATATTGACCACCACCAAGCCACCAAGGGTTAAGAGGGTGTGTTGATCCGTAGTGGAACCATCCCGAGAGACTCGCCGTGGCCCCACCAGAAATAGGGGAAACACCGAAGAAGTCATAGTTGCCAAAGAAGGAAAGCGCCTTCCTCATTTCCACAACATCCCTAACTTCCAGAACAAGTCTCGAGCCGGAGGAATGGGACGGTCCCGCTTTCCCCGGCGGCCGGTGCACTCATCAAGCACTCGCAGCGGCAACACCTAACCATGCCATCGCACGTATGGCAAGCCGATCCGAGGGTTGGGGTCTTGGCAATCTCCTCTCCTCCGCCCACTTCAACAAAGGAGACGCGATGCATTCAGCCGACAACCTCCCGAGTCCACTCAGATGCAGCCGCCATGGCCGACGCCAGCATATGATCGCCATAGGCCACCGGACGGCCGGATAGACGACATCCACCGATCGCCAACGAAAAGCGCGGGCACCACGCACCTCTTCAACCACAACATCAATAGCCGCCAGCGTGGCCTTGATGAGATCGAGTCCCCGCCGATGGTGGTAGGATGCAAAAGTAGTCCCCACCGAATCCCCTTCGCCGTGATCAATAGTCTCCGATTCGCCACCCTCGTGCAACCGAACGGATCGCTCCACGCCGCATACCACCAGCCGAGAATGGGCCTCTTCTTGTCTTCGCTATGGGGAACAGTAGTCCCCCAATTCTTGTGGCTGATCCCGGCATTCCTCTTCTTGCTGCCTTTGTGGTCCACAGACCCGAGAGTGTCCAGACAAATGTGGTAGTGGCAGAGAAGCTCCCATAGGGTTTCCACCACTTGAGGGGAATGGGTGGAAAGATAGTTGAGCTCCATTTGGCCAGAATGTACTCTTCATATGGGAACTCCCCATCTGCAGCACTGATACCTCGCATCTCGTGAAGAGCCAACCCTAACTCCCCTCAAGCATGATAGAAGGTACCGCTTATCCCGACAAGAGAGCTCCAAGACGCTTTGAAACCGAGGAGCGGAATCTTAAGGCCGTGGCCGGTGGCTCGATGGCCCGAACAGCTCGATCCTCGAGATCGAAGTTCTCGCCGTAACTAACTTGGTGATTCTATGCCACCAGGGACTGTTGCCAGCCGATGAATGTACCCAACCGGGCGCGCGGAAATCCTTTGGAGGAAACTGTCCTCCCGCCTTGAAGAAGCGGTGACGGAAGGTCTCCGCCATCGCCGGGCGCTTCCATAGGGAATTCATTTTGCGTAAGACCAGATGAAGAGGCCACGCCGATGGGAGCCGCCGAATTTATATTCAAATTGGAACCCGTGGAAGGTTCCGCAAGTGACTCCATCCTGAGCCGGAGTCAAGTCCCAGCTCATCTTTCTGGGAACTGAAAGGGAGCGTAGCTCGACTAGAGAAAATCCCCGCATCATGTTGGGAAGAAAGTATCGAGCCTTGCCAACTTCACGCAACCATTTTCTTTTCGCTTAGGAGCGGATCAAGGATCAACTATGGCATCACCAACATGAAGTCGCTTCACCATTTCACTACGCCGACGCTTAGCATCGCCAAGATCGCTGGTCAACTCCCGCAGCCGATAGTGTC
The DNA here is from genome assembly GCA_012295165.1 of Asparagus setaceus. Taxonomy (NCBI): domain Eukaryota; kingdom Viridiplantae; phylum Streptophyta; class Magnoliopsida; order Asparagales; family Asparagaceae; genus Asparagus; species Asparagus setaceus. The sequence continues at coordinate 73,768,723 of CM022706.1, forward strand.
CTCGGATACACGCCGCAATTCCGTAGTTCGATCGACATGGAAGACCGCACCGGGTCAAGGAGAGGAAACCCGAGGAGCCGAGAAACCCGTGACTACCGGGCGAGGCCAATGGCCGACTTTGGAAGGACTTCGCCGTAAAAGGTAGCCGCAAAATGAAATGAAAGAATGTTAAAAGACCTGACTCGACAACTTTGAAGCAGCGAAGCCTTTTCGTGGGCTAAGCAATCGAGCTCGCCCGACAAAAAGCAAAGCCCCACCAAAGTAAGACATCTTCGCCACGCTAACTCCGCTGATAACCGACTCGCCAAAGCAAAGGCGTAAGTCCGCTTGTCGTTTAATTCGCCAAGATAACCGACTCGCCAATAGACAAGGCCCACCGAGGGACTAACAGAGTCCGTCTGCCCCGCCCACCAACTTACCGCGAACGGCGACGCAAATGGGCCACGCAAGCAGTGGTGGCGAAGAGGAAGCAGCCCCTTCCCTTGATGTGGTTTTCTTCGACTTGGGAGCCATTACGCTCGAAGTTAAGACCTTGGGTTTTCTTCAAAACTTGACGGAGGATTTTGAAGCACACAAAGCTTCCTAATGGAGAAGACAAGCTTTATATAGGCTAATCTTCATGGCCGAGGTACCGACTTGAACAGATATCGACGGCCGAAATTCGCCGCTAGCACGAATTTCGCACGCATCCTCGCCAGTTTAACGGACCAGATCAAAGGCGCCGCCAAATCTGCGGCTCAGATCGAACGTGTGAAGACGAGGCGCCCCCCGTCAGATCGCATTTAATGCGAGCTGACACGCCCACGTTGCCCCATCTGGGGAGAAGACACGTGGCCTGCCTCGCCCAAGCACGAGCTCGCTTGCCAAATAACGTGAGCTCGCCCAAGATGAAGCTCGCCCGCCAAATGGTGTGAGCTCGCCCGAGAGGAAGCTCGCCTGCCAAATAGCGGAGCTCGCCCGAGATAGAGCTCGCCCGCCAGATGACGGAGTCGCCAAGAATTGACTCGCCGCCAAACGGGCCGAAGCTACCCAAAATTGGGCCCGCATACCAAATGATTTGAGCTCCCCTAGAGTTGAACCCGTTTGGTGGTCTTTTACATAAGATCCACGAGGCGCATCATAAAACTGCATCGCACTCACCAAGGGCTAAAGACAATACATTCGAACAAAGTTATGACAACATGTCCCAAAATCAAGAAAGGGCTCCAGATCTAGTCACGCAGCCCAACACCGCGGAAGAAGGACAGCTTTAGCCTTGAGATCGCCTAACTCCTCCGCCTAAAGAGCTCGAACCATACGAAGATGGTTAGATGCTCGCACGCGGCTGCTCGTTTCATTCAAAGTGTTTCGCACTCTATCCAAACTTGATTTAGGTCCAAAACTTTGAAGGGGTCTTGTAGGCGGAAAATTGCCAACCCCGCCAAGCTTGGGTCGAAAGTTGATTCCATTTGTAAAACTAGAGAAAATTACACTTTTGGTTCTCGCTACAATGAAAATTAAATAACTCTCTCACAAACTCAACAAAAGACGCTACAAGTGTAGATCTCTTTGTTTTTGTGGGACTTTGCCTCGTGTCGGGACGCGAATCCGTGGACCACCGAAGCGATCGCCGAATCGACGGGTTTAGTTAGTGCTTCGCAAAGGAAACAAGAACTTCAAAGAAATATCTTAGCAAGGTAAGATATCTACTCTTCTCAAGAATAAGTCAAGGCTTAAACTCGAGGAATCTCCGCGCGGATCGTGGTTCTTGAACTCCTAAGCTTGATTGATTTTTCCCTTTCGATGGTCGCACCCCCAAGTGGACGAGGAGGGTATTTATAGTCTTTGGGAAGCGTGCCCTCTTGAAACACAAGTGTCATAAGTGCTCCACATTTGCGCTAGCTGCAAATGAGCCGCCATGCTAAGCCGCTTCGCTAACCGGCGTAGGTAGGTCGCCAGCGCGCAGGCAGAGGGGCCGCCGCCGCAAGCGCAGGCAATATCGCCCTTCACCGCCAGAACGGTTTCCCCGCTTTTAGGCATGATTAAATGCTCTAGAATTACGCCAGTGGGCGATCTTCGCCGCGGTAACCGCCATTAACGGTTCAACGCTCGTGTTGATAAAGTCAAGTGGGCCCCACCAAAGATTGATTTAGACCCTTCGAGAGCTCATTTTAAGTATTTTGGGTGTCTCAGATTTGGCGAGACACATCAAAGTGTCTCGCTAGTCGCGAGACACATCAAAGTGTCTCGCTAGTCGCGAGACACATCAAAGTGTCTCGCTAGTCGCGAGACACATCAAAGTGTCTCGCTAGTCGCGAGACACATCAAAGTGTCTCGCTAGTCGCGAGACACATCAAAGTGTCTCGCTAGTGGCGAGACATAAGTGTCTCGCGATCAGAAGCAGACACAATCTTCCCTTGTATTGGGCTTCTTGAGATTTCGACGACGCTGTCCTTCGATCTTCTCATGATTTAGTCATATTTGAGGTTCTTCACAATTTTGATGCCTACAGATACCCTCCAAAGTTTTCGCATTCTCAGATTTTATCGAGGGTCCGAATACTTTGATAAGATGCTTTGCTTCGCTCAACGCTGAACTTTGTAGAAGAGGCCCATGTTTTGCTTCAGCTTGAATCCTCGGCTACGCCGTCACGACCATACTTTGGGATCAATAGCTGTTGCATTTGTATTTGAATTGATTGAAATGTCAAGTCGATTTTGGACTAATCATCTTCATCTTGAAAGTCACCACTTGGGTTATAATTGAAATGCCTTGAGAATCATTCGAGAAAAAGCGCCGTCGGTTTTCTCAATATCGATTTCCGTGAAAGCTTCTATATGTAATATCCGAATTGTCCCACTTGAAGAAGCGGGGCAATCGAAGTGTCTCGCTCAAAGGGCCATGCGAGAAAATGCGAGCATGCTTGAGCTTCCTGAGGCGATGTAATAGCACATTTGCATTAGCAATGAGTTACAAAGTGTATTAAAATCACGGTAGGAGAAAGTGCTTGACCCCGGCAGAAGAGTGAACCCACCGCCTCAAGTTATTGCTTGTATGATAGATATAGGATTTTGGCAAACCCTCACCATCAACGGATTTGATGAGCCTTTACCAACTACCGCTTGAGTTGGGCTAGCATGTAGATTATCCGAGTCCGCTCTACATGTTACGTTGTGCTAAAAGAGTGAATTCTCTTAGACTTTATGCTACGATATTGAATAATGAGGCTTGATCAATTATCACGGAATTGATTACCCTGCAAAGATGTGTTAGATGCACTTATCTCTCGATAAGGGACAGAGATAATATCCCTATGCATGAAGGCATAGTTTAGGTGTCATTAGGTAATGACATCTATGCTACGATATTGAATAATGAGGCTTGATCAATTATCAATGAATTGATTACCCAAATGCAGGTGTTAGATCGACTTATCTCCTCGATAAGGACGAGATAACATCCCTATGCATAAAAGCATAGTTTAGGTGTCATTAGGTAATGACATCTATGCTACGATTTTGAATAATGAGGTTTGTGGAATTTGTGTTTTCTCTTGGGGCGAAAACGAACCCGTTGTGTCTTCTCTTGGGGCGAAAACGAACCCTGTTACCTGAGTAGACCTCTCATTCATAAAAGGAATCGAGAGGGGATTTTGACCGTAGTCCTAACTGTAGGAAGGTTTGACCAAGTGGGAGTGAAAATTAAAAAATGATCCTAACTGTAGGAAGGTTTGATCGGGATAAGAGTTTTGAGACAATCCTAACCGTAGGAAGGTTTGATCGCCAATCTCAAATGGACCTCTCGCTCATGGAAGGAATCAAGAGGGATTTTGACCATGGTCCTAACTGTAGGAAGGTTTGACCAGCAGATATTTGAGACAATCCTAACCGCCTAAGGTTTGATCGCTCAATCTTGAAATGGACCTCTCTGCTCATGGAAAGAATCGAGAGGATTTTGACCGTGGTCCTAATCAGAGGAAGGTTTGACCAGATAGGAATTTTTGAGACAATCCTAACTCAATGTGGAAGTGGACCTCTCGCTCATGGATTATCCACCCCGCCTTTCTTCGCAAAATTGGGCTGTCGGAGTGAGTAAGAAGGAAGAGTAGTTTAACCTCTTATATTCATCGGAGGAAAGGGAGCAGTTTATACTCGTATACCTATCGGAGTGCAAAGGGAGCAGTTTATACTCGTATACCTGTCGGAGTGCAAAGGGAGCAGCTTTATACTCAGATACCGCTTCTGAGTCAAGTTTGATTCACTTTATTTCGCTAAGACGCCGGCTTCAACCAAGGCTTGATGATGGCCTTGAGAGCTAAGCAATCCTTTGTAGGATGGAGGATCCTCCCGTGGTAACGCAAGATTTAGGGTCCAAGTTTTGTTAGCCTCCTCTTGATTTGTAATTGAGGCAACTTGATTTTGTTGTTATCAAGGAGGTGTTTGAAGATGATGGAACTTCTTCGCCCTTGAAAGAGTATGTCCCGTGGAATTCTCGATGAAGCTTTTGGCTGGCCGCTGTTAAGCGATGCTTGACTAACAAAGCAATACAGATGCCTTTCCTCTATTACGAGAGGAAAATTTACTCGAGGGGTCACCGCCATTTTGCCTCTTTCAAATTTCTTCCTTCCGAGGAAACGCTCGCTTGTTCTCCTCGTATTTTTAGGTCTTTCCACGTAGTTGGTGGGGCGACCCCATGACTTCCAACAATTCTATAGAAAGATTGTTGTGGCAAGTCTTCAATATGAACTCTTTCAAGAATTGATCCCCGCATTCATAGCTTTATTATGAATCGCTTAATGAAGGTGTCGATTGTCTCCCCACCTTCGCTGCCTAGGAGAGTTCCAATCGAGACTTCGTGTCGCCATCGAAGAAGTTGCCGAGAAAAGAACTTTCCATGTCCTCCCGCCAGCTAATACTCCCGCCTTGAGTCTTCGATACCAATCAAGGCACCAAGAGTACCGACGAATGACCGAACCATCGAGGCTCGCTTCCGAGATTACCCCCAAATGTGATTTGAAGTAAATCGTGTTGTGAAGGTGACCTCTCCGCCAAATGGCGGAAGTTGATCAAATTAAATTTCAGCGGTAAGGGATTGAATCCCACTCTCTAGGATATGGACACGGATACCGCCTTTTGACTTCCGTGGACATCAAAGCATTGATTTTATTTTTAAGCTCTTTCATCCTTTCGCCATCATCCTCCCCTTGTTTTGGATTATTTCCAATAGGAAGAATTGGACCATTTCCACCTTGAGCATCAAATGCAGCTTTCTTTGAGGTTGATCGTAAATGTGTTCATCAATCTCCAATCACCGTTTTCAACATTATGGTGGGTTACTCCACCTTGTTGACTGTTTCGTGCCGTTGATCGACCTGTGTTGTTGTGCAACCGCTTGGGTTTGCAATTCCTCATCTGTTGCATGGCTAGCTCCATCTCTGCTCTCATTTCGCCTTAAGCTCTTCTCTTTGCTTAGCTAAGGCTTCTTGTAACATTTGAGCCGAGATCGAGTAATGGTAAAAGCTCGATGGGGACCAACACTTGACATTGTGTCATCGAAGCTATCGCCGAATTGATGTCGGAAGCTTCATCATCGATGACTCTCCTCATGCTTCCTTCTATAGTCGATGCGCTGGTAGCTCGCAATTGTAACCGGTGACATCCGCCGGGAAACTCGGGTGCTGACTTTTCCTGCAGGAGTGAAATCAGGATCTGAATCCGTCGCCGGTCTTTTCCCTTTGTTCACCATGTTGATAGTCACTTCGGGAAACTCATCAAATTGGATGGATGATCTCCTTCTTCTTCGATGTCGTCTTGACTGTGGCTTCAGATTTTCCGCTGTCGATGTGGAAAGCCGCTCAATATCGGCTCTTTGTGGGTGAGCGCTCGACTCGTAACGTGCACATCCCGATAACCACGCCTTAATCAGCTTTGCACATGAGCAAGAACAACCTATTTCATCGATCGCCCTCTTTCAGGTGTTGCCACCCCCACCGATGGTGTGGTTGGTGTGGTTTATCACAAATTGCACTTCCACCCCAAGTGTAACGTTGTCCTTAATTGAGGACACGCCTTCTTTGGGGACGCCGCCATTTGATTTGAGAGACAACTTCCATCGCCATGCTGTCATCCGGTTGCTTCAGATGAATCACAAGGGTCCGGTCATCTCGTGATTTTGCGAAGTCACTTGCCTCAACTTCTTCTTCTCGCCAGACTCGTGGACCCCTTGTGGGATGCTCAAACGAGATGCAATTGGAATTCTAGAGACCTCGAGATATTTTAGCTTGCTCAAGACTCTTCGAACCGGGTAATCCAAGCGCTTTCACCGAACCTTGCTTTTATTTCCGGTTGTGGACCAAGACGACTAAACACCGGTTGTCGGATTTCCGCACTTAAAGATTGATACCTCATCCGAGAAGTGGAAGAAAGGGCGAAAAGCCCATCTTTATCAATGCATGGAGGACCGCCGCATTTAAGGCGAGATCGCCTCCGCTTTACGAGACAGCTATTAATCGCTTCGTTGCTGGGCAGCGCCCCAATCGCCTGCCGGCTAGGCATCGCCTAATACCCATTGCTGGCGGCGTTCTCAATCTGCCCGGCGCGGCATTTATTAATCGGCTCTACCGAATGTTGTTGGCGAGGCGCATTCTTGAGCCGATTTTGATGTCGACTTCGATCCATGCTTGGCGATTTTGAACCGCTTGTCGGGTTGCTTTTGACTCTTATGCTTTGCGAACAACAAAGACGTGCTCGAGCAAAGCGCACGGCGCTTTTGAGCGCCCTTCCTTGTCAATCGGTCCTTTGACGAACCCATTCTTCCTCGCGTGAGTGCTAACGGGTTGAAGCGCCAGAGTTTGTTGACGCTTTGATCATGTGAGTTCGTCTGATAGTGAACTCCATCCGCTGACTCTGTGGCCTTGGCTAATTGACGAGCCATCTTTGACGCCGCCTTTGGCGAAGCTCTCTTCGCCGATCGCTTGAGATCTTGTTGAGAGGGGAATCGCCTCGCCGCAGTTTAACGAAGATCGCTGCACATCACAACGTAACTAACCTCCTCTTAGGGGATGAGATCCTCCGATATTTGCGGGTGAGGAGGACTTCGATGTGGAAGAGGAGAGATACTCTTCAATTTGGCTTGATCGAAGAAGTAGTCTATTCCATCAACCATGAGGTTTTGATCATTTTGCAAGGCTGCGACACAACGATCTCTGCTCGAGACCGCTGGCTCCCACCGTGGTCGCCATCGTTTGGGTCGAAGTTGATTCCATTTGTAAAACTAGAGAAAATTACACTTTGGTTCTCGCTACAATGAAAATTAAATAACTCTCACAAACTCAACAAAAGACGCTACAAGTGTAGATCTCTTTGTTTTGTGGGACTTTGCTGTCTTGGGGGCAGCGTAATCCGTGGACCACCGAAAGCAACATCGTCGAATCGACGGGTTTAGTTAGTGCTTCGCAAAGGAAACAAGAACTTCAAAGAAATATCTTAGCAAGGTAAGATATCTACTCTTCTCAAGAATAAGTCAAGGCTTAAACTCGAGGAATCTCCGCGGATCGTGGTTCTTGAACTCCTAAGCTTGATTGATTTTTCCCTTTCGATGGTCGACCCGCCCAAGTGGACGAGGAGGGTATTTATAGTCTTTGGGAAACGCGTCTCTTCGTAAACACAAGTGTCATAAGTGCTCCACATTTGTAGCTAGCGGCACCAGCCGCCATACTAAGTCGCCTCGCTAACCGGCGTAGGTATAGGTCGCCTTAGCGCGAGGCAAGATATCGCCTCACGACAAGCGAGGCAATATCGCCCCTTCAGCCATCAGAACGGTTTTCCGCTTTTAGGCATGATTAAATGCCCTAGAATTATGCCTAGTGGGCGATCTTCGCCGTAACCGCCATTAACGGTTCAACGCCTCTCGCTGATAAAGTCAAGTGGGCCCCACCAGATTGATTTAGACCCTTCGAGCTCATTTTAAGTATTACGGGTGTCACCATTTTGGCGAGACACAAGTAAGTGTCTCGCTAGTCGCGAGACACATCAAAGTGTCTCGCTAGTCGCGAGACACATCAAAGTGTCTCGCTAGTCGCGAGACACATCAAAGTGTCTCGCTAGTCGCGAGACACATCAAAGTGTCTCGCTAGTCGCGAGACACATCAAAGTGTCTCGCTAGTGGCGAGGTGACACATAAGTGTCTCGCGATCAGAAGCGACACAATCTTCCCCTGTGTTGGGCTTCTTGAGATTTCGACGACGTTGTCCTTCGATCTTCTCATGATTTAGTCATATTTGAGGTTCTTTAGCAATTTTTGATGCCTACACCCGCCAGTCAAAGAGATAAGCTCGCCCGCACGAGGTCGTCTCGCTCGTTGAGCTCTCCCAGAGCTCAAAAGCCGCTTGTCTAACAAGCTCGCCCGCGCAGGGTCGATGCTTTCGAAGAGCTCGCCTGCAAGAGCCTAAGAGCCGCCTAGCGAACTCGCCCGCCTGAGGTCGCCCCGCTCGAGTGAACTCGCCTGCAAGAGCTCAAGTGCCGCTCGCCCACACGAGGTTCGCCCACAACAGTGGTTTGACGAGGCTCGCCCACAACAGTGGTTTGACGAGGTTCGCCGAGCAGCGAAGCTCTTCATTCAGACGAGGTTCGCCAAGCAGTGAAGCTCTCCGCTCAACCGAGGTTCGCCTACAGCAGTGAATCTCGACATTAAACCGAGGCTAGACCGGTGCAAGCTTCAAAGCGAGACTTGCTCAAGAGGCGAGACTCGACCTCAATACGCAGGTTCGCATGTAGAGCGGAGTTCGATCTCAACACGAGGTTACGCCGTGAAGCGGCTTCGGCGATCATGTGATGAGGTTCGCCCACAACAGTGGTTTGACGAGGCTCGCCCACAACGCTGGTTTGACGAGGCTCGCCCACAACGCTGGTTTGACGAGGCTCGCCCACAATGCTGGTTTGACGAGGTCGCCCCACGCCATGAGCTCGCCCACATGAGTCCAACGCCGCCATCGGGCCAACCCCTGCTCAGGCGCCAAGCACGCCGCAGGGTTCGCCGACAACGAAAGCCAACTCACACTTCGAGGGTCCACCGCTGGCCCCGCTTGTTCAAGAAGCTCGCCTCAACAGCTTAGAACAACTTTAAGCTCGCCTACCGACCGAACGGTGCCAACGGCGACTGGAGAAGTGGGCCCACCCACTTTTCACGCCATGGGTGATGATGAGACAAGGCTCTCATCACCCCTATAGCGTCACATCCCGCAGCCTAGAGGACATGGCTTCTCACCTATTAGTGGTCACATCCCACGAGTCAAGGAGGACCAAGCATTTATCAAAGCTCGCCAATTAGGAGAACTCGCCATGCAAGTTCAACACGCCTGCTTCGCCACGAACCAAGCTCGCCTCAAGAAGAGGCCCGCCAGCTGACTCGCCCCAGAACTCGCCGCAAGCTCGCTCGAAAGCACTCGAAGGCTCGCCCGCTACCCACTCGCACATCCCGGGTTATGATAAGGCATGGTCCTCATTACCTCATCGGTCACATCCCACGCTTAGAGAAGAGTATGGTGCCCCTTAACCGCCGCTGGTCATATCCCACAAATCAAGGAAGGGGCCATGCCTCTCCTTGCCTATTTATAAGCCACCATCTCCACACGAGGGGCCGGCAACCAGTTGTAAGAAATCGCCATCAGAAGAAAGAGCAAGCGTAAGAGTTACTCTCTTGCTCCCTCAACTCGCCTGAAAGCAAAGGCTTGATTGTTGAAGTAGGCTCCATCTCAACCCTCGATTTGAGGCTCTCGAGCTCTTTGCAAACTCTTGCATAGCAGCCCCGCCCAAGCAAGCTCGGTAGAACTGAACTCAACCGCCGAGCTTCTATCAAGGCGGTCGGTTCGAGACGGCCGACGCCGATCGGATCGCCCAGGAAGCAAACTCGATTCGAGCATCGAGGGAGGCGCCCTACCGCTACCGACGAACCCATCGCTAAACAAGAAGGGCCTTCCTTCGCTTCGTTGTAAAAGACCTATTCTTGATTTGTAAACAAGCAATTCAAACAATACAACCGAGAGGAGATTTTACACCAAACAATAAGTGGATAGGATAGCCTCGCAGGAGGTGAAGGGATATCCACCAAAATAACATTATGTGCCAATTTGAAGTCCATTACTACAAATTGGACGCTAATGACGGATGGCAGGGACGCCCAACCGCTAAGGGAGAGTGATCAATCCTTCCGCAGCTTGAGAGTGCCCCGTGAAGCCAATAAGGGGACCCAGAGACGGCAGCAACCTTGCTTTGTCAATGCCCATGCGGTCGAACGCATCTAAAAATAAGATGTCAACAGAGCTCCCTGTGTCTATCATGATTCTCTTCACCTTGAAGCCATCAATGTCGGCAGAGATGACAATGGGATCGTCATGGGGCGTCTCGACGCCTTCCAAGTCGGCATCACTGAAAGAGATGGACATATCCAGCCAAGCAGCCTTTTGTCACAACTATTCACTCAGAGGATGCTTAGCGATTCTTTGCGAAGCGCATTAGATTCTCCTCCGAGAGTGGGACCACCACTGATGGTGTTGATGACGCCTCGGCTACCTTGCCCGACTTCTTTTTAGTTCGAGCCGGGTCGCGGTCGAGGCGATCGGGAGCGAGACCTCCGGTCATCTCGCTTTGGAGGTGGATCCCTCTTAACCAAATTCTTCAAAAATCCCTCGATATAAGGTCTTCAATGTCCCTTTGGAGGACTCGGCAGCCTCTAGTATCGCGGACCATGGTCTCTATGATACCGACAATATTGTCGTATCCCTCCTCCTCGATCTGATCTCATCTCGTGGTGGCAACAGGTAAGAAGTCCTCCTTTGGGGCTTATCAAGGGCCCCGAGAGAGATGTGTTTATGATGGGAAATAAATGATTACCTCCTAGAGTTGCAAGTATATAACCTTTATCAAGTTATAGTATAAAAGATTATCGATCCCACGAGGAACGGAAGTAGGAAGAGTTTTGTTTAAGTTTTGGTTCTCCAATTATGCATGACAATTAGGAGTTATTCAAATAAAATGAAAGTGGTCATGATGAGGTTAGAGAGTGAGTTGTGGATTATGTGCAAAATAAAATGAAACGAGGAAGAAAATGTGTTGTGGAGAGATTGAGATTGTGAAGGTGAATGAGTGAAATTAAAGGCAAAATAAAAGTGAGAAAATGGGGAGATTAGAGAATGAAACGGATGCATGAATAAACCAAAATGAGGATGAGAGAATGTGAGAAGTAAAAAGGAAAAGAAATCAAGAGAGGAGAAAGACAATTAAAGAAAAATAAATAAAATGAAAAACAAGGATAAGTAAAATCAAGAATGTAAAGTATGGAGGGTTAGTTAAAGATATGAGGAATCTAGAGCGATCCACTTAGCTTATCTCAATCTCACATGAATGAGTTGGATTTGTTAGCTAGTTTCAAACAATCTCTAGGATCCCACAAGTATTAGCTCCATACTTAGAAAAGGGGTAATTCCCAGAGGGTTCTAGCCTCAAGGTGAATTAAAGGAAAGAAAAATCTATTCTAGAAAGTAAATACAAGAATTAAATACATTGCATGAAAGTAAATTGCATGAAAGTAAATTGCATGAAATTAAATTGCATGAAAGTAAATCTAAGCTACAAAGCAATTAAATGAACAAGAAAGAAAAAGAAGAAATAAAAGAAAACCAACAACTCCTCGATCTTAATCTAATCCTCCTTTGGTCCTTGGATTAGAAGAAGAGAAAGGAAATTGAATGGGTGAAAAATTTCATTTATTGTGTAACAAAGTTACAATTTTGGAAGGTCTTCTCAATTAAGAGTAACCCTCCTCCAAATGGAGTTTTTACAAAATATTTCACAATCTCAAGCCCTCACTCTACCCCTCTATTTATAGATAATAAGAATCTCTCACAACCTTTGATTTGCCTTGGCCCCAAGTAACACTCACAACTATAGGATTTAGGTTAGCTCCTAAACAACCCTCATACCATACAGTGATCTCTCCAAATAATCTGCACCATTGATTTAATCCTTGAGAGATGGGCTTTATGGGCTTTATTTCTTTTGTATTTAATTCTTGTATTTACTTTCTAGAATAGATTTTTCTTTCCTTTAATTCACCTTGAGGCTAGAACCCTCTAGGGAATTACCCTTTTCTAAGTATGGAGCTAATACTTGTGGGATCCTAGAGATTGTTTGAAACTAGCTAACAAATCCAACTCATTCATGTGAGATTGAGATAAGCTAAGTGGATCACTCTAGATTCCTCATATCTTTAACTAACCCTCCATACTTTACATTCTTGATTTTACTTATCCTTGTTTTCATTTATTTATTTTCTTTAATTGTCTTTCTCCTCTCTTGATTTCTTTTCCTTTTTACTTCTCACATTCTCTCATCCTCATTTTGGTTTATTCGCATGCATCCTTTTCATTCTCTAATCTCCCCATTTTCTCACTTTTATTTTGCCTTTAATTTCACTCATTCACCTTCACAATCTCAATCTCTCCACAACACATTTCTTCCCTCGTTTCATTTATTTTGCACATAATCCACAACTCACTCTCTAACCTCATCATGACCACTTTCATTTTATTTGAATAACTCCTAATTGTCATCATAATTGGAGAACCAAAACTTAAACAAAACTCTTCCTACTTCCGTTCCTCGTGGGATCGATAATCTTTATACTATAACTTGATAAAGGTTATATACTTGCAACTCTAGGAGGTAATCATTTATTTCCCATCATAAACACACATCTCTCGGGGGCCCTTGATAAGCCCCAAGGAGGACTTCTTACCATTGCCACCACTTGAGATGAGATCAGATCCAGGAGGAGGGATACGACAATATTATGGTATCATAGAACCATGGTCCGCGATACTAGAGGCTGCAGGAGTCCTCAAAGGGACATTGAACCTTATATAGGGGTTTTTGAAGAATTTGGTTAAGAGGATCCACCTCAAAGCGAGATGACGGAGGTCGCTCGATCGCCTCGACCATGACCGGCTCGAACTAAAAAGAAGTCGGGCAAGGTAGCGGCGTCATCAACACATCGATGGTGGTCCCACTCGGGAGGAGAATCTATGCTTCATAGAATCGCTAAGCATCCTCTGAGGAGAATAGTTGTGACAAAGGCTGCTGGATATGTGTCCATCTCTTTCGATGATCTTGGAGCTTGGAAGGCGTCGAGGCCCATGGCGATCCCATTGTCATCTCTGCTTAGGCATTGATGGCTTCAAGGTGAAGAATCATGATAGACCGCGAGGAGCTCTGTTGACATCTTATTTTTAGATCGTTCGACCGCATGGGCATTGACAAAGCAAGGTTCTTTGCCGTCTACGGGTCCCCTTATTGTTCACGGGGCACTCTCAGCTAGGAAGTTGATCACTCTCCCTTAGCGGTTGGGCGTCCCCACGCGGTATTTGTTAGCGTCCAATTTGTAGTAATGGACTTCAAGTCGGCACATAATGTTATTTTGGAAGTGGATATCCCTTCACCTCCTGGGGCTATCCTATCCACTTATTGTTTGGTGTAAAATCTCCTCTGGTTTGTATTGTTTGAATTGCTTGTTTACAAATCAAGAATAGGTCTTTTACAACGAAGCGAGGAAGGCCCTTCTTGTTGCGTGGGTTAAATCGGTGTAGCGGTAGGGCCTCCCTCGATGCTCGAATCGAGAGTTTGCTTCCCTTGGGCGATCCGATCGGCGTCGCGGTCGGGCTTCGACGATAGAAACTCGGCCGGTTGATTCGGTTCTACCGAGCTTGCTTGGGCGGGGCTGCTATGCAAGAGTTTGCAAAAGAGCTGAGAGCCTCAATCGAGGGTTCGAGATGGAGCCTACTTCAACAATCAAGCCTTTGCTTTCAGGCTGAGTTGAGGGCAAGAGTAACTCTTACGCTTGCTCTTTCTTCGATGGCGGTTTCTTACAACTTTGGTTGCGGCCCCTCTCGTGTGGAGATGGTGGCTTATAAATAGAGCAAGGAGAGGCATGGCCCCTTCCTTGATTTGTGGGATATGACCAGCGGCAGTTAAAGGGCACCATACTCTTCTCTAAGCGTGGGATGTGACCGATGAGGTAATGAGGACCATGCCTTATCATAACCCGGGATGTCAGTGAGTAGCGGCTGAGCCTTTGAGTGCTTTCGAGGCAGCTGGCCGAGTTCTGGGGCGAGTCAGCTGGCCGGGCCTCTCTAGGCGAGCTTGGTTCGTGGCGGCGAAGCGTCTGGTAGAGTTGAACTTGCATGAGTTCTCCTAGTTGGCGAGCTTTGATAAATGCTTGGTCCTCCTTGACTTCGTGGGATGTGACCACTAATAGGTGAGAGCGCCATGTCCTCTAGCTGGGGATGTGACGCTATAGGGGTGATAGAGCCTTGTCTCATCATCACCCATGGCGTGAAAAGTGGGTGGGCCACTTCTCCAAATCGCCGTTAGCACCGTTCGGTCGGCGGTAAGCTGAGCTTAGAAGTTGTTCTAGCTGTTGAGGCGGCTTCTTGAACAAAGCGGGAAGGCGGTGGACCCAGTGTGAGTTGGCTCGTTGTCGGCGAACCCCTGCTGGCGTGCTTGGCGCCTGAGCGAGGGTTGGCGATGGCGGCGTTGGACTCATGTGGGCGAGACTCATGGCGTGGGCGACCTCGTCAAACGCGGCTGACCTCGTCAAACCAGCATTGTGGTGAGCCTCGTCAAACCCTTTGTTGTGGGCGAGCCTCGTCAAACGGCTGTTGTGAACCTCATCACATATTTATCGAGCTTAAGCTTCACGTCACGAACCTACCGTGTTGAGATCGAACTCCGCTCTACATGCGAACCTGCATTATTGAGTCGAGTCGCCTCTTGAGCAAGTCTGGCTTTGAAGCTTGCACCGGTCTAGCACCGGTTTAATGTCGAGATTCCCTGCTGGCGAACCTCGGTTGGCGGAGCTTCAGCGCTTGGCGAACCTCGATGCGAATGAAAGAGCTTGCATTGGCGAACCTCGTCAAACCAGTGTTGTGGGCGAGCCTCGTCAAACCACTGTTGTGGCCGAACCTACGTGTGGCGGCGGCGCGAGCTCTTGGCGAGTTCACTCGGCGACCTCGGTGGCCGGATTCGGCTAAGGCGGCTCTTAGGCTCTTGTGGCGAGCTCTTGAAAGCATGACCACAGCGAAGTGACTTGTTAGACAGCGGCTTTGAGCTCAGGAGACTCAGCGGCGGAACGACCTACGTCGGGAGCGGCTTATCTCTTTGTTTGGCGGGTGTAGGCATCAAAAATTGCTAAAGAACCTCAAATATGACTAAATCATGAGAAGATCGAAGGACAGCGTCGTGCGAAATCTCAAAGCCAAACGGGGGAAGATTGTGTCGCTGATGCGGGAACGCTTATGTACCTCGCCACTAGCGAGACACTTTGATGTCTGTGGCGAGACACTTCGTGTATTACTGCCCGGCGAGGAACACCTTGATGTGTCTCGCTGTTGAGACGCTTGTTGTGTCTCCGCCGCGAGCGAGACACCTTGATGTGTCTGCGGCGACTGGCGGCACTACTGTCTGCGAATCTGAGACACCCGAGAATACCAAATGAGCTCTCGAAGGGTCTAAATCAATCTTTGGTGGGGCCCCCGGCTTTATCAGCGGAGAGGCGTTGAACCGTTAATGGCGGTTACCTGCGAAGATCGCCCACTAGGCATAATTCTAGGGCATTTAATCATGCACAAAAGCGGAAAACCGTTCTACGATAGGCTGAAGGGGCGATATTGCCGCTTGTCGTGAAATTATCTTGCCTGCGCCGCTAGCGGCGGCCCTATACCTCGCCGGTTAAGCGAGGCGGCTTGGCTGGCGGCTTCGAGCTGCGCTAGCTACAAATGTGGAGCACTTATGACACTTGTGTTTACGAAGAGACACGTTTCCCAAAGACTATAAATATCCTCGTCCGCACTTGGAATTCGACCATCGAAGGGAAAAATCAATCAAGCTTTGGTTCAAGAACCACGATCCGCGGAGATTCCTCGAGTTTAAGCCTTGACTTATTCTTGAGAAGAGTAGATATCTTACCTTGCTAAGATATTTCTTTGAAGTTCTTGTTTCCTTTGCGAAGCACTAACTAAACCCGTCGATTGACGATCATTTCGGTGGTCCACAGTTAAGCGTCCCGAGCGAGGCAAAGTCCACAAAAACAAAGAGATCTACACTTGTAGCGTCTTTTGTTGAGTTTGTGAGAGTTATTTAATTTTCATTGTAGCGAGAACCAAAAGTGTAATTTTCTCTAGTTTACAAATGGAATCAACTTCGACCCAAACACGATGGCGAGCATGGGAGCCAAGGTCTCGAGCGAGATCGTTGTTATGCCTATGCGGCGTCGGGCGACCTCATGGTTGATGGAATAGACTACTTCTTCGATCAAGCCAAATTGAAGAGTATCTCTCCTCTTCCACATAAGTCCTCCTCACCCGCAAATATCGGAGGATCTCATCCCCTAAGAGGAGGTTTGTTACATTGTGATGTGCAGCGATCTTCGTTAAACTTGCGTGACGATTCCCCTCTCAACAAGATCTCCGAAGTCGGCGAAGAGCTTCGCCAATGGCGGCGTCAAAAGATGGCTCGTCAATTAGCCAAGGCCACAGAGTCAGCGGATGGAGTTCACTATCGAGACGAACTCACATGATCAAAGCGTCAACAAACTCTGGCGCTTCAACCCGTTAGCACTCACGCGAGGAAGAATGGGTTCTCGTCAAAAGGACCGATTGACAAGGAAGGGCGCTCAAACGCCGTGCGCTTTGCTCACGCGTGCTTTATTTGATATAGGCGCAAGAGTCAAAAGAAACCCGATAAGCGGTTCAAAATCGCCAAGCATGGATCGAAGTCGACATCAAAATCGGCTCAAGAATGCACCGCCAACAACATTCGGCCAGGAGCGGTGTAAAATCTGTCAGCAGCGAACGATCCGGTACGCCTCGCCAGCAATGGCGGTTAAAGCTGTCTGGCGCTTGAAACGATCACAGCTGCCTGCATTGGCCAGCGGTGTAGCTGTCAGCGCCCGGCAAAGCGACCGGCCCCGCCTGCAGGCGAAGCCGATCCTCCATCATTGATAAAAGATGGGCTTTTCAGCCCTTTCTTCCACTTCTCGGATGAGGTATCAATCTTTAAGTGCAAATCACAACTTGGTGTTTAGTCGTCTTGGTCCACAACGAAATAAAGCAAGGTTCGGTGAAGAAGCGCTTGGATTACCCGGTTCGAAGAGTCTTGAGCAAAATTTGAAATATCCAGTCTCTAGAATTCCAATTGCATCTCGTTTGAGCATCCCACAAAGGGTCCACGAGTCTGCTGAGAAAGAAGAAGTTGAGGCAAGTGACTGCGCAAAATCACGAGAGATGACCGGACCCTTGTGATTCATCTGAAGCAACCGGATGACAGCATAGCGATGGAAGTTGTCTCTCAAATCAAATGGCCGGCGTCCCCAAAGAAGAGCGTGTCCTCAATTAAGGACAACGTTACACTTGGGGTGGAAGTGCAATTTGTGATAAACCACACCAACACACCATCGGTGGGGTGGCAACACCGAAAGGGCGATCGATGAAATAGGTTGTTCTTGCTCATGTGCAAAGCTGATTAAGGCGTGGTTATCGGGATGTGCGTGCAGAGTTGAGCAGCTCACCCACAAAGAGCCGGTATTGAGCGGCTTTCCACAGTCGACGGAAAATCTGAAACCCGCGATCAAGGCGACATCGAAGAAGAAGGAGATCATCCATCAATTTGATGAGTTTCCAGTGACTATCAACATGGTGAACAAAGGGAAAAGACCGGCGGAGTTCAGATCGATTTCACTCCTGCGGGAAAAGTCGGCACCGAGAGTTTCCAGCGGATGTCACCGGTTATTGCGAGCTACCAGCGCTCGACTATAGAAGGAAGCATGAGGAGAGTCATCGATGATGAAGCTTCCGACATCAATTCGGCGATAGCCGATGACACAATGTCAAGTGTTGGTCCCCATCCGAGAAGCTTTACCATTACTCGATCTCTGGCTCAAATATTACAAGCCTTAGCTAAGCAAAGAAGAGCTTAAGGCGAAATGAGAAACGAGAGATGGAGCTAGCCATGCTAGCGGATATGAAATTGCAAACCAGCGGTTGCACAACAACACAGGTCGATCAGACACGAAACAGTCAACAAGGTGGAGTAACCCACCATAATGTTGAAAACGATGATTGGAAATTGATGAACACATTTACGATCAACCTCAAAGAAATTTGCATTTGATGCTCAAAGTGGAAATGGTCAATTCTTCCTATTGGAAGCGATCAAAACAAAGGGAGGATGATGGCGAAAAGGATGAAAGAGCTTAAAAATAAAATCAATGCTTTGATGTCCTACGAAAGTCAAAGGGCGGTATCCGTGTGGTATCCAGAAGTGGGACTCAATCCCTTACCCTGAAATTTAATTTGATCAACTTCGCCATTTGGCGGAGAGGTCACCTTCACAACACGATTTACTTCAAAATCACATTTGGGGGTAATCTCGAGAGCCTCCTGATGGTTCGGTCATTAAATTCGGTACTCTTGAGCTGCCGATTGGTATCGAAGACTCAAGGCGAGGAGTATTAGCTGGGAGGACATGGAAAGTTCTTTTCTACGGCAACTTCTTCGATGGCGACACGAAGTCTCGATTGGAACTCTCTAGGCAGCGAAGGTGGGAGACAATCGACACACTTCATTAGCGATTCATAATAAAGCTATGAATGCAGGGATCCAATTCTGAAGAGTTCATATTGAAGACTTGCCACAACAATCTTTCTATAGAATTGTTGGAAGTCATGAAATTAGATCCTGACTATGGAAAGACCTAAAAATCGAGGAGAACAAGCGAGCGTTTCCTCGAAGGAAGAAAGCTGAAAGAGGCAAATGGCGGTGACCCCTGAGAAGTAAATTTTTCCTCTATAATAGAGGAAAGACATCATTGTTAGTCAAGCATGCACAACAGCGGCCAGCCAAAAGCTTCATCGAGAATTCCACGGGACATACTCTTTCAAGGGCGAAGAAGTTCGGTCATCTTCAAACACCTCCTTGATAACAACAAAATCAAGTTGCCTCAATTACAAATCAAGAGGAGGCTAACAAAACTGGACCCTAAATGCGTGCACCACCGGGAGGATCCTCCATCCTACAAAGTTGCTTAGCTCTCAAGGCCATCATCAAGCCTTGGTTGAAGCGGCGTCTTAGCATGAAATAGCTGAATCAAACTTGACTCAAGCCGGTATCTGATATAAGCGCTCCCTTTGCACTCAAGCGGTATCTGAGTATAAAGCTGCTCCTTTGCACTCAGATAGGTATCTGAGTATATTTGCTCCCTTTCCTCAGATGAATATAAGAGGTTAAACTACTCTTCCTTCTTACTCACTCCGACGAGCCAATTTTGCGAAGAAAGGCGGGGTGGATAATCCATGAGCGAGAGGTCCACTTCCATTGAGTTAGGATTGTCTCAAAAATTCCTATCTGGTCAAACCTTCCTACAGTTAGGACCACGGCGAAAATCCCCTCGATTCTTTCCATGAGCAGAGAGGTCCATTTCAATTGGCGATCAAACCTTGGGCGGTTAGGATTGTCTCAAATATCTGCTGGTCAAACCTTCCCTGATTAGGACCATGGTCAAAATCCCTCTTGATTCCTTCCATGAGCGAGAGGTCCATTTGGGATTGGCGATCAAACCTTAAACTGATTAGGATTGTCTCAAAACTCTTATCCCGATCAAACCTTCCTACAGTTAGGATCATTTTTAATTTCCTCCCACTTGGTCAAACCTTCCTCTGATTAGGACCACGGTCAAAATCCTCTCGATTCCTTTTATGAATGAGAGGATCTTCGACAAAGGATCTAACTTTTAATCGAGACACAAGTTTTGAGACAATCTAAATTCGGAAGGTTTGATCAATCGAAATGGACCTCTCGTTTATGGAAGAATCTAAGGGATTTTTATGCATGGTCCTGCTGTCAGGAAAGATTAACTGAGCAAACTGAGACCACAACTGTCAAGAGATCGCTCAATCTTGCCCTTAAGGGGAAAGAATCGAGAGAGGATTTTGGCCGTGGTCCTAACTGTAGGAAGGTTTCAATGGAAGTGGACCTCTCGTTCATGGATTATCCACCCACAGCTTTCTTCTTAAAGGTGGGCTGTCCGGAGTAAGAAGGAAGAAGTAGTTTAACCTCTTATATTCATCGGAGGAAAGGGAGCGGTTATACTCGTATACCTATCAATTTGAGCAGTTTATACTCGTATACCTGTCGAGTGCAAAGGGAGCGGTTATACTCGTATACTGTCAGAGTCAAGTTTGATTCGGCTTATTTGGCGTTAAGGCCGGCTTCAACAAGGCTTGGATGATGGCCTTGAGAGCTAAGCAATCCTTTGTAGGATGGAGGATCCTCCTGAACGCACAATTTAGGGTCCAAGTTTTGTTAGCCTCCTCTTGATTTGTAATTGGAGGCAACTTGATTTTGTTGTTATCAGGAGGTGTTTGAAGATGGCTGGAACTTCTTCGTCCTTGAAAGAGTATGTCTGTGGAATTCGATTTAGAAGCTTTTGGCGACGTTGTTGCGATGCTTGACTAACAGCGATCACAGATGTCTTTCCTCTATTACGAGAGGAAAAATTTACTTCGAGGGTCAGCCGTCATTTGCCTCTTTGCTTTCTTCCTTCGAGAAAGCGTTGGCTTGTTCTCCTCGTATTTTTAGGTCTTTCCACGTAGTTGGTGGGGCGACCCCATGACTTCCAACAATTCTATAGAAAGATTGTTGTGGCAAGTCTTCAATATGAACTCTTCGATGGTGGATCCTGCAATTCATAGCTTTGTGCGGAATCTTAATGAAGGTGTCGATGTCTCCCACCCGCTTTTAGTCTAGGAGAGTTCAATCGAGACTTGAGTGTCGTCATCGAGAAGAAGTTAGAAAGAACTTTCCATGTCCTCAGCCGTTAATACTCCCGGCCTTGAGTCTTCATGAAATCGAAGGCAGCTCCATGAAGTACCGACGAATGACCGAACCATCAGAGGCTCGTTTCCCGAGATTACCCCCAAATGTGATTTTGAAGTAAATCAGGTGTTGTGAAGGTGACCCTCTCCCGTCAAATGGCGTGAAGTTGATCAAATTAAATTTCAGCGGGTAAGGGATTGAGTCCCACTCTCTCGGATACGGACACGGGATACCAGTCCTTTTGACTTCCTGTGTGGACATCAAAGCATTGATTTTATTTTTAAGCTCTTTCATCCTTTCGCCATCATCCTCCCCTTGTTTTGGATCGCTTCCAATAGGAAGAATTGGACCATTTCCACCTTGAGCATCAAATGCAGCTTTCTTTGGAGGTTGATCAGCGTAAATGTGTTCATCAATTTCCGAATCACTGTCTTCAACATTATGGTGGGTTACTCCACCTTGTTGGTGGTTTCGTTGTTGGCTGGACCGAGTTGTTGTGCAACTGTTTGGTTTGCAATTCCCTCATCTGTTGCATGGCTAGCTCCATCTCTGTTCATTTCGACCTTAAGCTCTTCTCTTTGCTTAGCTAAGGCTTCTTGTAATATTTGAGCGGAGATCGGGAGTAATGGTAAAAGCTTCTACGGGATGGGACCAACACTTGACATTGTGTCATCGAAGCTATCGCCGAATTGATGTCGGAAGCTTCATCATAGATGACTCTCCCTCATGCTTCCTTCTATAGTCGATCGTTGGGTAGCTCATGATGTAACCGAGACATCTGCTGGGAAACTTCGGGTCGCTGACTTTTCTGCGAGAGTGAAATCGGGATCTCGGTCTTTTCCTTTGTTCACCATGTTGATAGTCACTTGGGAAACTCATCAAATTGGATGGATGATCTCCTTTTCTTCGATGTCGTCTTGGCTGTGGCTAGATTTTCCGTTCTGCCGGGAAAGCCGTTCGAATCTGAAGCTCTTTGTGGGTGGCGTTCGACTTCAGAACGGGCACGTGTTTCAATGACATGAGCAAATACCGTGTGTGCCACCCCAGCCTGATGGTGTGGTTGGTGTGGTTTATCACAAATTGCACTTCCACCCCAAGTGTAACGTTGTCCTAGTGGAGGACCGTCTTCTTTTGGGGACGTCGGCCATTTGATTTGAGAGACAACTTCCATCAGCGTTGTCATCAAGTTGCTTCGTATGAATCACAAGGTCTGGTCATCTCGTGATTTTGCGAGTCACTTGCCTCAACTTCTTCTTCTCGGCGGGCTCGTGGACCCCTTGTGGGATGCTCAAGCGTACAATTGGAATTCTAGAGACGGGATATTTGACTTGCTCAAGACTCTTACGACTGGGTAATCAAGCGTTTCTTCTTTGGAACCTTGCTTTTATTTCTGGTTGTGGACGAGAAGGCGACTAAACAAGTTTGTCGGTTTCGGACTTAAAGATTGATACCTCATCGGGAGAATGAAAGAGGCGGAAAAGCCCATCTTTATCAATGCATGGAGGTGCCTGGCTTTTGGCGGCGAGTTATGGCTATCTTTCGGTGGCGAGCGATTTACTGTTACGGCTGTGGCTGATCTCCCAGCGAGGCGGTTCTTTACCTACATTTGTTGGCCGGCTGAGTCTGTTGGCTGAGGCGGTTCAATCTCGGTGAATGTTGTTGGCGAAGCTGATTCTTCAGCGATTTTGATGTGCGACCGGGATCCATGCTTGGCGATTTTGAACCGTTCGGGTTTCTTTTGACTCTTGCGCCTGCGAACAACGGCGATGCTTTCGAGCAAAGCGTGCCGCGGCGTTTTGCAGCGCTCCTTGTAATCAATCGGGTCCTTTTGGCGAGAACCCATTCTTCCTTGGCGGGAGTGCTAGCGGGTTCGAGCTATGTAGTTTGTTGGCGCGCTTTGATCATGTGAGTTAGATGCGATAGTGAACTCCATCCGTTGACTCCGGGCCTTGGCTGGTTGCGAGCCATCTTTTGGCGTCGTCATTGGCGAGCTCTCTTCGTCGAATCGGTTGAGATCTTGTTGAGAGGAAATAGCCTCATGCATGGCGAGCGAAGATCGTTGCACATCACAACAGAACAAACCTCCCTCTTAGGGGATGAGATCTCCGATATTTGCGGGAGGACTTACGATGTGGAAGAGGAGAGATACTCTTGAATTTGGCTTGTCGAAGAAGTAGTCTATTCCATCAACCATGAAATTGGCCTGATATTTTGCAAGGCTGCGACACAGCGATCTCGGGCTCCGAGCCGTTGGCTCAGCTGTGTAATAGCCATCGTGTTTGGGTCGAGTTGATTCCATTTGTAAAACTAGAGAAAATTACACTTTTGGTTCGAGTTACAATGAAAATTAAATAACTCTCTCACAAACTTCGAACAAAGAGCTACAAGTGTAGATCTCTTGTTTTGTGGGACTTTGCATCTTGGGGGCGTGTCAAGTGGACCACCGGCGTGATCGTCGAATCGGCGGGGTTTAGTTAGTGCTTAGCCGGAAACAAGAACTTGACCAAATATCTTAGCAAGGTAAGATATCTACTCTTCTCAAGAATAAGTCAAGGCTTAAACTTCGAGGAATCTCGCGTGGATCGTGTTCTTGAACTCGAAAGCTTGGATTTGATTTTTCCCTTTCACGATGGCCGACCCGGCCAGTGGGCGTAGGAGGATATTTATAGTCTTTGGGAAGCGTGCCCTCTTGAAACACAAGTGTCATAAGTGCTCCACATTTGCGGTTAAGCCGGCGGCTCGAGCACCGTAAAGCTACCTATAGCTGGCGGCGGTGTAAGCTGCCTGTGGCGAGGCGGTATGGCTGCCTACGACAAGCGAGGCAATATCGTCCTTCGACTCTTTGTAGCGGTTTTCACGCTTTTTAGGCATGATTAAATGCCTAAATTATGCCTAGTGAAGTATCTTCGTGATGTAACCGCTAATGCGATGTCGTCTCTCTGCGTTGATAAAGTCAAGTGGGCCCCACATTGATTTAGACCGCCGAGCTCATTTTAAAATTACGGGTGTCGTATTTGGCGAGACACAAGTAAGTCATAAGCTAGTCGCGAGACACATCGTCTTCGCTTCGTGGCGAGACACACACAAATGTCTGCATGCAATGAGACACATCAAGTGTCTGGCTTCGTGGCGAGGCACGCCGACAGTCTGCTTTCGGTGAGAACATCAAAATGTCTCGCTAGTGGCGAGGCACACATAAAGATCTCGCCTTGCGTAGCGAGACACAATCTTCCCCATGTTGGGCTTCTTGAGATTTCGGCAGCGTTGTCGCCGATCTTCTCATGATTTAGTCATATTTGAGGTTCTTTAGCAATTTTTGATACTACGCCGCTTGATCAAAGAGATAAGCTTCCCTTACGAAGTGCGTCTCGCTCGTTGAGCTCTCCCGAGCTCAAAGCCGCTGTCTAACAAGCTTCGTAGCGGTCGATGCTTCGAAGAGCTGCTTTACAAAGAGCCTAAGGCGCTAGCGAACTTCGCGCGAGGTCGCCCGCTTCGAGTGAACTTCGCTGCAAAACTCAAGTGCGCTCGCCCGCGAGGTTAGCCCACAGCAGTGGTTTGGCGAGGCTGCGCCCACAGCGATGGTTTGGCGAGTTCGTGCGGCGTAGCTCTTCATTGAGCGAGGTTAAGCCAGCGGTAAAGCTCTCGGCTCAGCAGAGGTTAAGCCTCTGGCGATGAATCGACATTAAACCGAGGCTGAACCGGTGCAAGCTTCAAAGCGAGACTTGCTCAAGCGAGACTTCGACCTCAATGAGGTTAGCATGTAGAAGCGGAGTTCGATCTCAACCACGAGGTTACGCGCGTGAAGCGGCTTCGGCGATCATGTGATGAGGTTAGCCCACAGCGGTGGTTTGGCGAGGCTTCGCCCTATGATGGTTTGTGAGCTTCGCCCACAGCGGTGGTTTGGCGAGTTCGCCCGCCGCGGATGGTTTGGCGAAATTAAGCCCAGCGATAGGCTTCGCCCCATGAGTCAACGTCGCCTATCGGTCGGCCACATGCGTGCGTAACCGCTTTGCAAAGGGTTCGCCCGGCTGCTTGGCGCCAACTCACGCCGAGGGGTCCACGGTTGGCCCAGCTTGTTCGACAAGCTCGTCACGAGCGAGTTAGAACAACTCTTAAGCTGCTACCTTTGGCCCGAGCAGTTACAGCCGGCGACTTGGAGAAGTGGGCCACCACTTTCCCGCGTCATGGGTGATGATGAGACAAGGCTCTCATCACCTATAGCGGATCACATCCGCGGCTAGAGGACATGAAGCCCCTCACCTATTAGTGGTCACATCAGGTCAGGAGGACGGTTACTTATCAAAGCCAGCCCGATTGGGAGAACTTCGCTATGCAAGTTCAGCGGCGCTTTTGCAGCCTGCTACGAACCAAACTGCGCCAAGAGGCCGCCCGATTGACCTCGGTAAGCTTCGCTGCAAGCTTCGCTGAGCACTTTCGAAGGCTTTGCTTACCCACTCGCACATCACGGGTTATGATAAGGCATGGTCCTCATTACCTCATCGGTCACATCCACGGTTAGAGAAGAGTATGGTGCCCCTTAGCTCGAGTGGTCATATCCCGCAAATCAAGGAAGGGGCCATGCCCTCCTTGCCTATTATAAGCCACCATCTCCACCGCGAGAGTGGCAACCAGTTATGAAAGCGCCAGCGAGAAGAAGAGCAAGCGGAGAGGTTACTCTCTTGCTCCCTCAGGTTCGAGCAAAGGCTTGGATTGTTGAAGTAGGCTCCATCGAACCCTGATTGGAGGCTCTCGAGCTCTTTGCAAACTCTTGCATAGCACCCCGTCCAAGCAAGCTTCGGGTAGAACCGAACTCAACGCAGGAGCTTCTCTTGCGTCTTTGGCTTGAGCAGCGGCGTCGGTCGGATCGTCCAAGGGAAGCAAACTTCGATCGAGCATCGAGGGAAGCGTCCTAGCTGCCGACGAACCCGTTAAACAAGAAGGGCCTTCCTTCCATACATTTGTAAAACCTATTCTTGATTTGTAAACAAGCAATTCAAACAATACAAATCGAGAGAGATTTTTACACCAAACAATAAGTGGATAGGATAGCCTGGAGGTGAAGGGATATCCAGCCCCAAATAACATTATGCCGACTTGAAGTCCATTACTACAAATTGGGCGTTAACGGTCGGCGGCAGGGGCGTCAGCCGTTAAGGGGAAGTGATCAATCCTTCCGAGTTGAGAGAGTGCCACTGTGAAGCGATAAGGGGACCGAGCGGCGGCAACCTTGCTTTGTCAATGCCCATGCGGTCGAGCATCTAAAAATAAGATGTCCAGCGAGCTCCACTGTGTCTATCATGATTCTCTTCACCTTGAAGCCATCAATGTGGTAGAGATGACAATGGGATCGTCATGGGAAGTCTCGGCGCCTTCAAGTCGGCATCAGCGAAAGAGATGGACATATCGGTAGCGACTTTTGTCACAACTATTCTCGTGAGGATGCTTAGCGTATCTCTTGCGGCGTTATTAGATTCTCCTCAGAGGTGGGACCACCAGATGGTGTTGATGGCCTCCTCGGCTGCGCGACTTCTTTTTAGTTCGAGGCAGGTCGTGATGACGTCGGGCGAGACCTCCGGTCATCTCGCTTTGGAGGTGGATCCTCTTAACCAAATTCTTCAAAAATCCCCTCGATATAAGGTCTTCAATGTCCCTTTGGAGGACTCGGAGTCTCTAGTATCGTGACCATGGTCTCTATGATACGACAATATTGTCGTGTATCCTCCTCCTGGATCGATCTCATCTGGTGGCGGTAAGAAGTCCCTCCTTTTGGGGCTTATCAAGGGCCCGAGAGAGATGTGTTTATGATGGGAAATAAATGATTACCTCCTAGAGTTGCAAGTATATAACCTTTATCAAGTTATAGTATAAAAGATTATCGATCGAGGAGCGGAAGTAGGAAGAGTTTTGTTTAAGTTTTGGTTCTCAATTATCGCGCGCATGAATAATTAGGAGTTATTCAAATAAAATGAAAGTGGTCATGATGAGGTTAGAGAGTGAGTTGGATTATGTGCAAAATAAATGAAACGAGGAAGAAAATGTGTTGTGGAGATTGAGATTGTGAAGGTGAATGGAGTGAAATTAAAGGCAAAATAAAAGTGAAAATGGGGAGATTAGAATGAAAGCGGATGTCTGAATAAACCAAAATGAGGATGAGAGAATGTGAGAAGTAAAAGGAAAAGAAATCAAGAGAGGAGAAAGACAATTAAAGAAAAATAAATAAATGAAAAACAAGGATAAGTGCAAAATCAAGAATGTAAAGTATGGAGGTTAGTTAAAGATATGAGGAATCTAGGCGAGATCCACTTAGCTTATCTCAATCTCACATGAATGAGTTGGATTTGTTAGCTAGTTTCAAACAATCTCTAGGATCCCACAGTATTAGCTCCATACTTAGAAAGGGGTAATTCCCTGAGGGTTCTAGCCTCAAGGTGAATTAAAGGAAAAGAAATCTATTCTAGAAAGTAAATACAAATTAAATACATTGCATGAAAGTAAATTGCATGAAAGTAAATTGCATGAAATTAAATTGCATGAAAGTAAATCTAAGCTACAAAGCAATTAAATGAACGAAAGAAAAAGAAGAAATAAAAGAAAAACCAACAACTCCTGATCTTAATCTAATCCTCCTTTGGTCCTTGGATTAGAAGAAGAGAAAGGAAATTGAATGGTGAAAAATTTCATTTTATTAAGCAAAGTTACAATTTTGGAAGGTCTTCTCAATTAAGAGTAACCCTCCTCTTGCAAATGGAGTTTTACAAAATATTTCACAATCTCAAGCCTCACTCTACCCCTCTATTTATAGATAATAAGAATCTCTCACAGCTTTGGATTGCCTTGGCTGAGTAACACTCACAACTATAGGATTTAGGTTGGCTCCTAAACAACCTTAGTAATGGGATCTCCAAATAATCTGCACCATTGATTTAATCCTTGAGAGATGGGCTTTATGGGCTTTATTTCTTTTGTATTTAATTCTTTTAAGACTCTTGGGCTTCTCTTAAATACTCTTGAGGCTGCTTAGAATTTAACTGGCTTCAAATAATTGAATGTATATCACTTAAATTCAGTTTCTATCATAACCCTTTGCTGCTGATGAAATTTTGAGAATCTGGTAATTTGGATGGTTCCGTCTTGTCGAGATGGTGATTTTCATATATAATATGTTGAATTACTTCGGATTGAGAGATATCGCATTTTCTTTGCGGTTGACCATCACAATTTGACTTTATTTTTCTATATTTGATTTGATTCTCTTGTAAGCAAGTTATTAATAATTACGATCAAGAAAGTGATGTGTGTTGAGATTTTGCTTCTAAACTTGTGGTGGGCTTTAGATTTAGGCATTACGGGCTTCATTAGAGATCTTTTGGGCTTAAAATAATCTTCATTTGGGCTCTTACTCAATAATACTCCATTAGCTTTTGCAAAATTAAGATAAAAGCAGTTATTAGCGGGATATTTATTCATATAAAATAGGTAATGAGGTATAAATTTGTAATTAAAATGTGATAATCAAATACCCCACACCTAAACTTTTGCTAGTCCTCTAGCAAAGAAAATAAAAAGAAACCCTAACTCACTTCGCGAGAATGGCGGTTGTATTTAGCATATAAGCCTTTAAACCCAGGTTACCCTAGTGGGCGAGTTATAGTCTCGTGAGGTTTGTAGTGAATATACCCAAAAATTCAGTCAACTTACCAATTTAAAGAAGTTAATGAAATAATTAATTCATTTAATATATTCAACCATTCCAAATAAAGTTGGTTAATACTCAAAAACATTTTTATCATAACTCCAATGTAATTTTCTTAAGAAAATCCTTCCATTATAGTTATACAAAATCAAGTTTAACTCAAAATTTTAATTTAAAAATTTTGAAAAGAACATCTAACTCTTTGTTTAAAACAAAGAGTTAGATGTTCTTTTCAAAATTTTTAAATTAAAATTTTGAGTTAAACTTGATTTTGTATAACTATAATGGAAGGATTTTCTTAAGAAAATTACATTGGAGTTATGATAAAAATGTTTTTGAGTATTAACCAACTTTATTTGGAATGGTTGAATATATTAAATGAATTAATTATTTCATTAACTTCTTTAAATTGGTAAGTTGACTGAATTTTTGGGTATATTCACTACAAACCTCACGAGACTATAACTCGCCCACTAGGGTAACCTGGGTTTAAAGGCTTATATGCTAAATACAACCGCCATTCTCGCGAAGTGAGTTAGGGTTTCTTTTTATTTTCTTTGCTAGAGGACTAGCAAAAGTTTAGGTGTGGGGGTATTTGATTATCACATTTTAATTACAAATTTATACCTCATTACCTATTTTATATGAATAAATATCCCGCTAATAACTGCTTTTATCTTAATTTTGCAAAAGCTAATGGAGTATTATTGAGTAAGAGCCCAAATGAAGATTATTTTAAGCCCAAAAGATCTCTAATGAAGCCCGTAATGCCTAAATCTAAAGCCCACCACAAGTTTAGAAGCAAAATCTCAACACACATCACTTTCTTGATCGTAATTATTAATAACTTGCTTACAAGAGAATCAAATCAAATATAGAAAAATAAAGTCAAATTGTGATGGTCAACCGCAAAGAAAATGCGATATCTCTCAATCCGAAGTAATTCAACATATTATATATGAAAATCACCATCTCGACAAAGACGGAACCATCCAAATTACCAGATTCTCAAAATTTCATCAGCAGCAAAGGGTTATGATAGAAACTGAATTTAAGTGATATACATTCAATTATTTGAAGCCAGTTAAATTCTAAGCAGCCTCAAGAGTATTTAAGAGAAGCCCAAGAGTCTTAAAGAATTAAATACAAAAGAAATAAAGCCCATAAAGCCCATCTCTCAAGGATTAAATCAATGGTCAGATTATTTGGAGATCCCATTACTAAGGTTGTTTAGGAGCCAACCTAAATCCTATAGTTGTGAGTGTTACTCAGCCAAGGCAATCCAAAGCTGTGAGAGATTCTTATTATCTATAAATAGAGGGGTAGAGTGAGGCTTGAGATTGTGAAATATTTTGTAAAACTCCATTTGCAAGAGGAGGGTTACTCTTAATTGAGAAGACCTTCCAAATTGTAACTTTGCTTAATAAAATGAAATTTTTCACCATTCAATTTCCTTTTCTTCTAATCCAAGGACCAAAGGAGGATTAGATTAAGATCAGGAGTTGTTGGTTTTCTTTTATTTCTTCTTTTTCTTTCGTTCATTTAATTGCTTTGTAGCTTAGATTTACTTTCATGCAATTTAATTTCATGCAATTTACTTTCATGCAATTTACTTTCATGCAATGTATTTAATTTGTATTTACTTTCTAGAATAGATTTCTTTCCTTTAATTCACCTTGAGGCTAGAACCCTCAGGGAATTACCCCTTTCTAAGTATGGAGCTAATACTGTGGGATCCCTAGAGATTGTTTGAAACTAGCTAACAAATCCAACTCATTCATGTGAGATTGAGATAAGCTAAGTGGATCTCGCCTAGATTCCTCATATCTTTAACTAACCTCCATACTTTACATTCTTGATTTTGCACTTATCCTTGTTTTTCATTTATTTATTTTTCTTTAATTGTCTTTCTCCTCTCTTGATTTTTCCTTTTACTTCTCACATTCTCTCATCCTCATTTTGGTTTATTCAGACATCCGCTTTCATTCTAATCTCCCCATTTTCACTTTTATTTTGCCTTTAATTTCACTCCATTCACCTTCACAATCTCAATCTCCACAACACATTTTCTTTCCTCGTTTCATTTATTTTGCACATAATCCAACTCACTCTCTAACCTCATCATGACCACTTTCATTTTATTTGAATAACTCCTAATTATTCATGCGCGCGATAATTGAGAACCAAACTTAAACAAACTCTTCCTACTTCCGCTCCTCGATCGATAATCTTTATACTATAACTTGATAAAGGTTATATACTTGCAACTCTAGGAGGTAATCATTTATTTCCCATCATAAACACATCTCTCTCGGGCCCTTGATAAGCCCCAAAAGGAGGGACTTCTTACCGCCACCAGATGAGATCGATCCAGGAGGAGGATACACGACAATATTGTCGTATCATAGAGACCATGGTCACGATACTAGAGACTCCGAGTCCTCCAAAGGGACATTGAAGACCTTATATCGAGGGGATTTTTGAAGAATTTGGTTAAGAGGATCCACCTCCAAAGCGAGATGACCGGAGGTCTCGCCCGACGTCATCACGACCTGCCTCGAACTAAAAAGAAGTCGCGCAGCCGAGGAGGCCATCAACACCATCTGGTGGTCCCACCTCTGAGGAGAATCTAATAACGCCGCAAGAGATACGCTAAGCATCCTCACGAGAATAGTTGTGACAAAAGTCGCTACCGATATGTCCATCTCTTTCGCTGATGCCGACTTGAAGGCGCCGAGACTTCCCATGACGATCCCATTGTCATCTCTACCACATTGATGGCTTCAAGGTGAAGAGAATCATGATAGACACAGTGGAGCTCGCTGGACATCTTATTTTTAGATGCTCGACCGCATGGGCATTGACAAAGCAAGGTTGCCGCCGCTCGGTCCCCTTATCGCTTCACAGTGGCACTCTCTCAACTCGGAAGGATTGATCACTTCCCCTTAACGGCTGACGCCCCTGCCGCCGACCGTTAACGCCCAATTTGTAGTAATGGACTTCAAGTCGGCATAATGTTATTTGGGGCTGGATATCCCTTCACCTCCAGGCTATCCTATCCACTTATTGTTTGGTGTAAAAATCTCTCTCGATTTGTATTGTTTGAATTGCTTGTTTACAAATCAAGAATAGGTTTTACAAATGTATGGAAGGAAGGCCCTTCTTGTTTAACGGGTTCGTCGGCAGCTAGGACGCTTCCCTCGATGCTCGATCGAAGTTTGCTTCCCTTGGACGATCCGACCGACGCCGCTGCTCAAGCCAAAGACGCAAGAGAAGCTCCTGCGTTGAGTTCGGTTCTACCCGAAGCTTGCTTGGACGGGGTGCTATGCAAGAGTTTGCAAAGAGCTCGAGAGCCTCCAATCAGGGTTCGATGGAGCCTACTTCAACAATCCAAGCCTTTGCTCGAACCTGAGGGAGCAAGAGAGTAACCTCTCCGCTTGCTCTTCTTCTCGCTGGCGCTTTCATAACTGGTTGCCACTCTCGCGGTGGAGATGGTGGCTTATAATAGGCAAGGAGGGCATGGCCCCTTCCTTGATTTGCGGGATATGACCACTCGAGCTAAGGGGCACCATACTCTTCTCTAACCGTGGATGTGACCGATGAGGTAATGAGGACCATGCCTTATCATAACCCGTGATGTGCGAGTGGGTAAGCAAAGCCTTCGAAAGTGCTCAGCGAAGCTTGCAGCGAAGCTTACCGAGGTCAATCGGGCGGCCTCTTGGCGCAGTTTGGTTCGTAGCAGGCTGCAAAAGCGCCGCTGAACTTGCATAGCGAAGTTCTCCCAATCGGGCTGGCTTTGATAAGTAACCGTCCTCCTGACCTGATGTGACCACTAATAGGTGAGGGGCTTCATGTCCTCTAGCCGCGGATGTGATCCGCTATAGGTGATGAGAGCCTTGTCTCATCATCACCCATGACGCGGGAAAGTGGTGGCCCACTTCTCCAAGTCGCCGGCTGTAACTGCTCGGGCCAAAGGTAGCAGCTTAAGAGTTGTTCTAACTCGCTCGTGACGAGCTTGTCGAACAAGCTGGGCCAACCGTGGACCCCTCGGCGTGAGTTGGCGCCAAGCAGCCGGGCGAACCCTTTGCAAAGCGGTTACGCACGCATGTGGCCGACCGATAGGCGACGTTGACTCATGGGGCGAAGCCTATCGCTGGGCTTAATTTCGCCAAACCATCCGCGGCGGGCGAACTCGCCAAACCACCGCTGTGGGCGAAGCTCACAAACCATCATAGGGCGAAGCCTCGCCAAACCACCGCTGTGGGCTAACCTCATCACATGATCGCCGAAGCCGCTTCACGCGCGTAACCTCGTGGTTGAGATCGAACTCCGCTTCTACATGCTAACCTCATTGAGGTCGAAGTCTCGCTTGAGCAAGTCTCGCTTTGAAGCTTGCACCGGTTCAGCCTCGGTTTAATGTCGATTCATCGCCAGAGGCTTAACCTCTGCTGAGCCGAGAGCTTTACCGCTGGCTTAACCTCGCTCAATGAAGAGCTACGCCGCACGAACTCGCCAAACCATCGCTGTGGGCGCAGCCTCGCCAAACCACTGCTGTGGGCTAACCTCGCGGGCGAGCGCACTTGAGTTTTGCAGCGAAGTTCACTCGAAGCGGGCGACCTCGCGCGAAGTTCGCTAGCGCCTTAGGCTCTTTGTAAAGCAGCTCTTCGAAGCATCGACCGCTACGAAGCTTGTTAGACAGCGGCTTTGAGCTCGGGAGAGCTCAACGAGCGAGACGCACTTCGTAAGGGAAGCTTATCTCTTTGATCAAGCGGCGTAGTATCAAAAATTGCTAAAGAACCTCAAATATGACTAAATCATGAGAAGATCGGCGACAACGCTGCCGAAATCTCAAGAAGCCCAACATGGGGAAGATTGTGTCTCGCTACGCAAGGCGAGATCTTTATGTGTGCCTCGCCACTAGCGAGACATTTTGATGTTCTCACCGAAAGCAGACTGTCGGCGTGCCTCGCCACGAAGCCAGACACTTGATGTGTCTCATTGCATGCAGACATTTGTGTGTGTCTCGCCACGAAGCGAAGACGATGTGTCTCGCGACTAGCTTATGACTTACTTGTGTCTCGCCAAATACGACACCCGTAATTTTAAAATGAGCTCGGCGGTCTAAATCAATGTGGGGCCCACTTGACTTTATCAACGCAGAGAGACGACATCGCATTAGCGGTTACATCACGAAGATACTTCACTAGGCATAATTTAGGCATTTAATCATGCCTAAAAAGCGTGAAAACCGCTACAAAGAGTCGAAGGACGATATTGCCTCGCTTGTCGTAGGCAGCCATACCGCCTCGCCACAGGCAGCTTACACCGCCGCCAGCTATAGGTAGCTTTACGGTGCTCGAGCCGCCGGCTTAACCGCAAATGTGGAGCACTTATGACACTTGTGTTTCAAGAGGGCACGCTTCCCAAAGACTATAAATATCCTCCTACGCCCACTGGCCGGGTCGGCCATCGTGAAAGGGAAAAATCAAATCCAAGCTTTCGAGTTCAAGAACACGATCCACGCGAGATTCCTCGAAGTTTAAGCCTTGACTTATTCTTGAGAAGAGTAGATATCTTACCTTGCTAAGATATTTGGTCAAGTTCTTGTTTCCGGCTAAGCACTAACTAAACCCCGCCGATTCGACGATCACGCCGGTGGTCCACTTGACACGCCCCCAAGATGCAAAGTCCCACAAAACAAGAGATCTACACTTGTAGCTCTTTGTTCGAAGTTTGTGAGAGAGTTATTTAATTTTCATTGTAACTCGAACCAAAAGTGTAATTTTCTCTAGTTTTACAAATGGAATCAACTCGACCCAAACACGATGGCTATTACACAGCTGAGCCAACGGCTCGGAGCCCGAGATCGCTGTGTCGCAGCCTTGCAAAATATCAGGCCAATTTCATGGTTGATGGAATAGACTACTTCTTCGACAAGCCAAATTCAAGAGTATCTCTCCTCTTCCACATCGTAAGTCCTCCCGCAAATATCGGAGATCTCATCCCCTAAGAGGGAGGTTTGTTCTGTTGTGATGTGCAACGATCTTCGCTCGCCATGCATGAGGCTATTTCCTCTCAACAAGATCTCAACCGATTCGACGAAGAGAGCTCGCCAATGACGACGCCAAAAGATGGCTCGCAACCAGCCAAGGCCCGGAGTCAACGGATGGAGTTCACTATCGCATCTAACTCACATGATCAAAGCGCGCCAACAAACTACATAGCTCGAACCCGCTAGCACTCCCGCC
The DNA here is from genome assembly GCA_012295165.1 of Asparagus setaceus. NCBI lineage: Eukaryota > Viridiplantae > Streptophyta > Magnoliopsida > Asparagales > Asparagaceae > Asparagus > Asparagus setaceus. The sequence goes on from CM022706.1 coordinate 73,803,563, forward strand.
AAGGAAGAATGGGTTCTCGCCAAAAGGACCCGATTGATTACAAGGAGCGCTGCAAAACGCCGCGGCACGCTTTGCTCGAAAGCATCGCCGTTGTTCGCAGGCGCAAGAGTCAAAAGAAACCCGAACGGTTCAAAATCGCCAAGCATGGATCCCGGTCGCACATCAAAATCGCTGAAGAATCAGCTTCGCCAACAACATTCACCGAGATTGAACCGCCTCAGCCAACAGACTCAGCCGGCCAACAAATGTAGGTAAAGAACCGCCTCGCTGGGAGATCAGCCACAGCCGTAACAGTAAATCGCTCGCCACCGAAAGATAGCCATAACTCGCCGCCAAAAGCCAGGCACCTCCATGCATTGATAAAGATGGGCTTTTCCGCCTCTTTCATTCTCCCGATGAGGTATCAATCTTTAAGTCCGAAACCGACAAACTTGTTTAGTCGCCTTCTCGTCCACAACCAGAAATAAAAGCAAGGTTCCAAAGAAGAAACGCTTGATTACCCAGTCGTAAGAGTCTTGAGCAAGTCAAATATCCCGTCTCTAGAATTCCAATTGTACGCTTGAGCATCCCACAAGGGGTCCACGAGCCCGCCGAGAAGAAGAAGTTGAGGCAAGTGACTCGCAAAATCACGAGATGACCAGACCTTGTGATTCATACGAAGCAACTTGATGACAACGCTGATGGAAGTTGTCTCTCAAATCAAATGGCCGACGTCCCCAAAAGAAGACGGTCCTCCACTAGGACAACGTTACACTTGGGGTGGAAGTGCAATTTGTGATAAACCACACCAACCACACCATCAGGCTGGGGTGGCACACACGGTATTTGCTCATGTCATTGAAACACGTGCCCGTTCTGAAGTCGAACGCCACCCACAAAGAGCTTCAGATTCGAACGGCTTTCCCGGCAGAACGGAAAATCTAGCCACAGCCAAGACGACATCGAAGAAAAGGAGATCATCCATCCAATTTGATGAGTTTCCCAAGTGACTATCAACATGGTGAACAAAGGAAAAGACCGAGATCCCGATTTCACTCTCGCAGAAAAGTCAGCGACCCGAAGTTTCCCAGCAGATGTCTCGGTTACATCATGAGCTACCCAACGATCGACTATAGAAGGAAGCATGAGGGAGAGTCATCTATGATGAAGCTTCCGACATCAATTCGGCGATAGCTTCGATGACACAATGTCAAGTGTTGGTCCCATCCCGTAGAAGCTTTTACCATTACTCCCGATCTCCGCTCAAATATTACAAGAAGCCTTAGCTAAGCAAAGAGAAGAGCTTAAGGTCGAAATGAACAGAGATGGAGCTAGCCATGCAACAGATGAGGGAATTGCAAACCAAACAGTTGCACAACAACTCGGTCCAGCCAACAACGAAACCACCAACAAGGTGGAGTAACCCACCATAATGTTGAAGACAGTGATTCGAAATTGATGAACACATTTACGCCGATCAACCTCCAAAGAAAGCTGCATTTGATGCTCAAGGTGGAAATGGTCCAATTCTTCCTATTGGAAGCGATCCAAAACAAGGGGAGGATGATGGCGAAAGGATGAAAGAGCTTAAAAATAAAATCAATGCTTTGATGTCCACACAGGAAGTCAAAAGGACTGGTATCCCGTGTCCGTATCCGAGAGAGTGGGACTCAATCCCTTACCCGCTGAAATTTAATTTGATCAACTTCACGCCATTTGACGGGAGAGGGTCACCTTCACAACACCTGATTTACTTCAAAATCACATTTGGGGGTAATCTCGGAAACGAGCCCTGATGGTTCGGTCATTCGTCGGTACTTCATGGAGCTGCCTTCGATTTCATGAAGACTCAAGGCCGGGAGTATTAACGGCTGAGGACATGGAAAGTTCTTTCTAACTTCTTCTCGATGACGACACTCAAGTCTCGATTGAACTCTCCTAGACTAAAAGCGGGTGGGAGACATCGACACCTTCATTAAGATTCCGCACAAAGCTATGAATTGCAGGATCCACCATCGAAGAGTTCATATTGAAGACTTGCCACAACAATCTTTCTATAGAATTGTTGGAAGTCATGGGGTCGCCCCACCAACTACGTGGAAAGACCTAAAAATACGAGGAGAACAAGCCAACGCTTTCTCGAAGGAAGAAAGCAAAGAGGCAAATGACGGCTGACCCTCGAAGTAAATTTTTCCTCTCGTAATAGAGGAAAGACATCTGTGATCGCTGTTAGTCAAGCATCGCAACAACGTCGCCAAAAGCTTCTAAATCGAATTCCACAGACATACTCTTTCAAGGACGAAGAAGTTCCAGCCATCTTCAAACACCTCCTGATAACAACAAAATCAAGTTGCCTCCAATTACAAATCAAGAGGAGGCTAACAAAACTTGGACCCTAAATTGTGCGTTCAGGAGGATCCTCCATCCTACAAAGGATTGCTTAGCTCTCAAGGCCATCATCCAAGCCTTGTTGAAGCCGGCCTTAACGCCAAATAAGCCGAATCAAACTTGACTCTGACAGTATACGAGTATAACCGCTCCCTTTGCACTCGACAGGTATACGAGTATAAACTGCTCAAATTGATAGGTATACGAGTATAACCGCTCCCTTTCCTCCGATGAATATAAGAGGTTAAACTACTTCTTCCTTCTTACTCCGGACAGCCCACCTTTAAGAAGAAAGCTGTGGGTGGATAATCCATGAACGAGAGGTCCACTTCCATTGAAACCTTCCTACAGTTAGGACCACGGCCAAAATCCTCTCTCGATTCTTTCCCCTTAAGGGCAAGATTGAGCGATCTCTTGACAGTTGTGGTCTCAGTTTGCTCAGTTAATCTTTCCTGACAGCAGGACCATGCATAAAAATCCCTTAGATTCTTCCATAAACGAGAGGTCCATTTCGATTGATCAAACCTTCCGAATTTAGATTGTCTCAAAACTTGTGTCTCGATTAAAAGTTAGATCCTTTGTCGAAGATCCTCTCATTCATAAAAGGAATCGAGAGGATTTTGACCGTGGTCCTAATCAGAGGAAGGTTTGACCAAGTGGGAGTGAAAATTAAAAATGATCCTAACTGTAGGAAGGTTTGATCGGGATAAGAGTTTTGAGACAATCCTAATCAGTTTAAGGTTTGATCGCCAATCCCAAATGGACCTCTCGCTCATGGAAGGAATCAAGAGGGATTTTGACCATGGTCCTAATCAGAGGAAGGTTTGACCAGCAGATATTTGAGACAATCCTAACCGCCTAAGGTTTGATCGCTCAATCTTGAAATGGACCTCTCTGCTCATGGAAAGAATCGAGGGGATTTTGACCGTGGTCCTAACTGTAGGAAGGTTTGACCAGATAGGAATTTTTGAGACAATCCTAACTCAATGGAAGTGGACCTCTCGCTCATGGATTATCCACCCCGCCTTTCTTCGCAAAATTGGCTCGTCGGAGTGAGTAAGAAGGAAGAGTAGTTTAACCTCTTATATTCATCTGAGGAAAGGGAGCAAATATACTCAGATACCTATCTGAGTGCAAAGGAGCAGCTTTATACTCAGATACCGCTTCTGAGTGCAAAGGAGCAGCTTTATACTCAGATACCGGTTGAGTCAAGTTTGATTCAGCTATTTCATGCTAAGACGCCGGCTTCAACCAAGGCTTGGATGATGGCCTTGAGAGCTAAGCAATCCTTTGTAGGATGGAGGATCCTCCCGGTGGTGCACGCATTTAGGGTCCAAAGTTTTGTTAGCCTCCTCTTGATTTGTAATTGAGGCAACTTGATTTTGTTGTTATCAAGGAGGTGTTTGAAGATGACTGAACTTCTTCGCCCTTGAAAGAGTATGTCCCGTGGAATTCTCGATGAAGCTTTTGGCTGGCCGCTGTTGTGCATGCTTGACTAACAAAGAATACAGATGTCTTTCCTCTATTACGAGAGGAAAATTTACTCGAGGGGTCACCGCCATTTTGCCTCTTTCAGCTTTCTTCCTTCTCGAGGAAACGCTCGCTTGTTCTCCTCGATTTTTAGGTCTTTCCATAGTCAGGATCTAATTTCATGACTTCCAACAATTCTATAGAAAGATTGTTGTGGCAAGTCTTCAATATGAACTCTTCAGAATTGGATCCCCGCATTCATAGCTTTATTATGAATCGCTAATGAAGGTGTCGATTGTCTCCCACCTTCGCTGCCTAGAGAGTTCCAATCGAGACTTCGTGTCGCCATCGAAGAAGTTGCCGAGAAAAGAACTTTCCATGTCCTCCCAGCTAATACTCCTCGCCTTGAGTCTTCGATACCAATCGGCAGCTCAAGAGTACCGAATTTAATGACCGAACCATCGAGGCTCGCTTCCGAGATTACCCCCAAATGTGATTTTGAAGTAAATCGTGTTGTGAAGGTGACCTCTCCGCCAAATGGCGGAAGTTGATCAAATTAAATTTCAGCGGTAAGGGATTGAGTCCCACTTCTGGATACCACACGGATACCGCCCTTTGACTTTCGTAGGACATCAAAGCATTGATTTTATTTTTAAGCTCTTTCATCCTTTCGCCATCATCCTCCCTTTGTTTTGATCGCTTCCAATAGGAAGAATTGGACCATTTCCACCTTGAGCATCAAATGCAAATTTCTTTTGAGGTTGATCGTAAATGTGTTCATCAATTTCCAATCATCGTTTTCAACATTATGGTGGGTTACTCCACCTTGTTGACTGTTTCGTGTCTGATCGACCTGTGTTGTTGTGCAACCGCTTGGGTTTGCAATTCCTCATCCGTTGCATGGCTAGCTCCATCTCTCGTTTCTCATTTCGCCTTAAGCTCTTCTTTGCTTAGCTAAGGCTTGTAATATTTGAGCCAGAGATCGAGTAATGGTAAAGCTTCTCGGATGGGGACCAACACTTGACATTGTGTCATCGGCTATCGCCGAATTGATGTCGGAAGCTTCATCATCGATGACTCTCCTCATGCTTCCTTCTATAGTCGAGCGTTGGTAGCTCGCAATGTAACCGTGACATCCGCCGGGAAACTCGGTGCCGACTTTTCCCGCAGGAGTGAAATCGATCTGAACTCCGCCGGTCTTTTCCCTTTGTTCACCATGTTGATAGTCACTTCGAAACTCATCAAATTGATGGATGATCTCCTTCTTCTTCGATGTCGCCTTGATCGCGGGTTTCAGATTTTCCGTCGACTGTGGAAAGCCGCTCAATACCGGCTCTTTGTGGGTGAGCGCTCGACTCGAACAGCACATCCCGATAACCACGCCTTAATCAGCTTTGCACATGAGCAAGAACAACCTATTTCATCGATCGCCCTTTCGGTGTTGCCACCCCACCGATGGTGTGGTTGGTGTGGTTTATCACAAATTGCACTTCCACCCCAAGTGTAACGTTGTCCTTAATTGAGGACACGCTCTTCTTTGGGGACGCCGGCCATTTGATTTGAGAGACAACTTCCATCGCCATGCTGTCATCCGGTTGCTTCAGATGAATCACAAGGGTCCGGTCATCTCTCGTGATTTTGCAGTCACTTGCCTCAACTTCTTCTTTCTCGCCAGACTCGTGGACCCTTTGTGGGATGCTCAAACGAGATGCAATTGGAATTCTAGAGACTGGATATTTCAAATTTTGCTCAAGACTCTTCGAACCGGGTAATCCAAGCGCTTCTTCACCGAACCTTGCTTTTATTTCCGGTTGTGGACCAAGACGACTAAACACCAAGTTGTGATTTGCACTTAAAGATTGATACCTCATCCGAGAAGTGGAAGAAAGGGCGAAAAGCCCATCTTTTATCAATGATGGAGGATCGGCTTCGCCTGCAGGCGGGGCCGGTCGCTTTGCCGGGCGCTGACAGCTACACCGCTGGCCAATGCAGGCAGCTGTGATCGTTTCAAGCGCCAGACAGCTTTAACCGCCATTGCTGGCGAGGCGTACCGGATCGTTCGCTGCTGACAGATTTTACACCGCTCCTGGCCGAATGTTGTTGGCGAGGCGCATTCTTGAGCCGATTTTGATGTCGACTTCGATCCATGCTTGGCGATTTTGAACCGCTTGTCGGGTTTCTTTTGACTCTTGCGCCTATATCAAATAAAGCACGCGTGAGCAAAGCGCACGGCGTTTTGAGCCGCCCTTCCTTGTCAATCGGTCCTTTTGACGAGAACCCATTCTTCCTCGCGTGAGTGCTAACGGGTTGAAGCGCCAGAGTTTGTTGACGCTTTGATCATGTGAGTTCGTCTCGATAGTGAACTCCATCCGCTGACTCTGTGGCCTTGGCTAATTGACGAGCCATCTTTGACGCCGCCATTGGCGAAGCTCTTCGCCGATCGCTTGAGATCTTGTTGAGAGGGGAATCGTCACGCAAGTTTAACGAAGATCGCTGCACATCACAATGTAACAAACCTCCTCTTAGGGGATGAGATCCTCCGATATTTGCGGGTGAGGAGGACTTCATGTGGAAGAGGAGAGATACTCTTCAATTTGGCTTGATCGAAGAAGTAGTCTATTCCATCAACCATGAGGTCGCCCGACGCCGCATAGGCATAACAACGATCTCGCTCGAGACCTTGGCTCCCATGCTCGCCATCGTGTTTGGGTCGAAGTTGATTCCATTTGTAAAACTAGAGAAAATTACACTTTTGGTTCTCGCTACAATGAAAATTAAATAACTCTCACAAACTCAACAAAAGACGCTACAAGTGTAGATCTCTTGTTTTGTGGGACTTTGCCTCGCTCGGGACGCTTAACTGTGGACCACCGAAATGATCGTCAATCGACGGGTTTAGTTAGTGCTTCGCAAAGGAAACAAGAACTTCAAAGAAATATCTTAGCAAGGTAAGATATCTACTCTTCTCAAGAATAAGTCAAGGCTTAAACTCGAGGAATCTCCGCGGATCGTGGTTCTTGAACTCCCAAAGCTTGGATTGATTTTTCCCTTCGATGGTCAATCTACCAAGTGGACGAGGAGGATATTTATAGTCTTTGGGAAACGTGTCTCTTCGTAAACACAAGTGTCATAAGTGCTCCACATTTGTAGCTAGCGCAGCTCGAAGCCGCCAGCCAAGCCGCCTCGCTTAACCGGCGAGGTATAGGGCCGCCGCTAGCGGCGCAGGCAAGATAATTTCACGACAAGCGGCAATATCGCCCCTTCAGCCATCAGAACGGTTTTCTCGCTTTTAGGCATGATTAAATGCCCTAGAATTATGCCTAGTGGGCGATCTTCGCGTAACCGCCATTAACGGTTCAACGCTCGCTGATAAAGTCAAGTGGGCCCCACCAAAGATTGATTTAGACCCTTCGAGAGCTCATTTTAAGTATTCGGGTGTCTCAGATTTGGCGAGACACAAGTAAGTGTCTCGCTAGTCGCGAGACACATCAAAGTGTCTCGCTAGTCGCGAGACACATCAAAGTGTCTCGCTAGTCGCGAGACACATCAAAGTGTCTCGCTAGTCGCGAGACACATCAAAGTGTCTCGCTAGTCGCGAGACACATCAAAGTGTCTCGCTAGTGGCGAGGCACACATAAGTGTCTCGCGATCAGAAGCGACACAATCTTCCCCTGTTGGGCTTCTTGAGATTTCGACGACGCTGTCCTTCGATCTTCTCATGATTTAGTCATATTTGAGGTTCTTTAGCAATTTTGATGCCTACACCCGCCAAACAAAGAGATAAGCTCGCCAAGACGAGGTCGTTCGCCGTTGAGCTCTCCTGAGCTCAAAGCCGCTGTCTAACAAGTCACTTCGCTGTGGTCATGCTTTCAAGAGCTCGCCACAAGAGCCTAAGAGCCGCCTTAGCCGAATCCGGCCACCGAGGTCGCCGAGTGAACTCGCCGCAAGAGCTCGCGCCGCCGCCCACACGAGGTTCGCCCACAACAGCTGGTTTGACGAGGCTCGCCCACAACAGCTGGTTTGACGAGGCTCGCCCACAACAGCTGGTTTGACGAGGTTCGCCAAGCGCTGAAGCTCCGCCAACCGAGGTTCGCCACGCAGCGAATCTCGACATTAAACCGAGGCTAGACCGTGCAAGCTTCAAAGCCAGACTTGCTCAAGAGGCGACTCGACTCAATAATGCAGGTTCGCATGTAGAGCGGAGTTCGATCTCAACACGAGGTTCGCCCACAATGCTGGTTTGACGAGGCTCGCCCACAACAGCTGGTTTGATGAGGTTCGCCCACAACAGCTGGTTTGACGAGGCTCGCCCACAACAAAGGGTTTGACGAGGCTCGCCCACAATGCTGGTTTGACGAGGCTCGCCCACAACAGCTGGTTTGACGAGGTCGCCCCACGCCATGAGCTCGCCCACATGAGTCCAACGCCGCCATCGGGCCAACCCCGCTCAGGCGCCAAGCACGCCAGCAGGGGTTCGCCGACAACGAGCCAACTCACACTTCGAGGGTCCACCCGCCCCCGCTTTGTTCAAGAAGCCGCCTCAACAGCTAGAACAACTTCTAAGCTCAGCTTACCGCCGACCGAACGGTGCCAACGGCGATTTGGAGAAGTGGGCCCACCCACTTTTCACGCCATGGGTGATGATGAGACAAGGCTCTCATCACCCCTATAGCGTCACATCCCGCAGCCTAGAGGACATGGCGCTCTCACCTATTAGTGGTCACATCCCACGAGTCAAGGAGGACCAAGCATTTATCAAAGCCCGCCTAATTAGGAGAACTCGCCATGCAAGTTCAACTCTACCAGACGCTTCGCCGCCACGAACCAAGCTCGCCTCAAGAAGAGGCCCGCCAGCTGACTCGCCCCAGAACTCGCCGCAAGCTCGCCTCGAAAGCACTCGAAGGCTCACCGCTACCCACTCGCGACATCCTGGGTTATGATAAGGCATGGTCCTCATTACCTCATCAGTGGTCACATCCCACAGTTAGAGAAGAGTATGGTGCCCCTTAACTGTCAGTGGTCATATCCCACAAATCAAGGAAGGGGCCATGCCTCTCCTTGCCTATTTATAAGCCACCATCTCCACACGAGAGGGGCCGGCAACCAGGTTGTAAGAAACCGCCACTGAGAAGAAAGAGCAAGCAGAAGAGTTACTCTCTTGCTCCCTCAACTCGCCTGAGCAAAGGCTTGATTGTTGAAGTAGGCTCCATCTCAACCCTCGATTTGAGGCTCTCGAGCTCTTTGCAAACTCTTGCATAGCAGCCCCGCCCAAGCAAGCTCGGTAGAACCGAACTCAACCGGCCGAGTTTCTATCGTCGAAGCCCGACCGCGACGCCGATCGGATCGTCCAAGGGAAGCAAACTCGATTCGAGCATCGAGGGAGGCGTCCTACCGCTACCGACGAACCCACGTTAAACAAGAAGGGCCTTCCCTTCGCTTCTGTTGTAAAAAGACCTATTCTTGATTTGTAAACAAGCAATTCAAACAATACAAATCCGAGAGGAGATTTTTACACCAAACAATAAGTGGATAGGATAGCCTGCAGGAGGTGAAGGGATATCCGCCCCAAAATAACATTATGTGCCGACTTGAAGTCCATTACTACAAATTGGACGTTAACAGTCGACTGGCAGGGGGGACGTCCAACCGTTAAGGGGAGAGTGATCAATCCTTCCGGCAGTTGAGAGTGCCCTGTGAAGCCAATAAGGGGACCCAGAGACGGCAGCAACCTTGCTTTGTCAATGCCCATGCGGTCGAACGCATCTAAAAATAAGATGTCAACAGAGCTCCCTGTGTCTATCATGATTCTCTTCACCTTGAAGCCATCAATGTCGGCAGAGATGACAATGGGATCGTCATGGGGCGTCTCGACGCCTTCCAAGTCGGCATCACTGAAAGAGATGGACATATCCAGCCGCAGCTTTTTGTCACAACTATTCACTCGTAGAGGATGCTTAGCGTATCTCTTGCGAGCGTTATTAGATTCTCCTCCGAGAGTGGGACCACCACTGATGGTGTTGATGACGCCTCGGCTACCTTGCCCGACTTCTTTTTAGTTCGAGCCGGGTCGCGGTCGAGGCGATCGGGAGCGAGACCTCCGGTCATCTCGCTTTGGAGGTGGATCCCTCTTAACCAAATTCTTCAAAAATCCCCTCGATATAAGGTCTTCAATGTCCCTTTGGAGGACTCGGCAGTCTCTAGTATCGTGACCATGGTCTCTATGATACCGACAATATTGTCGTGTATCCCTCCTCCTCGGATCTGATCTCATCTGTGGTGGCAGCGAGGTAAGAAGTCCCTCCTTTTGGGGCTTATCAAGGGCCCCTGAGAGAGATGTGTTTATGATGGGAAATAAATGATTACCTCCTAGAGTTGCAAGTATATAACCTTTATCAAGTTATAGTATAAAAGATTATCGATCCCACGAGGAACGGGAAGTAGGAAGAGTTTTGTTTAAGTTTTGGTTCTCCAATTATGCGCATGACAATTAGGAGTTATTCAAATAAAATGAAAGTGGTCATGATGAGGTTAGAGAGTGAGTTGTGGATTATGTGCAAAATAAATGAAACGAGGAAGAAAATGTGTTGTGGAGAGATTGAGATTGTGAAGGTGAATGAGTGAAATTAAAGGCAAAATAAAAGTGAGAAAATGGGGAGATTAGAGAATGAAAACGGATGTACGCGAATAAACCAAAATGAGGATGAGAGAATGTGAGAAGTAAAAAGGAAAAGAAATCAAGAGAGGAGAAAGACAATTAAAGAAAAATAAATAAATGAAAAACAAGGATAAGTGCAAAATCAAGAATGTAAAGTATGGAGGGTTAGTTAAAGATATGAGGAATCTAGAGCAGATCCACTTAGCTTATCTCAATCTCACATGAATGAGTTGGATTTGTTAGCTAGTTTCAAACAATCTCTAGGGATCCCACAAGTATTAGCTCCATACTTAGAAAAGGGGTAATTCCCTAGAGGGTTCTAGCCTCAAGGTGAATTAAAGGAAAGAAAAATCTATTCTAGAAAGTAAATACAAGAATTAAATACATTGCATGAAAGTAAATTGCATGAAAGTAAATTGCATGAAATTAAATTGCATGAAAGTAAATCTAAGCTACAAAGCAATTAAATGAACAAGAAAGAAAAAGAAGAAATAAAAGAAAAACCAACAACTCCTGATCTTAATCTAATCCTCCTTTTGGTCCTTGGATTAGAAGAAGAGAAAGGAAATTGAATGGGTGAAAAATTTCATTTATTGTGTAACAAAAGTTACAATTTTTGGAAGGTCTTCTCAATTAAGAGTAACCCTCCTCTGCAAATGGAGTTTTTACAAAATATTTCACAATCTCAAGCCCTCACTCTACCCCTCTATTTATAGATAATAAGAATCTCTCACAACCTTTGGATTTGCCTTGGCCCCCAAGTAACACTCACAACTATAGGATTTAGGTTAGCTCCTAAACAACCCTCATAGCCATAGGATCTCTCCAAATAATCTAGACCATTGATTTAATCCTTGAGAGATGGGCTTTATGGGCTTTATTTCTTTTGTATTTAATTCTTTTAAGACTCTTGGGCTTCTCTTAAATGCTCTTGGGCTTCTTAGAATTTAACTTGGCCTTCAAATAATTGAATGTATATCACTTAAATTCGGATTTCTATCATAACCCGCTGCTGCTGATGAAATTTTGAGAATCTGGTAATTTGGATGGTTCCGTCTTGTCGAGATAGGCGATTTTCATATATAATATGTTGAATTCTGCTTCCCGGATTGAGAGATATCGCATTTTCTTTGCGGTTGACCATCCTGAGCACGAATTTGACTTTATTTTTTCTATATTTGATTTGATTCTCACTTGTAAGCCAAGTTATTAATAATTCTGATCAAGAAAGTGATGTGTGTTGAGATTTTGCTTCTAAACTTAGTCGTGGGCTTTAGATTTAGGCATTCTGGGCTTCATTAGAGATCTTTTGGGCTTAAAATAATCTTCATTTGGGCTCTTACTCAATAATACTCCATTAGCCTGCAAATTAAGATAAAACAGCTTATTAGGGATATTTATTCATATAAAATAGGTAATGAGGGTATAAATTTGTAATTAAAATGTGATAATCAAATACCCCACACCTAAACTTTTGCTAGTCCTCTAGCAAAGAAAAATAAAAAGAAAACCTAACTCACTTTCTAGAATCGCGGTTGTATTTAGCGATATAACAAGCCTTTAAACCCCTAGGTTACCCTAGTGGACGAAGTTATAGTCTCGTGAGGGTTTGTAGTGAATATACCCACAAAATTCAGTCAACTTGCCAATTTAAAGAAGTTAATGAAATAATTAATTCATTTAATATATTCAACCATTCCAAATAAAGTTGGTTAATACTCAAAAACATTTTTATCATAACTCCAATGTAATTTTCTTAAGAAAATCCTTCCATTATAGTTATACAAAATCAAGTTTAACTCAAAATTTTAATTTAAAAATTTTGAAAAGAACATGCTAACTCTTTGTTTTAAACAAACTTCAAGTCTTTTAATCCATTTAATTCATTAAGAACATATACAAATATAACTATATATAAAAACATGGTTAGTATGATTTTTCTTTAAATTTTTTTTACTCTTTATTCCTTGGTGATTTTGTTCTTTTAATCGGCTTTCTAAGTGACCATTTAGCGAAGTTTTGGCCAATGAATCCCAACCCAATTGGACTTAGGTCATTAAGCATAGAAATACTCCTCTGCTTAATTACTCACCAACTTAGGCTTAGTAAAATATAACCACCAATGATTTTAAGACAAATTTTTCTTCTTTTGTTAAGTTAGTATAATATATATATATATATATATATATATATATATATATATATATATATATATATATATATATATATATATATATATATATATATATATATATATATATATACATTCTGAATAATATTTGATCAAGACAACTTGAAAAATTATTTTCAACTCTAAGTTAGGCATGCAAAAATTTCATTACTTTAATTAAAAATCTAAATTAAAACTTAAGTAAAGTATACTACTTTGAAAATCATTTCTTAAGAAATTTATTTGGAGTTATCATAAAAGGTAAACTTGAGTATAGAACTAACTAAGGATTAGAAGACTTAAATTCTATCAAATAGATCAATTATTAATCAACTCTATTAAGTTGGCAAGTGACTTTTTTTATGAAAAGAGGAAAAATGATATAAAAAGAAAAAAATGGTAAGAAAAAGAGGAAAAATGACTAAGATAAAGAGCAAAATGACTAATTCCCACCCCCACACCTAAATTTTGCATTGTCCTCAATGCAAATTCTATTATGCACAAAGTAAAACAGATAATAATTGAAGCACTTACATTTGTTGGCTAGCTTCAACAATGATAAAAATTCTGTAAATACCTTCAAGATAAGGGGGTGAAGCCAAAAATTTATTCTCTTTTTTTGAAATAAAGAACAACAAGAAACTCTCACATGAGAGAAGAATAAATTCTTTTATTATTATGAGACAAAAATAAAAATGTAGAATAAAAGATGAAACATGAGAAGCTCACATTCTACATTAAATCCTACCTTATTGCTGAAAATTCTACCCCGAAATTTAAAGAATTTCAATATGATATAATCAATGATGTTCTCATATTCTAAAAATTCTAAAGTTTTCAATGATTTTTGCAAAGAAATAAAGGTAGATATTATTGGTGTTATGCATTTTGAACTTAGATATTTGATTAATGAAAATTTGGCATTTTGATTCTTTGTTTCAAAACCTAAGCTCATCGTAAAAGAGTTCTTCAAAAGTTAAATTACAAATGCATGTATTTGACACGTTTCCTTGTTCTCAAAAATCAAACCCGAGGTCGCTAAAATTTGTACTCCTCACCAAAAATTTCCTCAAAACTCGTGTCGATTCATTCTCGACTTCGTTGAAATTTCTTGGATGTAATTGATTTCAAAGCCCGATTATCAATATTATTTCTGGATTGAAAATATTAAGTTCAGCAATGATTCCCAAAGACGCCTTCATGTGACCAGTTCTACAGCTTGATGAGAGCATTAGAAGTGGCTAAGAACGGTCTTTCTAAGATCACGGTATCGTCCTTTGGGATTGGAAGCGGGTTGCGTTTCGGGACTCTGAAATCAACAGGAAAAATAAAGTCTCCAACCTTTATCAATACATCTGTTATTTCACTCATAGGGACCTTAATGATCTATCGCCTAATCAAGTGTGCATCTAGTTGGCTTGAGTTCCCCGACACCTAGTTGTTGGTAGATTGAATACGGAAGCAAGTTGACACTGGCCCCTAAGTCTAAAAGTGCCTTATCGATACGAGTATTACCAATGATACATGAGATGGTAGGACAACCTGGATCCTTATGTTTCAATGGTACAGACTTTGAGAGGACTTCACTGATATTGGCGGCGAGAAAGACTTTCTTTGGAACATTTATTTGCCTCTTTTTGGTACATAATTCCTTTAAAATTTTGGCATAAGAAGGAATTTGTTCAATGACATCTAAAAGAGGAATGTTGACCTTAACTTGCTTGAAAGTCTCTAGAATTTTCTCCTCCTGAGAGGAGTGCTTCCTAGGCCTGAGTCTATCCGGGTAAGGAGCAACTGGTTTAAATTGATCAAAATTAGACTCTGGTTCTGGTTCAAGTTCTGGGTCATCAGAAGGGTGTGATTTCTGAGTGGAGATATCAGAAGGAGAGAGAATTTGTTCTGGTTCAAGGGTTTCACTTAGAGGCATTCTAACCTGATTATCGACCTGTCTACCTGACCGTAGTGAATGGATTGCATTCACTTCACTTGGTAGGTTGAACTTGATCCGTGTCCTTCGGGTTGGGCACGGTTGACTCTAAAAGTTTCTTTCTCTCTCTCACTCATGGCATTAGCTAGTTGACCAAGTTGGGTTTCTAACCTAGCTATGGCTTGAGTGTTGGAAGTGAGGATTTGCCCGGTTGATTGTATGAAAGAATTCAACGGTTTGATGTTTGAGTCAATAAGTTCGTGGTCTGTAAAGGTTTTAATCAAAGTTTCTAGACCCTTTTCCGCAACATTAAGACGCTTATCATGATCGCAATTTGAGGAGTGTGATTTGCGATTGGTGATGAGGAGACCGATTTTGAAATGACAGATTTGGTTGTTGAAAATTGAGAGGAACCGCATTGCCCCTAGAGAATTGTTGGGTTGAAGAGGAGTGAAATTTTGATTTTCTGAGTAGTTTCCGGTTCCATGCAAAATTTGGATGATTTCTCCAACCCGATTATAGGTTAGAGAAAATGGATCATTCACCGGACCGGAATGCGCCGCTTATCCGACCTAGTGGTCGACGGATCCTAAAAGAGGACATTCCTCCAAACATGAGATGGAGACAGACAGCTATGACAACCCGAGGCGTAAACTTGGTTGATTTGAGCCGAGCTCGCTTTTTGACTTCTAAAGCTTCTAACCCACGCATGATTGTAGCCATCTTTGCTTCAGAGGCTATGTTCGCTTCTAAGGAAATACCACCGGTTTTGGGTTGGAAACCGATGAAACACGGTCATCACAATGTTCCCACTACATGGTTTTCTGATAAACTCTCTAAAAGTCCCAAGCTTCATCGGCATTTTTCTTCATGAAATCCCTTGACACATTGACTCTAAGGAAGTTTTGAAGAATAATCCAATCCTTCATAAATGATTTGGCATAATCGCCACTTTTCAAGACCATGGTGAGGACATTGGATAAGAAGATGTTTAAATTTGTCAAAATACTTCCAAAAAGGTTCACCCGGGACAATTTTAAAATTTTGAATGCTGTTTCTAAGCTTGACTATTTTGTGGATAGGAAAGAATTTTTTCAGAAAAACTTTTACAAATTCACCCCAAGTTGAGATGAAATCTGTGGGTAAGCTATACAGCCATTTTTTGGCTTTGTCCTTAAGGGCAAATGGAATAAATCGGAGTTTGATCGCATCTTCAGTTAAGTCCCTCATCTTGATCATGAGGCAAACTTCTTCAAATTCGGAGATGAAAATGTAAGTGTCTTCGGTTTCTACTCCTAGAAATTTGGGAAGCATATTAATAAAATGCGGTCTAAGTTCAAAATTTGCTCCATTGACCTCGGGGAGTTTTATGCAAGAGGGGATTGCATTTCTAGTGGGGTAACAAACATCTTGAAGAACAGGTGGTTGGTATTGGCCATTTCGTTTGGTTCAAGAGATGGATCAAAACGAATTAAACGGTTTGTATTATCCTTAACCCAAGTTTGCATACACCAAAATCAATTTTTTTTATTTTTTTATTTGAAAAAGGACAAGAGAAAAAGTTAAGAAGATGATGAGAAAAAAAAAAGAAAAAGAAAAACTAACTAAAACCAAATCAAGGCAATCACTTTTCAATCACCCTAACTCTAGGGTTAAGCCTAAACTTGACTTAGACCAGCTCCTAACCAAAAATTCCCTTAATGAAAAGATCAAAGTTTACTCAGGTAATTAGCCAGGTAAGGATAGTACTAGAGGGAGATCAAAGATCAATTAAGTACCTCTTTCCTTGCGGAGCGCCTTACGCAACCCCTAAACCTTGCCTTAGACACCAATTAATCCAGATAAACTTGGACCAGTTCACTTAATGATTTCTTGTTCCTTAATGAGCTCGAATCCTTAGGGGCCAATGTCTAATCAAATTTTAAGAGGCTTGGGTAAGTGTAGTGAGGAATTAGTGATTTTTGGGCTAAGGAAAGGGTGATGAAATCCCTCACCTTATCTTGATTAATGGGTTTTGCCCTTAAGATATTTTCAAGTGTGTGCCAAATCAAGATGCTCAAATCACTTGGTGAATTCCTACTATTATATGAAATGCAACCCTAGGAATTAAAAGCAACTAAAAAGGATGCAAAAATAAAAATCTTTTTATTTTTTATTATGGTCGACAATCAAAGAAATGAAGTTTATTAGGGTCGACAAGGGTAAAAATCTTTATTTTTATTTTTATTTTTTAATTTTTTTTATCCTAATTGTCTCTAATGTGAATGAACTATCTAAAGGATGGAATTGAGAATACTAGAAAGAAGAGTTACCCACGCAATCGCTATCCAAAGCCTCGTTGGAGACAATTCTTCAATCTTGAGTCTTCAACTCTTGATCTTCAAGCTCCAAGTTCCTACACAAAAGAAAACACACAAAATAAGAAATCAAAGTCAATAAAAATCCTACTTATGCACCGTCCCCGGCAACGGCGCCAAAATTTTGATGGGAAATAAATGATTACCTCCTACGAGGAACGGGAAGTAGGAAGAGTTTTGTTCAAGTTTTGGTTCTCCAATTATGCGCGTGACAATTAGGAGTTATTCAAATAAAATGAAAGTAAAAAATGGTGAAAATGGTTCGTGAGAGATAAGAGAGAGTGGATTGTGGATTATGTGCAATAAAACGAGGAAGAAAATGTGTTGTGGAGAGATTGAGATTGTGAAGGTGAATGAGTGAAATTAAAGGCAAAATGAAAGTGAGAAAATGGGGAGATTAGAGAATGAAACGGATGTAATGCATACACCAAAATCAATTTTTTTTTTTTATTTGAAAAGGACAAGAGAAAAAGTTAAGAAGATGATGAGAAAAAAAAAAGAAAAAGAAAAACTAACTAAAACCAAATCAAGGCAATCACTTTTCAATCACCCTAACTCTAGGGTTAAGCCTAAACTTGACTTAGACCACTCCTAACCAAAAATTCCCTTAATGAAAAGATCAAAGTTTACTCGTAATTAGCCGTAAGGATAGTACTAGAGGGAGATCAAAGATCAATTAAGTACCTCTTTCCTCATGAGCTTTACGCAACCCCTAAACCTTGCCTTAGACACCAATTAATCCAGATAAACTTGGACCAGCCACTTAATGATTTCTTGTTCCTTAATGAGCTCGAATCCTTAGGGGCCAATGTCTAATCAAATTTTAAGAGGCTTGGGTAAGTGTAGTGAGGAATTAGTGATTTTGGGCTAAGGAAAGGGTGATGAAATCCCTCACCTTATCTTGATTAATGGGTTTTGCCCTTAAGATATTTTCAAGTGTGCCAAATCAAGATGCTCAAATCACTTGGTGAATTCCTACTATTATATGAAATGCAACCCTAGGAATTAAAAGCAACTAAAAGGATGCAAAAATAAAAATCTTTTTATTTTTTATTATGGTCGACAATCAAAGAAATGAAGTTTATTAGGGTCGACAAGGGTAAAAATCTTTATTTTTATTTTTATTTTTAATTTTTTATCCTAATTGTCTCTAATGTGAATGAACTATCTAAAGGATGGAATTGAGAATACTAGAAAGAAGAGTTACCCACGCAATCGCTATCCAAAGCCTCGTTGGAGACAATTCTTCAATCTTGAGTCTTCAACTCTTGATCTTCAAGCTCCAAGTTCCTACACAAAAGAAAACACACAAAATAAGAAATCAAAGTCAATAAAATCCTACTTATGCACCGTCACCGAACTACCAAAATTTTGATGGGAAATAAATGATTACCTCCTACGAGGAACGGGAAGTAGGAAGAGTTTTGTTCAAGTTTTGGTTCTCCAATTATGCGCGTGACAATTAGGAGTTATTCAAATAAAATGAAAGTAAAAAATGGTGAAAATGGTTCGTGAGAGATAAGAGAGAGTGGATTGTGGATTATGTGCAATAAAACGAGGAAGAAAATGTGTTGTGGAGAGATTGAGATTGTGAAGGTGAATGAGTGAAATTAAAGGCAAAATGAAAGTGAGAAAATGGGGAGATTAGAGAATGAAAACGGATGTACGCGAATAAACCAAAATGAGGATGAGAGAATATGAGAAGTAAAAAGGAAAAGAAATCAAGAGAGGAGAAAGACAATTAAAGAAAAATAAATAAATGTAAAACAAGGATAAGTGCAAAATCAAGAATGTAAAATATGGAGGGTTAGTTAAAGATATGAGGAATCTAGAGTAGATCCACTTAGCTTATCTCAATCTCACATGAATGAGTTGGATTTGTTAGCTAGTTTCAAACAATCTCTAGGGATCCCACCAATATTAGCTCCACACTTAGAAAAGGGTAATTCCCTAGAGGGTTCTAGCCTCAAGGTGAATTAAAGAAAAGAAAAATCTATACTAGAAAGTAAATACAAGAATTAAAGACATTGCATGAAAGTAAATTGTAAGGAATTAAATTGCATGAAAGTAAATCTAAGCTACAAAGCATATAAATGAACAAGAAATGAAAAAGAAATGTAAAAGAAATAAAATAGAAACCAACAACTCCTCGATCTTAATCTAATCCTCCTTTGGTCCTTGGATTAGAAGAAGAGAAAGGAAATTGAAGGTGAAAAATTTCATTTATTGTGTAACAAAAGTTACAATTTTGGAAGGTCTTCTCAATTAAGAGTAACCCTCCTCTCCAAATGGAGTTTTACAAAATATTTCACAATCTCAAGCCCTCACTCTACCCTCTATTTATAGATAACAAGAATCTCTCACAACCTTTGGATTTGCCTTGGCCCCCAAGTAACACTCACAACCATAGGATTTAGGTTAGCCCCTAAACAACCCTCATAGCTATAGGATCTCTCCAAATAATCTAGACCATTGATTTAATCCTTGAGAGATGGGCTTTGTGGGCTTTATTTCTTTTGTATTTAATTCCTTTAAGACTCTTGGGCTTCTCTTAAATGCTCTTGGGCTTCTTAGAATTTAACTTAGCCTTCAAATAATTGAATATATATCACTTATATTCGGATTTCTATCATAACCCGCTGCTGCTGATGAAATTTTGAGAAACTGGTAATTTGGATGGCTCCGTCTCGTCGAGATAGGCGA
This sequence comes from Asparagus setaceus, assembly GCA_012295165.1. Lineage (NCBI taxonomy): Eukaryota > Viridiplantae > Streptophyta > Magnoliopsida > Asparagales > Asparagaceae > Asparagus > Asparagus setaceus. The sequence continues at coordinate 73,823,212 of CM022706.1, forward strand.
TTTTCATATATAATATGTTGAATTCTGCTTCCCGGATTGAGAGATATCGCATTTTCTTTACGGTTGACCATCCTGAGCACGAATTTGACTTTATTTTTTCCATATTTGATTTGATTCTCACTTGTAAGCCAAGTTATTAATAATTCTGATCAAGAAAGTGATGTGTGTTGAGATTTTACTTCTAAACTTAGTCGTGGGCTTTAGATTTAGGCATTCTGGGCTTCATTAGAGATCTTTTGGGCTTGAAATAATCTTCATTTGGGCTCTTATTCAATAATACTCCATTAGCCTGCAAATTAAGATAAAAACAGTTATTAGCAGGATATTTATTCATGTAAAATAGGTAATAAGGGTATAAATTTGTAATTAAAATGTGATAATCAGTTTAGGACTGTGAAGACTGTAGGAGAGTCGTTTGCTCTCATGTCGCCCCTCCTGTCGAACCGACCGCTACGATTGTTTGTCTTAGGGAAGGAGTTCCTTTGAACATTGCTGGGCTCTTCTCTTCAAGGTGGATTTTGGTTCGGCTTGGTTGGTGAGGCGGCCGGAGTCATAGCTGGGGTAACGGAAGGAGTCGGTTGAATTGGTGGGGGAGTCATTGAGCCGCTATGGGCGAGGCTCCGGACAAATGGTTCGCTTATTCGGCCGCTTCGATGCAATCTTGTAAGTTTCGGCTTCTTCCATGTTCATGTAAGCATGAGCCTTAGCCATCAAGTGCTCATAACTTCTGATTGGTTTCTTGGCGAGAGACTTGGACAAATCTTCGGGCCGTAATCCTGCCACTAGAGCCGCCATGGCGACTCGACTTCCTGGGTCTTCAACTTCTAACCTCTTCAACTGGAATCTCTTTATGTAGGCTCTGAGGTCTTCGTCCGGCTCCTGCTTGGTTTGAATGAGTACATGGGGCGGCAGCTTGGGCTTGGAGTCGGCCAGAAAGTAATGAATAAATTTTCGGCTGAGTTCCTCAAAGCTGCCTATAGACTTCTTCTCCAAAGCATTCCACCAAAGCTTAGCACTTCCTGTCAAAGTGACTAGGAAGCAACGGCAGATGGTCTCCTCCGGTGCATGCATCAAGATCATGGTGTCATAATAATTCTGCACATGTTTTGTCGGGTCTTTCTCCCCACCGTACTTGTCTATTGTGGGCATCTTGAATTTTTCAACAGGTGCCTTCATAATAGAGTCGGTGAAGGGGGTATTTCCTCCAATGGTGTCGATAACAAGCCGATATGCTTGATCATAACCGCCTATCGGTTGATGGGCTGAGGGAGCTGGGGCCACCTGTCTGGTGTGAGGTCTTGAAGCTTCGATATTTGGTTCCTTCTCATGACAACTGGGACCAGGGCTCTCATCAGTAACATCATAGATTTGAGGATGGCGTCTTGGGTTAGCGCGCAGGGTAGGCTACATCTGCAGCGGTTGAGAGGTGCGCTCTTGTTGTTCTCTTCTTAGCCTATTGATGAGAGGAGTTTCAGGCAATGGTACATGCTGCACAGCAAGCCGTTGAGCACCGTGAGTGGTAGAGTTACGGCTAGCGGAAGGCTGGGCTGCAGGCGAAGTGGTTAGAGGATCGTTTCTTTAGTTGATCTCTAGCATATCACTTGTTTGTTGAATCCCTATAGAGGACTATTTATTTGGTTGATCCCTAGTGAGAATCATATGTTTGGTGGATCTGTAGAGAGGATTGTTTGTTTGGTGGATCCTTGGAGAGGATCGTTTGTTTAGTTGATTCATGGAGAGAATTGTTTGTTTGGTTGGTCCCTAAAGATGACATTTTCCTTGGTAGATCCCTAAAGAGATTGTTTTATTTGGTCGATTTGTGAAGAATATCGATGTATCACATTTGGTGATTTTGGTTGAGGTTGTTCATGGTGGAAGTCATTCAAGTAGAAAGACTAGAAGATGAAGACTACTCCGACGAGAAAGGTCACACGGAAGATTTCAGCCTTTTAACGGAAGATTTCAACATTTTAAGTCCTACCACAAGTTGGAGTGAGTGCATCTTATTTGTAACAAGCTGGACATGTATGTTATACATGCACCAGCTGAAGGAGGAGTGTTAGAAGTAATGAATGAAATAATAATATTATGCAAGGTATATTAGAAGTATACATTAGAGATTTGGTCATTGCGAGATATTAGGAATGTAATTAAGAGGATAATTATGATTAGGTAATTGTGTCACACTAACTATATACAAAACTTCTCGTTATTGTATCCACATATAAAGGGGAGTAATTGTAGCTTTTGAGATATGAATGAGAATGTACAATTTTCTATTGTTTAGCTGTTATAAAACAAGAAGGATTGTAAGTTAAGTACACTGATCTAAGGGTCCTTGTATTTAGAATCCCGTCTATTGGAAGTTTATTTTACTAGTTGCATCTATGATCTGTCACACCCTATGTGATGTTGCACTTAGTTCATGCGACGGTTAACTCTCTGTGCCACCCGGTTAATTATTTATGGCACAAAGTTAATTCTTTGCAATGTGAAATTCAAATATATTCTAGTCGTAGGAATATGGATACCATGGATAGCCAATAAAATAAACAGTACACGTTTTGTTATTGATTCTTATCTATATCTAATTTTTCGTAAGATAAATCATCTCAATAAAAAAATGACTTGGGCATAGATAACATTATGAAAGGTTAGGATAATTGACACATGTCGTGTTTCTGCAATACCTATTTTGGAGAAGGCAGATAAGTAAGAATGATTGACACATATCATGTTTTGGCAACAGTGATAATGGATACGAATCCTATAAAATTGTTCTGCACTATGTGGGCCCGCCTGAACTGTTGATATCTTATGAAGAGGGGCATTTTGATATTTTACTATCGCTATAGGGCACTGATCGCAACTTGGTGCGACATTGTGATAGAAAACACACTCAACAATAATTACTTTATTATCACATAGATGCTACGTAAAGTGGGTCTATTTTTGCATATTTTCACTTTTCACTTCTCTAATTTAATCCATCGTTTGAGATAGGGGTGAGCAAACGGTCGGTTGGCCGGTTTTAACCACTTCTTATTCAAGTCGAATGCTAACCGATCAAGGGACCAAACTGAACCGAACCGGGTTATTTCGGTCCGGTTCAGCCGGTTTTTTAGTTGTTATAGGCTCCGTCTCCAAGGGGTTGCATCACTGTGAGCGAACAGTATTACCATTGCGGCAATAGGAAGAACATAGCCAAAAGAGATTTAAGAAAATGGAGATTAAAAAAGAAGAGGAGAAAGAAGATGACCATGGCGTTTGAGAAAGAAAAATGCCATGGTGCTTTGGAGTTGGTATTTGGAAAGGAATGAAGGTGGGACCCATGACTATCTTTCCCTATTTGATGAGAGCTTGGGAGGTGGGACCCGTGACTCTCTATTTCCCCATTTGATTACAGCTTGCAACTAGTTGGTAAGAGATAACTTTGGAAATTTAAATGGGTGCATTAGGAAGGGTCCACAGTGTGTTGAGAAGAGGTGTTATTGTGGACCTTTAATTGGATGCATCGGATGGGCCACAAAGTAATTGGGTTATGGAGTATTTTTGTGGGATGTTCATGAAAGTCGGTCGGTTCAGTTTAGACCGTTTTACAAATAGTAAACCCGACCCAAACCGAAAACAAAATAAAAACCGAACCGAACCGCTTAAAATCGGGTGCGTCCGTCGGTTTAATCGGTTCGGGTCATATTTTGCTCAGCCCTTGTTGGAGACTGGGGTATTGTAAAGGAATCGCACATGGGCCGGGTGCAAATCGTATTATGAGGACATTTGCCATGGGATATTGGATACGGGCCGATTGCAAATCGGATCAGAAGGCAGTCCAGTCCACCCACTGATACATTACTTTCCGCTATTTTCACCCGCATACAATTTATTAGTTAGATTTCAATCGATGTTTAAAAAAAGCCATAGGGCTTGTTTGGCAACTCACCCATTAACTTGGGGCTAAAATACCAGATTGGCATTTTAAATCGACCCTAAATGACAATAGAGCATTTTAAATAGCTCCGACTACAATAAGGCCTCATAATTGTTTAAAAGTGACAATAAGACCCATATTTTCACCGGACTCCGGCGAACTCCCCTCTCTCCTCCCTTCAAGCTCCCCACACCTCCATGGCTGACCTCCCCTCTCCCTCTCCCTCCCTGAACCCAAACCTATCAAACCCAACAACCAAAAACCTCTCGCCTTCACCCTCAACCTCTTCAACTCCTCCCTCGGAAGCTCCAACTCCGCCTCACGCCAAGCCATGAGAAAGATAGTCCACAACATCAAAAACCTCAGTAAAGCCAAACCCGAACCCCAACGAGAATTAGTTCAACAAGTCTTAGAGTTCAGAGAAGAGGAGAGTGTGAATGTGCCGTGGACGAGGGTGGAGGAGAGAATGGTGTTCAGGAGAAAGAAGGAGAGAGTGGCGACGAGGGCGGAGTTAAAGAGGTTGAGGGTGAAGGCGAGATGTTTTTGATTGTTGGGTTTGATCGGTTTGGATTCGTGGAGGGAGAGGGAGAGGGAGAGGGAGAGGGAGAGGGAGAGGGAGAGGGAGAGGGAGAGGGAGAGGAGAGGAGAGTTGAGTCCCATGAAAATACGGCCTTATTATCACTTTGAACAATTATGGTATTGTCGGGCTATTTAAAATGCTCTATTGTCATTTAGGATCGATTTAAAATGTCAATATGGTATTTTAGCCATTAACTTGGATAAGTCCATTAACTTGAATAAGAGTCTAAAATATATTTGGCAAAAACATGTGCAAGCTTGGACTAATTCTTTTTAATTTGAAAAAAAAGACCATTATCTAAATTATCTTTAGATCACTCCTAACTTGTTCAATCCTAGCCTAATTAACACCTTAACCGGATTAGTATCAAAGTTGCCAAACACACCCATAGAGAGGCAACAAAAGTGATCGCAGGAAAACCCTAACTCTAATCTCCACCTTGTGAGCGTAAGCAGAGAGAGACGAAAGATGACGGAGTACGAAGAGAGATACAAAGGGAACGGAGACGGCTACGCCAACAACAACGACGACGAAGCCGCTTCTCCTCCTCTTCATCAGAGAAGCAGCGGATTCGATGACACGAGCGATTCTAGATCTCAGGTGCAATTCTCCGTAAATCTATTCAATTTCTTGTGTTTTCCCCTTAAATGGAAGAAAGATTTAAAGAATTTGCTAATTCAATGGGAATCTAGGGTTTGGTGTAGTTTAGTTTCAATTGGTATTCGAAGGCAGTGAAATTTTGGAATTTGGATTGTTTAAAGTAGTTTACTCTGATAATTTTGAAGCACATCATGGATTTTCTGGTGCCATGTATTCTTGACATTTTGAAGGAAAATTGCAATAAATTGGTGGAAAATTGGTATTTAATCTAGGGCATTTTCTCCCTTTATTTGAAGAAAATTTTAACACTTTGATTGGTTTTAAGGTATATTTGAAGGTAGTTAAGGGTCTGTCAGGTTTTATGTGATGCCATACTCATGTTTTAGAATTCACTTGTAAAAATTTGAAGGTCTTTTAGGGTTTCCTCAGTTATTTTATTTTTATTAAAAAGTATGTTTGTGAAAGGTTGGATTTAAAGTAGTTTACTCTGATAAATTTAAAGATTTTAATAAAGTTTCCGGTGCCATATATTACTTGACAATTTCAAGGGAAATTGCATAAATTGCTCCAAAATTGGTATTGCTGCAAAGTTGTTATTTTAGTATTAAAAATTGTTACATAGTTACGGATCTTGAATGTTTTTAAGGATTATTAAGGTTCAAATGCTAGATTAAATGAAAATTATATATTGGATGTATGAAAATCCTTGTCATTGGGGAATTTGGTATAGGGTAGGTCATATATATGCATACATGTACATAGATAATACGCGCATGCGCGTGTGTGTATATATGAAGTAATAAAAAGTTAGTTGTCTTAATAAGGTTTTTGAAATTTACAGTTGATGACTAGTGGTTGAATATTTGGAGTACCTTTTGGGCTTCTGTTCATAAGCGTTGCATTTTGGTTGATTATATATATATATATATATATATATATATATATATATATATATATATATATATATATATATATATATATATATATAGACATGATAAACCTTCACCAGTATATATATATATATATATATATATATATATATATATACTGGTGAAGGTTTATCATGTCTTTGAAAAGTTCCTCTCTGATTTTATGTATAAGCTGTCTATTAACGGTTTTTCTCAGTTTAGTTATTTGTGAATATGGATCAAGGTCTTGGACATAGTGTTGGTACTTTATTGATATCTGCAGAGTTTCATACTACTCAAGACATCTTGATCATTTTATGTAGTGAATTTTGCTGCATTGCCCATCTAGATTTCTGTTCATAGAAACTCCATCTCTTAATTTTTGTTTCTAACTATCAGGAATAAGTTAATTATTCAATTAATTTAGCTTTTATTACTTTATGCATTGGCTTACTATGTTATGCCAATGCAGTGTCTGAAAAATTTGAAGGAGAATTTTGATAATTTCTCTTAAAATATGCTATTTACTTGCAAATTAAAGTTTCACTAGACCCTGCCAAATTATCTTGTTGTCAAAGATTGATCACTTGTTTTCCGTGTTTATTGCTATTTTTCTTTAGAAATATAGATTTCATGATGACTATGGTTGTATTTTTAGTATACTCTCGTCTTCTTTGTAATACCGATTTTATTTCAAGCTTCTTTGTTTTATGAGTTATTGGTGATAAGTTCATTGATTGTAAATTTTATTATCTTCAAATGCTTGTAGACTAATGTATGTTTATGTATCCATAATTTATGTTTCATCCCTCAAAGAATTTATGTTGCACACTAGGCAAGTCTAAGTTTTCTTTGTTTTATGACTTTATTTTACTGACTTTGCCAGTAAGGTTAAACTTTAATACTATTTTCATGGTTACTATAGTTTCTATGAGAGGTAATAAGATTCAACAATTCTACTAGCTAAGATACTATTTTGAAACTAGCGATATTTAAAGGATTTGAAGCAGACTTTTTTTTTGAGGTGTTAATTTTGATCAGTATTGTCCTGGAAAATTTTGCTCCATGTCTCGCTTGTTCTCACAATTCGTTACAGTTGTTAATTGAGTATGCTCAGTGATGTAGATCTGGAAAATCTCCTGATTTTCTAATTTTTACTTATTCTTCATGAGCACATAATGGGCTGTCATGAAGGACAATATGATCAAAATTGTTTCATTTATTTTTTTCCCCTCATGTAAAAGATCTGCTGTTATTCAGTCTGTCCATTGGTACATTATTTTTATGGTCATCATACAATTCTATGGAAATTGCTTTCCCTCAAGTCCTCACTTGCTCCTCTGTGCAATTGCAGTATGGTTCTCGTGATTACGAAAGAGGTTCCTCAAAGAGCAGAGACAGGGAAAGAGAGAAGCAAAGCGACCGGTGTAGGGATAGAGATCGTGAGAGAGATGGGGACCGAGATAACGACAGGGACCGCGGCAGGGATAGGGACCGGGACAGGGATCGTGATCGTCATCATAGAGATCACAAAGACAGGGAACGAAGCGATAGGAGGGAAGGCCATCGAAGCCGAGATGATGATCGTGAACGTCATCATAATCGAGACCGCGATAGGTAGACTGCCACTTTATTTCCAAGTTAGTTTTTTCGTTAATGAATAATGAATACATGGAGTCAATCTTCTCTCAGATTCATTCACTCATTATGCAAGCGAAATGATATACTCATCAAGTCATCATTAATATTAATCGTATAATAGGAATACAAATGCTTAATTTTGTCCATAGAGGAAGTTGTCCATGAGGTTGTGTTGGTTCTTTCTGCAAGTGTCTATAGTTTGCAGTGTTGTTCGTTTTGAGAGAGGTTTTTGTATAGAAGCTTGTTTGCTTCCAGGTTGAGAGGATGCAGTACATGCACATACATGATTCTGGTGATTGAGGAGTAAAAATGCTTGCTTAGCAAAAAAGTATTGACCACAGAATCTCTGTATATGATGCATTTTAAATGTAGGAGGAATTTGTTTGTTGATGAGAATGGACAGTATAAAACTGTGTTTTTGTCTGTCAGCATAAGAACTTCAGTCTATTGCTGTCTTACTCTGAAATTTATTGAGATATGAGAGTATGCCTGAATCTGAAGAGTAATAGAAAATATGGCTGAAATCATAAATAATAGCTGAAATATGGGTTCTCTATTTATCTATTTCTGACATATATCTCAAAACATGTTCATGTTCCTTCATTTTTATTTGTTGATATTTTGAACGTGTTTATTTCCTTTAATTATTAGGTCATAGTTCCCTGTGTAAAGTACACTAAGTAATGTATGAGAATTATAATACTTAGCTATGCAGAAATTTTTCCTGTTTTAACTTTTTTTTTCAACACTTGCATTATCAGTGTAAGTAAATTTTTATAGTTGAGTTTTGGATCCTAACATAGCTTTCTAATCATCAATAAAGTACTACATATTCTAACATTCCTTCAAACTAGTTTTTGAGTAATTTTTAAATATGTACATTGCTTATTATTAATTTGGATTTTACCTCTGCAAGTTCATTTTAGGGACACCTTTCAGATAGATTAGGATTGATATGGAGCTTGTCAATCCCTGTTGTATTGCAGTTTGCTAATTGCGTATAACATGACAAATCCTTTCTGCCCTGCTTCTTAAGGAATTTCTTCCAAATTTGAGATGCTTAGTAATGCTTTATCCATGCACGGTCTCTTATTTCTTTAGGAACAACAATAATATGTATTAGGAAGTGCAATTCAGATGGCTAATTGTTCATAACCGTAGTTCTTTCCATGAATTGTATTAACTTTTTATTGGATGCTTTGAGATGTTTATCATTTCAGATGTCTACTGGTAGAATAGTATTTCTTTTATATTATTTATTTTCTTGCTTTGTCATTCCAGGCATAGGGATTATGATAGAGACAGAGAAAGTCGGCATAGGCATAGATCTCGGTCACGGTCAAAAGGTAGATCTAGTCGTAGATCACGATCTCGTTCTCGCTCAAGATCAAAGAGGTAAGAATTATAATAGGTGCTCCTTGTTGTGTAATATGGATTTCCTTTAAATTCTGAACTTCTTTATTCACATTTATCTTTTTGTATATTTTTTAAAATAAATTATGAATTATTGTAAGTCACCATTCGCTATCTTGGCAGTGCTATACAAGGTACAAGACACACACACACACACACACACACACACACATATATATATATATATATATATATGAGAAAAATTGATATGGCAGGTACTAAGCACAAACTTGATGCTTGGTAGTGAGGTGGCTCATTCTCATCACTTAAGTTTCATGGAAATGGGTATGGGTGCAAGTACGGGTACGGAACACGGCAAATTTGTGAAATTTAGGGTATGGGGACACGGTTACATAATATACTAAAATTAATAATTTACATTATGTTTATTGTAAATTGGACTAGACACCCAAATGACCCTTTAAAATCATAATTTTTAAACTTGGGTATAGGCTAAAACAAACCCGACCCATGTCTAACGAGTAACGAGTTTCGAAAAATGATATGCGGTGTATGATATATGTCCAAGTGTATGACTAGTGTTTTAAACTAAGACATATCATATAATTGAGTACATGTCTAAACAAATGTGTGCATATCTCCAAGGAGTGTCCATGAAGTTTGGGTACGGTTACGTGTCTGGTACGGATACGGGTATGGCTTCATGATAGAATTACCCTGGTAATATAGCTCATCACTCATTCAAATGGTTCCCACTTGAAAATAACCACCGCTTAATTATTCAACCATGTGCACCAATGCGATGTGGTCCTCCCCCCTTTAAATAAAGGGATGAGAATGGGCCACCTCACTACTAAGCATCAAGTTTGTGTTTGGTACCAAACATACCTATATATATATATATATATATATATATATATATATATATATATATATATATGTCCTGGTAGTGAAGTGACTCATTCTAGTCCACTCATTTGATGATCCCCATTTGAAAATGGTTCCCTCCTTGAAAATGAGTGGATGAGAATGAGCCACCTCACTACCAAGGATCAAAATTGCTCCTTGGTACCAAGGATACTCATATTCCTCTTTTTTTTGTTCGAATATGTAACTTTCTGGACCACCATTCTGATATCATGGTGTAAGACTTGATTTTATTGTAAATATGTCAGAAATGGTGTTTCAATGAAGTGAAACTTTATCAACTATCTCAAGGTACTATTCTGGAGACTCACAAAAGCATAATTGCATGGAACCCTGTTCGTTCGTTCCGGTTCACGGGACGGGAACGGGAGCATGGTACGCCACTCATTAGGAATCGGGTACGAGGGGGGTAGGCTTATATGATATGCCCGGAAATGTGGGACGCTTTAGGTTTGGTTCTTAAATGTAGGAATCACAGGTTTTGCAAGAGTCAAATTTAAAGAATATGCTAGTTGATACCAGTAATGGTAAAAGAACCTTGAGAATCATGTTGCAATTAAGGTATGCCTACCTTATTTGCTTAATTTCTCATGTTTTTTTGTTGTTTATTCTTTTTAAAAAATAGTTATTTTTTTTCAAAAATTTAACTTGTTTGAATTTTAAATCGAGTCGCTGGAGTTGGTGAATCAAGTCGTGTTCCACGTGAATCTAGGACAATTGAACCCGGGTCACGGTTCGCTATAGTGTCCCAAGTTCCCGACTTCTATGCACAAAACACCAATAGTTTTGCCTTAACTTTTGGGAAAGAGATACAACTAACGGAATAATGCTTTGAAGCAATCTTGAATTTAACGAATACCGGCGATGGATTTTCCATCCTTGAGGGGGCCATGGTGATTTTTTGTCTTGCCTTACATGGTAGGCATTCAATAGGTTTGATTTGCATCTTCTTTATCCGTTGTGAGATTGATAAATTGATGGATATCCTGAAGGACGATGAGATTGGTAAATTAAGATGGATATATGGAAGTTTATCGTGATAGTAGATCCCCACTTGCTTATGAAGTCATGGCTGCTGTCATTTTTCTATTCTAGTTTTACATCTTCCCATTTCAGTTGTCATTGGAGAAAGATGAGTTGATTGTCCAAACCTTGGACTTACTGACATTCTCTGGTACCCTGACACGGATACAAGGGGGCCATATCTGTGTCCGACACGTGTCGGGTATGGGTGCGTACCCAAAACCTTATGGACACGGGAATGAGTAGTTTTTTTTTTCCGGTGCCATGGATTGTTGGCTTCTGCGATTGAAGAATGAAGATGGAGGAAGATGATCCTCTCTATCCTCTTTCTCATTTTATTAATTCTTTATTATTTAGTGGAGGATGACATAAGCATTCTCATGGGGTGGTTTGAATAATTGCTTTTTGTCTTTTCTTGAAAAAGATGCTGTGATAAAGATGGGAGCACATGGCTCCTCATAAGTATAAAAAAAGTTTAAGTTTGGTTTCTTTATTCATTTGTGTAATAGAAAAGCATACTAGTCCCTTAAACTATTAATTATTTAAAAGATGATACATTTTACTCATTAAAAGTTATTTCCAACTAGAAATACCTTTTAATTTAATCCATAATTGTTGGTCTTTAAATTATTAATTTCAATATATATATATATATATATATATATATATATATATATATATATATATATATATATATATATATATATATATATATATATATACTCACCATGTCCCCGTACCCTACATTTTACAAATTTGCCGTGTCCCGTACCCGTGTCCGTACCTGTACCCATGCAACCTAGCTGACATTCCTACTTACAGAAATCCCTGAATTTTGGTATAATGGACATGAATGAACGTGCTACCACACTGATCCTTTTTTCTTATGTCGTGGTGTTAAGCAGTTATTTCTATACGTGCCAAGTTTGAATTTTAACTCAGTTTAGTCTGCTGATGTTTTATATTATATCAGCCCCTTTTATGTGGGTCAGAAGTTTATGCTGCATCATCCAGTATGTTAGTGAGGTTTTCGAGAGAAAGATAAAAAACATATAGTTCACTTAAGTTTGATGATATCAGTCATAAAGGTTTTGTTTCACCTTCGAAACTGAGAGTGCAGGGTATGATATTTTCATTTAAACAGAGCACAAATCATCTGAGCCGTTATGGTTATCCAATATCTATCCTTTAAAATGTTGAGAATAGCAAAAATACATAACATAATGCTCGCATCTTGATAACACAAAATGCAAAACAACGTCGTGTTTTGTTATTTATTTAAATATTTCATAACAACAAAATATTTAAATTTTATAAATATAATCATCACAGTTATCAAATATAACATCACAACTATCAAATACCATCACAATTTCTCAACCAAAATAAGTCATAAATGCTTAACAACCAATTCAAAAGCACATGCACTTGAGGTTTTAAATAGAACATTAAAGAAAAAATATAACATTCAAATTTTAACAAAGAAAATAGTCTTAGGTCTCTATTATAAATTATATTAAAATGACATACGTTGCATTGAAATAATTCATGTTATATTGAAATTAGTACATTATATTGAAATTGTGTATGCTTTATTGTAAACAATATAGAGTTATGATGTGCATGAGTTATTTCAAAAGGTTACATAACCGTTAGGGTTTGTTAAGTTACATAATGTGAATTAACAGGTTTTTCAACAATGACCAAAGCCTCAAAACTACAATCTGAATAACTGAATAGGCGAGTACATATCTGTTTATATATAGTAAATGTCATAGTTTCTATAGATTAAAGTTATACCACGATTAGTGGCTAATGGGTACTCAATTTTTCTTTCAATTACTGGTAATATATAACAATATAAATTATGCATTTAATCTAAGTTCGAACTTTACTTTCTTCTCTAATATGGATATGGGTAAATATAGAACAAATATTTATATGCAGTCATTACACTAGAAGGAAACAAACATAAATATAAAATAATCTGTCATAGTTTAGTTGCGAACTCTATGTTATGGTTGATCCTTGTGTTTACATTATAGTCAATCCTAGTGTGCTTAGGGATGGAATGTTTAGAGTGTTATGGTGTTTGTTTGTGTCTGCAATAAAAGTTATTCATGTTGTAGTGCATATCATATTCCATGAATATGATTTGTGCTCATTTTTTTGATGTATGTTTTGTTTAGATAGATACACATGGCATCTTGATTATTGGTTGATAACTTAGTTACCCCTGTGTGCTTTGGAAATTGATGAATGGATATTTGTAGTGTTTTTAGTGTTATATGTTGCAATAGAAAGTGCTTAATATTGCATATATATTGATCTCATTCAAATAGTTGTTTCCTCTTTTATGTGTATATTTAAATATATACAGTTGTCAGTTTGATCACTGGTTGATTACATAGTCCCACTTGCACAAATGTCCGTCAAGGACATGCTTATTAACTTTTGATTGTTCTTACCATGCAGTAAACGTATCAGTGGTTTTGACATGGCTCCACCTGTACCTGCTTTGATGCCTGGTGTTACTGCTCCAGGTAGTATGCAATAATTATAAGTTATAACTAATGTAATTGCTAGATCATAATGCATGTCTTTTTTAGAAGTAAGATTAGTACATATTTCATTTGAATAACTTGTTTGTAGTGACAATTCAATCTTCATAATCTGAATTAAATGCATGCATTTCTTTTTTCATTTTAACAATTTTGTTTTGAAACTGAGCACCGTTTGGTTGTTTTCTTGTTTTTGGTGTTTGTTTGTTTGTTTTCTGTGTAATGTTGTTATAAGAAGGCAATGTTGGGCAACTTGTTCCACTGTGCTGCCAATGGGCGTGAGCCCCACAACTTCTGTAGCCTTTCTGTTCAAGGAGGAACCAGTGCCCGGTTTGATGGATCTTGTTCTTTTTCAATGGGCAACTATTTCATTTTTGGTAGTCCTACAAATATTTTCTCCAGTAGTTGAAAATAATAAGTTCTTTTCTCTTTGGTAAACTCGTAGGAATCCAGGCGTATCTCCTATCCATGTGGGCTTTAAAGATGATGCTGCACACATATTTCTGCAAATCATTATACTATTTGACATATTTTATGCTGTAATATACCTTAATTTTGTGCACAGGCCAGGTAACTGGGACCTCACCTGCCGTCCCTGGGATGTTCCCAAATGTGTTCAATAGTATGACACCTGCACCGGTATGTTTTTTTGGCTTTTAGGCTTATGCAGTATACTTTCGTCTTCCTCACCTTGATTCATATGAAACGCAATTTATCAGCCTATTTTTACATCTTTGATTTATGCCAGTTCCCAGCTATTGCCTTGATGCCAGTGCAGGCAATGACTCAACAGGTATGGTAACTTTGGTAACTAGCTAATTTTATATTGTTTGGCGTATTCAAATTGTTAACACGCTTGCCAACTGTAGGCAACTCGTCATGCACGACGTGTGTATGTAGGTGGCCTTTCTCCTACTGCTAATGAGCAGGTAATTCACTTTTTTTGTCTCTTATTTTTATCTTACCATTTTTCATTTTGGGTGCTACTGACTTGCTTTATGGCTATGCTTATTGTATGATTTCTAACTTTCATATGTTCTTTTTTCAATCTGGCCATTTGTTTTGGCAGTTCAATGTTTAGCTGAAAAAACTTACACCTTGGCATATCATAAAGCGGTCAGTATGAATTTGATGGTTCATGCCAAATCACGTTGATTATTAACTGAATTTTCCTGTTTATGTTCAGTAGTATTAAATTTTTATGATGCTGTTAACTATAAAACATTTCAATTTGTGAGTGGGGGATTTAGTGTAGGTCAACAGGGACTTATTCTTAGAGAATTTATTCATCATTCAGCTGGAGGAGATGAATGTATCACAGCTATCTTGAAGATGTACAAAAGTTTTACCTTTGCTTGGTGAATGCTTGCTAAATTATGATCCATGTTTCAGCCAATCAAGCTTTAAAAAATTGATGCATTCTTCTGAACCTTGTTTGGAGCTATACGTATTCTGTTGAGATCTAGGAATGGTTCTTCGTGATGTTTCTATTGAGAGTTTTATAATTATGCTTGGTCTAGGGAGTTGCTCTTTCACATGTTTGTTTCATCTGGAAAGTTTGGTCATTATAAGTTTTGGCACCATGTGGTTATTAAATTGAGAAGTGTATGTTGAGTAGCTTTTTATTTCTTGAGTTGTGTTCTAATAGAATCGCATGAATGTCTGATACAGTTAAAAGTAGTGTTATCTGCTTCAATAAATATGATTAATGAGGTCTGTTATAGATTTAAATACAAGTGAACACTTAATCTGAGTACACATTTACATCTTTATGCTTTCTAGGCATCCCTTGATTGTTCATGCGTCATTGTTCTCATATGGATCTATGTTTTCTTGTTTTACATCAACCTCAGTATTCTTGTGTGCATATTGTTTATGGGGATGCTGATCCTCCTGATAGTTTATGCCTTCATAGTTTAGACAATCACATTGTTATCATTATGCTTTCCTGTGATCTTTATTTGGTAATTACTCTATTCTGAGGTGTGAACCACTTGTTACTTTTATATGATTATTATGTGCATTTACTAGGCAATGATTTTTTTTTAAAATTACAATAACATGCAACTAGTAGCAAGACATTCAGCGAACCTCAGCCTTTTAATCTCTGTTTTCATTTGTATTTTATTCTCTTTCTTTTATGTGAGTTTTATGTGAGATAGCGTTTGCTTCTATCTGATATTTTTTTCCTCAACACATCATCTGCAGTCAGTTGCAACATTTTTCAGTCAGGTTATGTCAGCTATTGGGGGGAATACGGCTGGTGCAGGTTTGTTTTTATATGGCAAATTGTTATCTAAACATTTTCTTTCACCTTGGTAAATATTTGTCTAATTATATTTTCATGTTCTTTGAAGGGGATGCTGTTGTTAATGTATATATAAACCATGAAAAGAAGTTTGCTTTTGTTGAAATGAGGTCCGTGGAAGAGGCAAGCAATGCGATGGCCTTGGATGGAATCATACTCGACGTATGTAGTTTCTTAACATAATATAGCTCTTTATGTATCCATCGTATCTGTATTGAAGATGCTGCTAGATCTTTGAACTTTATACTGATCTTTGAACTTGTTGCTGCGCCTATTCAGGGGGCACCAGTCAAGGTTAGAAGACCAAGTGACTATAACCCTTCTCTGGCTGCTGCACTTGGCCCAAGCCAGCCAAATCCCAACCTCAACCTTGCTGCTGTTGGCTTGACACCTGGTTCTGCTGCTGGCTTAGAGGGGCCTGATCGCATTTTTGTAGGGGGGCTTCCATATTATTTTACTGAAGTACAGGTAAGGGAGTTGCTCGAGTCTTTTGGGCCACTTCGAGGTTTTGATCTTGTCAAGGATCGGGAAACTGGGAATTCAAAAGGATATGCATTCTGTGTGTACCAAGACCTCGCTGTCACAGATATTGCATGTGCAGCTCTTAATGGTATCAAGATGGGAGATAAAACACTTACTGTCAGGCGTGCAAACCAGGGGGCCACCCAGCCTAGACCAGAGCAAGAAAGTGTTTTGTTGCAGGCGCAACAGCAGGTGGCATTGCAGGTAAAACCTCTGCGAATTATAACCCCATGATCTTGATCTTTATTTAATCTAGCAAAATATTTGTTACTTGTTTTTTTCAGTCTGTATAACCTCTATAGGCTTCTGTTATCTGTTTTCTTCTTCAAATTAGTGCTTGGCCATGTATCTTCAAATATCTGTTTCCTCCCCACGACATGTATGACACTTCCCACAATAAGAGTAGTGCAGTTATGTTCTTTCATAAATGAATAAGATGTTTATATCAGTTCAAGTATGTACAAGTTTTGGTGAAATAGGCATGTGTAATTGTGTCCTCTTGTCCTTCATGTCCAACGCAGCTTCTGTGTGGGAACTCCCAGACGACACTTACGCATGTTGACACTACTTATAGCTTTTTACTGCTAATATCTGATGTGCCATTAAGGGGATTCTTAATCTGTAATTCTGAAATTAAGGGCCTGTTTGGATTTGCCCCCAATGAAAGGAAGTTAAGTGAACATAGAATAGGATAAGTTAAAGAGGAAATTAAGGTAATTTACAAAACTTGTTTGGCAATTTAGTAAAGAGAACCAAGGGTAACTTATTGCACCCGTTTGGGAAGTTCAATAATGTGAAGGGAAATTAAGTGAATATTTGTAAATTTACATAGATAACCTTGCATGTTATTTCAGCGTAATATTTTCTTTTTTTAAGAGTTCCCTTCCCCTCCATTACACCACATTTTGAGGGGGAACAAAATCTAAAAGTTTTTTCCCCTCCGTTGCCTTAACTTGACCCTCATTATCTACCTCAAATGAATTCCCAAACAAGGTTAATATGTTCTAACTTCCCTTACCTCCCCTTAGCCGCAATCCAAACAGGCCCTAAAGCTTTAATTGGAATAATCTCTCTAGGCTCCTGTCTTTTTATGATACCCATGTTCTAGTTGATTTCTTCTCTGAAAAATTTCTTGTCTTACTTTAATTTCTTCAGCATACCTCCAATATTATCATGGGTTCTAATTATATTAGAAGAATGATCTGTTTAAGTATAATTTTTCTTATGTGTTGTTTTATACATGGTTGCAGAGAATGGTGTATCAAGCAGGGAGTCTTCCAACAAAGGTGGTGTGTTTAACACAAGCGGTTAGCCCTGATGAACTCAAGGATGATGAGGAATATGAAGATATCTTGGAAGACATGAGAGGAGAAGGTGGAAAATATGGTGAGTAACTTGTCTGTGAAGTTTTTCTTTTTCTTAAATTTTTTTTTTCGCGCGTACTCCTCATGCATATACTTTTAAGACAGAACTCTTGGTAACACTCGTCATTATATCTGTATTCTGTATGACACTAAGTTATTCATGTGCAGGTAAATTGGTGAATGTGGTCATCCCTCGGCCAGGTCCTAATGGGGAGCCAGCTCCTGGAGTTGGAAAGGTCAGTGTGAAATTTCTAGCCCCTCCTTCAGATTAGTGCATTTCAACAGAGACCCTAAGATTTGGGTGGTATATGAACTGATAGCCTTTTTTGTTTTCTTCTTTCCAGGTGTTTTTGGAATACGGTGATACCGATGGATCTACTAAAGCTAAGGTAGGGATGAATGGGAGGAAGTTTGGAGAAAATCAAGTGGTAGCTGTGTTTTACCCGGAGAATAAGTTCGCTCAGGGGGAATATGATGGCTGAGAGGCTCCTGAAGCACCAGACATATCTCTTAGTACTCCTTGGCTGCTGTGCTAAATATTCACTGTGACCAGCCAAAAGTTCGATTTTCTGACAACACTTCCAACCATTTCATGTCTAGTTAATAGTTATACGGAATTGTCATAATGCTTCTAGTCTACAGGTTGTGCTTTAAGATTTAGCAAGTCACATTGTGCTATTTTTCTATATTGAAAATGGGTTGTAGAATTGAAGGACATTACATGTTTGTTTTATTAGTTGGAAATGGTATTGGAGTGTGCCACACGTTAAGGACCTAAAATTTTAGTTGTAAAATTGATCAAAATACAAGAAATCGTAAGCTGCTCACCATATTTGAAAAAAAGGTTGTCAGGTTGTGAGGGGAACCACAGAAATAGAGAGCCTGGCACGTGACGGCGCACAGAGAGAGAGAGAGGGGTTAGGATGTTGAATAGAGGTGGGGAATAGTAAATTGGTCCGTCGACAGAAGAATTAAAATAGAGAACCTAAGTTGTTGATTGAACAGGGTAAGGGTAAGTTTGGCAACTAAAAACCTTTTTGCACTAGCTACACTTTGTTTGGCAACTAATAAGAAACTGTTTGGACTAGCTACACTTAGATTAGAATAAACTAGTTTTTATGTGAATTAGTTCTAAGTTGAACCTAGTTGGCTATTTTTTAAACAAAATTGGTCTAATGCTAGTTGTCACCTTTCTTTTTCATTTCCCAATGCTTTTTTAGGGCCAAAGCAAACTAGTTCTATTTCAAACTAATGGGAACTTGGTTTGAAATAGAATAAGTTATCATACAAAATTGGGCCTAACATAAACTAGTTTTGCCCAACTTTTTTACTTACCAAACTAGGGATTAGATTATTTGGCCAAACTTGTAACCATTAAAAGTAGTTTTTTAGAGTTGCCAAACACACCCTAAGGCCTCGTTTGGTACGCGGGAATGAAGTCAAGTGAGAATGGAAAGAAGATAGAAATGGAATGGAATAAATGTGGGAATGGAATGCTCATTCTCATGTTTGGGCGTGTTTAGAGAATGAAACGGGAATGACAATCTTATTCTCATTCCCACGTTTGGTATCATTTGTTCACAAGTGAGAATAAAATTTAGTTTTCTAATAATGCCCTTACAAAAACACAGAATTTTAAAAACATAAAAATATTTTAAAAATGACTAAATAATTCATTTTTTAAGAAAAATAAGTTTTATAGAAATGATATTTTTTTTTTATAGAAATAATTTTTCATGTAATAGTTATATTTTGGCACACTGCCTCAGCAACAATTTCGGATTTTTGACTTACTAATTGAAAAATAATTTTCATAGAAATTTTTTTATTATAAACAATTATAATTCCACCTTCTAACTTCTAATGCTACATGTCTATTATTTGTACGACCAGCTAATGTTACTAGCATCACTGTGCGCTAGTGAAGAGAAGAATGCCTCATAAGAGATATTGCATACAGTCAAAAAGGTTTCTTATCTAGATGCCAACATGATTGCAAAAAAAATAAGACTTAATAAAATAAGAAAACATCAAAATTGTATGCTTATAGATATACAGACCCACCAGTACCCACGTTAATAAAAATGTGAGTGCTTTGATAAAATTACTGTAAAGATTTAGGCGTATATGCTTCACTAGAACTTCAAATCATACATCCAAAGGTAAACTTATATCATCATATTATAATCATAAAATATTAGCCACACATATATATTTAAAAAAGAAACAATGACTACCTAAGCCGAGTCGCATCGAGGAGAAGACGAAGATTTTTTCTACTTTACTTGCGGACGCGATGTGGAACTAGGGCAAAGTCGAACAAATAACACTATTTTAATATTTTACATCTATTCGTATATCTGTCCGAGCAGCTAATGATATTTTTTTCTATAGAAATAATTTTTCATGTGGGAATTTATATCTATTCGTATCTTTTAAGGAAGGTATAATCGGAATTTATTTGATTATTTTCATTCCCACTTAAGTGGGAATATCAATTCCTTGTTAAATAGTTGGGAATGACAATTCCCACATAAAGTGAGAATTGATAAGAAGTGGGAATAACAATTCTAGCATTTAAAAATACATCGTGTTTGGTAGGCATGAATAAAGAGTTGGAATTGCATTCCATTCCCACTCATTCCCGCATACCAAACTAGGCGTAAGGGTTGGTCCATCAATAGAATTAAAATAGAGAATGTGATTTGCTTATTGAAGAGGGGCGAATTCACCTGGCACCAAGGGGCCCTACCTTGACAAATTTAAAAAAAAGGAAGAAGTATTAGTAGTTCAAAATATTTTTTTTGGGTGGGGGTGGGGGAGGGGCTAAATGTTAATTGTTTACATTGTCAGAAACACGTATTAGTTTCTATTTGAACGTGACCAAGTAAAAAAATAAAAATAAAAAAGAACAGAAGCGAACGAAAAAATGAATAGAAGCAAAGGGGAAAAAGGAATAGCGATCCCAATTCTCTTATAGCTCTCCTCCTACCTCCAGAATCATCTCATCAGTGGGTTTTCTAATTTAAGCTTTTCCTCCTAATTGATTTTTTTATTTTTCTCAGTTTTGATTTGGAATTTTAGGGTTTAAAATTTCTAATTTTCCCTCTTTTAATTTGTCTAATTTTCCCTCTTCAGTTTTTGGGTATCGTAGAGAACGGAGTTGCCGATCTCACAGAGAGCACAAGTGAAGCCGAGAAGAAAGCCCACAGTGAGAACAAGAAGAAGGATCGAAAGATGTTATTCTCCATCCATCAAGGAGTGAGTGATTCAGTCTTTGAGAAGATCGACGGAGCAACTATGGCAAAGCAAGCATAGGATATTTTGGAGACATCATACCATGGAGTTGAAAAGGTGAAAAAAGTTAGGCTTCAAACCTTGAGATGTCAATTTAAAATTTTGCAGATGGAATCCACTGAAAGTGTTGCAGATTATGTGACTCGAGTACTTAGACAAATCAAATAAAAATAAACGGGGAGAATGTTGCAGATTTAACAATTGTGGAGAAGATATTGTGATCTCTTACAATAAAATTTGATCATATCGTGGTGGCAATCGACGAGTCAAATAATTTGTCCAAGATGACAACTGATGAGTTGATGGGTACCCTCCAAGTTCACGAGCAACGCATGAACGAGAGGTCAACCGAGAGCCATCTTGAGAAAGCTTTCCAAAGTCAAGCTTCCATCAAAATAACAAAGGAGCGCAGGATAAAAGAGATCAGCGAGGAGGAAATTTTCGTGGCAGAGGACGAGGATACGGTAACTACTACAACAATCGGGGACGTGGCGCTTACAATCACAATCAAAGAGATGATGGCAACGAATGAAGCAATTATCAATCAAATTCAAATTATCGAGGACGAGGTGGAGGTCAATGTTGAGGCTTTGGACGTAGTAGATGAAATTTTAATAAATCAAACAGTGAATGTTATCTATGTCACCGATATGGCCACTATGAATGTTATATATGTCACCGATATGTCCACTATGCAAAGGAGTGCAAGTACAAGGAGAATTCCCAATCCGGAGAAGAAGTTCGATTTGCACAAGAAAGAGGTGAGGAAGACAACCACACTTTGTTGATGGTCACGACAGCCGATGAAAAATCAAACTACAACAATGGTTTCTTGGTACTGGATTCTTTAATCACATGTGCGGAAAGAAGGAGTTGTTCGTGAATCTGGATGAGTCGATGAGGTCCAGAGTCAAGTTTGCCGATGACAACACTATACCATTGAAGAACGGAGATCACAAGTTTATTTTCGATGTGTTCTATGTGTCGAATATGAAGAACAATCTCTTAGTATGGGCCAACTTCTTAAAAAGATGTACGATTTGCGTTTTTCCGGTAATCAACTCTTAATCTTCAATAAAAGAGGAATATTTATACTTAAAGCCCCTATTGAAGAAGAATCGCATGTTTCGAGTTGATATCAAGAACGATGTTTATCATTGCTTCTTGGTTGTGGCATCTTCGTTTTAGACATCTAAATTTTCATAGTTTGAAGTTGCTTGCACAAAGAAATTTGGTGAAAGGTTTGCCCGTTGTAAATCATCCCGAGCAGTTGTGTGAAGGTTATATTTTTGGAAAGCAACACAGATTACCTTTTGATGCTGAAAATTCTTAGCATGCAAGGAAACCTCTTGAGCTCGTCCATTCAGATGTGTGCGGCCCAATGAACACTATATCAAATGGCAATAATCAATACTTCCTTACTTTTATTGACAAGGAAAATATGGGTCTACTTTCTGCAGTAAAAATTTGAAGTCTTTGATTGTTTCAAGAACTTTAAATCGTTAGTTGAGAAGAAAAGTGGCTACTTTATCAAGGTGTTATGTACAGATAGTGGAGGTGAATATACTTCTAATGAATTCAATAAGTATTGTGCAGAATAAGGAATAAAACGTGAGGTCACTTTTTCCTACACACCTCAATATAACGGTGTCACTGAATGAAAAAATAGGACCATACTTGACATGGCGAGAAGTATGCTAAAGGCCAAAGGTATTCCAACTTGCTTTTGGGATGAAGTTGTCTCATGCACTGTTTATCTGTTGAACAGGTCACCAACAAAGAGCGTTGATAATCTCACTTCTGAAGAGGCGTGGACTGGTTATAAGCCAAGTGTAAGGCATATCAAAGTGTTTGGCTCCATTGCTTATGTTCATGTCCCGGTAGAAAGAAGAAAGAAACTTGATGATAGATGCGAGAAGATAGTTTTTGTTGGCAACAAGTTCGGAGGCTATAAGCTCTACAACCCTGTTACAAAGAAGGTGATCATGAGTAGATATGTTGTGCTTGCTGAAGAAAAAGCTTGGAATTGGTATCTAGAAGCACAAAATAATTCACGGTGTACTCTCCTTGATATTTTTGAAGACGGTGTTCCTGTTGCAACTGAATAAGCACCACCGGCCAATGCCCCTGAAGCTCCAACCTTGCATGTTTCATTAGAAGTTGAAAGACCGCCAACCATCAGTTCTCTTGAGGGATTATGAAGTAACTCTAGATGATGATGTTGATACAGATGGAGATATAGTGTATTTTGCAATATTCGCAGATTGTGAGCCAGTTATGTTTGAAGAGGCTATTCAAGATCCTAAGTGGATACATGCAATGAAAAAAAGAGATAAAGGCGATCGAGAAGAGCAACATGTGGGAGCTTATTAATATTCCTCAAGGACATAAAGCCATCGATGTGAAGTGGGTTTTCAAGATAAAAATTAAGGTGAATGGTGAAGTTGAGCGGCATAGAGTAAGATTGGTGGCGAAAGGCTATGAGAAAAGGCCTGGTTATGATTACCAAGAGGTATTTTCTCTTGTTACTAGAACTAAAACTGTTGGACTAATAATTACATTGGCTACACAGAAGCATTGTAATATTTATCAGATGGACGTGAAGTCAGCTTTTCTTAATGGGTCAATTGAAGAAGAAGTTTTCGTGAAGCAACCACCTAGATTTGTGAAGAAAGGGAGTGAGCATAAAGTTTATAAGTTGAAGAAAATATTGTACGGGCTGAAGCAGGCGCCGCGAGCATGGAGCAAAAGAATTGATTTTTTCTTTCAGGAAAGTGGATTTCAGAAGTGCCCCTCCGAGCATGCCTTATATGTGAAAGCAAACAGCTCTGGTGATATACTACTATTATGCCTTTATGTTGATGACTTGATATTTACTGGTAATAATATTAGTATGATTGAAGATTTTAAGAAGTCCATGATGCATGAATTTGAGATGGCAGATCTTGGCCTGATGTCTTATTTTCTCGGCATTGAAGTAGTTCAAGGCAATGACGGGATTTTCATATATCAAAAGAGATATTGTGTAGAGCTGTTGCAAAGATTTCAGATGTTTGATTGCAATTCTGTTAAAACTCTTGTGGAGGTTGGTACTAAATTATCTCGAGAAGGTGATGGTGCACAAGTTGATCCTACTTATTTCAAGCAAATTGTTAGGAGTTTGAGATGTCTTACATGTACAAGGTCAAATATAGCTTATGGAGTTGGTCTAATCAGCAGATATTTAGAGGCCCTCGCCAATCTCATCTGCAAGTTGCAAAGAGAATTATGCGGTATCTAAAGGTGGTAGGGGGTAAATAAAATAAAGCTATAAGTGCACAACTTTCAAGTTATAGTATAGAAAGATGTCGATCCCACGAGAAAGGTGTTGTAGGAAATAATCTAAATTGGTGCCTAGAGTTGTGTGTGGACAATTAGGAGTGTAAGTGTGGAGATATAAAGGATGAGTGATTACTTGCAAATAAAAGAAAACTAGATCAAGAGGGGAGAAAGAGAAATGAAGAAATTAGAGAAAAATAAAATCAAGAAAATAAATAAAAGAAAACAAAGAATAAAATGGAAAAGAACAAAATCATTAAAAAAATTTTGACCAAAAAGAGGAAAATCATAACAAGTAAAAGAGGGAGGAAATCAATTAGAGAAATGAGGAATCTAGAATTGAATCCACTAGTTGAATTCATTTAGGATTTAGAAACTACTCTCTTTTATCACATTTTACTTTCGATTTATTAAGCATAAATTATCAAACCACTTAAGGAAAGCATAACCTATCAAATTATCATCCAAGTAGAATCAACATTCATGAAAAGATCAACAACTAGATATAATTCTAGAATTCATAAGCATAACCTATCAAACCACTCAAGATAAGCATAGATTATCAAATTCTTCTTCTAACAATTAGTTCTCTAGTTGATTATCCTAAACATGATCATTTTAAATACAAGAGAGTAATCCATAAATCATAAAAGAAATCAAACTAGCTTCATACAATTCTAGAATTCCTACAAGATTTTAGTTACACATTTTAGAAAATAAAAATAAAGAAATAAAATCTAGACTAGAGAGCATGACAGAAAGAGAATAAAAATACAAGAAAGATAAACTAATTATAAAAATAAGAATACTAACAAGAAAATAAAGATCTAAACTATGAGCATAAAAATAAATCTAAACTACAAAAATAAAAGAGCATAAAAGGAAATCTAAACTATAAAAAATACAAGAAAATAGATCTATACTATAAAATTAAAATACAAGAAAATAATAAAAGAATATGAAAGTAAATCTACTCTACAAGGCATCAAAATAAATCTAATCTACCAACATAAAAAGAAAAAAAAATCCTAAAACATGAATTTCTAAGATCTGAAAATAAAAGAGAAAAAGAACTTACATTGCAAGGGTTGGCCCCTAAAATAAATCTTCATCTTCATCAATCAATAAAAGAAGAAAAGAAAAATTTGAAGAGGTAATTTTTTTATTAATTGCAAATAAAATTTATAATTTTGGAAGGTTTTCAATTAAGAGTAACCCTCCTCTCCAAATGGAGTTTTACAAAATTTTTCACACTCAAACTCTAACTCTCTACCCCTATTTATGGAGTATTACAATTAATATTAGCCCTTAGATCAAGCTTAAGCCCTAAATTACACAATTTCAGTCTTTAATTTCTAACTGCTTACTAGGTATCGATACTGGTATCGATACCCCTATCGATATAGGTATCGATACAGGTATCGATAATCTGATACTCCAGATGGCTTCGTCTCATCGAGATAGGTGATTTTTATATATTATATGTTAGATTCTGCCTTCCGGATTGGGAGATAATGTTGTTTCTTTATAGCTGGTCATCCCGAATGTGAATTTAATTTGATTTCTTTTCATATTGGATCCTTATTTCTTCGGCTTCTATAGGTTGCTTGACTTGATCCTGTGCTTCAATAAAAGATTGAAAAATGAGGAAATTTGAGTTTTTAAGCTTTTATTAATTTTCATTTCCTATAGATTAAGAGAAAAATACGTTATTAGTGATATTTATTTAAATAAAATAGATAATGAGGGTGTAAAAGTGTAATAAAAAGTGATGATCAAATACCCTCACACCTAAACTTTTGCTAGTCCTCTAGGCAAGAAAAAGAAAGAAAACTCCTAACTCACTTTCAGAATCGCGGTTGTATTTAGCTATATAACAAACATTTAAAAATAATTAGATTAAGAGAACTTAAAAATTATTTTCTACTCTAAGCTAAAATGCAAAAATTTTATTACTTTAGTTAAAAGTCTAAGTTGTACTATAGTGAAGTATACTACTTTGAAATTCATTTCTTAAGAAATTTATTTAGAGTTATCATAAAAGGTAACTTGAGTATAAAACTAACTAAGGATTAGAAAATTTAAAATTTATTAAATAGATTAGTTATTAATTAACTATATTAAGTTGGCAATAGACAATTTGTTTTATGAAATAGAAAGAAGAAAAAATGGTAAAATTAAGAGAAAAATGACTAGTCCTCACCCCCACACCTAAATTTTGCATTGTCCTCAATGCAAACTTTATGATGCACAAAGTAAAGCAGATAAGAAATGAAGCACTTATATTTATTCGATCAACCTAGAACAATGATGAAATGATAAAATTTACAATTACCTTTGGTATGAGGAGGATGAAATCAAAATTTTCTTCTTTTTCTCTTTTTTTCATCATTTTTTTTTCATCATTTTTTTCCATATCTTTTTCACACACACACACACACACACACACACACACACACATATTTCATTTCTTCTTCTTCTTTTCTTCTTCTTTTTTTGTTTTCAAAAAAACAAGAAACTCTCAAATGAGAGAAGAATAAATTCTTTTATTATTTTGAGACAAATAGTGAAGATGAGAATATAAGATTGAAAATAAAAGCTCACACTCTACATCAAATCCTACTTTATTCTGAAAATTCTACCATAGATTTTAAAAAAGACTAAAATGATAAACTCAAAGATGTGCTTAAATTCTATACACTCCGAAGTTTTTAATAATTTTTGCACCATTTGGAGGCAGGTAAGAAGGGGGTTATGCATTTTAAATTTTTTGTGTTGAATAAACAGAAAGCAAGTCTCAGATTTAAACTCAGGTTCCTCTTGAATGAAAGTTTGTCGTAACATAACCAGTTCTTCTTTAAAATTTTCCTCATATCCAAGATTCATGGTTAATGTATGATATTTTGGTTGTTCTATATTTTCTAGGAACCTAAGCTCATTAGCGAAAAGTTCTTCAAAGCTAACATTAAAGAAACTTGTATCTAACTCAGTACCTTTCTTCTGAAAGTCTTGTTCTGATTCTAATTCCTCTAATATCTTCAGCTCCTCACCAAAGATCTCCTCAAAACTCAGGTCTGACTCACTCTCTTCTTCTAACTCTTCAATTAAATTTTCCTGGATGTAATTTATTTCTAAGAGTTGATCAATTGGCTGGTTCCCTAAATTGAAAATATTGAGATCAACAGTCATGTTACCAAAGGAAAGCTTCATTTGACTAATTTTATAATTGATCAAAGCATTAGAAGTAGCTAAGAGCGGTCTTCCTAAAATGACAGGTATTTGACCTTTGAGGTTAGAAACGGGCTGCGTTTCTAAGAATATGAAATCCACTGGAAAAATAAACTCTTCAACCTTAATCAGAACATCCTTTATCTCTCCCATGGGGACTTTGATAGATCTATCAGCTAACTATAACGTGCATCTGGTTGATTTGAGTTCTCCTACACCAAGTTGTTGGTAGACCGAATAAGGAAGCAAATTGACACTAGCCCCTAAGTCTAAAAGTGCCTTGTCAATGAAGATATTTCCAATAACACATGAGATAGTACGACAATTAGGATCCTTATATTTTAAAGGTATGGACTTTGAGAGCATGTCACTGATATTGACAGTAAGAAAGACTTTCTTCGGAATATTTATTGTTCTCTTCTTAGTGCACAAATTTTAAAAAATTTTTGCATAAGAAGGGATTTGTTAAATTGCATCTAAGAGAGGAATATTGACCTTAACCTGCTTAAAAGTTTTTAGGATTTTCTCTACTTGGGATGAGTTTTTCCTAGGCCTGAGTCTATCTAGAAAGGGAGCAACTGGTTTAAATATATCAAACTTGAGCTTAGGTTCGGGTTCAGGTTCTTGGTCATTGGAAGGGAGTGATTATTAAATAGAGTTATCAGAAGGAGAGAGAGAGAGAGAGAGTTTGTTTAGGTTCAGGAGTTTGACTCGGAGGCATTCCAGCTTGATTATCGACCTATTTTCCTGACTGTAGTGAATGGATTGCATTCACTTGAGCTTGGTAGGTTCAACTTGATCCTATGTCCTTAGGGTTGGTCACAGATTGACTTAGAAAATTTTCTTTCTCTCTCTCACTCATAGCACTAACTAGTTGACCAAGTTGGGTTTCTAACCTAGCTATGGCTAGGGTGTTGGAATTGAGCATTTGTCCGGTTATTTGCATAAAGGAATTCAAAATGTTGGAGGTCTGAGTCAACAAGTTGGTGGTCTGTGTAGAAGCTTTAATCATGGCCTCTAAACCCTCTTCTAAGACATTGAGACGTTTATCATGATCAGAACTCAGAGGAATATGATTTACATATTGATGATGAGGAGGCTAGTTTTGGTAAGGCAGATTGGGTTGTTAGAAATTGTTTTGTGAATTGAAAGGAATTGTGTTTCCTCTAGAAAATTGTTGGGTTGAAGTGGGAGTGAGGTTTTGATTTCTGGAGAAGTTTTCCTAATTACATGTAAAATTTGGGTGATTTCTCTAACCTGAATTGTAGGTTCGAGAAAATAGATCATTCACAGGACGCTGGAATGTAGCGTTTACTTGACCTAGTGGTTGATTGTTTCCTAAGAGAGGACATTCCTCTGAAATATGGGTGTAGGCATCAAAAATTGCTGAAGAACCTCAAATATGACTAAATTATGAGAAGATCGAAGGACAACGTCGTCGAAATCTCAAGAAGTCAACACATGAGAAGATTGTGTCTCGCCACAAAGGCGAGACATCGGTTTGTGCCTCGCCATGGCGAGACACTTTGATGTGTCTCGCTACTAGCGAGACACTTGTTGGTGCCTCGCCACGAAGCAGACACTTTGATGTGTCTCGCTACTAGCGAGACACTTGTTGGTGCCTCGCCACGAAGCGAGACACTTTGATGTGTCTCGCAACTAGCGAGACACTTACTTGTGCCCCGCCAAATGCAGACACCCGTAATACTTAAACGCTCTTGAAGGGTCTAAATCAATGCCGATGGGGCCCACTTGACTTTATAAAAGCAAAGAGACGCTCAGATACTTTAATGGGCGGTTACACGCCGAAAATACCACTAGGCGGATTTTCTCTACTTGGGATGAGTTTTTCCTAGGCCCGAGTCTATCTAGAAAGGGAGCAAGCTGGTTTAAATATATCAAACTTGAGCTTAGGTTCGGGTTCGGGTTCTTGGTCATTGGAAGGGAGTGATTATTAAATAGAGTTATCAAGGAGAGAGAGAATCCAAGCTTCCAAAGTTCAAGAACACAATCTACGGAGATTCCTCGAAGTTTAAGCTTTGACTTATTCTTGAGAAGAGTAGATATCTTACTTTGCTAAGATATTTGCTTAAGTTCTTGTTTCCTTTGCGAAGCATCAACTAAACCTCGCCGATTCGACGATCGCTGCTCGGTGGTCCACGGATTACGCTGGCCCCCAAGACAGCAAAGTCCCACAAAACAGAGATCTACACTTGTAGTGTCTCTTGTTGAGTTTGTGAGAGAGTTATCTAAAATTTCTTTGTAACTGAAAATTAAGGTGTAATTTTCTTAAGTTTTGCAATGGAAGCGAGGCAAAGATAGCGAGGGTACTGAAAGCCGCTTAACCGCAAATGTGGAGCACTTATGACTTGTGTTTCTTCAGAGGGCACGCTTCCCAAGGACTATAAATACCCCCTACATCCACTTGGGCGGGGGATCGGCATTTGGCAATCGAGATCAAACAAAACCGTGAGCTTTTGCAAGGAGAGAGAGAGAGTTTGTTTAGGTTCAGGAGTTTGACTCGGAGGCATTCCAGCTTGATTATCGACCTATTTTCCTGACTGTAGTGAATGGATTGCATTCACTTGAGCTTGGTAGGTTCAACTTGATCCTATGTCCTTAGGGTTGGTCACAGATTGACTTAGAAAATTTTCTTTCTCTCTCTCACTCATAGCACTAACTAGTTGACCAAGTTGGGTTTCTAACCTAGCTATGGCTAGGGTGTTGGAATTGAGCATTTGTCCGGTTATTTGCATAAAGGAATTCAAAATGTTGGAGTGCGAGTCAACAAGTTGGTGGTGCGTGTAGAAGCTTTAATCATGGCCTCTAAACCCTCTTCTAAGACATTGAGACGTTTATCATGATCAGAACTCAGAGGAATATGATTTACATATTGATGATGAGGAGGCTAGTTTTGGTAAGGCAGATTGGGTTGTTAGAAATTGTTTTGTGAATTGAAAGGAATTGTGTTTCCTCTAGAAAATTGTTGGGTTGAAGTGGGAGTGAGGTTTTGATTTGGAGAAGTTTTCCTAATTACATGTAAAATTTGGGTGATTTCTCTAACCCGAATTGTAGGTTCGAGAAAATAGATCATTCACGTGACGGAATGTAGCGCTTACTTGACCTAGTGGTTGATTGTTTCCTAAGAGGACATTCCTCTGAAATATGGGTGTAGGCATCAAAATTGTCAAGAACCTCAAATATGACTAAATTATGAGAAGATCGAAGGACAACGTCGTCGAAATCTCAAGAAGTCAACACATGAGAAGATTGTGTCTCGCCACGAGCGAGGCAAAGATAGCGCGAGGCGTACCGAGCCGCTTAACCGCAAATGTGGAGCACTTATGACTTGTGTTTCTTCAGAGGGCACGTTTCCCAAGGACTATAAATACCCCCCTACATCCACTTGGGCAGGGGATCGGCATTTGGCAATCAGAGATCAAACAAAAACCAGAGCTTTTGCAAGGAGAGAGAGAGAATCCAAGCTTCCAAAGTTCAAGAACACAATCTACACGAGATTCCTCGAAGTTTAAGCTTTGACTTATTCTTGAGAAGAGTAGATATCTTACTTTGCTAAGATATTTGTTTAAGTTCTTGTTTCCTTTGCGAAGCATCAACTAAACCTCGTCGATTCGACGATCGCTGCTCGGTGGTCCACGGATTACGCGTGCCCCCCACACAGCAAAGTCCCACAAAACAGAGATCTACACTTGTAGTGTCTCTTGTTCGAGTTTGTGAGAGAGTTATCTAAAATTTCTTTGTAACTGAAAATTAAGGTGTAATTTTCTTAAGTTTTGCAATGGAAACGACAAAGAAATCAACTTTCGACCCAAACACGATGGCGACCACAGTGGGAGCCAACGGTCTCGAGCCCGAGATCGTTGTGTCGCAGCCTTGCAGCGATCAAGCCGACCTCATGGTCGATGGACTGGATTATTTCTTCGATCAAGCCAAGTTTGAAGAATATCTCTCCTCTTCCTCATCGAAGTCCTCCTCATCCCGCAAACATCGGAGGATCTCATCGCCTGAGAGGGAGGTTCGTTCTATTGTGATGCGCAACGATTCTCGTTCGCTTGCGACGGAGGCGATTTCCCCTCTCAACAACACCCCGGTGGATCTCAAAGCCGGGAGCTCTGCTCAAGTTGACTCCTTTCAGAAGAAGGAGTCATTTAACAAGATTCAACCGCCTCGACGAAGAGGGCTCGCCGAGACAACGCCAAAAGATGGCCCGACAACTTGCAAAGGCCATGGAATCAACAGACGGAGTTCATTACAACACTAACTCGCGGATCGAGGCGCCGCCAGTTACAACGCCAACCTCAATCCGCCGACACTCCTCCCAAGGAAGAATGGGTTCTCGCCAAAAGGACCCGATTGACAAGGAAGGAGCGCCTAAAGCGCCGCGGCACGCTGCTGCTCATGCATCGCGCTATTGTTCGCAAGGCGCAGGAGTCTAAATCAACCAAGGAATCGACTCAAAATCATAAAGTTTGGGTCCCGGTCGACATCACCAAGAGTCCGCCTCTAATCAGCCTTCACCGAGATAGCTGAAGCCGCCTCGCTAGCGAGACAGTTTAAGCCGCCGCCAACAACAGGCAAGTAAACTATCTCGCCACAGACAGCCAGAATCGCCGCCAACAATAGGCAGCCTTCCATGCCTTGGCAAGAATTTGGTTTCTCCGCCCCTTTCATTCACTTCTCCGGCTAAGATAATGACAATTAAGCCTGGAAACTTGACAGCTTCAGTGTTTAGTCGTCTTGGTCCACGGCCGGAAACAAAGGCAAGATACCGCTGAAGAAACGCTTGATTACCCAAATTAAGAGTCCCGAGCAAGTCAAACATCTCGACTTCTAAAATTCCAATTGCATCTCGCTTGAGCATCCCGCAAGGGTCCGCGAAGTCTACTAAAGGGAAGAACTTGAGGCGTGTGATTCGTGAAGTCACGAGATGATAAAACACTTATGATCCATGCCAAGACAATTTCAGCGGATGAAGTTAAAACATCAAAGGTGCCTCCCAAGTCGAATGATCGACGCCCCCAAAAGAAGACGTGTCCTCCAGTTAAGGGCAACGTTATACTTGGGGGTGAAAGTACAACCAAAGGACAAGCCACATCAAGCTGTGTCATCGGTGGGGTAGTAACACACCTAAATAGAACGATTGATGAAATAGGTTGTTCTTGCTCGTGCACAACTAATCAAGACGCATCGCCGATGTGCCCGTTCGAGTCAAACGCTCAACCACAAAGAGCTTCAGTATTCGAGAGGCTTTCCTTGCCAGCAACGGAAGATTTGAAGACGGAGTCAAGGCGACCCCGAAGAAAGAGAAGATCTACCATTCGAACAGATGAACTTCCTGAAGTTACTATTAACATGGTAAACAAAGGAAAGGATCGGCGACGGATGCGATCCCGACTTCACCCCGAGGAAGAGTTAGTTCTCAGATTTCCCAGAGATTGTCCCGATTGCAATTGCGAGCTACGCGACGCATTGACTATAGAAGAATGCATGAAGGAGAATCATCCGAAGATGAAATTTCCGACCGCCAAAGAATAGCTTCGTGACGACATCGCTTCAAGTATGAGTCGTCACCATAGGAGGCTTTTACCATTACTCCCGATGTCCTGGCTCAAATGTTACGAGAAGCCTTAGCCAAGCAA
Organism: Asparagus setaceus; assembly: GCA_012295165.1. Lineage (NCBI taxonomy): Eukaryota > Viridiplantae > Streptophyta > Magnoliopsida > Asparagales > Asparagaceae > Asparagus > Asparagus setaceus. The sequence goes on from CM022706.1 coordinate 73,856,451, forward strand.
AGAGAAGAGCTTAAGGCCGAAATGAGAACAGAGATGGAGCTAGCCATGCAACAGATGAAGGAGTTGCAAACCCATACGGTTGCACAACCCGGTTCACCAACACCAATCCAACCAACAAGGAGGAGTTACCCACCATAATGTTGAAGACAGTGATTCGGAGATAGATGAACACATTTATGCCGATAAACCTCCTAAGAAAAAGGCGTTCGCTACCCAAAGCGGAAATGTTCCAATTCCTCCTACTGGAAATCATCCAAAACAAGGCGAGGGTGAAAATGAAAAGATGAAGGAGCTTGAAGGCAAAATTAATGCTTTAATGACTGCTCACGAGGTTAAGAAGACCGGAATCCCGTGTCCATATCCGAGAGAGTGGGATTCAATCCCTTACCCGCCGAAATTCAGTTTGATTAATTTCACACCTTTTGACGGGAGGGGTTCGCCACACAAAGACTTGATCTATTTCAAATCTCACTTGGGGTGATCTCGAAATGAGCCTTTGATGATTCGGTCATTCGTCGGTACCCTTGAGGCTGCCTTCGATTGGTATCAAGACTCAAAGCCGGAGCATTAACTGTTGGAATGACATGGAAAGCTCTTTTCTCAAGAACTTCTTTGATGATGACACGAAGTTTCCATTGGAACTCTCTGGATGAGAAGCGAAAGATGGGGAGACAATTGACACCTTCGTTAAGCGTTTCATAATAAAGCTATGAATTGCAGAGATCCACCATCAAGAGTTCATTTTGAAGACTTGCCACAACAATCTTTCTATAGAATTGTTGGAAGTCATGGGGTTGCACCACCAACCACTTGGAAAGAATTGAAACTCAACGGTGAAGAAGCGTAACGCTTCATCGAGGAAGAAGAATGAGAGAGGTGAACCCACAGCAGTTCCCTCAAGCGAATTTTGTGCCCGTGGCAAAGGAAAGGCGCAAGCTAATCTTTGTTGAAGCAAATCGCATTCCAACAAAGAACAACAAGCGCCACAACAAAGAAGAATCGCAATTGAGGTTTCAACAAAACCTCAAGAATTGCGTAAGGCTCGATACTAGATTCCAAAAGAGCTATACTTTCAAAGAGGAAGAAGTGCCAGTTATCTTCAAATACCTCTTGGATAACAATAAGATCAAATTGCCTCCAATCACAAATCAAGAGGAGGCTAATAAGATCTCAGATCCCAAGTATTGTGCGCACTACGTATGGGTCCATCATCCCACCAAGAGTTGTTTTGTTCTTAAAGACAAAATTCAAGCTCTAATCGATGCGGGAATCATAACGGCGAAGAAGGAGAAGAAAGTTGGTTCAAATATGGTGGCCATCAATTTTGGATCTCTACCACCCATGCCATACTTACAGAAGATTGTCCCTGAGGTTAAAGTCAAAACGGTCAATGATGATCCGCATGGGCAATGTCAGAAAGGATTGGTATCATACACGCCCTAACGGCGGCATCGTGGATTCATCCGCATCTTCTTCAAGATGAGCAATGGACGGTTCTTCTTCAACACGAAGTCCAAGCGTAAAGGCAAGCTCAGGCTCATATTTCGCAATTCTAAGAGGGTGATGAAAAGCTCCAACTCTTTCGTCATCCGAAAATGAACATGAAGTTCTCGTGACGTAAGGTAACCCACTTATGCTACCGTATGGGCATAAATTCAGCTTATCAATACCCCGAGAATTCGATTCAATGCCAAAACTCTAACGAACCGGGTGGCAATGACTCCACCTACAATAACTGAAAAGCAGAAGTAGCTAAGGAGGATACAACCAAGGTAAAGATAAACAACCTCAAGAGGTGCAAGTCCCGAGGCAATCCCGATTTAATCATCCAATTAGGAGGGACAAACCGGGAAGTTCAGGCTCATCATATCATTTCGACGTTATGACCCAGTTGGCCAACATTCCAGCAAGGATAACTCTTTACGAAGTTACTACGCCTTTCTAAAGAGACTAGGAAGCCTTACAGAAGCTTTAGCCGATTCAAGCTTTTATCACTCAAGTCAGCGGGTTAGGAGAAAACCGAACACTGCAACTTGGCAGCAACACAATTCCCTTGCATAACCTTTACCCGAGAGGATATGCAGGTGAAAAATTCGAAGCATGACAGGCCATTATATTTCACTGGGTACATTGGCTCGATTGTCGCCAACAGATTCAAGTTGATCCCGATCTCGCAATGATTATGCCACCCGCTGATGTATCATCTTGGAATTCGACTAGCAAGTTGGCTTCTACAGCACGGTGATTTATGGATTTAATACCGGTCCGCACCTTTGGGTAAAATCCGATAAAGTGCCGCCTTGAGATCTCAAATCGAGGTTACATGTTATGTAATCGATGCAGACTTCATATAACCTACTATTGGGTCGACCTTGGATCCACGGTAGCCTTATAGTCCCATCCACATTACATCGCTTGAAGTATGTCGACACCGATAATGTGGTCAAGACGGTGGTCGCGATAAGCAACCATTCAAGGGGTTAGAAAATTATTTTACTGACTCTCTTTTGTATGGTGCTGAATCCGATACTGAACCATCGGCCCAGGGTACGGACAGCGGTAATGAAGCTGATACCGAGGCCGGGCTCGATTACGATGGAAGCTTTGTATTTAATAACATCGAACCTCTTGTAATCGATCTTGACGGATCGGAATCGTCAGGAGAAAGTTGTAACTGGCAGCTTGCCGATGAACATATAATAAATGACGATTTAGAGTATGTACGTAGTGTTGATGCTGTAATGCAGGAATTGTACAGGGATCATGATGCACATGTACCACTCTCATCGTTGAACCAGGTGAAGAAATGCCTTCAAAGTTCGACGGGATCAACATTCCTCCTTCCTTTGAAAGATGCAAAGCAAACAATCTTTGGAAAAGGAAGAAAATCTCCACCACAAGATTATTGTGAGGAATCTGAAGATAGCAACGATGATCCGTGTAAACATTTTTCCAAATATAGCTCACAAGCGCACCATTACATGAAGAAATGGGGATATAACTGCATTACCGGACCTGGTCTTGGCCGGACGCGGTGTTGGATTCGCCTCGACCCTCTCATGTTCAAGGGAAAGCCCGATCGTATTATGAATATAAAAGGGTCCGGCTATGTTTCTTCATCCTCTGACGAATGCTGTTGGCAAATTGATGATCATGACAGCTCGTCAGATTCTTCAGCCTGGGATTCAGATTCTAGTCTTGGCGAAGTGTTCAAGGGGCTAATGTCCAATATGACCACAATAAGTCTTGCACAGTCTGAAGAAGATGATTATTTACCAGAATGGGAAGACCCTTGGACTTTCCATCTGAATGTTCAGTTTGGCGATAGGTTTGAACAAAGAGAGCCGCCTACTGAAGATGCAGTTGTTCAAGTTAATATGGGTGATGAAGATAACCCGAAACCCATATTTGTGAGTGGTAGTCTTTCTCCAGAAGAAAAAGAGGAATTGATTTCTCTTGTTCGGGAATATATTGATGTATTCGCCTGGAATTATGAAGACATGCCTGGGCTTGATCCAGAAGCAGCAGTGCACCGACTTAATATCAAGCGGAATCTAAACACGTGAAACAACAACAAATAAGATTTCGTCCGCAAATCATGGAAGCAATCGAATGAGGTTAAGAAGCTCATAAAATCGGGCTTTATCGTGGAAGAGCAACATCCGATTGGGTGGCAAATATCGCTCCTCGCTCTAAAAAGAATGGGACAATTAGAATTTGCATCGATTTCAGAGATCTAAACTTGGCATGCCCTAAAGATGACTTTCCACTCCCCATCACAGATGTCATCATAGATAACACGTGCGGGTTTGAAAGAATGTCATTTATGGATGGGTTCTCTGGATATAATCAAATCAAGATGCATCCCGACGATGAGAAACATACCTCATTCCGGACGCCTCTTGGCATCTTTTGTTATACCGTTATGCCCTTTGGTTTGAAGAACGCAGAGCTACTTATCAACCGCAATGACAAATATTTTGAGGATCATCTAAGAAAGACCGTCGAATGCTATGTTGACGATTTAGTAGTGAAAAGCCGGGATAAGAGCGATCATATTAAAGATCTCAGGACGGTATTTGAACTTATGCGGGGTCATCAATTGAAGATGAATCCAACTAAATCTTTCTTAGGAATGGCCACGTAAGTTCCTTGGTTTCATTGCCACGCCAAAGGGAATTCATATTGATCCGCATAAGGTGAAGGCGACACGAATTACAACCCCAAGAATCTCAAAGAACTTCGAGAGGGTTGCAAGGAGATTGGCTTACATAAGACGGTTTATTTCAACCTTGCGTGCAAGTGTCACCGCTCTCCAAGCTAGCCAAGAAGGGTGTTTCATTCGCTTGGGATGATGCTTGTCGAAGGCTTTTGAAGATATTAAAATATATCTATCAAATCCTCCTCGTTTCGCCGCGACCAAATCGAAGGCCGCTCTTGATTTACGCCGAGCCACCAACCATTCATTAAGTGCTTTATTAGCACAAGATGATGATAACGGTCACGAACAAGCGGTATACTATTTGAGTCGGACAATGGTGGGCGCTGAATCCCGATATCCTGATATCGAGAAAGAATGCCTAGCTTTGGTATTTGCAGTCCAGAAAATGCGTCATTACCTGGTCGGACAGACAATACATGTCATCTCAGATGTTAACCCAATTCGAGTATTCATGACACAACCAGCTTCTTTGAATTGGCGATTAGCGAGATGGGCATTACTCCTTTCGCAATACGACATCCACTTCAAACAGCAGAAGTCGGTGAAGGGACAAGCGATTTGTGATCTTCTAGCCGCGCGACCCGTCAGCGATAAAGCTATACTTTATGAAGATTTACCTGACGAAACCTACGAGGTTAATCACACTTCTCATGAATATGTGTGGCAATTATACTGACGGAGCGCCCCACAAGAACCAATGTGGCGAGTGCTCTGGATGTTCTAAGATTTCACGAGTCGGAGTTGTCTTAGTTTCCTGAGAAACATGTGATGCCTCGGCTTATTCGCTGATCGAGCCATGCTCTAATAATGTGGCTGAATACAATGCTACTTATTGGGCTCGCTTTGCTAAAGAGCCGGGGTCAATATCTCAAGCTGCTCGGAGATTCTCAACTCATAGTTAAGCAAATTGCGGAGACTATGAAGTTAGAACCGGATTTGATCCCATATCATGAAGCGCAATAGAGATGGCGTAATCATTCAAAAGTTTCTTCATCGAATATATACCACGGCTTCAGAACGCTTATGCCGATGCGTTAGCAACACTGGCTGTTTCATTGGCGCAACCCCCTCAAACAGAGCAGTTCGTCACTGTGAGGACACACCAACTTTTCATACCGTAATATATTTTGGGTGTCAAAGAAGCACATGCTACTTCAACGGACCCGAAGCCGAGATTGGCGCCCGATTATAGATTATGTCTTACATGGTATTTTACCTAAGATATAAAAGAAAGGGAATCTATCCAAGAAGAGCCGAGATTCTACTACAACACAAAGATCTCAACACTTTATCATCGCATATGATGGATTGTTATCCGATGTCTTTCACCAAGGAAGCGTAAGAGGCACTTAAAGAAGCACATGGCGGTACTTGCGGTGCGCATCAACCCGGTCCTAAACCGAGATAGACTAAGAAGGTTAGGCTATTATTGGCCGACCATGATTAGAGATGCAATCGAATACGCGAGACGATGTCACGCGTGTCAAATACATGCAAATTACATGCATCAGCCACCAGAAGATCTGCACCCGTCAGCTACTTCTTGGCCGTTTGAAACATGGGGAATGGATGTGGTAGGACCCATATTCCCCGTCGACAAAAGGTGATCGCTTTATTTTGGCAATTACCGACTACTTCTCTAAATGGGCTGAAGCAATTCCGCTCAAAGAAGTCAAGACGAGCACTGTCATCAAATTCATTAAACACCATATTATCTATTGATATGGTGTTCCGAGACGAATTGTGCATGACAATGGTCCTCGCTCATCAAGAACGCTTCGCCGATTCTCGCAAGTTCGTAATACAAGACGCTCGCCCACGCCTTATAATCCCACCGCAAATGGTTTAGGTGAAGCCTTTAATAAGACTATCATCAAGATCTTAGCAAAGCTAGTCAAAACCAATAAGCGATTGGGATGATAAGCTTGGTGAAGCTCTTTGGGCGATCGCACCACGCTCAACACCAACAGATTCACACCATATTCCTTGGTATATGGATGTGAAGCCGCTTTGCCTCTAGAGATACAAATTCGCCACTTCGTAGCCCTTGCGATAGGGATGACAAGTGACTAACAACATCAAAAGCGCCTTGAAGAGCTTGAGGTGTTAGATGAGAAACGCTGGGAGCTCAAGAACAAATTGAGCTATACCAAGCCGTAATTTCCAAAGCCTTTAACAAGAAAGTCCGATCGGAGTTTCAAGGAAGGAGACTTGGTACTGCCGTCCTACACCAATGATTCTTAATTCCAAGAAGAAAGGCAAATTCCAACCCAAATGGGAAGGACCGCTTATAATTGATACGGTCTACTCAAATGGAGCATATCGCTTGATCACTCAAGATGGTGACAAGTTAATGATGCCAATTAACTAAAGTTCTCAAGATATATTATCCCTAATGTATTCAGATAACTGCTGCAGATTGAATGATTAGACTTGTGAACAAATACATTCACTAAGCTCTCATTCTACCGAAAATCTTAAACGATTAAAGCCACCGATAATATTAACACCTATTATTAATTTCTTTCATGAATCGTGGTTCGCTACCCCAAGAGAAGACACAACAGGTTCGCTACCCCAAGAGAAGACACAACAGGTTCGCTTCCCAAGAGAAGACACAACGGGTTCGTTTTGCCCCAAGAGAAAACACAACAGGTTCGCTACCCCAAGAGAAGACACAACGGGTTCGCTTTTGCCCCAAGAGAAAATACACAACGGGTTCGCTGCCCCAAGAGAAGACACAACGTGGTTCGCTACCAAGAGAAGACACAACGGGTTCGCTTCCAAGAGAAAACACAACGGGTTCGCTTCCAAGAGAAGACACAACGTGGTTCGCTACCAAGAGAAGACACAACGGGTTCGCTTCCAAGAGAAGACACAACGGGTTCGTTTTAAGCCCCAAGAAGACACAATTCGAAGGTTATGTATTCATTACATAGCTGGTTATATTAAATCTACGCCTATTTATGTAGTGGGTGTTATTCCCGCCCTAAATCAGAATAAGTCAGCCTAACACACGGTAATCGGGCCTCGTGATAATTGATTAAGCTTCACGATTCAATATCGTGAGCATAAAGTCTAAGAGAATTCACTCTTTTAGCTAACGCTATGTGTAGAACGGACTTAAATAATCTACATGCTAGCCCAATTCAAACGGTAATTGGTAAAGGCATATCAAACTGCTGATGGTCGAGGGTTTGCCAAAAATCCTATTAAGGTTATATCCATTCGTTCAAAGCAGAATAAAGAACGTAATAAAAGTCGACAAAAGTAAATTTTATTTCATAAATGATGTGGTTTAAAATACATTGTCGACTAAACAAAAATCAAAAGTGTCCTATGGGGAGAATTGACGGCGGCGGATCTGTTCTTCCAGCTCCGAAAGCTCAGTCTGGTATTCTTGTTCCAATTCCTTCTCGAGAAGGACTCTAGAAGCATCATTAATAGTTAGAAGTTGAATAATCTTCTGATCCAGTTCAGCAGACCTTTCATCAGATGCTTTCAATTGTTCTGCCAGTTTGGAGCGAGTCTTCTCTGAACTAGCAAGATCAATTTTCAGGAGAGCACGCGCTTCTTCGACATCTTCGAGAGCTTTCTTCAGGCGAGCGATCTCAAGGTCGTGCGTCTCGACAGAGCGGACCAAGTCAGCATTGGCCTCATCCCGTGTATTCAAGCTTGCCCTTAGACGCGCGGATTGGGCTTGCACTTGCTGTAGTTCTTCTTCAACAGTTCTTCGCTTGGCTTCTCTAGCTTGTGTAATAGACTCAACTCGAAGAGATATAAGAAGAAATACCCCGACCGGTCTCAAGTTTACTCGCCTCGCTCTAGCCGGATCGATCTTCTCGCAATGGAGTCACCAAGTCGTGAAAACCCTCCTCTCTTATGATATTTACATGCCGATCGAGGAGCCGCCACTGAAATAAGGAAGAACCTTTATTCACGATCTTTTCAATCAATTTATTGAAAAGGAATGTGAAACCCTCAAGCTCGCGACCGATGACCATCTTCTCGATCCTCATCCGCTATTAAAGCTTTAATTGTGTCATACAAGATGGAAGGAGCCAGGAAAGAGAAAGTGTAAGCTTCGAGGATTCCAAACTCAAATTAAAAAAAAAATCAAGATTGGAAGATATACCGATGCGGCTAGAAGATCCTCCAGCAAGTGTTGTTTCCACACTCATCAATTCAGCTTGGGGAACCACCAGAGTTGATTCAATTTCAGGTTGGATAGCCGGTGGTCCAGGGTGCATAATAGGGCCTTCAATTTGAGTTGTTTGCTCTATAGTTGATTGTTCAGTCTCGTGAACCACCGAAACTGATTCAGATTCGGCTTGAGTAGTTGGTGGTCCAGGTTGAACGAGCAAACTCTCAACAACAGTTGATACAATAATGGACTCGGTTTGGGAGATGTTCAGTTGAGTCTCGAAGCCGGGAATCGGAGCCTGTTCCGACAATATCTCTTCAATCAAAATGTGATCAGACTCAGAAAGGGAGATCATCTGACTTAAACCATGTTCAGATGATTCCTCGAAACCCTCTTCAGGGATCAATTCTGCAGGTTCAGTTGAAATTCCTGGTTCCTCACCTAAGACGGCCTCTCCTTCAGCTTGTTCTTCCACTACTGAAAAAGCAATATGTTAGCTTTTCAATATGGAGAAAAGAAGATACAGCGGAAATTAGACTTCATACCAAGAGTTGGCTCAGTCGGTTAACGCTATGCCATTTCTTGGAATTTTTCTAAAAGAATATGAAGCGCGTTAGCAATAAGTGGAGGAACCAATTCAGACTCTTTCATGATTCTAAGTCGCCATCCAGATGAAATGGTCGTACCTGCAGCAGCACCCTCAGAAACCGGAGGGATGTCAATGTCAGCGTCTGTAGTGGTATCGGGAGCATCCTGATCCATAGTTTCAGGCGTTGGTATCTCCAGGCTGGGATCCTCATAAGTGAACGCTCTTGGAGGAGAAGGTTCACCGAACCTCGCCTTCTTCGATAAGAAAAATGGAATAATTAATAATCATAGATGAAATGGTAAAGTCCGAGATGATGAATACGAGTCATACCTTCTCTTCCGAGCGGAAAATCAGTGTCTATCGCCTCAGGAGTTGGTGATTTTGGGGATCTCGTACGACGAAGCCTGTGTGCGACCTTCTTCGTACGCATTAAAGCTCGGGCGATAGAAGTGGAAGTATGAACGGTCGGTGATGGACGAGCCCTCTTTCGGAGTATAAGTTCGGGCGTTTCTTCTTCTTCTTCTTCTCTGTCTCGACCGTCATCCGGTGGGGATAAGTAAGAACGACCTTCTGGCGAGGCCGTTTCAAAGGACGCTTCGGAAGAGGTGGAACACGAGAAGAGGGTTTGACTGGTACATCCCGTCGAACTGGAGAGCGGCGAGGCGATGGCACTACAACTTCGCTCCGAATTCGGACCTCTGCTGGACGAACAGTCGTTTCTTCTTCTTCAGAAGTGTGGACTGTATAATCAAATTCCTCTTCTTCACTCTCTTCTTGGGCGACCTTCTTCGCACGCATTAAAGCTCGGGCGATAGAAGTGGAAGTATGAACGGTTGGTGATGGACGAGCCCTCTTTCGGAGTATAAGTTCGGGCGTTTCTTCTTCTTCTTCTTCTTCTCCTGTCTCGACCGTCATCCGGTGGGGATAAGTAAGAACGACCTTCTGGCGAGGCCGTTTCAAAGGATGCTTCGGAAGAGGTGGAACACGAGAAGAGGGTTTGACTGGTACATCCCGTCGAACTGGAGAGCGGCGAGGCGATGGCACTACAACTTCGCTCACGATTCGGACCTCTGGCTGAATGAGCAGTCATTTCTTCTTCTTCGGTGTGGATCAGATAATCAAATTCCTCTTCTTCACTCTCTTCTTGGGCGACCTTCTTCTTGCCTTTTGATTTCTTTGAAGGACGAGCTCGTTTGGGTGAAGCATGAGTTGGTGTAGGCTCTTTGTCATGTCCTACTTCCGTGGGAGCATTATCCGCAATGAGCCATTTGCAGTATAGAAAAGTCATCTGAAGCTTTGGCTCGGCAGCAGGGAGACTGAACTTGGCATTGGTGCGGCGCTTATGTTCCAATACCAGCGCTGGCACCGCCAATAAGACCTCCATGAGTCTTCATTCCCCGATTTGAATTCCCGACATAGATCTGGTCGTAGCCAAACTGACGAGAAAAGCGGCATGGGAAATAAGGCTCGATATCGCAGAATTCTTCACCCGAAGATCGTAACCAATGCTAATGTTCATTAGCCATCGAAGCAACCAAGATCCGTAATAGTTCGGCTTCCGCTAGGCCCAAAGAAGATCTACAAGCATTTCATCATATCGGCTGAAAAGTTCGGAAACATTTAAAGAATTCCCAACTCTTAGCAATTACGAGTTGGCGAGATGCTTCGCACCATCGCCTCGCTTCCATTTACATTCTTCCAAGATCTCAGAATAAGGCGCTCATAATCTACTATGTCGGGCCGCCATCGATTCGACGATGGAGCACGAGCCGTGCCATCAAATAAGTATACGGCAGCTCTACTTTGACGGCCGGGATGTCGCTAGAAGACCCTTTACCCTTGTGGAGAAAACCGAAACTATCCGCCGGAGTCCCCATGAATGTCCGCCACCATCGCCGAAGAAGAGAAAGGCGACGACCGTGACCACCGACGGCCGGGAAGAGCACTTCTAAAGGCGTGGCATCCAAGATTGGTACGGACTACGCACTTCTTCAACCGATAGCCAAGTAGCCCGCCAAGAGAGTTTGTGGCTTGATCTCGCTTTTGTAGCCGCCACAAGAAAGTCTCAAATTTCGCCCCTTAGGAATTTTGCCCTCAAAGATATGGGGTAGTGAAGGATTGGGCATTTATCTTTGCAATTAGTTTGTTGATGGCGTAAGGAGTGGAGGTTTTATGTTCGCTACATCCTCGCCACCCTCTAAGTTCTCGAATAGATAATCGGCGAATCGCTTATGGCTAATCAAGGAAGCCTCCTAGCCTTCACGCCCACCGCCGCTATTGCAGCCTTGATAGTGGCAAGTCACCCTACGTAATATCATAAACATGTGATCTCTTCTTTCATTTCCTCAATCGCCGATTGACGGAAAATATTCTTGATATGGTGCTTCACCCATCGAAGACCGAAACCTTCATCATCTCATGAAGTGGTAGACCCAATTCCCCATTTTTCGCCAATAAGGTGTTGGTATTCGGGTTGTAGATTTCAAAGAATGCAGGAAATGATACGAGCCGGGAGGAATTCCATACATGCTAGCACGGATGGGAACATATAATCCAATTTCTTTGAGTTCCGACTCCATCGGTCGAGAATGTAAGCCGCCATCCGTGTCCACCATCGGTCGGCAGAGAATGTACCCAACCAAGCACCGTGAGATTTCTTAGAGGCAACTCCTTCCTATTTTGGCCAAGCGATTCTTCAATGTGTCGCCTTTGACCATCAGCTCATCATGAGGTGGGCTGTCCCGACCCACAAGGCCCGTAAAGCCCTAATATAGTTCTTGTCGCTAGAACTCGAATCAGCTTTGCCGATATATCCGCAGTTGTTTATGCCTAAATCTTCACCGCTTCCGTGACATATTCCTCTTAATCGATAAATTGCGCAGCCGCAAGAGTGAATGATGGCGGGCAAACGGAGGTAAATAAAGATTAGAGCCATCACCTTCATACAGCCATGGTTCACCAACAGATAAGGCTTCGATCCGCAATGTAATCCCCAATAAATAGCCGGACTTCCTCATTATCTCTCGTGGATCCGCATTTTTGTCAAGGAGCGCCGGTGATCATTCTTCAGAAATTACGACGATCACCATGTTCTAACACTTCCAAGAATTCGAGGCGATTTGGACCGGCGAGGAGCATCACCACTAGTGGCATCTCTTGAGAAGAGGAAAACACAGAGCTGTGCAATCCACTTGGCTCATGAGCACCAAATGCCGTAGGGGGAAACTCAACTGCAAAGCACACATACACTTATAAGTGCTGGGTCAAAATTAACATCAAAAATGGCTAAGGGTTGGGACACTGACTCGCCAGCAGCGAGACAGTTCAAGCTGCCTCGCCAGTAGCGAGACAATCACAATCGCTCGCCAACAATGTAGACAAATATTCTCGCCGGAGGCGCAGACAGCTTCAATCGCCGCCAGCCGAGACAGCCCCAACCGCCTCGCCAGAGAGACAGCCTCGACCGCCTCGCAAACACGAGACAATCGAAGCTTTGTTCGTTGATTTGACAGATGTTCTGGCTATGCAAAACACTTGTTTTAGCCCAGATCCACACAAAGGAGGACCTCGACTCTTCTCAAATGCCTCGCAAAGGAGAACAAATGAGGATTTTATACAAAAATGCAAACTTTTCAACCCAAAATAAGTGCATATATCGAGAAGAACTCACCCCCAAAAGACGAGGCAGTCGGTTCTTCGACATCAGAGGTTTGGGGAACGGATTTGGCCTTGGGGACACGAGATCTTTTGGGAGACATGATAAAAATCAGATTTTTTGGCTTGAACAAGAGAAAAGCTAGGGTTTTGATGAAAATCCGAAAGCAAGAAGCTCGAAGAGGCCTAGGGTTTGATGAAGAGGCTTCGGATCTGACAGAAGATCAGGAGAAGGCTCGGTTTGATGGAGGAAAATCGATCTAAATCGATGGGATCCTAAGAAATCCGAAGAAACCCTAGATCTAAAGAGGGGTTTTCGAGCAAACTTGGAAGTTTGAGAGATTAAAAGGGCTTGCTAAGGTTGATGGAAGAGCTCGGGAAGAAATTAGAACAAATTTGAAGTTTAGAAGGCGGGGGGTCGAATGGGGTTAAAACCCTAGTGTCGGGTTTTTATACAGCCCCGCTTATTCGAGCGAGGCAGGTCCAACTGCCCCGCTCAAGCGAGGCAAGTCCAACCGTCCCGCTCAAGCGAGGCAAGTCCAACTGCCCCGCGCAAACGAGGCAGGTCCAGCCGCCCCGCTCAAGCGAGGCAAGTCCAACCGCCCCGCTCAAGCGAGGCAAGTCCAACCGCCCCGCTCAAGCGAGGCAAGTCCAACCGCCCCGCCAAGCGAGGCAAGTCCAACCGCCCCGCCAAGCGAGGCAAGTCCAACCGCCCCGCCAAGCGAGGCAAGTCCAACCGCCCCGCCAAGCGAGGCAAGTCCAACCGCCCCGCCAAGCGAGGCAAGTCCAACCGCCCCGCCAAGCGAGGCAAGTCCAACCGCCCCGCCAAGCGAGGCAAGTCCAACCGCCCCGCCAAGCGAGGCAAGTCCAACCGCCCCGCCAAGCGAGGCAAGTCCAACCGCCCCGCCAAGCGAGGCAAGTCCAACCGCCTCGCAAATCTGAGACAATCGAAGCTTTGTTCGTTGATTTGACAGATGTTCGCTATGCAAAACACTTGTTTTAGCCGAGATCCACACAAAGGAGGACCTCGACTCTTCTCAAATGCCTGCAAAGGAGAACAAATGAGGATTTTATACAAAAATGCAAACTTTTCAACCCAAAATAAGTGCATATATCGAGAAGAACTCACCCCAAAAGACGAGGCATTGGTTCTTCGACATCGAGGTTTGGGGAACGGATTTGGCCTTGGGGACACGAGATCTTTTGGGAGACATGATAAAATCGATTTTTGGCTTGAACAAGAGAAAAGCTAGGGTTTGATGAAAATCCAAAGCAAGAAGCTCAAGAGGCCTAGGGTTTGATGAAGAGGCTTCGATCCGACGTAAGATCGAGAAGGCTCGGTTTGATGGAGGAAAATCGATCTAAATCGATGGGATCCTAAGAAACCAAGAAACCCTAGATCTAAAGAGGGTTTTCGAGCAAACTTGGAAGTTTGAGAGATTAAAAGGGCTTGCTAAGGTTGATGGAAGAGCTCGGAAGAAATTAGAACAAATTTGAAGTTTAGAAGGCGGGGTCGAATGGGGTTAAAACCCTAGTGTCGGTTTTATACGTACCGCTTATTCAACGAGGCAGTCCAACCGCCCCGCCAAGCGAGGCAAGTCCAACCGCCCCGCCAAGCGAGGCAAGTCCAACCGCCCCGCCAAGCGAGGCAAGTCCAACCGCCCCGCCAAGCGAGGCAAGTCCAACCGCCCCGCCAAGCGAGGCAAGTCCAACCGCCCCGCCAAGCGAGGCAAGTCCAACCGCCCCGCCAAGCGAGGCAAGTCCAACCGCCCCGCCAAGCGAGGCAAGTCCAACCGCCCCGCCAAGCGAGGCAAGTCCAACCGCCCCGCCAAGCGAGGCAAGTCCAACCGCCCCGCCAAGCGAGGCAAGTCCAACCGCCCCGCCAAGCGAGGCAAGTCCAACCGCCCCGCCAAGCGAGGCAAGTCCAACCGCCCCGCCAAGCGAGGCAAGTCCAACCGCCCCGCCAAGCGAGGCAAGTCCAACCGCCCCGCCAAGCGAGGCAAGTCCAACCGCCCCGCCAAGCGAGGCAAGTCCAACCGCCCCGCCAAGCGAGGCAAGTCCAACCGCCCCGCCAAGCGAGGCAAGTCCAACCGCCCCGCCAAGCGAGGCAAGTCCAACCGCCCCGCCAAGCGAGGCAAGTCCAACCGCCCCGCCAAGCGAGGCAAGTCCAACCGCCCCGCCAAGCGAGGCAAGTCCAACCGCCCCGCCAAGCGAGGCAAGTCCAACCGCCCCGCCAAGCGAGGCAAGTCCAACCGCCCCGCCAAGCGAGGCAAGTCCAACCGCCCCGCCAAGCGAGGCAAGTCCAACCGCCCCGCCAAGCGAGGCAAGTCCAACCGCCCCGCTCAAGCGAGGCAAGTCCAACCGCCCCGCTCAAGCGAGGCAAGTCCAACCGCCCCGCTCAAGCGAGGCAAGTCCAACCGCCCCGCTCAAGCGAGGCAAGTCCAACCGCCCCGCTCAAGCGAGGCAGGTCCAACTGCCCCGCTCAAGCGAGGCAAGTCCAACCGCCCCGCTCAAGCGAGGCAAGTCCAACCGCCCCGCTCAAGCGAGGCAGGTCCAGCCGCTTCGCTCAAGCGAGACAACATTAACCACCATCTTTGAGCGAGACACTTCAGATTGCCTCGCTCGCTTTCTTCAAGTGGGACAATTACAGATATTGATAATTATTCTCCGCACGGGATTCAAGGCAGTATATTCAAGACAAATTGGTTCCATATTCCATATAGAAGCTTTCCTGGAAATCTGATGTTCAGAAAACCAGATGACGCTTTTTCTCTGAATGACTCTTAAGGCATTCAATCACAACCCAAGTGATGACTTTCAAGATGAAGATGATTAGTCCAAAGCGACTTCGACATTTCAATCCATTCAAATACAAATGCAACAGTTATTGAACTCAAAATATGGTCAGCGACGTCGCGTAGCCAGGGTTCGAAAACTGAAGCAAAACATGGGCCACTTCTACAAAGTTCAACGTTGAGCGAAGCAAAGCATTTTATCCAAAGTATTCCGCACTTCGATAAAATACGAGGAGTCCAAAACTTTGGAGGGTATCTGTAGGCATCAAAATTGCCGAAGAACCTCAAATATGACTAAATTATGAGAAGATCAAGGACAACGCCGCCAAATCTGAGACAATCGAAGCTTTGTTCGTTGATTTGACAGATGTTCGCTATGCAAAACACTTGTTTTAGCCCGCATCCACACAAAGGAGGACCTCGACTCTTCTCAAATGCCTCGCAAAGGAGAACAAATGAGGATTTTATACAAAAATGCAAACTTTTCAACCCAAAATAAGTGCATATATCGAGAAGAACTCACCCCAAAAGACGAGGCATTGGTTCTTCGACATCGAGGTTTGGGGAACGGATTTGGCCTTGGGGACACGAGATCTTTTGGGAGACATGATAAAATCAGATTTTTGGCTTGAACAAGAGAAAAGCTAGGGTTTGATGAAAATCCAAAGCAAGAAGCTCAAGAGGCCTAGGGTTTGATGAAGAGGCTTCGATCCGACGTAAGATCGAGAAGGCTCGGTTTGATGGAGGAAAATCGATCTAAATCGATGGGATCCTAAGAAATCGAAGAAACCCTAGATCTAAAGAGGGTTTTCGAGCAAACTTGGAAGTTTGAGAGATTAAAAGGGCTTGCTAAGGTTGATGGAAGAGCTCGGAAGAAATTAGAACAAATTTGAAGTTTAGAAGGCGGGGTCGAATGGGGTTAAAACCCTAGTGTCGGTTTTATACGTACCGCTTATTCAACGAGGCAGTCCAACCGCCCCGCCAAGCGAGGCAAGTCCAACCGCCCCGCCAAGCGAGGCAAGTCCAACCGCCCCGCCAAGCGAGGCAAGTCCAACCGCCCCGCCAAGCGAGGCAAGTCCAACCGCCCCGCCAAGCGAGGC
The DNA here is from genome assembly GCA_012295165.1 of Asparagus setaceus. NCBI lineage: Eukaryota > Viridiplantae > Streptophyta > Magnoliopsida > Asparagales > Asparagaceae > Asparagus > Asparagus setaceus. The sequence continues at coordinate 73,872,955 of CM022706.1, forward strand.
AAGTCCAACCGCCCCGCCAAGCGAGGCAAGTCCAACCGCCTCGCCACGAAGCGAGGCAAAGATAGCCGAGGCGTACCGAGCCGCCGCTTAACCGCAAATGTGGAGCACTTATGACTTGTGTTTCTTCAGAGGGCACGTTTCCCAAGGACTATAAATACCCCCCTACATCCACTTGGGCAGGGGATCGGCATTTGGCAATCAGAGATCAAACAAAAACCAGAGCTTTTGCAAGGAGAGAGAGAGAATCCAAGCTTCCAAAGTTCAAGAACACAATCTACACGGAGATTCCTCGAGTTTAAGCTTTGACTTATTCTTGAGAAGAGTAGATATCTTACTTTGCTAAGATATTTGCTTAAGTTCTTGTTTCCTTTGCGAAGCATCAACTAAACCTCGTCGATTCGACGATCGCTGCTCGGTGGTCCACGGATTACGCGTCCCCGGCACAGGCAAAGTCCCACAAAAACAGGAGATCTACACTTGTAGTGTCTCTTGTTCGAGTTTGTGAGAGAGTTATCTAAAATTTCTTTGTAACTGAAAATTAAGGTGTAATTTTCTTAAGTTTTGCAATGGAAACGACAAAGAAATCAACTTTCGACCCAAACAATGGGTTGAAAAAAGACAATTATGACAACCTAGGGCAGAAATTTGATTGATTTGAGCTGGAGATCGCTCTTTTGTTTCTAAAGCTTCTAACCTACGAACGATTGTAGCCATCTTTACTTTAGAGGCTATGTTTGACTCTAGGGAAAGACCACTGGATTTGGGTTGGAGAACTGATAGAACTCTTTCATCACAGTGCTCCCACTGCATGGTTTCTAAGATAAACTCTCTAAAAATTCTCAAGCTTTATTGACATTTTTCTTCATGAAATCCCCTTGACACATCGATTTTAAGAAAGTTTTTGAAGAATAATCCAATCCTTCATAGATTATTTGGCATAATCACCACTTTTCTAGACCATGATGAGGATATTGGATAAGAAGATCCTTAAACCTATGGAAATACTCTCAGAATGGCTCCCCTGGGACTATCTTAAATTTTAAATGTTGTTTCAAAGCTTAACCGTTTTATGAATGGGAAAAAAAAATTTCAGAAAAATAGTAACAAATTCATCCCAAGTTGAGATAGAATTTGTGGATAAGCTATATAGCCATTTCTTGCCTTTGTTCTTAAGAGCAAATGAGATAAATCTAAGCTTAATCGCATCATCAGTTAGTTGCCTAATCTTAATCATAAGACAAACTTCCTCAAACTCGGAGATAAAAATGTAAGCGTTTTCGGTTTTATTTCCTAAGAATTTTGGTAGCATGTTTATGAAGTGTGGTCTAAAGCTCAAAATTAGCTCCATTGACATCGGGTAGCTTAATGCAAGACGAGATTACATTTCCAGTGGGATAACACATGTCTTGAAGAATGGGTGACTTAGGATTTTCCATTTCTTCGATTTAAAAAATCGGTTCAACACAGATTAATTGATTGGTATTATTCCTAATCTAAACTTGCATACACTAAAATAAATTCTTTTCGGAATTATTTTTCTCTAAAAAGGAAGTTAGGAAAAAGATCTAAGAAAATAAAAGTTATTTGTTTTTTATTATCATAGAAAAGCTAAAAGACCTAAAAGATTAGTGAGAGAGAAGAAGAAGGATAAAAATAAAAACCTAACTAAAACAAATCAAGAACAATCACATTGAAAACCCTTAATTCTAGGGTTAAGCCTAGACTCAACTAGACCAGCTCCTAACTAAAAACTTTTTGAGAAAAAGATTGAAGTTTACTCGGTCAGTTAGCCAGGTAAGGATAGTACTAGAGGGAGGTCAAGGACCAATTAAGTACCTCGTTCCTTACGGAGCGCTTTACACAACCCCTAAATCTTACCTTAGACACCAACGGATTCAAGTAAACTTAAACCGGTTCACTTAATGATTTCTTATTCCTTAATGAGCTCGAGTCCTTAGGGTCCAACGTTCAATGAGTTTTAAAAGGTTTGGGTTTGTGTAGTGAGAAATTAGTGATTTATGGGCTAAGGAAAGACTTGGGTTTGTGTAATGTGGAATTAGTGATTTGTGGGCTAAGGAAAGGGTGATGAAATCCCTCACTTTATCTTGATTAGGGGGTATTGCCCTTAAAAGTATTTTCAAGTGTGTGTCAAATTAAGATGCTCAAAGTACTTTGGTGAATTCTAAATACTATATGCAATGCAACCTTAGGAATTAAAAGCAACTACAAAAGGATGCAAAAATAAAATCTTTTTGTTTTTTAATTAAGATTAACAATCAAATAAATGTGAGAAAGAGAGCTCTTGTTTGAATTTATTATCTTGTTAGTAGTTGTTCAAGTGGAGGGTAAATTTTATTAGGGTCGACAAAAGAAAAATTTTTGGTTTTTTTATTAGATCTTAATTTACTAGTAGAATTCTATGCATCCTTGACGGGGAATCTCGTCAAGGATGCCACAAATTCCATCAGGAATGCGTATCCTTGACCTTTTAAGGGCAATACCCCCTAATCAAGATAAGGTGAGGGATTAAACATCCCTGATGGGGTGCCATCAGTAATAGGTATTACTGACAGCAACATCCCTAACGGCGTATGTTGTCAGTGTTGCTCAATCATCCTTGACGGCGGTGCCGTCAGTGATGTTATAACATCCTTGACGGCGCTGCCGTCAAGAATGATCTTTCCTGACGGCGATGCAGTCAGGGATGCACATAACATCCTTGACGGCTTGGCGGTCAAGGATGATCTTCCCTGACTCCTTGTCGTCAGGGATGTTATTTACATCCCTGACGGCGACGCCGTCAGGAATGACCATCCTTGACGGCAGCCCTGTCAAGGATGCCTATAATGAGCAAAAAAAATGTTGCTGTAATTGCGTATTTCCCTGTACATATTATCGATAACATCATAAAATTCAAAATTCCATGCACATATCCATAATTTAATATCTCGCATACATCCAAGAGTACATACACAATACATTCGAAATTTCCACAATCCAAAAACAAGCCCAAAGTTCACAAAATCCCCACAAACATTTATCAAACCATACAAACTATATAAAATAGTACAAACAGTATGATAAAAGTATACAAACAAGACATAATTACAAACAAGACATAATCTCACAACCATTCCCACAAACATCTCACAATTCCAACGAACAAGAGTTTAGGATATAAAGTATACAAACATCTCATAATTACCTTTGGTATGAGAAGGTAAAGTCAAAAATTTATTCTCTCTTTTTTTTTCTTTTTCCTTTTTTCATATGTTTTTTCTTTTTCTTTTTTTTGAAAAGAACAAGAAAATCTCACATGAGAGAAGAATAAATTCTTTTATTATTATTATGGAAAAAAATTAAAATGTAGAATAAAAGATGAAACATGAGAAGCTCACATTCTACATTAAATCCTACCTTATTGTTGAAAATTCTACCCGAAATTTAAAGAATTTCAAGATGATATAATCAATGATGTTCTCAAATTCTGAAAATTCCAAGGTTTGCAATGTGTTTTGCAAAGAAATTAAGGTAGGTCTTATTGGTGTTATGCATTTTGAACTTAGATTTTTGATTAATGAAAGTTTGACATTTTGGCTGCTGTTTTAAAAATCTAAGCTCATCAGAAAAGAGTTCTTCGAATGTTGCATTCAAGAGGCATGTATTAAACACAGTTTTCTTATTTTGAAAAATAAAACCTGAATTTTTTAAGATTTCCAGTTCCTCATAAAAGATTTCCTCAAAACTAAGGTCAGATTCATTCTCTACTTCTGTTAAACTTTCTTGGATGTAATTAATTTCGAAAGGTTGATTATCAATATTATTTCCTGGATTGAAAATATTAAGTTCAGCAGTCAGATTTCCAAAAGATAGTTTTATGTGACCAGTTCTACAGTTGATGAGAGCATTAGAAGTGGCTAAGAACGGTCTTCCTAAGATCACGGTATCGTCCTTTGGGATTGGAAGCGGGTTGCGTTTCGGGACTCTGAAATCAACAGGAAAAATAAAGTCTCTAACCTTTATCAATACATCTGTTATTTCACCCATAGGGACCGTAATGCATCTATCGCCTAATCAAGCTGCATCTAGTTGGCTTGAGTTCCCGACACCTAGTTGTTGGTAGATCGAATACGGAAGCAAGTTGACACTGGCCCCTAAGTCTAAAAGCGTCTTATCGATACGAGTATTACCAATGATACATGGGATGGCAGGACAACCTGGATCCTTATGTTTCAATGGTACAGACTTTGAGAGGACTTCACTGATATTGGCAGCGAGAAAGACTTTCTTTGGAATATTTATTTGCCTCTTTTTGGTACATAATTCCTTTAAAAATTTGGCAAAAGAAGGAATTTTTTCAATAACATCTAAAAGAGGAATGTTGACCTTAACCTGCTTGAAAGTCTCTAGAATTTTCTCCTCCTGAGTGGAGTGCTTCCTAGGCCTGAGTCTATCTGGGTAAGGAACAACTGGTTTAAACCGATTAAAATTAGACTCTGGTTCTGGTTCTGGTTCTAGGTCATCAGAAGGGTGTGATTTCTGAGTAGAGACATCAGAAGGAGAGAGAATTTATTTTGGTTCAAGGGTTTCACTTAGAGGCATTCTAACCTGATTATCGACCTGTCTACCTGATCGTAGTGAATGGATTGTATTCACTTCAGCTTGATAGGTTGAACTTGATCCCGTGTCCTTCGGGTTGGGCACGGGTTGACTCGAAAAAGTTCCTTTCTCTCTCTCACTCATGGCATTAGCTAGTTGACCAAGTTGGATTTCTAACCTAGCTATGGCTTGAGTGTTGGAAGTGAGGATTTGCCCGGTTGATTACATGAAGGAATTCAACGTGTTTGATATTTGAGTCAACAAGTTCGTGGTCTGTGTAGAGGTTTTAATCAAAGCTTCTAGACCCTTTTCTAGAACATTAAGACGTTTATCATGATCAGCAATTTGAGGAGTGTGATTTGCAGATTGGTGAGGAGGAGACTGATTTTGAAATGACAGATTTGGTTGTTAAAAATTAAGAGGAACTGCATTACCCCTAGGGAATTGTTGGGTTGAAGAGGGAGGGAAATTTTGATTTCCGGAGTAGTTTCCCTGGTTCCATACAAAATTCAAATGATTTCTCCAACCTAGATTGTAGATTGGAGAAAATGGATCATTCACCGGACGCTGGAATGCAGCCTTTATCTGACCTAGTGGCTGACCGGATCCTAAAAGAGGACATTCCTCTGAAACATGAGATGGAGACAGACAGTTATGACAACCTGAGGCAGAAACTTGGTTGATTTGAGCTAGAGCTCATTCTTTGACTTCTAAAGCTTCTAACCTACGCATGATTGTAGCCATCTTTGCTTCAGAGGCTATGTTCGTTTCTAAGGAAAGACCACTGGTTTTGGGTTGGGAAACTGATGAAACACGGTCATCACAATGTTCCCACTGCATGATTTTCTCGGATAAACTCTCTAAAACGTCCCAAGCTTCATCGGTATTTTTTTTCATGAAATCCCCTTGACACATTAATTCTAAAAAAGTTTTTGAAGAATAATCCAATCCTTCATAAATGATTTGGCATAATCGTCACTTTTCAAGACCATGGTGAGGACATTGGATAAGAAGATCCTTAAATTTGTCAAAATACTTTCAAAAAGATTCTCCCGGGATAATTTTAAAATTTTGAATGATGTTTCTAAGCTTAACCGTTTTGTGGATAGGAAAGAATTTTTTCAAAATTTTTTTTACAAATTCACCCCAAGTTGAGATGGAATCTGTGGATAAGCTATACAGCCATTTTTTGGCTTTGTCCTTAAGGGCAAATGGAATAAATCGGAGTTTGATCGCATCTTCAGTTAAGTCCCTCATCTTAATCATGAGGTAAACTTCTTAAAATTCGGAGATAAAGATGTATGCATCTTCGGTTTCGACTCCTAAGAATTTTGGAAGCATGTTTCTGAAATGCGGTCTAAGTTCAAAATTTGCTCCATTGACCTTGGAGAGTTTTATGCAAGAGGGGATTGTATTTCTAGTGGGGTAACAAACATCTTGAAGAACAGGTGGGTTGGTATAGGCCATTTCGTTTGGTTCAAGAGATGGATCAAAACGAATTAAACGATTGCTATTATCCCTAACCCAAGTTTGCATACACCAAAATCAAATTTTTTTTTTTTGAAAAAGGATAAGAGAAAAAGTTAAGAAGATGATGAGAAAAAAGAAAAAGAAAAAACTAACTAAAAGAAAATCAAGGCAATCACTTTTCAATCACCCTAACTCTAGGGTTAAGCTTAAACTTGACTTAGACCAGCTCCTAACCAAAAATTCCCTTAATGAAAAGATCAAAGTTTACTTGGGTAATTAGCCAGGTAAGGATAGTACTAGAGGGAGATCAAAGATTAATTAAGTACCTCTTTCCTTGCGGAGCGCTTTACGCAACCCCTAAACCTTGCCTTAGACACCAATTAATCCAAATAAACTTGGACCGGTTCACTTAAGAAATTTTTATTCCTTAATGAGCTCGAATCCTTAGGGGCCAACATCTAATCAATTTTAAGAGGCTTAGGTATGTGTAGTGAGGAATTAGTGATTTTTGGGCTAAGAAAATGGTGATGAAATCCCTCACCTTATCTTGATTAATGGGTTTTGCCCTTAAAAATATTTTCAAGTGAGTGCCAAATCAAGATGCTCAAATCACTTTGGTGAATTCCTAGTATTATATGAAATGCAACCCTAGAAATTAAAAGCAACTAAAAAGGATGCCAAAGTAAAAATCTTTTTTTTTTTTAATTATGGTTAGCAACAAACAATGTGAGAGAGGTGGAAATTGTTTGAGTTTATTATCTTGTTAGTCAAAGTCCAAGTAGAAGATGGATTTTATTATGGTCAACAAAAGTAAAATCTTTTTTTTAAGCCCTAATTGTCTCTAATGTGGTGAACTAACTAAGGGTGGAATTAAAAATACTAGATAGAGAAGTTACCCACGCAAAAGCAATGCAAAGCCTCGTTGGAGGCAATTCTTCAATCTTGAATCTTCAACTCTTGATCTTCAAGCTTCAAGTTCCTACACAAAAGAAAACACACAAAAATAAGGAACCAAAGTTAATCAAAATCCTACTTATGCACCGTTCCCCTGCAACGGCGCCAAAAACTTGATGGGAAATAAATGATTACCTCCGAAGTTGCAAGTATACAATTTATCAAGTTATAATATATAAGATTATCGATCCCACGAGGAACGGGAAGTAGGAAGAGTTTATTCAAGTTTTGGTTCTCAAATTATGCGCATGACAATTAGGAGTTATTCAAATAAAATGAAAGTGAGAAATAGTGAAAGTGGTTCGTGAGAGATAAGAGAGAGTAGTTGTGGATTATGCGTAATAAAACGAGGAAGAAAATGAGAGTGGAGAATGCGGTTGTGGTTATATGCACATAATAACACAACTAGGTTTGAGATTATATGCACATGGAGGGAATATGAGATTGAGAGAGAAGTAAAAATCAATGAAATCAAGAATCAAGAATAAAGGAAAATAACAAACAAATGAAAAGCAAGGATAAGAGGAAAATAAAGAAGGTAAAGTATGGAGGATTAATTAAAGATATGAGGAATCTAGAGTAGATCCACTTAGCTTATCTCAATCTTTTGGGAATAAGTTGGATTTGTTAGCTAGTTTCAAATAATTTCTAGGGATCCCACGAATATTAGCTCCACACTTAGAAAAGGGTAATTCCCTAGAGGGTTCTAGCCTCAAGATGAATTAAAGAAAAGAAAAATCTATACTAGAAAGTAAATACAAGAATTAAAGATATTGCATGAAAGTAAATTGCATGAAAGTAAATCTAAACTACAAAGCATATAAATGAACAATAAATGAAAAAAAAATAAAAAAGAAATAAAAGGTAAACCAACAATTCCTGATCTTCATCTCATCCTCCTTTTGGTCCTTGGATAAGAAGAAGAGAAAAGAAATTGAAGGGGTGAAAAATTTTATTTATTGTGTAACAAAAATTATAATTTTTGGAAGGTCTTCTCAATTAAGAGTAACCCTCCTCTCCAAATAGAGTTTTTATAAAATATTTCACAATCTAAAGCCCTCACTCTACCCCTCTATTTATAGATAACAAGAATCTCTCATAACCTTTGGATTTGACTTGGCCCCCAAGTAACACTCACAACCATAGGATTTAGGTTAGCCCCTAAATAATCCTCATAGCCATAGGATCTCTCCAAATAATCTAGACCATTGATTTAATCCTTGAGAGATGGGCTTTGTGGGCTTTATTTCTTTTGTATTTAATTTCTTGAAGACTCTTGGGCCTCTCTTAAATGCTCTTAGGCTTCTTAGAATTTAACTTAGCCTTCAAATAATTTAATATATATCACTTAAATTTGGATTTCTATTAAAATCCACTGCTACTGATGAAATTTTAAGAATCTGGTAATTTGGATGGCTCCATCTCGTCGAGATAGGCGATTTTCATATATAATATGTTGAATTCTGCTTCCCGGATTGAGAGATATCGCTTTTTCTTTGCAGTTGACCGTCTTGAGCACGAATTTGACTTTATTTTTTCCATTTTTAATTTGATTCTCAATTGTAAGCTAAGTTATTAATAATTCTGACCAAAAAAGTGATGTGTGTTGAGATTTGGCTTCTAAACTTAGTCGTGGGCTTTGGATTTTGGCATTCTGGGCTTCATTAGAGATCTTTTGGGCTTGAAATAATCTTCATTTGGGTGCTTATTCAATAATACTCCATTAGCCTGCAAATTAAGATAAAAACAGTTATTAGCAGGATATTTATTCATATAAAATAGGTAATGAGGGTATAAAAAATGTAATTAAATTGTGATTATCATCCACAAACTAAATGACTCACATTATAATTCTCCTCTCTAGTCAAGAGGTCCTGGCTCTGTGCAACAACCTCAGCATACGTGTTTTCCAATGCTTCGTAAGAGACAAAAAGATAAATATAAGAATTGGCATTTCAATAACAAAGATAATGTAAATGATGCATCATATATAATTAAAACCCATTCTATATCACTAGTTTACTACTTTATTGAGGCATGGTACTGGGATTTCTTATCACAGGAATATCATGCTTCACGAATGACATAAAATATAGAAAAGGCTTGTTTTTATTGAGGCATGGTACTGAGATTTCTTTTAGTATTATGTAACCTTTAAGATATGGATGTCCTAGTCCTTTATATTATTCATTCATTTTATTTATCATGTAGATATATTCACAGTGCTAGTAATAGCCAGTGTGATTCATCTTGGAGAGTGTGGAAGTAAAGAGACATATATGTACGAAGAAATTCAGGAGAGAAGGTTGTTGAATTTACTCAAATTAATATCCTCAACAGTCTATATGACTGATATATCCCTCAATTCAGCAAACTTCAAGTAGGAGGCCGCGAGGTCATCTAATCATATTTGCAAGTGGTTAATAAGAAATTGGTGGAATAAAGGTCCATTCGGATAAATTCATTGCATTTTTATATAGGAAATTTAGGAGAACTAAATCCTTGTTGTAATATCTAAATGATGTAAAACTAACGGGACTAAGCTTCACATCTGAGTATCAAGGTTATATTTAATGTCATTTAGCATATACAATGGAATTACTCTAAATAATTGAGAGCTAGTGAAAGATGTTGTGAATGAAGCGAATTAGTTGTTAATACCAACAACAAATTTAAAGTACATGTAGCATAACTAGCTTTTGTCATCTTTTTAATGGCAAGTCATTTGTAAACTTAACTAATCATCCTGTTTGTATACCAGATGTAAACAAAATTTTTATTTTAATCCAGTTGTGCCATGTTATGTATTTTTGTTAATTTTTATGTTGAACTTGTATGATAATATAAGAGGTTATAAGTTAAATAATAAATAATGCATGAGAACTTTGGGGAGCTCTAACCAAGGAGAGGTCATGTAGGATTCAGTACAGTACTAGTTGAAATCTTGACAGCAAGACTTATTATTATTAATATTTCCCTCCCTCATTTCACACTCATTCTAATTAATTTTAGTTTTTCTATCGAGACCTTATTTAAGAGGGAAATTAGAAGCTCGTAGATCATTAAATTTAAGAATTGAGCAAATGCCAAGCTTAAATAAAACAATGGACAAGCATACGCAAGAATGAAACAGAAGACAAGCACATAAGCGCTAACAAAAGCCATTGGCAACACTCTTTAAGAAAACATCTTGGCAATCATGTTTTATCCCCCATCAATACTATACTAATAAAGTAAAAACATGATTGCATGTTTTAGCCACTATTTATTTTTACAGTACACCCCAATAGCTTATTGTTAAAAGAAACTAGGGCGTCATATATAATTAAAATCCATTCATAAAATTAAATTACCTGCATATTTTGAGCCAGTTGTAGCCTTTCTTCTTCTCATCAGTGCTATCATACATCTTCTTAAAGTAAACCATAGTCCTCTTAAGCAGTTCAGGGAGCGGGATAAATGAGGCGTTCTGAGATTTAGAAATTTGTTTATTAGTTTTATTTGTCAAATAAATTACAATTAAAGAGAATATATATAAAAGACTATAGTTTTATTTATCAAATAAATTGCAATTAAAGAGAGTATATATAAAAGATTAAAATAGTTTTATTTGTTAACAGCATGAAACTTAACATACTTTTGGTGCAAATTTACTCACCAAATAGAATAATATTAATGAAGTAAAATACTTCTACCTACAGTGCTTGGCATAATGTGCTCATTAAATTTTCAATGTGCATTCTTTGTTCTTATTTCCTTTCACGTCTATGTTCATACTTCATGTAATTTTACCTAAGCTAGAAAGGAGAATTGAATCAAAGTCTTAGTGCAAGTTTCATTTGCTCAACTTCTTAAGTGAAGTTTGTGTAGGCTTATTTGCTTGGTAAGTATTTGTTAGTAAAAATCTGAGAGGGTTATGTTGCGTATACTCAAGGTAAAAGCGAGATTGTTTCTAACCAAATAATTGTCATTTTTTTACCCCACAATACTATTTGTTAGTGAAAATGTTTAAATAGCTATGGATCAATATTTACCTGATGCTCTTCCCAGCCCCACAATACTATAAGTGCAACTAAATGATCTGGGTTAATCATCGGACCTCGTTTGTAGATTTTCTCCCAGTTCTCACTGTAACTTTGAAAGCATTTCTTTTTTATCTCGTGTCTCCATTTTCGAAGAGCATGCTTGAACTTTCCCATGTATCCAAACAAAAAATCTCACCCTAGGTGATTGTCTTTGATGTTGAAATATCTCTAAAGATTGACAAATAGATAAGTAGGGCCAATCGACTAGAAAAGTAAAATAAATGAGAAAAAGTAGTTTAATTTATCCAACAATCTCGATATATACTCTCCAAGACATGAAAGGGCTGCTCCTCAACCTGGAAAAATGGCTTAAGACAATCACTCCTCCGTACCAAACATCCAAGATATAAACTAAAGTTGTTAGCCCATTGCCCGGTTAGAAGCCTGCTACTCCCCCACCTTAGAATTGACGAAAGTCATCCGGTGGTAAATTTTTTTAAGCTCACTTCCCTTGCATCCTTTTTTCTTGAAAGCTTTATTTCCTACAATAATGGAAAAGTATTTGTTATGCACTATAATACTAGAAAAGCATTTAGGGTATCTTTAGTAACTTAAAAATGAAAATTTATAAGTCAATTTACAAGAAAGAGGATTTAATAAGTCTATTGGCATGTATAAGTTAATAAATGATTAAATTTACCAAATCTTTGTTTGATTTCAACATCAGCATCAGCTAGTATATCATCAATATGCAGCTTTCAATCATCCAATCATTTTTTTGCCGCTTTGTATTTCTCCATCTGCTTGAGTCTGTACCCCTCTGCAGATGCTGGTAAAGGCTCGTGCTCAATCCCGGGAATGTATGCTTGAAGTACTGGAGGCTCTACATGTAGTGGTATGGGCAATGGCTAATCCTCGCTCTCACCTAAAGAAATAAAGAAAATAAGTATTTTATGTGCATAGATCATGAATAATAAATACTTAAACTAAGTTATATCTCCGATCTCTAGAGATGATTTTAGCTCTTCCCCGGAGGGTTGGTCATCACCGGGGCTTGGAAATAGCCTCCTGCTCAAGTGTTTAGGCATCTGCAAGTTGAATAAATACGCAAAACAAGATATTATATAGTTATATGCAATTTATATTGACCAAAATAAAAATAAGATACATAATTGCGATGTTAAAGTTTTCATTTCATAGCAAGTCTTTAGGCATTTGCAAGTTGAATATTTAATATGCAAAACAAAAATATTATATATTTCTATGCAATTTATATTGCCCAAAAGAAAAATAAGATACATTGTAGTGATATTAAAGTTTTCATTTCACAATTTGTAAATTTTAAAAAAAGTTACATCAAGACCCTACTACATCCAACTAATTTTTAGCCGCTATTAATGTCTGTGATAATGTTTGAAATGTGAGTCCGAGTAGTTGGAGCATCCGTATCAAACACTACGTTCTGAGGGTAGGAGAATTCATCGACTGATGTAGTTAGTTCGTGGTTGGTTGAAGCTAACATCCAACATTGACGATGCCTCTTCTATCCAAACCCATCCCACAACATATTCGATGACATCCCTTAACAAAAGAAAATGGGATGATGTATAGGTCGGAGGAATTCTGGGAATCAATGCGGCAGTCGGAGGAACTCTACAGTGTATAAACAAATGGTTGTCAGAGTTCTGCTAGGGTTTGATGAAACTCAGAGAAAATGGGATGAAGTGGGCTAAATCTAGATTGGAAAACTATATGTTGAAGAGGGGTTATAAGTTGGGAAAGGGTAGTGTTGGAAGTTTACTTTTTCCCCCTCAAATACCGTGTCCAGATTGAGAGTATTTGATACAATGGGTTCAGAGGCAAATTCTAAAAACGGTTTGGGCCTACAGGTGTTAGCAAAAATACTTGGGTTTAACGATATATGGGGATCATTCATTAGGTCTAAAGGCAAAGATCCCTTTTTTTAAAATCACTCACTTCTAAAGTCACTTTTAACTGAAAAAAATATTTCACTCAAAAATTTCATCTCATGGGGTTTTAAACTTATCCAATTCCTAAGAGATTTCTTTTACCAATATACTCAAAGTCTTACAAACTCGCCTACTTTCAAAAACACTTTTAAAACATTAAAACTTCATTGAATTGCTTTTAAACTCGCATTGTATTTCAACAACTTAGTATATAGTGAAAGTTGTTATATGGTGTGAGTTGTCATGTTTAGATATAACTTTGCTTTATTTTTGTGGCTATATATATAGTGTACTTTTAAACCAAATACTTTAACAGTTATATTTTTAGCAACATTAATAATGAGGTATTGCAAACTATATATGATTTTTGCCTACAAACAACAAAGTTTTATTCTCATTTATTTTAAATCCACCTACTTCCAAAAGGGGTTTTGCTTATAAACCCAAGATTTTACCACTATTGATTTGTAAACCCGCCACTTCCAAAGATCACTCTTAGACCAAAAAGAATTCATCGACCGATGTAGTTAGTTCGTGGTTGGTTGAAGCTAACATCCAACATTGACGATGCCTCTTCTATCCAAACCCATCCCACAACATATTCGATGACATCCCTTAACAAAAGAAAATGGGATGATGTATAGGTCGGAGGAATTCGGGAATCAATGCGGCATCGGAGGAACTCTACAAAGGTATAAACAAATGGTTGTCGAGTTCGCTAGGGTTTGATGAAACTCGAGAAAATGGGATGAAGTGGGCTAAATCTAGATTGGAAAACTATATGTTGAAGAGGGGTTATAAGTTGGGAAAGGGTAGTGTTGGAAGTTTACTTTTTCCCCCTCAAATACCGTGTCCAGATTGAGAGTATTTGATACAATGGGTTCGTGAGGCAAATTCTAAAACGGTTTGGGCCTACAGGTGTTAGCAAAAATACTTGGGTTTAACGATATATGGGGATCATTCATTAGGTCTAAAGGCAAAGATCCCTTTTTAAAATCACTCACTTCTAAAGTCACTTTTAACTGAAAAAAATATTTCACTCAAAAATTTCATCTCATGGGGTTTTAAACTTATCCAATTCCTAAGAGATTTCTTTTACCAATATACTCAAAGTCTTACAAACTCGCCTACTTTCAAAAACACTTTTAAAACATTAAAACTTCATTGAATTGCTTTTAAACTCAAGATTGTATTTCAACAACTTAGTATATAGTGAAAGTTGTTATATGGTGTGAGTTGTCATGTTTAGATATAACTTTGCTTTATTTTTGTGGCTATATATATAGTGTACTTTTAAACCAAATACTTTAACAGTTATATTTTTAGCAACATTAATAATGAGGTATTGCAAACTATATATGATTTTTGCCTACAAACAACAAAGTTTTATTCTCATTTATTTTAAATCCACCTACTTCCAAAAGGGGTTTTGCTTATAAACCCAAGATTTTACCACTATTGATTTGTAAACCCGCTCACTTCCAGCATCACTCTTAGACCAAAAAATAATTCATCGAATTATTTTTTACTTTGTATTTTAGCAATTTGATATAGAGTGCGAATTGTTGTCTTTTGTGGTAACTATGCTATATTTTTGTTCAAAGACTCACGGTGTGCATGTAAGTCAAATGTTTAGACCATTATTTTTTTAGTTTTTTTCCAAACTATTGGCACAACAATGCGCAGGTCAATTCTACTCATTTATTAACAAAACAACCAGTACATGTAAAAAAAATCAATTGCCACCTCAACTTCTACCTTTTAACTTCTATCATCCAGATAAGATTTGCAAATATAAAATAATAAAAAACTACTTTACTTTTATTTTCTACTTTCTGTTTACTTTATGAAACATAACTAAGGGTAAGAGGGGGAGGGGGAATTATAGTGTAATATAAATATAATTAACTGGCCAAATAGGGAAGACCCTTATCCTGGTGTTAGGAAGGGGGCCAAAAATTAATAGTTAAATAGAGTAACTGATAATCACAATTTAATTATAATTTTATACCCTCATTACCTATTTTATATGAATAAATATCCTGCTAATAGCTATTTTTATCTTAATTTGCAGGCTAATGGACTATTAATGAATAAGAGCCCATATGACTCAAATCCTCTGAATTTCTACTAATTTTTAAAGTCCAAATCTGAAGACAAACGAAGGCCCAAGACACCCAAGGGATCCAAGAAGTATTCATGCAAAAATATTAAGAAAAAGACAAAATCAGTTGAAAACCAATCGGTCGACCGACTGATTGGCCAATCGGTTGGCCGACCGATTGGCAAACCGATTGAATTTCAACAGATTCCGAATTAAGGGCTGATTTCAACTCCTTGGTGGCCAAGTTTGATCCAATGGTTCATGTTCACTCCGTTAGGCTATAAATAGGGGTTGAGGGGGAGAGGTTTGAGTGTGAAATATTTTGTAAAAACTTCATTTGGAGAGGAGGGTTACTCTTAATTGAGAAGACCTTCCAAAAATTATAACTTTTATTACACAATAAATAAAATTTTTCACTCCTTGAATTTTCTTTCTCTTCTTCTTATCCAATGACCAAAAGGAGGATGAGATGAAGATCAGGAGTTAATATGTTTCTATTTTATTTCTTTAGCATTTTTTTTCTTTCTTGTTCATTTAATTGCTTTGTAGTTTAGATTTACTTTCATGCAATTTACTTTCATGCCTTGTCTTTAATTTGTAGTATAGATTTATTTCCTTGAAATTAGTTAGATTGTCTTTATTTCTTTTCTTCTCATTTTCTTTTCTTTTCTTTATTTCTTTGCCTTTATTTTCCTTTTTGTACTTAGTTTTCTTTCCTCCTCCCTCTCTTGATTTCTTTTATTTTTCAAAGATGTGGAACTAAATCATTGAAGGAAATCTAGGATTGCATGAAACTAGTCTAATCTCTTTTATGATTCTTGAATTGCTCTCTTGCTCTTAAAATGATCATGTTTAGGATAATCAACTAGAGAACTAATTGATAGAAGAGAATTTGATAATCTATGCTTATCTTTAATGGTTTGATAGTTTATGTTTAAGAATTCTAGGGTTACTATCTAGTTGTTATTTTCTTCATGAGTATTAATTTTATTTGGATGATAATTTGATAGGTTATGCTTTCCTTAAGTGGTTTGATAATCTATACTTAATAAATCTAAAATGAAAAGTGATAAAAAGAGAATAGTTCATGAGTTTATAAATGAGATTAGTTAGTGGATTCAATTCTAGATTCCTCAATATCTCTAATTGAATCTTTCATCTTTTACTTTCTTGTTTTACCTCTTTGTTCGTGATTGAGTTTTCTTAATTTTTCCTTCTTGATTTGATTTTCCTTTACTCTCCCTCTCTCAATCTTGTTTTCTTTTATTTTGCACATATTGCACATATTTACTTACACACTCTCTAATCTCTCCACTCTCATTTTGTGTTTATTTGTAATCCATATTCATGCTCTAATCTCTCACAACCATATTCACCACTTACTCTCATGTTTAATAACCCCTAATTTTCATGCATAATTTGAGAACCAATTTGGACTAACTCTTACAAAACCTGTTCCTCGTGGGATCAATAACTTTAAATACTATAACTTGAAGGTTGTATACTTGCAACTCTAGGACATCAATCAGCCCCTATCAAGTTTTTGGTGCCGTTGCCGGGGAATGGTGTTTATAAGTAGGATTTTATTTATTTTGATTCTTTAACTTGTGTGTTTTCTTTTGTGAAGGGACCACTTGGAGCTTGAAGATCAAGAGTTGAAGATTCAAGATTGAAGAATTGCCTCCAATGAGGCTTGGATAGCGATTGCGTGGGTAACTTCTTTCTGGTATTTTCAATTCCACCCTTTAGTTAGTTCCTCACAATTAGAGACAACTAGGATAAATAAAAAAAAGAAAAAAAATTATACATATTTCTTTTGTCGACCATAATAAATTCAACCTCCACTTTGATATTATTAACAACATAATAAATTCAAACAAGAGCTCTCTTTCGCACAATTGTTTGATTGTTGACCATAATTAAAAAAAAAAGAAAAAGATTTTCCTTTTGAATCCTTTTGTAGTTGCTTTTAATTCTTAGGGTTGCATTGCATATAATAGTAGGAATTCACCAAAGTGATTTGCGCATCTTGATTTGTCACCACTTGAAAATATTCTTAAGGGCAAAACCCATTAATCAAGATAAGGTGAGGGATTTCATCATCCTTTCCTTAGCCCACAAATCACTAATTCCTCACTACACTACCCAAGCCTTTTAAAAACTTATTAGACGTTGGCCCCTAAGGATTCAAGCTCATTAAGGAACAAGAAATTCTTAAGTGAACCTGTCCAAGTTTATTTGGATTAATTGGTGTCTAAGACAAGGTTTAGGGGTTGCGTAAAGCGCTCCGCAAGGAACGAGGTACTTAATTAATCTTTGATCTCCCTCTAGTACTATCCTTACCTGGCTAATTACCCGAGTAAACTTTGATATTTTAACTAAGGAAATTTTTGGTTAGGAGCTGGTCTAGTGGAGTTTAGGCTTAACCCTGGAGTTTAAAGTGATTGATGCAAGTGATTGTAATGATTTGTTTTAGTTAGGTTTTTTTTCTTTATCTTTTTCCTTTTCTCATCATCTCTTTAGTCTTTTAATTTTTCCTTTTCATAAAAAAAACTAACTTGTGTTTTTCTTAAGAATTAAAAAAAAAAGAAAAAAAAAGAGAATTGATTTTGGTGTATGCAAGTTTGGATTAGGGATAATACCAATCGCTTAATCCGTTTCGAACCAATTTTTAAAGAAATGACTAATCTAAATCCACCCATTCTTCAAGATGTGTGTTATCCAACTAGGAATGCAATCCCCTCTTGCATTAAGCTCCCCGATGTCAATGGAACTAATTTTGAGCTTAGACCGCATTTCATAAACATGCTTCCAAAATTTTTAGGAGTAGAATCTGAAGATGCATATATTTTTATCTCCGAATTTAAAGAAGTTTGCCTTATGATTACAATGAAGGACTTATCTGAGGATGCAATCAAGCTTCGATTTATTCCTTTTGCTCTTAAGGACAAAGCCAAGAAATGGCTGTATAGCTTACCCACAGATTCTATCTCAACTTGGGTTGAATTTGTCACCGTTTTTCTGAAAAAAACTTTCCCTATCCACAAAACGGTTAAGCTTAGAAACAGCATCATGAATTTTAAAATTATCCCGGGAGAGCCATTTTGAAAGTATTTTGATAAATTTAAGGATCTTCTTATTCAATGTCCTCACCATGGTCTCGAGAAATGGCGATTATGCCAAATTAACTATGAAGGATTGGATTATTCTTTAAAAACTTTCTTAGAATCTATGTGTCAAGGAGATTTCATGAAGAAAAATGCCGATGAAGCTTGGGAGTTTTTAGAGAGTTTATCCAAAAAAACTATGCAGTGGGAATACTGTGATGATAGAATTTCATCAGTTTCCCAACCCAAACCTAGTGGTCTTATCTTAGAGTCAAACATAGCCTCTGAAATAAAGATGGCTACAATCCTGCGTAGGTTAGAAGCCTTGGAAATCAAAGAACGAGTTCCATCGCAAATCAATCAAGTTTCTGCCCCAAGTTGTCATAACTGTCTTTCTCCAGCCCATGTTTCAGAGGAATGTCCCCTCTTAGGAAATACCCAACCACTAGAGCAGATGAACGCTGCATTCTAGCATTCTAGAAATGATCTGTTTTCTCCAACCTATAATCCGGGATGGAGAAATCATCCTAATTTTGTATGGAACCAGGGTAACTACTCTGCAAATCAAAACATCACTCCCACTTCAAACTAACAATTTCTCAGGGGAAACACAATTCCATTCAACGCACCAAACAATTTTCCACAATCTAATCTGCCTTTTCCAAACCAGCATCCTCCTCATCATCAAACAGTAAATCCTCTGAGTTCTGATCATGACAAACGCCTTAGTGTTTTAGAAAAGGGTTTAGAGGCTATGATTAAAGCTTCTACACAAACCACCAATATGTTGACCCAATCATCCAACACTCTAAATTCCTTCATGCAAACAACCGGCCAAGTGCTCAACTCGAACACTCAAGTCATCGCTAGGTTAGAAACCCAACTTGGGCAACTAGCCAATGCCGTGAGTGAAAGAGAGAAAGGAAAATTTCCAAGTCAACCTGTTGTCAACCCTAATAACACTGGATCAAATGCAAACCAATCATCTCAGGTAAATGCCGTTCATACATTGCGATCTGGGAAATAAATAGATAACCAAGTCAGAATGCCTCGGGATCAAACTCCTTCTCCCATCCAACACACCCCTTCTGATAAAACAACCCCTTCTGATGATCAAGAAGCTGAAATCGAAACTGAGCCTAATCCAGAAAAGTATGCACCTGTTGCTCCTTTTTCCAGATAGACTCAGACCTAGAAAAAACTCTCCCCAAGTAGAGAAAATCCTAGAAACTTTTAAACAAGTCAAGATCAACATCCCTCTCTTAGATGCAATTGAACAAATCCCCTCTTATGCAAAATTTTTTAAAAGATTTGTGCACTAAGAAAAGAACCACCAATGTTCCCAAGAAAGTCTTTTTAGCTGCCAATCTCAGTGACATGCTCTCAAAGCCTATACCCCTGAAATATAAGGACCCCGGTTGTCCCACTATTCCATGTGTTATAGGAAATACCGTCATTGATTAGGCACTACTAGATTTAGGAGCCAATGTAAACATTCTTTCCTTTTCAGTCTATAAACAGTTAGGTGTAGGCGAGCTGAAACCAACAAGATGTACCCTACAACTAGCTGATAGATCCGTGAAAATTCCCAAGGGAGAGGTAGAGGATGTTTTGATCAAGGTTGGCGAATTTATTTTTCCTGTTGATTTTATTGTCTTGAAAATGCAACCCGTTTTCAATCTCAAAGGTCAATCCCAGTCATCCTAGGTAGACCGTTCTTAGCAATCTCAAATGTTTTGATTAATTGTAGAACTTGTTGATGTATATAATCACAGTCACTAATCTCGGTGTGAGCTTAGCTTGAGGTTGAAGATGACAGGGATCCGCTCTCTCCCCCGAATACCTAGCTCTAAGTTGAGTTGTTCTTCCCCCCTGCACAGGTAGAAGCTCGTGAGAGGACGGGGCTTGGCTCCCCCGTTGTACCTCCGACGATCAAGTCAGTGTTTTGAGCTTGAGTGGAGAAGAAAATAAACAGTAAGAGTTCTTAATTGAAGAGTGTAGGGGAGAAGCAGGCGTACCTTTTTCTTGAGAATAGTTTCTCTTTGTAGGAATAAGAGAGGGGCAATTTGGTCATTTTAGCACTGGTTTTACACATGTCAGCATTTGTGTGGAGTGAGTCATCACTGATGTGATGTGGGTGAGACATGGGCAATAGATGCAGAGGCCATGCGCCATTAATTGTGATGTTGACTTGTTGTTGGCGTGGGGCTCAAGGCTAACTAGTAAGCGAGGAGCGGCGACCTTTGCGGCGTCGTCAGAATCTTGTAACAGCGAGTCGACCCTCTTGAAGCGGGACAAGCGAGGATGCCTTCGTGTCGGCCGAGCATGTAGCTATTACTGTAGCAGTCGTCCGAATACTATAGCAGGCGATCTCGTAGCGGAGACGGCCAGGGGCGACTTTCCGCGGCGGTAGAATCTTGTAGCATCCGTTCTTGTAGCGATCGTCCGAATCTTGTAGTAGGCGATGGGCCTCTTGTAGCAGGAAGAACGAGGAAGTCTTTCGCGTCGGTCGAGCACTGTAGCAACCCGTTACTATAGCAGTCATCCGAATCTTGTAACAGCGAGTCGACCCTCTTGAAGCGGGACAAGCGAGGATGCCTTCGTGTCGGCCGAAGTAATCGTAACACCATATTACTATAGCGGATCGGTCCTCTTACCGGGACGAGAAACGCGCTTTCCAGCGTCGGTAGAATCTTGTAGCATCCGTTCTTGTAGCGATCGTCAAGATGCATAACGAACGATCGACTCTTTTGTGGCGGAGGCAACCGAGGGTTTCTCCGTCGTGAAAATCGTAGCGGTAGTCGGCTTACTATGGCAGGACGACCGAGGGCGCCTTTTCACGTCGGCGAGTACTGTAGCTCTATATTACTGTAGCAGTCGTCTTAGTACTGTAGCAGGCAGCCAGCTTACTGTGGCAGGACGACCGAGGAGGCCTTTCGTGTCGGCCGAGTACTGTAGCACCCGTTACTATAGCAGTCGTCCGAATTACTGTAACAGACAGTCAGCCTACTGAAGCAGGACAACTGAGGATGCCTTTCGTGTCGGTCGAGCACTGTAGCACCTCGTTACTTTAGCGATCGCCGCATCTTGTAGCAACCGTGTAGATGCTGTAGCGGGGCGACGATGAAGAGCGAACGTGGTACGGTTGTGGGGATCGCGTTCGGTCGGCATTACTGTAGCAGTCGGTCTACTATAGCAGCAGAATTGATGCTGTTGACGACCGTTATGGCAACCGAGCACTTGTGAGAGCAAAGAGATCCCCTTCGACCCTGAGTTCGCTTACTTTGGCGTAAGATTCGGTTCGTGTCGATTTTCATACAGGGATTAATAAAAAAATCTTTTTGGGGTACCAACAGAACTGGTCAAATGAAACTATCTTTTGGGAATATGGCCGTTGATCTCAATATTTTCAACTTAGTAAAACAACCCAGTGATCCATCTGATCAACCCATAGAGGTAAACTTTATTCAGGGGATTTATAGTGAGCAACAAGAGGGAGAGTGTGAGTCAGATCTCTATTTATCTGACTTACTTCTTGAGGAGACTTTCGATGATGAAATTAGGTTAGATCCACTGATTGATCATATATCTGCAATTAGCTAGTAACGTGAACCCTTGGATATAGAGCCCCAAGTCCAACTTCGCCCATCCATTGAAGAACCCCCTAAGTTAGAGCTTAAACCTTTACCTGAAAATCTAGAGTATGCCTACTTAAGGAAAAATGAGACTGTACCAATCATCATTTCTTCTGATTTGACACCCAGTCTAAAGAAAACTCTCTTAGATGTTTTAAGAGAAAATAGGGAAGCCATCGGATGGACCATGGCTGATATTAAAGGAATTAGTCCAATCATTATTCAACACCGAATTCATTTGATAGATGATGCCAAACCTACTAGAGATCATCAACGTAGGTTAAACCCGGTAATGAAAGAAGCTGTTAGGAAAGACATTCTGAAATGTCTTGATAAGGGGATCATTTATCCCATTTCAAATAGTTCTTGGGTAAGTCCGGTCCAAGTAGTTCTAAAGAAATCTGGGAACACCGTGATCCAAAACGATGCTGATGAGTTGATTCCCACTCGAATCCAAACTGGATGGCGAGTGTATGAACTATAGAAAACTCAATTTGGCTACCCGAAAGATCACTTCCCCTTCCGCTCATTGACCAAATGTTAGAGCGTTTATTTGGACACGAATTCTCTTGTTTCTTGGATGGATATTCGTGATACAATCGATTTCCATTGCCCCGAAGATCGGAGAAAACCACCTTTACATGCCCATATGGAACCTTTGCTTATCGACGCATGCCTTTTGGGCTGTGTAACGCACCCGCCACGTTCCAACGGTGTATGATTAGTATTTTCTCCGACATGGTAGAGCGATTCCTAGAGATCTTCATGGATGATTTTTCCATTTTCCGGTGACTCATTCTCGGAATGTTTGCATCATCTTAAACTGGTCATGTCGCGATGTAGGGAGAAAAATCTAACTCTCAACTGGGAGAAATATCACTTTATGGTCAAACATGGCATTGTCTTAGGGCATGTAGTTTCAAATAAGGGTATCAAAGTAGACAAGGCTAAGGTAGATCTCATTTCTAACCTTCCTCCTCCCGAGAACGTCAAAGATGTTAGATCATTTCATGGCCATGCCGGGTTTTATCGACGTTTCATCAAAGATTTTAGCAAAATTGCTAAACCTTTGACCAATCTCTTAGCCAAGGAAACACCATTTGACTTCTCCCCTGAGTGCTTCAAAGCTTTTGAGTATCTAAAAAAGGAGCTGACCACAGCCCCTATCATTCATCCACCCGACTGGACCTTACCCTTTGAACTGATGTGTGATGCATCCGATTCCGCAATTGGTGCTGTCTTAGGACAACGAATTGAAGGGAAACCACATGTGATCTACTACGCCAGTAGGACTCTAAATAATGCTCAGCTAAATTACTCTGTCACAGAGAAAGAGTTTTTAGCTGTAGTCTTTGCCTTAGAAAAATTCAGGTCCTACCTCATCGGTTTTTTGACCAAAGTCTTCACTGATCATGCCTCACTTAAGTATCTTTTGACCAAGAAAGATGCAAAAGCTCGACTCATTCGATGGATCCTTCTACTTCAAGAGTTTGATATCCAAATTCTTGACAGAAGAGGAGCAGAAAACCCTATAGCAGATCATCTTTCTAGACTCCCGAACGCACCAACATCAATCGTTCCAATCAATGAACATTTCCCAGATGAACAACTCCTACAAGCCCAATCTGTTCCGTGGTTTGCTGATATTATAAACTACTTAGTCACGAAACAGATCCCCTCTTATTGGTCTAAACAAGATAGATCCCGTTTTCTTTCCTAGGAAAGATACTTCTACTGGGATGATCCGTATCTGTTCAAGTATTGTCCTGATCAGATCTTTAGGAGGTGCATTCCAAGGAAAGAAATTAGGAGTGTTCTGTCATTTTATCACGAACAAACTTGCGGGGGCCACTTTGGCCCGAGAAAAATAGCTGGGAAAATTCTCCAGTGTGGGCTATATTGGCCAACTCTATTCAAAGATTCTTATGAGTTTTGCAAAACCTGTAACCGTTGTCAACTCTTAGGAAAAATTACTAGAAGAAATATGATGCCCCTACAACCCATCTTAACCGTTGAACTCTTTGATTTGTGGGGTATCGATTTCATGGGACCATTTCTAAATTCTTTTAGAAATATCTACATTCTAGTAACCGTAGAATACATGTCAAAATGGGTTGAAGCGGTTGCTTGTAAGACTAATGACAACAAGGTTGTTGTCAAGTTTCTGAAGGAGAATGTTTTTGCCCGGTTTGGAGTGCCCCGAGCAATCATTAGCGACAACGGTACATACTTTTGTAACCGTTCTTTTGAGGTTTTGATGAGGAAATATTCGATCACACATAAATTATCGACTTCTTATCACCCCCAAACTAGTGGTCAAGTAGAGGTCACAAACAGACAAATCAAACAAATCTTAGAGAAAACCGTTAATCATAACATAAAAGATTGGTCTGTTAAATTGTGTGATGCTCTATGGGCATATCGTACAGCCTTCAAAACCAATTTGGAGATGTCACCATACAGGCTCGTGTTTGGAAAAGCTTATCATTACCGATTGAGTTGGAACACCGAGCGATGTGGGCTATTAAGCAATTGAATCTTGATTTAGACTCGGCAGGAAAAGCAAGAATGCTCCAATTGAATGAGTTAGAGGAAATTCGAAATGATGCATATATAAACTCCAAAATTTTTAAAGAGAAAACCAAGATTTTTCATGATAATTCAATTTTACGGAAAAATTTCACGCCAGGACAAAACGTTTTACTCTACAACTCAAAATTGCATCTTTTTCCCGAAAAATTGAGATCAAGATGGATGTGTCCGTATATTGTTAATCAAGTTTTCTCACATGGGGTATCGAGATAGAAGATCCTAAAAATGGTCAAATTTTTAAGGTCAACAGTCAACGTTTAAAACCATTTTTAGAATTTTCTACGCTTGGAGAAGAGGAGGTGTTGGTTCTTCATGAACCACACTATTTGTAAAATATATATATATATATAAAATAAGTTTAAAAACCTCATTTTAGCCCATACAAAAAAAAGGGAGTATATATATTTTGTTTAACCCATAAATAAAAATAAAAAATAAAAAATAAAAAATAAAAATAAAAAAATGGTGTATATAATGTAGCTAAAGCCACTCATATATAAATAAATATAGTTTTGGCCCATAAAGGCCCTTCATCAACAACAAAAAAAATTACAAATACCCCCAACCGGTCGGCCAATCGGTCGGCCGACCGGTCGGCCAATCGGTCGGCCGACCGGTTGGACCAAAAACAAATAAAATCCGCACAATCTTCTTCTCCTTCTCTCCGATTACTCAACCCAAACCCCAATTTCTTCAACAACTCTCATCCCTCACATGAAGATAAGGAGATTAGGGCCCAATCCAACACATCCTTGCACCGATTTCGCACTCAGTTCTCACCAAATCGAAGGTATAAACCCGAAACCCTAGCTTCCTCATTTCCTACAATTTTCACATTTTTGGGTAAAATTGGCCATGATAACTTGCTGAAAATGAGAATACATGATGTGTAAAACAACTTGAACAAAGATTGTACAAGAATCGGGGTGAAATTCCACCGATCAGTTCACCTCAGCGACGAACCAATCGGTTGGGCAACCGATTGGTGGCCAGAAACCTGATTTTTACGAATTGAACCATAAAAACTAAAAATTCTTACAATTTTATACCCTCACTGCCTATATTAACATCATACTCTTGTCATTCAAGATAATGGCTTCTGGTAAACGACAAAGAACTGCAGAATCCTCTCTCTCTTTTGCTTCTCTACCAATCCACTTCGAGAGAGGATTCAACACAAACAAGCTTTTCGACTTCTGCCCCATAGTTGAAATTTTCAGAATGGCTGGAATTGAGTCCCTTATGGTTAGGAACCTGAACTGGCTAACACCACCTTAGTCAGAGAGTTCTATGCCTCGTGGGATAGGTCAGATGAAAACACATCTCATGTTCTTATCAGGAGAATTCCGATTACCATCACACCGAGACTCATACAGAAGATCTTAGGACTCCCCAAGCCACCTAGAGGGTGCCCGGATTTTGTCAGAGCTCATACTGAGCTAGAGACAGGTTCTGAGAGCTACACTCAGATGGTGGAGTATCTCTTTATTACAGCACCGCGGGGCGGGATACTTAATTCTGGTCTACTTAAGAAAGAGTTCATGCTCATGAACCTCTTTCTTAAGTTTGATTTATACCCGAGCTCCTCATATTCTATGATTACCACTCGCGAACTCATCCTACTGTATTGGATTTTGACTGGTTAGTGCTTCGATGTAGCTGACGTCATATTTAGGATGCTAGGGGGTATCGCGACGAGTGCTAGGGACTACTTGAGCCAGCAGTACAGGCAGAAGGTACAGCTGGTCTATCCCTTTCTAATCACACCGATTTGTGGAGGTGTCCCGGTATATCCTACAGGTTCTCTAGTGGCAGGCAGAGCCCCTTTGACTGCTAACACCGTGAAGAAGAGTATTGCTGCCAGAGGAAAGGAGTCTGATGTTGCTACTTCTTCACGTGCACCAGCTCAGCCAGGCCCATACACACCACCTCCTCCACCTCGTGATGCACCGTCAGAGTGGACACCCCAGACGTTCGGTGATCGCCTTTATACTTTGGAGATGGGGTTCCATCTTTTTCAGGTCCAGTACAGATCAGATCAGGCCAGGATTGCATCCCGGCTGGATTACATCGTTTCAGTCTTACACGAGATGCACCCAAGATCTGCACCTCCTCTATTTTATCAGCCTCCTTCTCCTCCTCCATCACAGCAGGTCCCACCACCACCACCACCACCACCACCGCGCCAGCCTGTAGAGGAGGGGGAGGATATTAGCAGCAATGACACAGATTCCGATACAGGAGATGATGAGGACATGGAGGCTATAGAGACTGATGATGGGGATGATGATGATCAGTGAGGGATGTTCTTATGTATTTCTTTTTCCAGCATTAGACTTTTATTATAGCATGTACTCATATACTATGATGTTTTGGACTTTATTGTAGTATTTGGCTTGAGGACAATGCAAAGTCTAGGTGTGGGGGTATTTTGGGAACTAGTAGTTTTTCTTTGTTAGCTTTCTTTTTAATATTTTTTTTAGTTTTAGTTAGTATTTTCAATTTTTGTAGTTTTTATTTTATTATTATTATTATTCTCCTTTTGTTTTCTTAGTTTTTAGTTCACAAAAAAAAAAAGCAATTGTCACTTGCCAACTTTATGGAGCTCATAAATAATTAATCTATTTGATAAGTTGTAAATATTCTAATCTTTAGTTAGTTATATACTTAAGTTTACATTTTATAATAACTCCAAATAAATCACCTAAGAAATGATTTTCATGTAATATACTTTACTAAAGTCCAAACTGAGATTCTTACTTAAAGTGATGAAATTTTTGCATGCTTGACTTGGAGTTGGAATAATTTTTTAGTTTCTTTATCTGAATATTTTTCATGATATATATATATATATATATATATATATATATATATATATATATATATATATATATATATATATATATATATATATATATATATATATATATATATATATATATATATATAAAACTTTGCAAAAGAAGAGTCTGAAAAATAGGCACAAAAAATCTTGTTTTCTCTTAAAATCCAAGGTGGTTCTATCTTATAAAGCCTAAGTTGACTGAGTTATTAAGCCCAAGGAGTATTTTTCATATTTAATGACTTAAGACTAATTGGGTTGGGATCCATTGGCCCAAAACTCGATACATGGTCACTTAGAAAGCCGAAAAGAAGAAAAAATCACTAAGAAAAAGGAGTTAAAAATAAATATACTAACAATTTTTTATATATAGTGATATATGTATATATTCTCTTGAAAAAGACCTTTGATAAAGAAATTTGAAACTTGTTAAACAAAGAGTTAGCATGTTCTTTTGAAACTTTAAGTTAAAATTCTAAGTTAGATTTGGTTTAGTATATCTATAATGAAAAGATTTTCTAAGAGATTTACCTTGGAGTTATATATAAAAACGTTCTCTTGAGTATTAACCAACTCTAATTAGAATGTTTAAAATATATCAAATGAATTGATTATTCTCTAACTCTTTTGAATTGGCAACTTGACCGAATTTTATGGGTATATTCACTACAAACCCTCACGAGACTACAACTCGTCCACTAGGATAATCTAAGGGTTTAAAGGCTTGTTGTATGCGCTAAATACAACCGCGATTCCTGCGAAAGTGAGTTAGGATTTTTCTTTCTTTCCTTTTTAAATTCTTTCTTTGCTAGAGGACTAGCAAAAGTTTAGGTGTGGGGGTAATTGATAATCACAATTTAATTATAATTTTATACACTCATTACCTATTTTATATAAATAAATATCCTACTAATAACTATTTTTATCTTAATTTACAGGCTAATGGAGTATTAATGAATAAGAGCCCATATGACTCAAATCTTCTGAATTTCTACCAATTTTTGAAGCCCAAATCTGAAGACAAACGAAGGCCCAAGACATCCAAGGGATCCAAGAAGTATTCATGCAAAAATATCAAGAAAAAGATAAAATCAGTTGGAAACCAATCGGTCGACCGACTGATTGGCCAATCGGTTGGCCGACCGATTGGCCAACCGAATGAATTTCAACAGATTTCGAATTAAGGGCTGATTTCAACTCCTTGGTGGCCAAGTTTGATCCAATGGTTCATGTTCACTCCGTTAGGCTATAAATAGGGGTTGAGGGGGAGAGGTTTGAGTGTGAAATATTTTATAAAAACTCTATTTGGAGAGGAGGGTTACTCTTAATTGAGAAGACCTTCCAAAAATTATAACTTTTATTACACAATAAATAAAATTTTTCACTCCTTGAATTTTCTTTCTCTTCTTCTTATCCAATGACCAAAAGGAGGATGAGATGAAGATCAGGAGTTGTATGTTTCTATTTAATTTCTTTAGCATTTCTTTTTCTTTCTTGTTCATTTAATTGCTTTGTAGTTTAGATTTACTTTCATGCAATTTACTTTCATGCATTGTCTTTAATTTGTAGTATAGATTTATTTCCTTGCAATTAGTTAGATTGTCTTTATTTCTTTTCTTCTCATTTTCTTTTTCTTTTTCTTTATTTCTTTGCCTTTATTTTCCTTTTTGTACTTAGTTTTCTTTCCCTCCTCCCTCTCTTGATTTCTTTTATTTTTCAAAGATGTGGAACTAAATTATTAAAGGAAATCTAGGATTGCATGAAACTAGTCTAATCTCTTTTATAATTCTTGAATTGCTCTCTTGCTCTTAAAATGACCATGTTTAGGATAATCAACTAGAGAACTAATTGATAGAAGAGGAATTTGATAATCTATGCTTCTCTTTAATGGTTTGATAGTTAATGCTTAAGAATTCTAGGGTTACTATCTAGTTGTTATTTTCTTTATGAGTATTAATTTCATTTGGATGATAATTTGATAGGTTATGTTTTCCTTAAGTGGTTTGATAATCTATACTTAATAAATTTAAAATGAAAAGTGATAAAAAGAGAATAGTTCATGAGTTTATAAATGAGATTAGTTAGTGGATTCAATTCTAGATTCCTCAATATCTCTAATTGAATCTTTCATCTTTTACTTTCTTGTTCTACCTCTTTGTTCTTGATTGAGTTTTCTTGATTTTTCCTTCTTGATTTGATTTTCCTTTATTCTCCCTCTATCTCAATCTTGTTTTCTTTTATTTTGCACATATTTACTTACACACTCTCTAATCTCTCCACTCTCATTTTGTGTTTATTTGTAATCCATATTCATGCTCTAATTTCTCACAACCATGTTCACCACTTACTCTCATGTTTAATAACCTCTAATTGTCGCATAATTTGAGAACCAATTTGGACTAACTCTTACAAAACCCATTCCTCGTGGGGATCGATAACTTTAAATACTATAACTTGAAGGTTGTATACTTGCAACTCTAGGACATCAATTAGCCCCTATCAGTAACATGTAAAAAAATTGCATGATTGGTTATTATCTAAACTTCATCACATAACAAGACTGTCAACATCATATTTTAAATTAGAATATAGTATTTACAACAACATTCTTCTTGGCTTCATTTCTTGAAATTATTTCATGATATCTTCCCCATCAATGTTACAAAGTATATCTTTTTTAATACAAAGCACCAAATAATCATTCATATACTCTTCTTCCATTCTATTTCAAAGGTCATTCTAAATAATTTTCATTGTCGAAAATACTCTTTCAACACTTGTCACTGCAATGGCAAGATTAGTGCCAACTTCACAAACTTATACACCAAAGGATATAAAGTGTTTATTTTTCATTCAACCAACTTCTTGGCAATTACCGATCCCCTGAATTTTAGAAAAGTCATGATGAGTAGCTAGATAATAGATGTAGTTCTCAACTTGATCAATAAGCTCCATGCAATTAATTTTAGAAAAATTTTAGGATAAAACTTCGGTTAGTCAAATCAATTTTTCCTTATCAATGAAGAGAATGAATTACTTGGATAGAGACATGCCACACAAGAAAGCTCCGTACTATGATTATCAAAATGGTTATTCAACTCTTGAAGATAAAAATTTATAGATGTATTAAACAACTCAACTCAATAGTGATGAAGACTTGTAGGCATATGAACTCAATGCTTTGGTCTACCAATCACAAAGTCATCTTCCATATTCGGATCAATATCTCTTACAAAGTACAAAAATCACAAGTTGTTTTAAACAACTCGTTCCAAACATCTTCTCTCATTTTTTTACAATCTTTGTTTAACTACTTTGACAAGATTCATGGTATTTGTAAGGCCTTGGTCTCCCCTATCTCAATCTTGTTTTCTTTTATTTTGCACATATTTACTTACACACTCTCTAATCTCTCCACTCTCATTTTGTGTTTATTTGTAATCCATATTCATGCTCTAATTTCTCACAACCATGTTCACCACTTACTCTCATGTTTAATAACCTCTAATTGTCGCTACATAATTTGAGAACCAATTTGGACTAACTCTTACAAAACCCATTCCTCGTGGGGATCGATAACTTTAAATACTATAACTTGAAGGTTGTATACTTGCAACTCTAGGACATCAATTAGCCCCTATCGGTAACATGTAAAAAATTGCATGATTGGTTATTATCTAAACTTCATCACATAACAAGACTGTCAACATCATATTTTAAATTAGAATATAGTATTTACAACAACATTCTTCTTGGCTTCATTTCTTGAAATTATTTCATGATATCTTCCCCATCAATGTTACAAAGTATATCTTTTTAATACAAAGCACCAAATAATCATTCATATACTCTTCTTCCATTCTATTTCAAAGGTCATTCTAAATAATTTTCATTGTCGAAAATACTCTTTCAACACTTGTCACTGCAATGGCAAGATTAGTGCCAACTTCACAAACTTATACACCAAAGGATATAAAGTGTTTATTTTTCATTCAACCAACTTCTTGGCAATTACCGATCCCCTGAATTTTAGAAAAGTCATGATGAGTAGCTAGATAATAGATGTAGTTCTCAACTTGATCAATAAGCTCCATGCAATTAATTTTAGAAAAATTTTTAGGATAAAACTCGGTTAGTCAAATCAATTTTTCCTTATCAATGAAGAGAATGAATTACTTGGATAGAGACATGCCACACAAGAAAGCTCCGTACTATGATTATCAAAATGGTTATTCAACTCTTGAAGATAAAAATTTATAGATGTATTAAACAACTCAACTCAATAGTGATGAAGACTTGTAGGCATATGAACTCAATGCTTTGGTCTACCAATCACAAAGTCATCTTCCATATTCGGGATCAATATCTCTTACAAAGTACAAAAATCACAAGTTGTTTTAAACAACTCGTTCCAAACATCTTCTCTCATTTTTTTTACAATCTTTGTTTAACTACTTTGACAAGATTCATGGTATTTGTAAGGCCTTGGTCTCTCCTTTGTAGTTCTTGTGATAAGTCATTGGTAATTCCAAAACATTCATCATCAAGTGACACAAAATTATAAACTCAAAATTAAACAACCAATGCAAGATGCATTTTGCTTTGTATTTTTGTCGATCACTATTGCCTTCCACGGAGATGACCTATACCACATCAATCAATGATGAAAACAAAATAAGCAAACTCATAATTGTGCTGTAATCCAATCCCTAACGTGCCCTAACGTGTCTCCCGGCCATTTCAAGTTTGCTTCTTGATTCAAACCTCATCCCATCTTGATTTCATCTCTATAAATACCATCAACTTTTGATGTTGTTTCTCTCGAAGAAGATCTTAACGTTTGCATGAGCCTTAGATGACTTTTATTATCCTTACAATATGTTCAAAGAACTCGTTAAGTGAATCATGTTTTTTGCAACTCCTATGAGTATCAATTGAAGTTGATTAGCAAAGCAAAGAATATAGAAAGCCGATTCATTCTCTAGTAATATCAATGCCTTAAGGCCATTAAATTCTCCTAGCATATTGTCACCACCTTCATATTCTTGCCCACATACATTTGACAAGCTCAACCCATTTGTAGAAAAAATGGACTCAATAGCCACTTTTAATGTCATCGCCTTAGTATCTGTAACATGGACAACTGTAATAAATTGCTCAATGATGCTCCTATTTTTGTCAAAATAACATAAAGTGATAGCCATTTGTTCTTTAGTTGATACATCATGAGACTCATCAACCAATAAAGCAAAGAAGTCATTATTAACATCTTCCGTGATAGTTTTTGTTGTCAAATAGGCACAAGCATTGATAACATCTTTTTGAATCTTTGGTGAATTTAATTTATTGTTTCTCGGAGCATTTGTTAACAAACCTTTTTTTAATATCTTCTCTACACATGGCCATATACTCTAGAAGTTCAAGAGATCATCCTTTGTTTAAGGATTTTTTCAATGAGTCATGGCCACAGAAAGACCTTCCTTGATGTAAGAGAAACATGATTGCTCTGACCATTGTTCTCAAGCAGAGACTATTTCGGGTCTTTTGAATTACAATTAATACAGATTATAATTCAAAAGAAACTACAAATAAAACAATAAAATTTATATATATTTGGGTTCTTTTCCATGTGTTGATGGAGCATCGATCTTGTTCTCTGTTGATGGTCTGACTGAAGCGTTAAGTCTTCTGCTGATTAACGGTTGCTAAGGCCCTTTGAAGATGCCAAAGTCTTCTCTAGATGATGAGAAACTAGCTGTCAAAATTGTTAAAATCCAAGATGCCAAAAATGAGCAATCTCCCCCTCCTTTTATAGGCTAAGAGAGAGAGTTAGTGACTATTAAATGTGAATTTAGTGGCCATTAATTTAGGAGATGATTCGGATAATTGTTTCCATAAAAACAGCTTTTGAAACGGTCAATGACGAGATTCGCCCATAACGATTGAAAGCGAAGCTTGCTGAGCAGCTTTGGGCGAAGCTCATTGAGCGGTTTTGGATGAATTTCGTTCTAGCAAACTTTGCCAGAATGTGGGCAATCCACTTCCCTTCCCTTGGAGTATGGATGACGTGACCTACATGGGTCTTTTAGGCAAAGTTCGTATGAGGCTTGGACGAGCGCCGCTATTATTTGGTGGGCTTTGTCATGGGCTTGTGCTTGAACCTACATGAAGTGTTTAGCCCATGGGCATTTACTTCTTAGACTTGGGCTGAGCGTTGATCGAGGATAGAGTATGTTTTAAACTTCTACAATTCCCCCTCCCCAAAGTTTTCGAGATCCTGCTTTTGGCTTGTAACAGGGATCAAAATACTTTGGGTGATAGTCAAAGGTGTACTGTTAAACATAGCTTCAGTCATCTTGCTTAGGTTAAAACTTATCTTTATTTGACTACTTTGGTCGCTAGAGGTGTACTGTTGAATGTAGCTACCTTCGTCATAGATTCATTTTGATCAGATGCTCAGTAACATTTACCTTTGTCCAATCTGTGTTTGGAATGAAGCTTTCTTTCCCTTGACTTGAACCAAAGTTTAAGGGAACAGATTTTTTTAAGCGATGCTCACTTAACTATGAGTTTGGCAAAGTTTGCCCAATTTGAGGTATTTGGGCGAAGTTCGCTGATTGGAGAGGGTCGCCGAGTTGAGGGTCGTCAAGACTGTTGCCTTTAGATCTGCGCTGTGATTTGCAGTTAGGACCTCTCTTGGGGTCAAATATTCGGTGAGATTCACCGGACACCCTATGCTTTAGGCTATCTTTTAGCCTCTTTGTTAGGTCCAATCACTTCTCATAAAAAGTGATTTTTTTTTGGAAAGTTAGATTTAGAAAGCTTATAATAGCCCCTTTCATTCTCATCTTCTCCCATCTTATTTTCTCCATGTCTAAGTCTTCTCCAACCCAACCGGAGATGTTCTTTGATAGAGGAGCGGAGATAAATAGGCTCCAACAGGAGTTAGCCCAAGTAAACGGTAATTCTACGGAGGAAATCTGTGTTCTTCGCCGATTGCTGGATTTGCTTCAGGCTGAAAAGGCTATGCTTAAGCTAACTCTCGAGAACAAGTTGAAAATGTGTCATGAGGTGATCCGCGAAAGGAACGCATGGAGCTTTGATTTTTGTAGGACCATTCGGAGGCTAAGATGGTGTTTGAAGAAAGACCCATGGAGTTCCACAAGTAAAGATTCTGAAAGTGATTAGGTCTCGTAAGTGCGGACCTAGAACGTAATTAGACATTGTTCAGTTTTCTCGAACTTGACATTAAATTTTTCTTGTGTGACTAGGCTTTATTCCCCAATCTTAATTCAATTTGGGGAGCAGGAGCTCATCTATTTAGTGTAGCTCCTTTATCTTTGTCAACCGTCACACAATTTAGAAGAATAGGAGCTATTCTTGCTTTGTGCTTCTCCTTAACTGCTGTTAAGATTGGAGAATGAATGCTCACTACCCTTATAGTTCAAGAGTTTGAAACTCACTTGTATGTAGCCTTCATGATCAATAAAAGAATAATAATTTTTGTCTTCTTCCATATGTTTGATCTATGCATGATATGCTTCTTGCATTTGGGGCAAAGCTTAGGCTTCATGTGTTAGCGAGAGTCGTTGAATGAAATTCACCAAATGAAGTCCTTCGGTGAAGTTTGCTTAATTCTTAGACTTAGGTGAAGTTCGCTAAGTCGATTGGCAAGTTCGTTCGGTGTTTGGGTGAAGATAGCTAGACTAGTTAGCGAAACTCGCTCAGGTGATTTGAAATTTCATCTCTCCAATTGTTGTGCCTAAACTTGAGGCGAAGATCATTATTAAGCAAAGTTCGGGGCAGGATCTTTGGGTGAAGCTCAATGCGAGATTCTTAGGTGAAGATCTAGGCGAGATTTCTGGCGAAGCTCACTGAAAGCCTATAAATAGACTATTCATCTTCTTTTCTTTTCTTTTCTCTTTGCCTCTAAACCCTAGACCCTTCAAAATCTTCAGAGCCGTTAGTCTCAAGATATCTTCAAATTCAATGGCTCCTCGCCATCGACTCATCAAGGGAAAGTAGACCACCGGCAGCTCTCATCGGCCGACTATAGCCGTAGCGCTGCGATAGTTGAAAATAGCGTTAGGTAAAATTCAAAACCCATCTCCTTCCTTAGCCCTGCCATCATTCGTGTGGCTTTTTGGTTGTTAAAGTAGCCCCCATTGGGCTCAAACAATGCTTCAAAGCGCTTGTGTTAGTTTTGTCGTCGATGGAGAGGCTTCAACGACCATATTCGATCTTAATTCTTAGCTTTGCCAGTGACGGCAGATTTGCCAGTGACGGCAGAGCTTTGATAGTCGCCATCAATGGCGCTTCACATGGCGAACTTCGTTCTTTGGGCAGAGTTCACTGTTGGGCCTATTGGGCTTCTGGGCGAAGTTCGTCTAAGCGAAGTTCGTCATATTAGCCCACCTGGGCATTTGAGTGAGTCTCACCACTGTGTTGAGAATTGCCATTGCTAGGGCGAGCTTCGCCTAGACTTGTGACACTTAGCCATATCTTCTAGAGCATAGTGATGGGTGAACTTTGTTCATGAGTGAGCTTTGCTCAAGCAAGTCTAGTGCGTGAGCTCCGCCTATGAGCTCAACACTCAGTCAATTTTGAAGCTGAGTCTTCTAAAAAATCTTCTAACTCGTTTTCTTTTCTTTGTGTAGTTCCTCTGCCAGATACACCCATTAGCCGTCATAACCACTTGAGGCATAGTGGACTTCAGGATACTCTGACGTTTCATGTTTTTAGAGAAACTATTCCTCCATTCTTTGATGAAGTAGTCAGGAGCGAATTGACATGATCCGTCATGAAAGTGCTACCACTCTAAGAGAACTTATCACAAATGCCAAGTGCTCCTTCCCAAAAAGTGACCAATCATGGAAATTGTTGATGTCAGTTATCGAATAGGGGGTTTGATTCTAAATTAGTGGGGGGTTATTCTCCTCAAACTTCTTCAGATGGTCGGTTCTGGAGCCTAATGTTCTCTCTTGCACATGAAAAGCTCGTAAGATGTACAGTTGGGTTCTCCGATTGTTCCTCCGATGATCAAGTCAGAAATTGGACTTGAGTGAGAAAATAAAAGCTAAGTAGTTGTTCAGTTATTCAGAGTTTCCTGAAGGCAGAAGAAGTTACCACATGCAGTGCAGCTTCCTTTTATAGTAGATCAGAAGGGCAGATTGGTAACTTTGAATGAGTCCAACTGGCGGCTTAGTCATCACCTACTTTACAGGTGTCGACCACCGAAAGGAGTGAGTCATCCAGGCATTTAATATGGGGATGACAGCATGTGCTGAGTGCTGACTGGGTCCGATGAGTCATAAAGACTATAAGGGCTAGAGCAATGATGACTCTGACATCGCATTTAAGGCGAGGGCAGCCAGCTGTCGGTGGGAGGTTCAAGGGTGTACCGCCTCTTTACTCGTCTGATTGAGGGCCGACAAACACCAACTTTTTAGTCAGCTACGCAAGTTGTCGGCCTATATTGTAGGTCGAGTGCGGGTGTTCGTGGACTCGATCTGGGGCGTAGGTCGACAAGTATCACCTTTTTAGTCGGCTACGCAAGTTGTCGGCCTATTGGGTCGACCGCAGGGGCCGCATGAGTCGCTCATTTCTGAATATGTTTGATCAGGCGCGAGATGGGACACGTGTCGGCCTCTCAGGGAGGTTTAATACTTAGCTTATTTGTGGGCTATAACAATTACCAAACAAGTCTTTAATGTCATCTTTTACAGTGTTCAATAATGCATGTAAACATGAGACATGCACCAAAATTTGTTATTTCTACTCATAATTCCATTTGTTGACTTTTGTCGTTTACACGGCATTGAGCACTTGCAGCTCTACTCGTCAAGACACGGCAGGGAAGAAGGTCTCAAACTTCTAGAGAAGACAAGGGTCTATCTAGCTGGCCTGAGGTGTACACCCTAGATCACACACCAATTGATGTCATGCGAGATGAAATGTAGCGTACATGTCACTCTTGAGTAGATTTTGTAATTATATATTTCCATTGTGTCATGTAACAAAGATTTTTTTTTTTTTCCGGAACTAAAGTTGCTTAGTGGTATGTTCAAAACAAAACTCCCATCAAATGTTAGTTTTCATGTCTGTGGGGGTTTTTGTGGGGCAGCCTTGTTTTTTTTTTCTGCTCATTATGACATTGAATTCATGATTAATCTCTCGAGTTAATTATTCCTACTATGAATATTGATGGAAGATTGATAGTGAAAATTTGTTTATGCTACAAGATTTAGCTCAAAAGTGTGTAAAAGTAGTTGGTAGCTGTGATTCACATGTTCCTTGCTTCTTAGTTTTGCTTGTGGGCTGAGATTTAGGTTGTTCACTAGGGTTATATTATAATTTGATGCCAACAGGAAGGATTGGGATTACGTTATAAAAGAAAAGGCTTAGGAGTTCGGTTGTTGGAACATTAGAAAACTACTAGTATTTTAGCCCATGCTAAGCACGGTCTTATCGCAATTCATCTATATTTCGTCGTGTTTCAATCACTCGTATCCGAATAGAATTTAAAAGATTTACTAACTCA
Organism: Asparagus setaceus; assembly: GCA_012295165.1. Lineage (NCBI taxonomy): Eukaryota > Viridiplantae > Streptophyta > Magnoliopsida > Asparagales > Asparagaceae > Asparagus > Asparagus setaceus. The sequence goes on from CM022706.1 coordinate 73,910,793, forward strand.
CCCCCCTTCGAAGCACGACAACCCCACCCTCCGCCCGATTGAGCTTAGAAAACATGTCCCTGCCTGAAAATCATGATATTGAACAAATTATATAATACTATAATTAAATTAAGATCATTTAAACTAATTTGTCATATGAGATGAATAAAACGAAGATAATCAAAATATATCTAAATACAACTTGAATGTAATTAAGATACAAGACAGCTTTGATGTTCAAAAATATTATTCGCAAATAATGCATCACAATAAAAAATTATTCTCTATCAATCAAAGTGTTCACCTTCTTGTAAATCCTTCATCAAACTATCTAATTTCATCTTGAAAACTCTAGCAACTAAAAATCAGGTCGATCTTCTGGTTTACTATTACCAATGACATTAAGACCTTCTTTGATTTCAAATCATTTTAGATTTGATGTGATTGTCAAGAATATATTTGGATTCCCAAGGCTACGGCATATTGATATAGCATCCCGATAATGCTGCATCATGTATCTAGGTCCTCCTGTGAAATTTGCCGGCAAAACAATTCTTTGACCTATTGATGCTCCGTTACTGTCACCTCTTGCAATAGCATCTCGAATTCCTGAATAAACATCGGATCGTAGTTTTTTTTTAAATTTTTCACAAATAATTTAGACGATCCTTCTCCACAACTGTGTAACGGTCAACCACAAGCTGCTAGAAAAGTTTTCTTGACCTTAACAAAGTATGTCCCTCATCTAAAATTGAAAAATAAAAAATTCAAATTAAATTTGTAAATTCAAAAACTAAATTATTTATACAAAATTTTAAATTCAGAAATATTTAAAAAAATTCTCATATATTTGAAATCATTGCCTGTTCTCATCTGGAAATGAAATGCACAATATTCTTTCAATGTAACCAACTTTCTTGATTTTTCAATATCATTTAAATTACTTGACACTGAATTTTGCTTGCTTCGATTTTTGCTACCTCTTGTTAAGGGGAATTTCAAGTCTGAAACCATCTTTGCCATAAGGAAATAGAAGAGGATACTGCATGGCCATGAATGAAGGGTGCGGTGCAAATCAGATATTCGAATTAGCCTCTCTTTTCTATGTTCCACAATGACATCCCTTGTTAGGATAGTGTCTTCCAAATCACCAATAATTAGACCAGCAATCTCGTTAACAGTAGGCATATTCTACCATCTACCATCCGTACTGCGTGAGGATTTGATTATCAGCTTCAAATTTTCTATATCATATTGCTTGCACCAATCTCTAACCATTCAGTAAACTTTCACCAAAACGTTGAATTTATTAAGCATGTCCAACAACCCAGAAACTACAGATGTCTGTATATGTCCCTTCATCTTATCTTTCTTCAATGTTTTAATTCGATTTGCGACTTCATTTTCGGTGTCATATATATAAAGCTGAGAAAATTTTGGGGTCTCTTCCACAACAGGCTTCAAGGATCCAATTTTGTGATGATTTTGTCCATCAAGTTTAAAACAGTATGGTCCTCTTCCTTTATTAACATTTTAATCTATTTTCCTGCCAATTGAGGTAAATGCAAAAATCAAATTGTAGGCTCTAATAATAACTCTGAATTCTTCATCATTCAAAAGGTTGTCTAAATAATCCGGAGGCTTATTAAGTAGACGTAGTTCAATTGTTCCCCCTCTACAACAGAGAGAGAATGATAATCACATTTCTATAATATTTTTATACCCTCATTATCTACTTTATATAAATAAATATATCACTAATAATATATTTTATCTTAATTTGTAGGTTAATCAAGAATTAATGAATAAAAGCCCAAAAGACTCAAACTCCCTGATTTTCTGCCATTTATTGAAGCTCAAATATAAAGACAAAAGAAGGCCCAAGAAAGCTCAAGGATCCATGAAGAAATGGGGTCAAGAAATCAATAAAAATTAAATCTGGCGCAAACCAATCGGTCGGCCAACCGATTGGTTCGCAACAGAAACAGATTTCTGGCTGAGATTAAAACCTTGATCTCCAAGCAATATCCAAGGGTTCTCATTCATTGCTGTAGGTTATAAATAGGGGTAGAGGCTGAGAGGTTTGAGTGTGAAAAATTTTATAAAAATTTCATTTGGAGAGGAGGGTTACTCTTAATTGAGAAGACCTTTCAAAATTGTAACTTTATTGCAATTAATAAAAGAATTTTTTCACCTCTTCATATTTTTCTTTTCTTCTCTTTATTTGATGATGAAGATGAAGATCAAGATGAAGATTTGCCTTCAAGAGGCTAGAACCCTCTTGGAATGTAAATTCTCTCTTTTATCTTTTATTTTCTTATAATATATTGACCAATATCCATAAGATATTTTGGATCTCTGAACAATTTGTTCATTTTAGTCCTCTTCCACTTTCCGGTATTCTTAACACAAAAGAGTGGTAGTAGGCCTTCAATGTCAAAAGTACACTCTAGTTTCCCCACTACTTCATAAAACCGTATTTGAAAAAATATATACATTAGCATGTGCATAAATAAATAATAATTGTAAAGAAGAAAATTATACAATATAATTCTCATGTCACTCACCAGTAATACGGAGGAAAAACCACCCATGTAGCCAGCATATGACCGTTCTGCCAATCCCCTCATACTAATAGACTTCTTCGCCTTATTCATCTCTTTGCAAAGAAAAGTAAACACTACATGACACCAATTATACTTATTCAAAGAGGACAAACGCTTTGCATATCTAAACGCCCACAAGGGACATGTCCTACATGTCTGCGGGCATAATATGAAGCCGATAATAAAAGCCACAATAAGTTTCACATAAGTCATATGGTCTTTTTTAGCCATGTCTACAATCAACTCAGCCATTCTATCGCGCTTCCCCCAAATCACCCCCTTCCTTTCCTCATTGACTATTTTCTTGCCCTTACTTCTACTACCATTCTTCTCCTTGGGAGTCTTATAATTCTTTGCAAATTGGGTATAGATTGTATTAGCCGCTGTTCTACTCATTTTTATTGGAATTCCCTCCTTTGGCAAACCAGTAATTCGGTGAACATCCTCAATACCAAACACATAATCTTTATTCCCAATCATAAATGAGCATTTATCGATTAAATTTTTAAATCAAGCAATCAATTGCTATTTGCTCATTGCTTAAGGATGTGGGTATCCAGAGGAAGTTGTGAAAAGGTGTATTCCCAAGGGCGTCCATATGTTTCTCATCCAATACTATACGCTTATCAATTAAATCTTGAAAATAACAAATATTAGAAGGAATCCTCAATTGTGTTATCATAGCCCTACAAGAGAATTATAATTGAACGTTAAAAATTAAATATAATATATATCATTTAACTATCTAGTTGTGGGTAATGGCAAAATATGATAATATTTTGCAAATATGAGAAAGTTGACATTAGCAAAAGTGGAACTAAGCTCTTTAACAATTGATAAATTTTTGTTGAAGTTTCATTTGCAACAGTTGCCAAACAAGATGTAATTGAAATGATTCAATATTAGAACTACCTAAACTTGTGATTAGATGACAGATGCAAGAAGAGAAAATAGCTAAGAAGCTCAACGGAACATATTAATACCATTTAAACTCATAGACAACCAAAGAAACATATCCATATCAACCAAACACTTAAGCTCATACGTCCTAACACAAATAAATTTTTTTTGTTTGACAAGAGTTAGCTAGAGTTAGTCCAATCTGCATGCTAACTGATCTCATTGCCAAAACAGTCATAGGAAGTTAGCATAAGCACATTGATAGATTATAAACAGTGTTAGAAAGTTAGGCTAATTTACTTACGAATAAGGAGGTTTCTTGCATTTAGAGGCGGAAGAATTTGATGATTTTGAAGAAATCCTGGATGTTGACCCCTTCAATTTATTCAAAGACATGACTTGAGCGCGTTTAGGCATCGATCTGAGGCGTCGAGGCATCGAGGAAGGGATCTGAGGCGTCGAGGTGATCTGAGGCGTCGAGGAGGATGAGGAGGGCCACGCAGATGAGGAGGCGTTGAGCGGCCAACGCCGACGATCTCGAGCCGCCGAGGGACCTGACGCCAGAGCTCAGATCCGCAATGGCAGAGGGCGATCGAGCCGAAGGGCGGGCTACGGCGAAGCTAGCTGAGGAAAGGAGAGGGCGGGCGGGCGGGAGGGGATCATGCAGGCGGATCGGGCAAGCGAAATAAGGGATGGCAAATGACATCCCTCATACTAATAGACTTCTTAGCCTTATTCATCTCTTTGCAAAGAAAAGTAAACACTACATGACACCAATTATACTTATTCAAAGAGGACAAACGCTTTGCATATCTAAACGCCCACAAGGGACATGTCCTACATGTCTGCGGGCATAATATGAAGCCGATAATAAAAGCCACAATAAGTTTCACATAAGTCATATGGTCTTTTTTAGCCATGTCTACAATCAACTCAGCCATTCTATCGCGCTTCCCCCAAATCACCCCCTTCCTTTCCTCATTGACTATTTTCTTGCCCTTACTTCTACTACCATTCTTCTCCTTGGGAGTCTTATAATTCTTTGCAAATTGGGTATAGATTGTATTAGCCGCTGTTCTACTCATTTTTATTGGAATTCCCTCCTTTGGCAAACCAGTAATTCGGTGAACATCCTCAATACCAAACACATAATCTTTATTCCCAATCATAAATGAGCATTTATCGGGATTAAATTTTTAAATCAAGCAATCAATTGCTATTTGCTCATTGCTTAAGGATGTGGGTATCCAGAGGAAGTTGTGAAAAGGTGTATTCCCAAGGGCGTCCATATGTTTCTCATCCAATACTATACGCTTATCAATTAAATCTTGAAAATAACAAATATTAGAAGGAATCCTCAATTGTGTTATCATAGCCCTACAAGAGAATTATAATTGAACGTTAAAAATTAAATATAATATATATATATATATATTATATATATATATATATATATATTATATATATATATATATATATATATATATATATATATATATATATATATATATATATATATATATATATATATATATATATATATATATATATATATATATATATATATATATATATATATATATGTATAGAGAGAGAGAGAGAGAGAAAGAGAATTGTAGGAACTTGTACCAAGCACAAGTTTTGTGTGTAGTGAAATTCATTCTCATCTACTTTTCAACCCATATGAATGTGGTCCACCATTTGAATGAGTTAATAAGAATGAGCCACCTCACTACCAAGCACATAAACTTATGCTTGGTACCAAGTTCCTCCATATTATATATATATATATATATATATATATATATATATATATATATATATATATATATATATATATATATATATATATATATATATATATATATATATATATATATATATATATATATATATATATATATAGTAAGGCTCCTATGAACTTAAGTTCATAATGAATAGTGGTGCACCAACTTTTTATCCACTCATCTTGCTTTGAGATTTGTGATGCACAAATCTCAAAGTGGCCTTTATATCTTTCACTGATCTCAAAGCAAGATGAGTGGTTAGAAAAGTTGGTGCACCACTATTCATTATGAACTTAAGTTCATAGAGCCTTGCTCATATATATATATATATATATATATATATATATATATATATATATATATATATATATATATATATATATATATATATATATATATATATATATATATATATATATATATTATATATATATATATATTATATATATATATTATATATATATATTATATATATATATTATATATATATATTATATATATATATATATTATATATATATATTATATATATATATATATATATATATATATATATATATATATATATATATATATATATATATATATATATATATATAATATATATATATAACTTTGTGCTATTTAAGTACAACTAGGTAGGATCTTGGCGTGGTCAAAAATCTTTATTTTTTAGCTTATATATATATATATATATATATATATATATATATATATATAACTTTGTGCTATTTAAGTACAACTAGGTAGGATGGCGTGGTCAAAAATCTTTATTTTTTAGCTTATTTTACTATAACTGTTGTTATGTCAGCAATTAACCTAAGTGTTAATCCTCCTCTTGGAATCGACACGTGTCCCAAGTCAACACTAATCCACAGATCAGCTCACCCCAGCCAGGGTGACTCGGATAGTATGGGCACTAGTCCCTTTCCGAGGAGGGCCGAGTCGAGGCTAGCCCTCACTCGACCTCATCATTTGAGTCGGCCCCCCTCATTCACTCAAGGCCGGGTCGATAACTTGCGAGGCGGATAAAAAAGGTGGTATTTATCGTCCTGCTCGCAGAGCCAAGTCGAGAGGCAGTTTGTCCTCGAACTCCTCACCAACAGCTGTCCATCATCATAATTGCTCATGCCACGAGTCTTCATGACTCATCATCCTCCATACCTCTTCAGTCGCCATCACATCAGATCAATGGTGACTCATCTCATCTACAGTCGACACATGTAAGCAATCTGCCGATTCAGCTGCATGTCTGGACTCAGCTAAAGTTAAGCATCTACCCCTCTTAACTGGGTATATATAGGCTCATCGCCTACTGATCAGGAGGCTCTTCCGGGCCCCCCTCGGGATCACAAGTAAGCCATATCTGGCTAATTAACGCAATCTCTACATATTCAGAACTTATTCAGTTCATTGCTTCCCTACTCAAGCTCTATACTGACTTGGTCGGAGGAGGAATCACCGGAGAACCCAACTCCGGTCCTCTAACGAGTTATAGCTTTGCAGAACTCTTATCCAACAGGGGATCGGCCGCGTAAAGGAGATGAGAGGACGTCTATATCGTCCATATTTCTAAGCCTCACTCGTTGATTCGGGATTATCCTCTAATCTCGCTGCTGAGTCCCAGGACATCAACAACTACATTGCAGAATAGTTTATGATTATCATTAAACATATTTAAATTAAAATTTTTGGACATCTCGATGGGTAAAACTTTTTTGGTTTCAATCTTTTCCTTTCAAAAATAATAAATTTTAGATTCTTAAAAGTAGCATTGTAAATAATAAACTATCCATCTGACAAACTTGTATATTGCATATGAAAATTGAACTATTTAACTTGTTCATCACAATAAATTAGCCATGAAACCCTAGTATATTGTGTGTGTTTTGCACGTGGAACTTGGACATACTTGTTTTATATTCTAAGTTTCTTTCATTAACGTAAAATGATGAAGTGACTCGAAGAAAAAATTAAAGATTAAAAGTAAAGCGTGGATAGTAAATTTATTATTTTGTTTATAATATTTCCTCCATTACCTTATTTTATTTATCAATTTATGCAAAGGACTTTAGAATGAAAATATTATCCTTTTCAATTCATCGGAAGAAAAGAAAACTCAGCTTCATATATGATGATGTTAGTAAAAGTTGTATGGAGTGAATCAAATCTACTGAATTAAAGAGTCCATAACGATTAATATCATGCTCTTCATATCCTGCTCAATCTCGGTTGGTAATCTGAATAAGGAGTCTTCAACGTGTATAAACCATAAACACAATATTTTTCTTTTATTTTTTAGAAAACTTTATTTGTAAATTTAGTTTTAACAAGGAGGTTTTAATTTATTTTTAGTTTTTATCACAAATTTTTTGTTAAGAATAATTTATATTTTTATCAAACAAATTATTTTTATTAAAATTCTAATATGAAGTTTATTTTGACAAAGTTTTTATTTCTTAATTTATCAAAATATTTTAAATATATTTATTAGTAAGGAGCTTGAATTATATGTATAATTCATGAGCAAACTATTTTTCTCTTTATCTCATCAATCTCAGTATTTTAATAAGAAAACTAAAACACCACATGAAATCAATGGGCATCACTATTCTTTTCTTCAATCTATTAAGAAAAGGTCTAAATTTCTTGCTGAATTTTTAAAGAAAACGAAGAAGTTTTAATAAGTATTTAATCATGGCCCAAATTGTTTAGTGAAGAGGAGGCAAGAGAATCTATATTGTACAACTGCAAACACATTATTTATTGTATTCCTATCTGAGATGAGGCTATTAGAGAATATCGGGTTAGGAAAAAATTAATTAATATTTCAACTTTTCACTCAATTTTATTTGCTTTAAAATTTTGTTTAATAGTTTTTTCTTTTTAGAGATGGAAGAAGTAGTATTAACAAAATAATTCTCGATGTTGTATTGAAATGTGAGAGTTTCGATCGTAAATCTGAAATTAAGAAAGTTGCATATAATATTAGTAAAAAATAATATTGAATTAAATATGCAATATTACTAAAGAAAAACAATAAAGGCAACAAAACATACTTGTTGAAGGAGACGCTAACAAAGGAGATTTTAAAACAATAGGAGAAATTGCTATAAAAGATATGCATATGCAAGCTAATATATACAAATATCATCATTAAATTAAATACACAATATTACTAAAGAAAAAAATGAAGGCTTTGGGATAGACATGTTGAAGGAGACAAAACTAAATTGCTATGAAAAACTACATAATTTCATATTTTATATATAGGCATGAGATATTACACGTGAGAGACACTTTTAAATAGAGTAAACAACTGAAAACCCGATTGATACTTAAATTCAATCCATTCACATGGGTATTGTTTTATATCAAGAGAATCAAATCGTAATAAAATCTTAATATAAGTTTTAATTATATACTTAAATCAAATATGACGAGCTTACAGTTTACAAACACCAATATAACCTAGTCAATAATATTAATCTTAATATAATTTTTAATTAAGATAACCTAGCCAATAATATTAATCATAATATAATTTTTATTTTGTACTTAAATCAAATATGATAAGCTTATAACGTATACAAGTACCAAGATAACCTAGCTATTAATATAATTTGATGACGAGCTTCTATATATACAAGTATCAAGATATATAACCTAGCCAATAATATTAATCTTAATATAAGTTTTAATTATATACTTAAATCAAATATGATAAGCTTATAACGTATACAAGTACCAAGATAACCTAGCTATTAATATAATTTGATGACGAGCTTCTATATATACAAGTATCAAGATATATAACCTAGCCAATAATATTAATCTTAATATAAGTTTTAATTATATACTTAAATCAAATATGATAAGCTTATAACGTATACAAGTACCAAGATAACCTAGCTATTAATATAATTTGATGACGAGCTTCTATATATACAAGTATCAAGATATATAACCTAGCCAATAATATTAATCTTAATATAATTTTTAATTAAGATAACCTAGCCAATAATATTAATCTTAATATAAGTTTTAATTATATACTTAAATCAAATATGATAAGCTTATAACGTATACAAGTACCAAGATAACCTAGCCAATAATATTAATCATAATATAATTTTTAATTAAGATAACCTAGCTATTAATATAATTTGATGACGAGCTTCTCTATATATATATATATATATATATATATATATATATATATATATATATATATATATATATATATATATATATATATATATATATAATATTGTAATTTTAATTAGAAATTAAAGCTTATGCCTATTAATTAGAAATTTTAATTATGATATGATAATATTGTAATATCTAAATGGGTCAAGGATATTTTTGTTCAGGAATAATTTTTTCCAAACTCCCACTTTTAAAGGGAAGTATGGTTTAGGCTTTTATAATCTATCTCGTTCTATTGGCAAACCGCTATGCGGTAATCAGCCAAGCAGCACCTAACCTCAAAAGAAATGTGGACAGCAAAAAATCGCAAATTTGAATTCAATGGTGCGACAAACTGTTCAAATTTCCCAAATAAATTTTAATTTATTATCCCAAGCTTAAATTTCAAGCTAGAGAACCAAACACAATACGCAACCCGGCACCAAACACCTCCCCACCCACAAAAAAAAAAAGCCCATTTAAAGGCTAGGGTTTCTTTCGGCTTCAAATGTCAGCCCCAATCGGTAAAGGTTATCCTTTGATTCATCAAATTTTTTTCCATGAACCCAAAATTTGTTCGAAAGGGTAAGATGCAAGCCAAGCACTTATCCAAGGAAAATCTGCTTCGCTCTTTAGCTGCCTTTACATTGAATCAGGGTCAGAACTCAGTTCTTGCTAATGCTGGCAACTTTATGTCAAAGCCCTTCTCTACTTTAAGCAGCTCGATTCGCCCCTTTCTTAATGCCCTTGATCTCAGAACAAAGCTACCTCCTTTTGAATTGATTGCTCGCCAAATGGAGAATTTGAGTCCCACGACAAGTAGTTTCGATCTCTGTCACGGCAGCAAATGTATCGATTATTGTAGAAGAGCAAGTGTGGGTTTGAGAAGTCGGGAGATAATGGGTGTTTTGAGTAATTCGATGGGAATAAATAGCAAGCCTAAATTCTTTATGGAGCCCTGGACGAGGGATTTTCATGTGTCACGTTCTTTAACGAATTCGGCTGGGGCTGCTTCTCAAGTGTTGTTAGATGGATTTCCACAGGATCAGCAGCTTGGGAGTTCTACAGCTTCTTCTGATCAGTATATTTTTCAAACTTAGTTTACTTCTATATGTTTTTCTTCAAGAAAAAGGATACCCCCAACAAGGAGTGAACACAAAACTCCTCATAGATACACAGATCATCAACCCACAACAGCTTAATTTACTTCCTCATGTTTTTCGAGAAAAAGGATACCCCCAACAAGTTGTGAACACAAAACTCCTCATAGATACATATATCAGCAACCCGCAACAGCTTAATTTACTTCAACATGTATTTTTCGAGAAAAAGGATACCCCCAACAAGGAGTGGTACACAAAACTCCTCATAGACACACATATTGTCAACCCACAACAACTTAATTTACTTCTACATTTTTTTGTGGTATTCCTAATATTATATGTGCACTAGTGTTGTATATGCGGAGATTCAGCAATTTTGTATAGACTCTTTTGCGTTTTAGGCTCCCATGAAAAACAAAATCATTAGAGATGGATCTTGGCAGAATCATGAAGACATGAGATTCTTCACGCATTGATCGTGATTGTGTAATGGTTCTTGTGTATCCACTGTTTTTGGATTATTTCTTAGTTATTATTTCTTAGAAATTCAATTTAAAACTCCACTTGCCAAGTTTGTCATGTGATTAAGTTTGTCTCTTAAGTTATATTCAAGGTTTAGATCAGAATAAATCTGATACTTTATAGAAGGCAAGACTTGTGTTTGTCTACTTGAAAATGGGTGGGATTGTTTGGTGCCATAAGCTTGTGAATTGGTTGAACTGTCTGAATTTTTATCTAAAAGTTGCCCTGACAACATGCTATATTCAGCAATTTGTCATACAAACTGTTTTGTAATGTCTGACTCCTTAAATAATTTCGATATTTCATATTTGTGACTACAAAATGGATGGATGGATCTTGCTAATTTATTTAGGGTACATTACACTAAATCCCTAGGAACTGTCAGCGTTTTGTAGGACACTAAACCCCTAATAGCTTTTGCAGGACACCCCCAATATCTTTAACATAAATTACACTAGACCCCCAATAACTTTGAAAATGCCTTTTCATGTTGTTTTTTAGCTAGAATTTATGGGGGTTATTTGCAAAATGTGGGAGCTTATTGGGGGGTTTCTGCAATTTCAAAAGTTGTTAGTGTTTAGTACGATTTTGATAGTTTTTGGGGGTTTACTGGAAAATACTGAAAGTTCTTGGGGGTTTAGTGTAATCTACCCAATTCGTTTATGTCCTCCCATGAAAAGATGGGTTCAATTCATTTGTATTCTGAAGAAGAAAGTTCATAAATTGGATTGTTGCCATCTTTTGTTGCAGGAAGTTACCAGGTGATAGAGCCTTGAAATTGCTCTCAGCATCTTGTTACCTACCACATCCAGATAAGGAGGAAACTGGTGGTGAGGATGCTCATTTTATATGCGTCGATGAGCAGGCTATTGGTGTCGCAGATGGTGTTGGTGGTTGGGCAGATGTTGGTGTTGATGCAGGACTGTATTCTAGAGAACTTATGTCGCATTCAGTAACTGCAATTCAAGAAGAGCCTAAAGGGTTCATTGATCCAGTAAGAGTATTAGAAAAAGCATACACTAGCACCAAAGCGAAAGGATCTTCAACTGCATGCATTATTACTCTCACTAACCAGGTTTGCTTATGTTTTGTTCTTGGGAGTTATTGAATGCCTTTTGATGCTAAACGTAAATTCTTTCCTCTAGTATATACACATTAAACATATGATGGACAACGTAATGAACTCATATTTCTTGTGTATGGTCCTGCTTTGTTGTTCTTAGAAATACTGATATTTAAGGTACAAAAAGCATATTCAATCACGAAAACTTCTACAAATTTTAAGATAACTTACAGAAGACTCCCCATGGTTGTAGGAACCCCATGAAATTTCCCTGAAGTTTTAAAACATGACGTTTTATTGCTGACTCGATTTTCAATTTCTAGTCAAACGATCATCAATTATTGATGTAATGAACAATGTTCAATCTTATAATCAAATTAATGTTTACATGAGTGTATAATTAATTGTCTTATTCTGTGACCTCACTTTATCATCCAATTAACTTTGTAGCAATTGAAATGGATGGCCAAACTATCATTTTTGTAACCTTAGGAGGGTTAATATTCCTGAATGTAGGTGTGTCAGCTGTAGCAGAACTCAAATTAGATGTTACATATCAATTTAAGAGAGATTCTCTAAATACAGGAACATGGATGAACTCTGAGTGGAGAGTGTAGTCTCTCCATCAAGAGCCAACAATTAGGTTAACAGTTGGTTTTGGTAGCCTAAGTATCAAGGGAATTTTATGAAGCTTAGGATGTCTATCCTGTTTTCCGAAGTTGGTTAAAAAACTTTAAGCCTTTCTCTTGTAATGTTGTACATTTTTTACCTGTAAATTTAATTCATTTTCTTAGTGCACTTAGTTCTCCAAAATTTAATTCATTTTCTTAGTGCACTTAGTTTGCCAAACTCTTTTTGGTGCAACACAAGATATGTCCTTATTTCCATCCTAGGTGTTACTCTGTGATGGTGTATGCCATATGGCAACTATTTATTTCCAGTAGGATTCAAAGATATTTCCCAGTATTTTGCACTATATGCTTTTTAGCAGCTAGGCATGGGAGTTCCTGTGTTGCTGCTACATTCTTTTAACACCTTGTGGATGAAGTCCTTACTTATGAATGACAAATATGATTTCACTTGAAATATTTATATATAATAGACATTTACACTTCATGTTTTCAAGTGACTTGTTAATGAGAGTGTACGGATCCGATATTATATTTATCGTATTTATGTTTGTTTCCTGCTCACAAATACTGTTATGCATATGCTTTGGTAATTATACTCATACCTTTATTTATTAAAGTTGGGTACAAATAAAGAATTGATATGAGCGAAATGAATATGGTCATATCAATTATAAAAGAAAATATAAGACTCACAAGTGAACAAGCCATCTGATACAAGAATATCCAAAATATAACAACTTCTTAGGATCTGAGCCTACCAATGTATTCAACACGTCTAAAAATCTTGGATTAAACATGTATATAACTTTAAAACCGACTTCAAATCTACTAATTCAAGTCTAGAATAATTTAAGTTTTTCGATTCAGACAAATATGGATATCCCATATTCAACCTCTTTATACACAAAATTTGACCAAAACAAAATCGCATATGTATCCCTCTCAGACTTAATATAGTGGATGTGAATGCATATACATTCGTGGATATTTGTATCCATTTGTTTGAGAGGTGCGGATAGGTATACAAACAAGATCTAGTTGTCATAGGAAACATATTCTACACAGGCAAGCTTCATGATACAAGTGTCCAAACTATTTGTTGACACTTTCTTTGTCTGCAAATTTTACATATTTTATAGTAGTGCCTTCTAGTGAGGCATGTCTTCTGATGATATACAACCCTGTTCAAGTCATATGCTTTTTTGGCTTTAGCTTTTACAAACTTCTGAAAATACATGCTTTAACTCAACATTTTTCTTGCATGCGGTATTAGTTCTAATAAAATTCCTATGCAAAGCTAATCAAGTACTTTTACTCGTGCTTGCATCTTCTGGTAAGAATCATGAGACATTTTTGTAATCCCGCCTGAAGCTTGTATTTTCTTATTTGGTCTTGGAATATATTCAGAACTTCTCATGATCCATGTGCAGTGACTCAGAACCTTTTGCCTCAACTTGTTTGTTACCTGCCATTATTATAAAAAAAATATAAGACTCACAAGTGAACAAGCCATCTGATACAAGAATATCCAAAATATAACAACTTCTTAGGATCTGAGCCTACCAATGTATTCAACACGCCTAAAAATCTTGGATTAAACATGTATATAACTTTAAAACCGACTTCAAATCTACTAATTCAAGTCTAGAATAATTTAAGTTTTTCGATTCAGACAAATATGGATATCCCATATTCAACCTCTTTATACACAAAATTTGACCAAAACAAAATCGGCATATGTATCCCTCTCAGACTTAATATAGTGGATGTGAATGCATATACATTCGTGGATATTTGTATCCATTTGTTTGAGAGGTGCGGATAGGTATACAAACAAGATCTAGTTGTCATAGGAAACATATTCTACACAGGCAAGCTTCATGATACAAGTGTCCAAACTATTTGTTGACACTTTCTTTGTCTGCAAATTTTACATATTTTATAGTAGTGCCTTCTAGTGAGGCATGTCTTCTGATGATATACAACCCTGTTCAAGTCATATGCTTTTTTGGCTTTAGCTTTTACAAACTTCTGAAAAATACATGCTTTAACTCAACATTTTTCTTGCATGCGGTATTAGTTCTAATAAAATTCCTATGCAAAGCTAATCGAAGTACTTTTACTCGTGCTTGCATCTTCTGGTAAGAATCATGAGACATTTTTTGTAATCCCCGTCTGAAGCTTGTATTTTCTTATTTGGTCTTGGAATATATTCAGAACTTCTCATGATCCATGTGCAGTGACTCAGAACCTTTTGCCTCAACTTGTTTGTTACCTGCCATTATTATAAAATAAATACTATAGTGAAAGTTTGCAATGGAACTGCATTTTAAATTTTCTGGACGCCCTAAATGTAGTTGCCCCTTGTAAAACTCTAAATTCATAGTGCTTAATGCTCTCCCTTATAGAAGCACACATGAGTATAAACATTTTTCCCATCCCTTGAATAATCTTTTTGTGATCTTTTACACTATTTAGGGTATTCGTGCTGTGAACCTTGGCGACAGTGGATTTATAGTCGTGAGAGAGGGGTGTAACCTCTTCCGCTCACCTGTACAGCAGCACGATTTCAACTTCACTTACCAATTGGAGAGTGGAAATGGCAGCGACCTACCAAGTGCCGCTCAGGTCAGCTTTTGCTCCTTATTTTTTTCGTAAGGCTAAGCCAACTAAGAAATACAAGATCGTCTCATTTTCATGGAGGGTTTTGTCTCCATTGCTTATTACCCATCACAATATGAAATTTGTTGCCCGATTGTGGATTTCGATTGGGTCTTAACTGCTACTTAGAAACTTTAACTGATCGGGCAGTTTGGTTGACAAAAAATAGAGTCGCAGGGCAAATACTACAGCCAAATTTTGATTTCCGATGTTTGGTTAATAACAAGATAGTTGAGAATGGTAATTAGATTTCCCTTTAAAAAAAAACTTCAACATTGTGAGTCTATGCATTAACATAAAAAATTAAAAATTGCCACACATCAAGTTAGATTCTAACTCGAAAAATGTGAGTTCATTTTACAATTACATGTAAAGCAAACATTTCATTTGCAAGGGGAATACATTTCTTGCGACAAAATAATGCATATACAACAGTTTTGCAACTGATCAAACATTGGATTTTGAATTTAGAAATATATATCTATAAAAATTACACAATTTCAATGGATGGATCTGAAGTTATTTCCTTCAACAAATGTGACATGCAACATTTTAGCAAACAAAAAACTACTTCACTTAGATATGACTGATACTGATGTGTGGAACCTCATTGCAATGATACAGGTGTTTACCATTCCCGTCGCATCCGGGGACATCATTGTTGCTGGTACAGATGGTCTATTCGATAATCTCTACAACAATGAGGTCACGGCGGTTGTGGTGCATGGCGTAAGGGCACGACTGGGGCCTCAGGTGACGGCTCAGAAAATAGCTGCACTTGCTCGCCAGCGAGCACAGGACAAGAACAGGCAGACTCCTTTTTCTACCACAGCTCAGAATGCAGGATATCGCTATTCTGGAGGTAAGCTCGATGACATTACTGTCGTCGTCTCCTACATTACTGCTTCGACACCTTAGAAGCATAGAAAACACTATTAGATATTCTTTTGTGCGTTCTGTACATAGAAATAGAAACAATTGGGGCTTTCTGGATGGATGGATTTAGACGTCCAAGTTGTTCTGATTTATAATCTTTTGTAAGAGAGACTCTGAAGTAAACTACTGGCAGCTGCATTTGGTTGCTTTAATTTTTGCATTGATGCAACTCCGGTAGAGCTGAGTGTTTGCATTTAGTGATTTGAGCCTTCTCTGAAAATTGTCTACGTTTTTTTTGGGTTAGACTATGATAATGGTGGTTCCACCACCGGCAATGCTTATTGATATAACACTTCAGTGTGCTTGCTTGATGGATTGATAATACTATAGCATAAGCTAGCTTGGGTTGAACTCTCTTCTATCAATTTGCTGTTCTAACTCTTTTTTCCCCCGTAAAATTATAATCGCAATGGCAGTCTATGAAGAGTATAGTCGTAGCTTTACCTGTTATTTTACATTAATTGTGAATATTTACAGTTATAGACGAAGAAAGTCTCACGAGTTTTTCTAAATTTTACCATGGATAGCAGTCGCAAATATTCTCTTACAAGCAAAGAATCATTTGATCTTACAGACAGGATACGTAAAGACTTCTCTTTGCCAGATTTGCAAAATAAGTCCACAGTGTATCAGTTGCTTGGTTTATAGATACGCAGTTATTCACCATTTACTAACGAAAAATAAAATCTAGGGATATCCATCACATCTCGCAAGGATCACACTACAAAACACAACATTACATATAGGAAAATACAAATTGAAACATAATTTACATATGTATTATTCACGAGCGAGCAAGCTTCATTCTAAACCTTCAACATATTCCTTGGCCTCTGCTTCTCCTCCTGTATTCTCCTAGCCATCTGCGTCCAACTTGCTTGCTTTAACATCGGTCGCGGCTCATCTTCCCTCCTGATCTCCTCTTCCTCTTCTTCCTCTTCCTCTTCTTCCTCTTCCTCTTCTTCCTCTTCCTCTTCTTCCTCTTCCTCTTCTTCCTCTTCCTCTTCTTCCTCTTCCTCTTCTTCCTCTTCCTCTTCTTCCTCTTCCTCTTCTTCCTCTTCCTCCTCTTCTTCCTCTTCCTCTTCTTCCTCTTCCTCTTCTTCCTCTTCCTCTTCTTCCTCTTCCTCTTCTTCCTCTTCCTCCTCTTCTTCCTCTTCCTCTTCTTCCTCTTCCTCTTCTTCCTCTTCCTCTTCTTCCTCTTCCTCTTCTTCCTCTTCCTCTTCTTCCTCTTCCTCTTCTTCCTCTTCCTCTTCTTCCTCTTCCTCTTCTTCCTCTTCCTCTTCTTCCTCTTCCTCTTCTTCCTCTTCCTCTTCTTCCTCTTCCTCTTCTTCCTCTTCCTCTTCTTCCTCTTCCTCTTCTTCCTCTTCCTCTTCTTCCTCTTCCTCTTCTTCCTCTTCTTCCTCTTCCTCTTCTTCCTCTTCCTCTTCTTCCTCTTCCTCTTCTTCCTCTTCCTCTTCTTCCTCTTCCTCTTCTTCCTCTTCCTCTTCTTCCTCTTCCTCTTCTTCCTCTTCCTCTTCTTCCTCTTCCTCTTCTTCCTCTTCCTCTTCTTCCTCTTCCTCTTCTTCCTCTTCCTCTTCTTCCTCTTCCTCTTCTTCCTCTTCCTCTTCTTCCTCTTCCTCTTCTTCCTCTTCCTCTTCTTCCTCTTCCTCTTCTTCCTCTTCCTCTTCTTCCTCTTCCTCTCCTCTTCTTGCTTCCTCCTCCTGCTTTTTCCTCTCCATCTCCTCCTCTATCTCCCTCTCCAACTGCTCTGCACATGAAGTGCACTCAAACATCACGGACTCCACCTGAGAATCCAACAACTGATCAATTGTCGTGTTTGCAGTATTGAAGGACACCCCCAAGATTTTCCTATCGAGCACTCGAAGCACCGATCTCTTCCCCGCTAGAAATTGAGGATGGTTCTGACCAGCAATCATGCTGAATCCCACAAAAACGAATGAGTCATTGTTGAATGATATTTGCGCCATTGGATGGTACCTCGGCACAATGAATACATCCCCTTCATTGACCTTAAACTTTGAGTTCTCGCATTTGGGAGCTTCATTGCTCACACCGGATGGATTGCCAGGGCAGACAACTTGCACTACTCCTTGTCCATGAGTGACTATGGCGATCTCTGTTGCTTTGGGATTCCAATGAGGCCCCATCATTGAACCCTTCAAAATTCACGATTAAGATCAAATTATAACAATGGAGATATAAGAAGATACACTAAACAATTCTAAGATCATGAGTAACCTTAGTCAAGTTCACCAAGAACATTCCGATATTGGAACCCTTCAAAGGTTTGAATTCTTTGCTTGTCACTGCAATGCTCCATCCATTGCAATTCTCGACATCGGCTTTCCTTTCAAAGAGATTGAGAGTCTTGGTCTTCTGTTCCTTCTTTTTCTTGGCATTCACAATGCTAATTGCATGCCTTCCTCCTATAAGAGCTTCAAAGATCCCTTCCCTCCAATCCACTTCATCCGTCTCATTCTTTGGTTCAAAATGCACAATCGGTGGAGACTTCTCAACCGCTTTGATCCCTTGTATAACTTCCTCAGATACCTAATTAATCATCAAATCAAAATACAATTACTAAGGCACCTTGTAACAAAATTGATCAATTTAAGTAGATGCATTTATGTCATTATCCTTACCCCAAAGGCCATTTGGAGAACCTCATCATCGAAACCACGAATAAAGTCGCTAATATTCGAGTAAGCCCCAACGAAAGCCCCCTGTATGCCCTATATGTGAAAGGGAATTCAATAATCAACTTTTCAACATAGTTTATGCATGCCTCAAAGCTGGATGATGAAGAGATTGAGAGGATTATACCGAGGCATTTTCATCAAGAATTGTGTTAAAAATGGCATGAATCCTTAGCTTCTCCCTAGCTGGATCGGGGTGGCTACGCACATAGAATATACTTCCCTCTTCAAGTTTGTAGATGTCTCCTCTCTTCACCTCAATGCGATTCATGCCGTCCTCCGTGATCGAATTCACAGTTCCCCTCCCTTCAATTAAAAAAAAAAGAATCTTTTCATTGAAGAAGAAAGAGATGATATTTCCTAATACCTTGTCTAATTTGTGTATCTTGGCTATTTGTAGACACAGAGTAGTGACACAAGTTAGTCCTAATTTTCACCTAATTTGGTACTCTATGATTAATTTGATAAACATAGGTCCACAAATTGAGGAATCTTTTGGTAATCGTTTAACGGTTTTTCTTACCGGTGCTCATGGGCACTCGTTAGATAGGATAAGAGATGAGAGAGACGGAGATAAATGAATAGCCAGGCCCCTTGATTTGTACAAATTTCTCTCTAAACCTTGATGAGTCCCTATCGTTTAAATTCAAACTTAAATTTATGAAAAGGACAATAAGAAACCCGAAACACCATTCAAACTTAAAGTTATGAAAAGGACAATAAGAAACCTGAAATACCATCTATTGGACTAAAAATTTCTATATATTCTTATTAAATGTTCTAATGTCTGACTTTGAATCTTCAATTAAAATATGCTTTGACTGAAGAACACCATGTTTTAATGAACATAAGATATATTTTAGCTTGATGGAAGAACCTCATGTTTTTAGTGAAAATAGGATAAATTTTTGGGTCATTTACGGACAGATGCATGTAATATCGCCTTGTAGTATCACTCTTTTGAACTCAGTAAACCCCTGTTTGGCAAAGGGTTAAGGAAGAGGGATTATGAGAAGGACTAACATAGTTAGCCCATTCGATAATCTGAAGGACAAAATTATTAACCCGCTATATAAGTTTTTTAGTCCTTGTGATAATTTTTAGTGTTTGGGAATAACAAGAGTTTTGACTATTTTCTTTATAATTAGAGGGTTAACTCTTAATCATTCTAAATAGGAGTATTAGTAAACCCCTCATTTTGAAGGGTTAACTCATTTTAATCTCTCTAGAAGGGTTAGCTTAACCATTCTGCATTTTTTGTGTTTGGCAAATCATGGAGGGTTAACTCACTTTAACCCTAGTACGGATTTTTTTTGTTTGGCGGGTTAAGAAGGGGTTAAGTCTCCTTAACCCCTCACTTAACCCTTTGCCAAAGGCCACCTTATAGACCCCTAAGGGTAATTATATTTTTGCATATAGACCTCTGTTAATTTTACTTTTGCAGGTAGACCCAAGTAAAATTTTTTAACTCTTCCCCCGCAGAAAAGGAGAAACTTTTAGCTTGAGATCTATCTGCAGATATAATTAACTACTAGATGTGTACTAAGTTTTCTATCCGGAAAAGGAGGTGGGGTTTTTTTTTTTTCAATTTTCCAATAGAAAACGTTATACACAATCAATTTTTACAAAATCAAGCATTTTGCAACGCATGCATTTGTGGGCTCTGAAAGTATTAGTTTTGCTCTAAAAATGTACCATAAATCCTAACTCAAAGACCAATACCTGAGTGCACATAGAACACCATATCCGCATGCAGAATCACAGGGAGAAGCAGAGAGCTAGTATCCAATGTGAAGAACCGCAGATGATAAGGCCCATAAGGCTCACGATACCTTTTGTAGACATCGACGGCCGTGATCGTGCCGGATTCGGTGGACACGATGGTCCTCCTGCTCTCCTTGGTCACCAGAGGCACAAAGCTCAGAAAATCCTCTCCCAAAATACCATGAAACTGAAACAACAAGGACCAAAGGAAAAGCGCAGCTAAGAAACCGGACCTAGTTGAAATTTCCATCCTTTTGTGTTTACGTTGAATTGGAGTGGTGCTGCAATTAATAGGGTTAATTAAAGGGGAAGCCGTGGCATGCATGGTTGTCACGTGGCGTTCGGGATTGTGAACGTGGTTCATGCAGGAAGGTGGTGGAAAGTGACGTGTAGGGATGCATGGATAGAGGTTAGCGGGGGAGCTCTGAGTCTTATCTCGGTGGGAGGTCTTAGATTCGTATGGGTGAGCTTGGGTTTGGATATGTATGAGGTTCAATAATCCGGCAAGCGGCTCTAAAATATTAAGAAAGAAAAATATATAATATTATGTAAACATAATTATTAAAATATGTTCAACCTATACGAAGTACAGTCTTAATATCGAGTAATATACAGTATTATACACCTTTTAAGGTAACTTCTTATTTGATATTTCCTAAAATTTATGCATTTAAAGTTAACAATAATTTTTGTCCATGAATTCTATTTCACAATTCAATTTTCAAGAATTTTCCCTGAAGCTTTAGTGTGTCTTATTTCTAAAAATAATGATGTTTGTTTCAATTGGAAAATAACTGTTTTTCTTAAATCCCTTTCCAAGTAGTTTAGCTAACATACTAATAACTTATCTTTTATTTTGATCTCAAGGGATTTTCCTAAATAAACATATCTTTGTTTATGTATAAATTCCCTTTATGGTAATACACTTATTTTTATTAATTTTCGCCCACAAACAAAGTATTTAAGTTTTTAAATCCTTAACATCTCACTTATCGTTAATTTTTATTTTTTTTCTGTAGAATAATAGTTAAACTGAAAACTAAGATTAAAGCATGTCCTGCAGCAAGCTAAACAAAGAGAACCCTTGGGTATAGTGGTTAAGCGACATGGGTGCTAGCATAGAGGTTTGGAGTTCGAACTGCAGGACTTTCCTTTTTAAAAAATTTTTTCTTTTTGGGTCTGTTGTGAACTCGAACCCGACCCGGTTCGGACCCACTATCAAACCAGACCTGCTCGGATCTAAAATACATAAATCCGACAAGTTGGTCCTTGGCTCATCAAAATCAGTTTTGTTGAGTCTTTATGCTATAAAACCAGACCCGATTGACCCAATGTGATTTTAAACAATTACATTACTTATTTATTTTTTTTCATTTTTGTTAAGATAAATGAGGATATGTCATTTGATGATGTGTTTGATCACTTGATGTCGTGTTTGATCACCTAGTGACATTTAATAGGGCCGACTGTGCATGAAGACGACTTCCGTCAAAATATGATTCATAAGCGTGCTATCATAGTATGGCTACACCCTCGACATTGATATCCCAATGTGAGGATTTTGTCTTGATTATTACTATTATATAATAGCATCGACTAGACGATGCACCAATCTTGATTGGACATATTCTGGGTAACGGTTATTTTTCATAGTTTTACAGAAGCCGTTCCACGGTAACTCTGTGGTTAGTGAATAACATTTCATGTACAGTCACTTAAAATAAACAGATAATGTGGGGTTTAATAAAGGGCGGGGAATTAGACAGAGAATATAAAGCATATATAAGCGGGCTCAACGCATTCTTGATATCCTGAGTTATATATAAGGGCCAAGGGCCAATGCTTGACTTGAAGCCGTGTTCCCGGGACGATTTACGGGAACCCGATTTATATACATGAAAATATTCTCCTCTAGTTCAAAAAACATCTAATAAAATAATAATGTGCTTGTATGCCCTGTGATAGACTTTATCTCGATATCAACAATTAGCAATTTTTTAGTCACCTTTAATTTATATTTCATCTTTCTTTCTATCTGCCACATACACTGACACACGCACAATTTCTTTATTTTACATACTTGTTGGGAGTTTTCTGACTCCCCTGGGGTTTGCGCACCCTAGACTCGGGGACTGTTCTTTCTTCGCAGAATCAAAATTATTTTGAGGAGCAGGCCCAGCGGCAGTGATCACCTTCTATCCTATCAGTCTCTTAGTTTCAGTTGTTTAGGTAGTTATTTGGTTTAGACTTTTCTTTGAGCCACATGTGGCTTTCCTAGACTATGATGTCTTTTCTTATTCTTTGTTTCATTGTGGATAGATGTAGTTGAACTCCGCTTTTCTGGAGATTTTTTTATATATTTCTTTTGCTATCTTAGTTACATGCTCTATGGGATAGTTTTTGGTTATATCTCTGTGTATATGATGATTTAGAGATGTGAATGTGACCGTATGGTTGCATTGTCGGCCGAGTCACGTTCCAACTTATACGCATTTAGAATCAGGGGTTTTATTAGAATTAGGAAGGGAAGGGAGCATGGGG
The DNA here is from genome assembly GCA_012295165.1 of Asparagus setaceus. Taxonomy (NCBI): domain Eukaryota; kingdom Viridiplantae; phylum Streptophyta; class Magnoliopsida; order Asparagales; family Asparagaceae; genus Asparagus; species Asparagus setaceus. The sequence continues at coordinate 73,934,173 of CM022706.1, forward strand.
GTTACAATTATACCTATTTCAAAACTTTGTTTGTTTATAATTTTTAATTAGCTAGAAGAGGAGAAGAAGAGATAAAAATTAGAAAATTTATTTATTTTTTTAATCCTTTTAAACTCGATAGATTGGAAGGGAAGGGATTGAGTTCATGTAATTTTTCTTGAAATATCAAAATGCCCTATAAGAAAACCAAAACACATACTCTTTAGAAGGACATATTAGTCAAGCTCTAATCTAAATAAACACATATTATAATATACCATGTCCTCTCTTACTATCTATCCAAACACAATTAAATACATTACACTCCTCCACTTTCCAAATTCCTCCTTATGGATTTTCCTTATTCACTCCCCTTTCCTATCCTTTTTCATATCCAAATTCAATGGTGTGTTTGGCATTTATCGAACCGGGCCAGATCACCCCGCCCAGTTATATTAACCGGTTTTAGTTTGGACCATGGGGAGGTGATCCAAACTAAAATCAGTTTAGTGGACATTTTGGCTTACAAAAACCGAGCCAACTTTGGCCCAATTTTTGCCAAATAAAAAGTATCCAAAACTAGGCTAGGTCCAAATTCCGCCCAATTTTAGAGATTTGCCAAACACAAGTGCAAATGTTTGGATATTTTGATTAAAGGTGTGCTTTATGAGTATAATTGGGCTAAGATTAAAAGTACGACAATGGCAATCGCCCAAGGCATGTAAATTCAAAGTGTGAGCTCATGCCGCTTGACTATAATAATAATCTAATACTATTATAAAAGTGTGTAGCATGTTAAAATATTTTCTTCCAAAATGCCCTCCAAATGCATCCATACATACATAAACACATACATATATACATAAATTCACATACATACATATATACATAAATTCACATACATACATATATAAATTCGCATACATATTTATTCATTCAATATGATAAAAATATAAAATTTTAATATGACATAACCCTCCTATTAACTATCCATGATGAGTATTAACTTCTATTTTTATCACCTTTAATTTATATTTCATCTTTCTTTCTATCGCCACATACACCGACACACGACAATTTCTTTATTTTACATACTTGTTGGGAGTTTTCTCGACTCGGGTTTGCGCACCCTAGACTCTGGACTGTCTTTCTTCGCAGAATCAAAATTATTTTGAGGAGCGTGCCCAATGGCAAGGATCACCTTCTATCCTATCGCCTCTTAGTTTCAGCTTGTTTAGGTAGTTATTTGGTTTAGACTTTTCTTTGAGCCACATGTGGCTTTCCTAGACTATGATGTCTTTTCTTATTCTTTGTTTCATTGTGGATAGATGTAGTTGAACTCCGCTTTTCTCGAGATTTTTTATATATTTCTTTTGCTATCTTAGTTACATGCTCTATGGGATAGTTTTGGTTATATCTCTGTATATGATGATTTAGAGATGTGAATGTGACCGTATGGTTGCATTGTCACGAGTCAATGCTCCAACTTATAATGCATTTAGAATCGGGGTTTTATTAGAATTAGGAAGGGAAGGGAGCATGGGGTTACAATTATACCTATTTCAAAACTTTGTTTGTTTATAATTTTAATTAGCTAGAAGAGGAGAAGAAGAGATAAAAATTAGAAAATTTATTTATTTTTTAATCCTTTTAAACTCGATAGATTGGAAGGGAAGGGATTGAGTTCATGTAATTTTTCTTGAAATATCAAAAATGCCCTATAAGAAAACCAAAACACATACTCTTTAGAAGGACATATTAGTCAAGCTCTAATCTAAATAAACACATATTATAATATACCATGTCCTCTCTTACTATCTATCCAAACACAATTAAATACATTACACTCCTCCACTTTCCAGTCCCTCCTTATGGATTTTCCTTATTCACTCCCCTTTCCTATCCTTTTTCATATCCAAATTCAATGGTGTGTTTGGCAATTTATGGCGGGCGGGATCGAGTCTGGAGTTTTTCCTGGTTTTAGTTTGGACCATGGGGGAGGTGATCCAAACTAAAATCAGTTTAGTGGACATTTTTGGCTTACAAAAACTGAGCCAACTTTGGCCCAATTTTTTGCCAAATAAAAAAGTATCCAAAACTAGGCTAGGTCCAGTCCTGGCCCAATTTTAGAGATTTGCCAAACACAAGTGCAGTCGTGTTTGGATATTTTGATTAAAGGTGTGCTTTGCGAGTATAATTGGGCTAAGATTAAAAGTACGATTGGGGCTGGCAATCGTCCAAGGCATGTAAATTCAAAGTGTGAGCTCATGCCGTTTGACTATAATAATAATCTAATACTATTATAAAAGTGTGTAGCATGTTAAAATATTTTCTTCCAAAAATGCCCTCCAAATGCATCCATACATACATAAACACATACATATATACATAAATTCACATACATACATATATAAATTCAGATACATATTTATTCATTCAATATGATAAAAATATAAAATTTTAATATGACATAACCCTCCTATTAACTATCCATGATGAGTATTAACTTCTATTTTTATAACCCCTAATATTAAACCTATATTAATTCCATCAAACCATTCATATCCCATAATCATAACATCTTTCTCATTTATATACTATCATCTATATATTTTGTATATTTTGTAATGCACGTAAAAAGTCAATAATATAAGCAATGGCGATCATAGTTTATTGATTAATCATCCTTATATAAACCACCATTTCCTAATTCATTCCTTACAACCCCACCCATTACAAAACTTACAGCCTTTTCTTATATTTGGCCTCTCCTCTACCTCTATATCCTTTTTCACAATATGGTATATCATCATTTCTCTTAAAACTCCTCCCCGTTTTTGACAAGTAGTACATGTAGGCGTTAAAAATTGCTTATCGCATTCAACAAGACTCAGAACGGTGGGTTGACAACCGACGATCCGTCCGACAATAGCGACCTTAACTCACGACGACGCTGACATTACCGCGAAAACGCAGACAAATGAGTCGACGAGCGCATGAAGTGAGTCGGCAAGGCGTACGAGCCAACGAAACGACGTGTCGTGGAAAAAACCCGACGACGAAGTTCGACGAGGCGAGTTGACTAAACTCAAAAGCCGACGAGACGGAATAAACTGTACTTAGTCCGTCGATGCAAACGAGCCGTTTGAGCTCTGAAAGTTGATTGGGTATGGACTCAAACACAACGGCGACATCACCGAGCAAAACTAAGCCCTAAGATCGAGAAAGTCGACGGAAAACGCCGAAAACGACGGAAAACGACGCCAAACGGCGAGCGGGCGCGACTCGCCAACTTGGCCGAGGTGACTCGGCCAGTGGCCGAGGTAGCTCTACCACTTTGTCGAGCCACTCGACCAACTTGGCCGAGGAACCTCGGCCACAGCCAGGTGTAGCCACTTTGGCCGAGCCACTGCCAACTTGGCCGAGGTGACTCGGCCAGTGGTCGAGGTGGCTCGCCACCATGGCCGAGCCACCTGCCAACTTGGCCGAGGTGGTTCGCCAAGTGGTCGAAGCCACCACCCTCCCCGATTTGTATAAATAAGGGGGGGGTCTTCTTCATGAGAGGGGGGATTTTCTGGGACTTAGGCGGGATTTGTTTTGACTTCCGCTGGAGTTTGGATTTTCCGAGAGAACCATCGCGAGATCCACGAGCCGTCGACGCACAGTTCCGGGCACCGGCGAGCACGAAGTTCACCGACAATCGCAGGTGTTTAACTCGGTCGGCTACGATCACCGGTGATTTCTCCTAGTAGATCTCACCCGCCCGCATCCTCTCCTTCGTGAGTGTGATCCCCGAAGGCGATCCTCTCCTTCGTGAGTGTGATCCCCTCAGGCGCTTCGTTTCCTTCGTGAAACGAGCCCCTTCACGTCTGTAGTTCCAGAACCCGGGTCTCTACCTGGATCGGAATTGCGCGGTGGTCCACGGACGATTCAAGTCCCCGGCACAGGCAAAGAACCCATGCAAGCGAGGATCCCGATATAACAGAGATCCTCGTGTTTGTTCATACAGGAAAAAGTTGTAATTTTCGCTTTCATTGTACTTTAAAATAAAAGGCATTTCTTTGAATTTTGTTGTAGGCCAAAGAAGCCGTAGCAAGTTCAATGACAATGAATAACAAACCGACTTTCCTCACAACAAGCCGGGCGACCACGGGGAGCCACCGCCTCAGATCGGAGGTCGCCGTGCCGCTACCGCGGATTCCCATCCCTGGAGGAAGAGGTCGAAGTTCGAAGTTTGACCAGAGAAGTTCGAGGAGTACCTATCCTCACCCTCTTCCAGATCCGCCTCGCCGCCCAAGAAGGTCTCCGCCGCAAGGAGAACCCGATGGGCCTCCGATGTAGAGCCCCGTGACGGCGAGTCCAACCTCGCCGCAGTAGCGAAAATCCCTTCGTGCCCGGTTCCGACTACAACGGCGCCGAGATGAACGCTAACGACGCCACCGCACTCTCCAAGCGAGCCCGCCAAAGGCGACGACAAAGCATGGCGCAAACATGCCAAAGCCGCGGTAATCCATGGATGGGGTCCGCTACGGCGGATCTAAGATCCAGACTTACGCAGAGGCTCCACCTCAAGGGATCGACGCCCATCCAAGCCATCAACCAATGAGTGGGTTCGTGTCAAGCGGAACCGCCCACGCCAGAGCGATCCGAAGCGCCAAGACTCCTTAGGTGCACGAGCTTTGGTGCAACAAGCTCGCGGAATTGAAGAAGGAGGTGGTAAAGAAGCCGCCGATATACCACCGTGTTTGAGGCCCAAGACTAACGGTGCTCCAACCCCACCGACACGGCCAAAGCTAAGATTGCCAACACTCCAGCCTCGCCCCGCACTTAAGCCGGCTACAGCGCTGTAAATTCAGCCAAAGTCCAAGTCCGACGGCGCCAAAGTCAGCATGCCTCAGATTCAATCGGTGGCAAAGCCAACTTCCGCCACCACCACCAAACCGACTATCAAGGATCGCTCGGGTCCTTCGAGAGAATCACGGGTCACTCATGCGTGAGGTCGCACCCGCCCAACAAGGACAAGAAGACTCGCAGCCCCTCCTATCGGATTGAAAATCGGTCCGAGTCCGCCGAGACTTCGCTACCACATCGGGCGAAAAGTCTAGGCGAAGTCACTTTCGAAGTTTCATGAATTGACCCGCCCTCGAAGGAGATGTTTTCATCCGACGATGAGGACGTTATACCCGAGATCGTACTCAACACACGTAGTTGCTCCGCACTGCGCCGATGAGTTATACTACCGCATCGGGGTACGAAGAAGGCTCGAAGAGCTCTCCCACCGCCACAGCCATGTTTGTGCTCTAAGCTCATCAAAACGGTGCTCTCGAGTGTAATTGCCGCCAAAACTCCGTAAAGGGTATCGGTCTTCCGAGGCTTAGCACCAACACGCCGAGACCTAGGTCAAGGCGACTCCACGTAAGGATGACATCCCGAGAGGATGAATTGCCGAGGTCACTAATAACATGACCGCAAAGAACCGCCGCCACGGCCATCCTGCATCGCAACGGTTAACTCGCTTATGGTCCCGACTATCCGACGGTCCGATACGACAAACTTCGAAAGGGATACCCGCGAGGATGATGCGCCGGATATCGGCTCCAGAATCGCCTCGATCATACGGTATCTAGCTTAAGGGAGCCCCTAAGAAACGCTTTATGATCGCATGCATCAAGTGGCTAAAATGCTAGACGGCTGGCTAAACAACGGAAAACTTCAAGCTAGAGATGGATTTGGCCATGCATCGATGAGAGAAATGCATGACCAACAGATCCAAGCCTTGACAAAACATCGAGGTGAATCGAGTCACGATCGACGCCGACCAAGATGACAAATGATTCAGATCGAGGAGGCACAAGAGGATGATAACCCTCCGAACCACGCAACGCCGGGCATAATGTAGATATGGTCGCCATGAGAGCGAGAAGATCAAAGACCTCGAGAGCAAAATTAACTCACCGATTCCGCCAAGAGGTGAAGAAGACAGTATTCCTTGCCCATACCCGAGGGAATGGGAATCAATTCCGCACTGCCTAAGTTTAACTTAATAAACTTCACACCGCTTGATCGGAAGGGTTCCCCGACGCAAAGACTTGATTTATTTCAAGTCGCACTCTGAAAGTTATTTCCTAACGAGCCCCCGATGGTTCGGTCATTCGCTGGCACCCTTCGTGGAGCCGCCGATTGGTACCGCCTCAAGCCGGGAGCATTCATACCGGGACGACATGGAGTCTAGCTTCCTCACCAATTTCTTCGACGACGATACCGGTATCGATCGACATTGCTCGACGAAGCGTAAGGACGGAGAAACCGTGGATATCTTTGTCAAACAATTCGAACAAGGCAATGAACCGCCGGGATCCAATAACAGAGGAGTTCATCCTCCGCACCGCCATAACAACTTGTCGATAGACGCTAGAGGCAATGGGGACAGCACCATCTATAACATGGAAGGATTTGAAGGTTCGTGGAGAGCAAGTCGAAAGATTCCTCAAGAGGAAAAAGGCGAAAGAGGCCACCGACAAATGAAGTCCGCCGCAACTTTGTCCCACGTGGCAAAGGGAAAGAGCAGCCAAGACGGCGGTTATGAACCAAACGCTCCAACTCCAACCCCAAAGAAGAAGAAGAACAACGCCGCAACAGCACAATCAACGGCAACCGGTCAGCTAAACAAGGCCTCGTGAGCCAAGATTCCCAAGTCCTATTCCTTTAGGGACGACGAGATTCCTGCCTCTTCAAATATCTTGTCGAAAATAACAAGATCAAGCTCCCTCCGATTCGTAATCAAGAGGAAGCAATGAGGACGACCGACCCAAAATATCGCTACAGATCACAGGCGCTCATCACCCCACTAAATCCTCGCTTCACTTTAAGGATAAAATCCAAGCTTTAATTGACGTAGGGGTCATCACTATGAAACCGTCCAAAGAAAAGAAGGTCGGAGCAAATGCGGTGTCCATAAGCTTTGGGTCAGTGCCATTGACGTGGTTTGAACCCAAACCAGTGGTCAAAGTCGCAATGAAGACGGTGAATGACGACCCACACAAGCAACGCCAGAAAGGACTTGTATCATATACAGCCCCAAACGGCGAAGTCCTGTGGGTCCACCCAGACCTGCTTGAAGATGAGCAATGGGTAGCCTCTTCTTCATTGAAGAAAAAGTCAAAGCGGAAGGGAAAGGCATGCTATGCTACTTCCGCAATTCTGGAGGCAGATGACGAACAGGTGGTAACGTTCCAGCTATCCGAAGGGGAACCTGAAGCCCACGCCACTAGGAGCGGACACGAGTACAAATACAAGTACCCGGAAGTCCCCAACCCAAATGCCAAGACGCCGCCGAGCCGGGTACCGACAATTCCCTCACTACCAAAAGCACAACAGCCAGTGGTCGCCAAAGAAGCCACGGCAAGTACCGCGAAGAAGTTCAGCTCCGGCAGCCTCGCTCAATCACCCGATTAAAAGAGACAAACCGGGAAGCTCCAACGCCTCATATCGCTTCGACGTTATGGCCCAATTGGCTAATATTCCCGCAAGGATCACTCTTTACGAGTTGCTGCGGTTGTCAAAAGAGACAAGAGAAGCTCTTCAAGAAGCCCTCGCCGATTCAGAGGTCTTCCTCACCCAGGTTAAGCCGAGTCCAGAAGAGTCGGCCCAACAATGCAACCTTGCGGCTAAACACTTCCCCTGCATCACTTTTACAAAGGAGGATATGCAGACAAGGAATTCCAAGCACGATAGGCCGCTATACTTCACCGGGTATATTGGCTCCAGCGAAGTTAACCGGATCCAAGTCGATCCGGTTCCACAGGAGCATCATGCCCTCGCTACCATGTATCACCTTGGAATCCCCGCCAGTTAGGCCAACAGCACGATGATCTACGGATTTAACACCGGTCTCGCCGCTGGTAAAATCCGGATAAAGTGCCAAATGGGGGACTTGAAGTCCGAAGTCACCTGCTATGTGATTGACGCAGAGACTTCCTATAACTTATTGTTGGGTCGACCTTGGATCCACAGTAACGTTATAGTCCCATCTACTCTTCATCAGTGTCTCAAGTATGTAGACACGAATAATGAGGTCAAGACGGTGGTCGCGGACAAACAACCGTTTAAGGGGATGGAGAATTATTTTACTGATTCTCTCCTCTACGGTAATGAGTCCGAAACAGAATCATCGGCCCAAGGCACGGACAGCGATGAAGAAGCTGATACCGAAGCCGGGCTTGGTTATAGTGGTGGTTTTGTTTTAAATGACATTGTACTCCTTGTAATCAATCTTGACGATGAAGAATCGTCAGATGAACATTGTAATTGGCAAATTACCGATGAATCAATAAATGACGATTTAGAGTATCCTTTGTCTTTGAATGATGTGATGACAGGTTTATACAACAATCCGGAGTTGCACCTACCAATTCAGTCATTTTTCTTTACACAAAAGCAGTTCCGAGACTCCTTTGGGACAACACTCGCCATCCCACCTAAGATCAAGTAGTGAAAAAGACTTGGTTTACGGAAAAGGAGATGCAGTTCCATCGCCTAATCATTTCTTAGAAGAAGATGAAGATGACAACGGGCCTATCCTCCACACATTCAGATATAGTCCAGAAACACTGGGTATCATGAAGAAGTGGGGGTACAACTTGACACAAGGGGAAGGTCTATGTTTTGGGCGACGTCCTCGAATCCCTCCTAAAGCGGCATATGTCCCAAGAGGGAAGCCGGATAACTACTACGCATTTAGAAGGGGATTGGGATACGAATCCTCCTCAGAAGATGAATGCTCATGGCTGATTGATAATAATCCACCTAATGAGGGAGACGGACATTCGTCTGATTCTTCGGCTTGGGATTCCGACACCAGCCTCGGAGAAGCCTTCAAGGCTTTGATGTCAAATATGGCTACGGTCGATCCTCGCCATCGTTGAAAGTGATGAAGACATGCCAACATGGGAAGACCCATGGATCCATCAACTCGAGAGCAGCTTTGGGGATAGATTCAACAAAGAGAGCCCCCACTAAGGACGAGGTAGTCCAGTTAATATGGGTGACGATGAGCATCCTAAGCTCATAAACATCAGCAATACTCTTCCTGGAAGAGAAGGAAGAGTTGATTGCCTTAATCGTGAGTATATCGATGTATTCACCGAGCTACGAGGACATGCCAGACTCGACCCAAGAAGAAGAAGAAGAAGAAGAAGAAGAAGAAGAAGAAGAAGAAGAAGAAGAAGAAGAAGAAGAAGAAGAAGAAGAAGAAGAAGAAGAAGAAGAAGAAGAAGAAGAAGAAGAAGAAGAAGAAGAAGAAGAAGAAGAAGAAGAAGAAGAAGAAGAAGAAGAAGAAGAAGAAGAAGAAGAAGAAGAAGAAGAAGAAGAAGAAGAAGAAGAAGAAGAAGAAGAAGAAGAAGAAGAAGAAGAAGAAGAAGAAGAAGAAGAAGAAGAAGAAGAAGAAGAAGAAGAAGAAGAAGAAGAAGAAGAAGAAGAAGAAGAAGAAGAAGAAGAAGAAGAAGAAGAAGAAGAAGAAGAAGAAGAAGAAGAAGAAGAAGAAGAAGAAGAAGAAGAAGAAGAAGAAGAAGAAGAAGAAGAAGAAGAAGAAGAAGAAGAAGAAGAAGAAGAAGAAGAAGAAGAAGAAGAAGAAGAAGAAGAAGAAGAAGAAGAAGAAGAAGAAGAAGAAGAAGAAGAAGAAGAAGAAGAAGAAGAAGAAGAAGAAGAAGAAGAAGAAGAAGAAGAAGAAGAAGAAGAAGAAGAAGAAGAAGAAGAAGAAGAAGAAGAAGAAGAAGAAGAAGAAGAAGAAGAAGAAGAAGAAGAAGAAGAAGAAGAAGAAGAAGAAGAAGAAGAAGAAGAAGAAGAAGAAGAAGAAGAAGAAGAAGAAGAAGAAGAAGAAGAAGAAGAAGAAGAAGAAGAAGAAGAAGAAGAAGAAGAAGAAGAAGAAGAAGAAGAAGAAGAAGAAGAAGAAGAAGAAGAAGAAGAAGAAGAAGAAGAAGAAGAAGAAGAAGAAGAACAACGGCCAAGAACAGCACAATCAACGTGGCAAACTGTACGCAGAAATGAAGGCCTCGTGAGCCAAGATTCCCAAGTCCTATTCCTTTAGGGACGACGAGATTCCTGCCTCTTCAAATATCTTGTCGAAAATAACAAGATCAAGCTCCTCCGATTCGTAATCAAGAGGAAGCAATGAGGACTAACGACCCAAAATATCGCTACAGATCACAGGCGCTCATCACCCCACTAAATCCTCGCTTTAAGGATAAAATCCAAGCTTTAATTGACGTAGGGTCATCACTATGAAACCGCCCAAAGAAAAGAAGGTCGGAGCAAATGCGTGTCCATAAGCTTTGGGTCAAGCCATTGACGTGGTTTGAACCCAAACCGCTGGTCAAAGTCGCAATGAAGACGGTGAATGACGACCCACACAAGCAACGCCGTAAAGGACTTGTATCAGATAATGGCCCCAAATGGCTAAGTCCCGTGGATCCACCTGCACTGCTTGAAGATGAGCAATGGGTAGCCTCTTCTTCATTGAAGAAAAGTCAAAGCGAAGGGAAAGGCATGCCATGCTACTCCGCACTCGAGGGAGATGACTAACAGTGGTAACGCTCCAGCCTATCCGAAGGGGAACCTAAAGCCCACGCCACTAGGAGCGATGACGAAAATCTTCCAGGACCATCTCCGGAAAACGGTCGAATGCTACGTCGACGACTTAGTCGTAAAAAGCCGTGACAGAGGAGATCACATTAAAGATCTTAGAACGGTATTCGAGCTCATGCGGACTCATCAGCTAAAGATGAACCCTGCCAAATCCTTCCTTGGGATGTCCAGTGGCAAATTCCTTGGCTTCGTCGTCACCAATAAAGGAATCCATGTTGATCCTGACAAAGTGAAGGCGATTCAAGAGTTGCAACCTCCGAGGAATCTGAGAGAGCTCAGGGGGTTACAAGGGCGATTGGCGTACATCCGACGGTTCATATCGAACCTATCTGGGAAGTGCCAACCGTTCTCTAAGTTGAACAAGAAGGGCGTGTCGTTTATTTGGGACGACGCCTGTCAGAAGGCATTTGAAGAGATTAAGTCGTGATCTCTAAACCTCCCGTTTGTCGCACCGCAATGAAAGCCGCTCTTGATTTACATCAAAGCGTGACCATTCGTTGGCGCCTTACTAAAGGCGGCGGATTAGCACATTTTAAATACATTTTATACCCTTATTACCTATGTTATATGAATAAACGATATTACTAATAATCATTTTTATCTTATTTTGCGTGTTAATAAAGAAATAATGAATAAAAGCCCAAATGACTCAAATTCTCTAATTTCTACCAATATTTGAAGCCCAAATCAAGACAAACCAAGGCCCAAGATACCAATTTGATCCAAGAGAAATTCGTGAAGAAAAATCAAGAAAAGACAAATTGGTTGGGAACCAATCGGTTGACCAACCGGTTATTAACCGGTTATTAACCGATCGCCAACCGACGGTTCCCAAATGATTTCGATTAATGGTGGATTTCTCTTCCTTTTGGCTAGGTTTGATCCAATGGTTCACATCAACTCCGTTGGGCTATAAATAGGGTGAAGGCCGAGTGTTTTGAGTGTGAAATATTTTGTAAAACTCCATTTGGAGAGGAGGGTCACTCTTAATTGAGGAGACCTTCCAAAATTGTAACTTTGTTACACAATAAATGAAATTTTTCACCCTTCAATTTCCTTTTCTTCTTCTAATCCAAGGACCAAAAGGAGGATTAGATTAAGATCGAGTTGTTGGTTTCTATTTTATTTCTTTTTCATTTTCTTTCTTGTTCATTTATTGCTTTGTAGCTTAGATTTACTTTCATGCAATTTACTTTCATGCAATTTACTTTCATGCAATGTATTTACTTTCTAGAATAGATTTTCCTTTTCTTTAATTCACCTTGAGGCTAGAACCCTCTAGGGAATTACCCTTTTCTGAGTGTGGAGCCAATATTTGTGGGATCCCTAGAGATTGTTTGAAACTAGCTAACAAATCCAACTCATTCTCATGAGATTGAGATAAGCTAAGTGGATCTACTCTAGATTCCTCATATCTTTAATTAATCCTCCATACTTTACCTTCTTGATTTTCCACTTATCCTTGTTTTCCATTTGTTGTTATTTTCCTTTATTCTTGATTTTGATTTTCCTTTACTCTCTCCTCTCTCTCAATCTTGTTTTCTTTTATTTTGCACTTATTTTCTCGCAATCTCATTTCCCTCCATGTGCATATAATCTCAAACCTAGTTTTGTTATTATGTGCATATAACCACCACCACACTCTCAACTTTATTTTTCTCCTCCTTTGCACATAATCCACAATCCACTCTCTTTAACCTCTCCACATCCACATTCACCATTTTATCACTTTCATTTTATTTTAATAAACTCCTAATTGTCGCGCATAATTTGAGAACCAAAACTTGAGCAAAACTCTCCCTACTTTTCCGTTCCTCGTGGGATCGATAATCTTATATACTATAACTTGATAAGGGTTGTATACTTGCAACTAAGGTAATCACTCAAAATTACCCACCAACGCGTCACGAACAGCAGCAGTATTACCCGAGTCAACATTAGTCGGCGCCGAAGTCTCGATACCCAATGGTCGAGAAGCGTTGCCTTGCATTAGTGTTCGCGATTCGTAAAATGCGGCACTATTTAGTCGGACGACGATTTATGTTATCTCTAACGAACCGTCCGAATATTTATGACCCACCGCCTCAATGAGTTGGCGCTCGCTAAATGGGCCTTGCTCTTGTCCCAATATGACTTGCACTTTAAACAACAAAAATCGGTCAAAGGACAAGCGATTTGCGATCTCTTGGCTGCCAACCCGACAATGGACGCAGTTGAGCTATATGATGATCTTCCGGACGAAGTTCAGGAAGTCAACACTACATCGCACCATCAAATATGGCGATTGTATTTTGACGGAGCTTCTCGGGCCACCAATGTGGCAAGTACCCCTGGATGTTCTAAAATCTCACCGAGTCGGAGTTGTCTTGATTTCCCCGGGGAATCATGTCATGCCCCGTGCTTATTCACTCACCGAACCTTGTTCCAATAATGTAGCCGAATACAACGCGTTACTTATTGGACTTAGTTTCGCCAAGGAGCTGGGGGTTGAGTATCTCGAAGCATACGGCGATTCACAACTGATAGTCGCGATCCGCGGAGACTACTAAGTCGAAATCCGTGATCTAATTCTTTATCATCAGATAGCAATCGAAATGGCAGACTCGCTCAAGAGTTCTTCATCGAATATGTTCCGCCTTAACGCCATGCGGATGCATTGGCCGCATTAGCAGTATCGCTGGCACAACCTTCCGAGACCGAGCAGCTAGTTACAGTCAGGACTCATCAGCTTTTTGTACCGATATATGATGGGGTACAAGAAGACAAAGGGGTAGCTACCAAAGAGGTACATGCAACCCAAACCAAATTGGAGCCACGAGATTGGCGCTTTCCTATCATCGATTACGTCTTACATGGTATTCTGCCAGAAGACGTGAAGGAGAGAGAGTCAATCCGGCGAAGAGCTCCAAGATTCTTCTACGACACAGAGACCCGGATGTTATATCGCCGGGGGTACGATGGCCTTTTACTCCGATGCCTCTCAAACAAAGAGGCAGAGGAGGTCCTTCGGGAAGCACATGAAGGTGAATGTGGTGCGCACCAGCCTGGTCCCAAGCTCTACGATCGAATCAGGAGAATGGGCTACTTTTGGCCCACAATGATTAATGACGCAATGAGCACGCCGAAATGCCACGCTGTCAAATTCACGCCAATTATATGCATCGCCTCCCCGAAAGCAGCTGCATCCTTCGCCACATCCCGCCATTCGAGACATGGGGAATGGATGTTGTAGGTCCCATTTTTCCTCCGCTACCAAAGGCGATCGGTTTATTCTAGCGATCACCGACATTCCAAGTGGGTCAAGCAATCCCGCTAAAAGAAGTAAAGGCGAAGTACCGCCATCAATTTATCAAACACCATGTCATCTACCGACACGGTGTTCCAAGACGGATCGTGCATGACAACGGTCCCCAATTCATCGCAATTCCTTCATCAGGTTTTGTGAAAAGTTCAAGATACAAGATGTCTCGTCGACAGCCTATAATCCAAAGAAGAAATGGATTAGCTGAGGCGTTCAACAAGACGATTATCAAGATTTTGTCAAAGCTTGTGAAGAATAACAAGCGAGACCGGACGATAAACTCGAGAAGCACTCGGGCATATCGCACAACCAGACGCGACGCCAACCGAGCGACCCCGCATCTCCCGGTTTACGTGTGAAGCAGCTTCTCCCATTGGAAATTCAGATTCGCCACTTCGCGACGCCTCTCAACAGAGATGACGACCGAAGAACAACATCAAAAACGTCTTGAAGAGCTTGAGATGTTGGATGAGAAGCGCCTGGAAGCTCAACAATGCATTGAATTCTACCAAGCTAGGATGTCGAGAGCTTTCAACAAGAAAGTTCGACAGAGAACCTTTAAGGAGGGAGATCTCGTCCTTGCCGCTCGACGACCAATAATCCTCACTTCCAAGAAGAAAGGTAAATTCGAACCTAAATGGGAGGGCCCGTTTATAATAGAAACGGTCTACTCCAATGGTGCATATCGCCTAATAACACAAAATGGCGACCGGCAATTAATGCCGATAAATGGGAAGTTCCTGAAGAAATACTACCCTTAGTACCTTCAGGATAACCCATTTCGACGGGAAGTTTCTCGTGGGATGTTTCACCCACTTTTCTTGAGGATAACCCTAGATTTGTCCTCCATCATAATTTCCCCCACCGATCAAATTCCTTGACGGTAGGTCTACAAATTTTCTAGTACATTACCAAAATCCCCTCTTGATTCCTTCTATGAACAAGAGGCCCACTCAAAATTCCTTTCACGCCGGAGACAGAATACAAAATTCTTCCTCTCCAAGCGTAAGATCCCTTTCGTGATAAACGGAGGGCTCTATCCACCCTATTTCTAGGTAGCCGACCGAAGGTATGCGCCGATTTTCGCACTGTGTTGTCCGATCAAGGTCGCTTGAGTCTTTTCGGTTCTCGGCGGAGATCCCACTTTAGTCCCATCTTTCATTCTAGGTAGCCGACCAAGGTATGCGCCGGATTTTCGCATCAGTTGTCCGATCAAGGTCGCTTGAGTCTTTTCGGTTCTGAGTGGAGATCCCACTCTTAGTTCCATCTTTCATCTTAGGTAGCCGACCGAAGGTATGCGCCGGATTTTCGCACTGTGTTGTCCGATCAAGGTCGCTTGAGTCTTTTCGGTTCTGAGTGGAGATCCCACTTTAGTCCCATCTTTCATTCTAGGTAGCCGACCGAAGGTATGCGCCGATTTTCGCATCAGTTGTCCGATCAAGGTCGCTGAGTCTTTTCGGTTCTGAGTGGAGATCCCACTCTTAGTTCCATCTCTCCTAGGTAGCGCCGACCGAAGGTATGCGCCGGATTTTCGCATCGTGTTGTCCGATCAAGGTCGCTTGAGTCTTTTCGTTCTCTGAGTGGAGATCCCACTTAGTTCCATCTTTCATCTTAGGTAGCGCCGACCGAAGGTATGCGCCGATTTTCGCACTGTGTTGTCCGATCAAGGTCGCTTGAGTCTTTTCGTTCTCTGAGTGGAGATCCCACTCTTAGTTCCATCTCTCTCCTAGGTAGCGCCGACCGAAGGTATGCGCCGGATTTTCGCACTGTGTTGTCCGATCAAGGTCGCCTCGAAGTCTTTTCGTTCTCGGCGGAGATCCCACTTTTAGTTCCATCTTTCATCTTAGGTAGCCGATCAAGGTATGCGCCGAGATTGTTTGGATCAAGTCGTCCGATCAAGGACGCCTCAACCATCTTGATTCCTATAGCGTGCCCCCGCTATTGGTTTCGCTCGAGAAATAGAACATAAATTTAATCTTATCAACCAAAACCCTTGATCCAAGATTCTTCGGGGTATTTTATCCCAAACCTAAGAAGGATAAAGCCGACGCCTAACACGCCGCCGGGTTAGTCTTCCCGTGAAAAGACGGCTTCACGTGATTCAACATCGTAGCATTAGGTCTAGAAGAGTTTCATTCTTTTAGCACAACGCCACGCATGAACGGATCTAGATAATCCGCGACGCTAGCCCAACTCAAACGGTAGTTGGTAAAGGCTTATCAAACCCGCTGAGGGTCGGGTTGGCTAATAACCCTAAAGCCAACGCCACACGCTGCTGTCGGTTTAGTCTTTTTCCGATTGAAGAAGACACCGAGTTTGATTCGGGTATTTTATCCCGGCCTAAGAAGGGATAAAGCCAACGCCACACGCTGCTGTCGGTTTAGTCTTTCTCCATTGAAGAAGACACCGTGAGTTTGATTCGGGTATTTTATCCCGGCCTAAGAAGGATAAAGCCAACGCCACACGCTGCCGGTTTAGTCTTTCTCCCATTGAAGAAGACACCGTGAGTTTGATTCTCGGGTATTTTATCCCGGCCTAAGAAGGATAAAGCCAACGCCACACGCTGCTGCCGGTTTAGTCTTTCTCCCATTGAAGAAGACACCGTGAGTTTGATTCTCGGGTATTTTATCCCGGCCTAAGAAGGATAAAGCCAACGCCACACGCTGTCGGGTTTAGTCTTTTTCCGATTGAAGAAGACACCGTGAGTTTGATTCGGGTATTTTATCCCGCCTAAGAAGGGATAAAGCCGACGCCTAACACGCCGCCGGGTTAGTCTTCCCGTGAAAAGACGGCTTCACGATTCAACATCGTAGCATTAAGCCTAAGAGAGTTTCATTCTTTTAGCACAACGCTGTGTGTAGAACGGATTTAGATAATCTACATGCTAGCCCAACTCAAACGGTAGTTGGTAAAGGCTCATCAAACCCGCTGAGGGTCGGGTTGGCTAATAACCCTAAAGCCGACGCCACACGCTGTCGGCTTAGTCTTTTTCCATTGAAGAAGACACCGTGAGTTTGATTCTCGGGTATTTTATCCCAAGCCTAAGAAGGATAAAGCCGACGCCACACGCTGTCGGCTTAGTCTTTTTCCGATTGAAGAAGACACCGAGTTTGATTCGGGTATTTTATCCCAAACCTAAGAAGGGATAAAGCCAACGCCACACGCTGCCGGTTTAGTCTTTTTCCGATTGAAGAAGACACCGAGTTTGATTCGGGTATTTTATCCCGGCCTAAGAAGGATAAAGCCAACGCCACACGCTGCTGCCGGTTTAGTCTTTTTCCGATTGAAGAAGACACCGTGAGTTTGATTCTCGGGTATTTTATCCCAAGCCTAAGAAGGGATAAAGCCAACGCCACACGCTGCTGCCGGTTTAGTCTTTTTCCGATTGAAGAAGACACCGTAGTTTGATTCGGGTATTTTATCCCGAAGCCTAAGAAGGGATGAGTCTACGTGTAACACGCGTTGCCGGGCGGTCTCTTGCCCGTAAAAGAGTACCGAGCCTATGTATTCAATATCATAGCAACAAGTCTAGAAGAGTTTCATTCTTCTAGCACAACGTCACGTGCGGAACGGATCCAGATAATCCGCACGCTAGCCCAACTCAAACGGTAGTTGGTAAAGGCTAATCAAACCCGTTGATGGCTGAGGGTTTGCCAAAAATCCTATAAGTATTATGGTTAATTATTTCTGACGAAGTAAAAGAATCATAATAAACAATGAAAGGAATAAATCTTATTCATTAGAAGAAAATATAGAAGGAGCTACAACTGTTTAAACATCAAGTCTATGATAAAAGATTTGTTGTTCGAGCTTAGATACTTCATCATTATAAGCCTGGTGGAGTTCTCCCTGCAACTCGGCTCTGAAGGACTCCTCATCGGTGTTCAGTGTCTTCGTGGTTGCCTCCTCAAGCTCAACCAGTTTCTGCTTTGATAGGTCGAGTTCCTTAGACGCGGCGGCGAGGGCTTCTTCCTTATTGGCCTTGGCCAGCTCCAAAATACTCATCTTATCTTCCTCGGCATGGAGCTCTCCCCTGAGCAGTACTATCCTCTCCGCACTCGCCACAATATCAGTCTGGATATGGCTTAGGGAAGAATATGTTTCAAAGAACAACAGCCCGAAGCTGATCGGCGCTGTCTTCCGTGATCCGACCTCGAGCCCAGTAAAAACACGAGCATCGCGCCATGCCTCTAAACGCGAGTCGATATGAGCAGCTACATATGAGGAAGCTCCAGCTGTCCGCAGTTCTTGCAGTCTCTGAAGCTTTCCCTCCAGATGAGCGAGGTCGTCAACAATGGCCTGAGCCAGCTCGGGATAACCCATATCCCGTATCAAGGCCATCCGGGGATCAAGCAGTGGCCTGAACTGATGAAGAGAAAGCCCGCCATGAAGAACCTTTTCGATCACCGTGTTCACCAAAGAAAAGAATGAGCGTACTTCCAAACAGATAATAAGATGGGATGGATCTTCATCCAGCATCAACGCTCTTGCCAGATCATGGAGTCGAGATGTAGGCTCTACACAGAAGAAAAGAGGACTTTAGAATCTTCAGTCAAAAAATTGGCAAAAAACTTATTTGGCTAAAGGACTCTTACCCGTCTCCTTCGGTGTAGTTTCAGAGACTAGTGAGTCTACCATAGGCGATCTATCGCCGGATGTCGCCAACCGCACCGAGCCCTCAGTGTGCTCATCTATCTCAACGGTCGCTGTGGTAGCTGATTCCGAGAAAGCGGCGGAAAGAGGAGTCCTTGCCACTACACAAAGGGAACGTCTCAGCCTCTTTTAATTATAGTGGTATTGGCCAGACGGCTGGTCCTATAATTAATCGAAGAGAAACTTCATACCTTCTTCAGGGATGGTAGCTTCAGGTAAATCTTCACCGAATGCATTGCCATCCTGTGACCAAGTGCGTAGCAGGTCATCCATGGAAGTATTGCCGTATAAACCAGCTTCCACGAAATCTTCCATGGAGAAGTCTGAAAAAGAAGGCATTAAGAAGGCGAATGCAACTAAGACCAACAATAGGTAAAGCTACTTACCTCCTACAAGGGAATTAGCTTGCCTAGCCCCGGCTTGTGCATTTGTCTCCTGCAATCCCTCTAAAAGAACAAAAAACGAAGAGGCAATTAGTGGGGGTACGAATTCCGAGTCGTTCAATTCTCGCATTCGCCATCCAGAAGAGGAATTATCAATGTTAGATGTACCTGGATTCACCGAATCAGGTCCTACATCGGCCTCCTCCGCCATAGCTCCATACATTTGTTAAGTAAAACTTGGCTCAGCATGAGCAGAACTGAGCCCAGCAGAATTGTGGTGAGGAAAATCAAAGCCAGGATCATAACCCCTAAAACCCCCTGCATGCAAACGGAGAAATGTCAGTCTCCAAAAGCCGAAAATTTCAGATTATATCACAGTGAATTGATACCTCCGTCACTGACTGGGTCATTACTGGTCAAGTCTATATCAAGGGATCGAGGATTCACGCGATTCTTATGGGCTAACCTCTTTCGTTTAACCCCTTGAGAGGGTTGAAATTCTTCTTCTCCAACAGATTTTCCTGAAAATTCAGTTGAATGAGAAATCCAATGGAAAGAATGAGAAAACGAAGGGGAAAAGGAGAGAGTACCGAGGTTCTTCTCATGAACTGTAGCCTCCACTTGGTCCTCTCCTAAAGTCCCAGCGCCAGGATTGTGGAACTCCTCCTCAGTCTCAATTGGCGGATGGGATTGGCGACGCTTCCTCTGAGCTTGAGCGGCATCTTGGAGTGTCTGAGTGTCGGCTCGCAACGATGCTTCGCCACCGATTCGAGATAGCCCTCACAGAACCGACTCATTAGCTACTAATAGCCAACCGCAATGAAGGAATGTCGACTCCACCGACGGTCCGAGCTCGAGATCAATCTAGCACCGTGCATCCCATGACGCCCACAACCATGCTCAAGGCCATCTACAAGTCCACCACGAAGTCCGAGCTGCCGGTTCGGGTTCCCAACATAAAGTTGGTCGTGAACCGAACCGGGCGAAAGCAAAACGACAGGGAAAATAAGGCTCAATGAAGCATTCTTCCTTTACCCGAAAGTGAGATACCTCGCCCGATGTTCACTAGCCGCTTGAAATGTACCAATGTCAAGTGAAGTCCGCTGTGTCTTCGCACCTCCTCGCCGACCAAGGACTCACCATATTGACCGAGAATCGAGGAAAACATCCGAAAAGATCCACCCTTTATGGATCTCAGACTGCTTCTTGATCTCTCAGAAGCCACGCCCCTTCCATCTGCAATCCTCTACCAACCGCAAGAAAGGAGTAGACGAATCTGTGGAACCCGGTGCCGACATCATGTCGGGACGATGAAGGACCAGCCAAGCCATCAAGTAGGTATATGGGAGCTCTACTCGGACGGAAGGAATACGTGATGATGGCTCATCCTTTCTCTGAGTAAACGCTCGGACTATATGCCGCAATCCACGGTGAATATTGGCCACCATTACCGGAAGGAGAGAGAGTTCCTTCTTGTGGGCAAGCTGAACTGCAGGGTAAAGGACCTCCAAAGGTAAAGCGTCATCAGATTGATATGGAACCACACACTTCTTTAGCCAGATTGCAAGATAGCCGGCTAGAAGAGTTGTCGGCTGGATAGGCTTTACCGCATGCCACGTAAAGGTTGCAAACTTGGTCCCCGGGAAAACCATCTTCGGCGAAATGATAAGAGTTAGCCTCGGACCTCTCGATCAGTTCATTAATCTTCGAAGGAGTGAGCGGTGACAGTTCACATATTTCCTCGCCAGATTTGTCCTCCAAATGCTGGAACAAGTAATTGGCAAATTGCTTCAGACTCACTTGCATTTCCTTTGGCTAAGGTTCGATTGGGCCGAGCTATATGATAATGACAAGTGAGGTCCCACAAAATCTTGTGACGATCGTGTGTGTTTCTTCACCACTCGCCTCGATTGGAAGGGAAATACTCCTGATACAGCATCTTCCCCATGGGTAAATCGGAAATTCGATACATCTCATGTAGAGCCAGCCCCAACTCGCCGTGTTTCGTGAAAAATGTATTTGAATCTGGATTGTAGAGCTCAAATAAGGCGAAGAAATGGTTGGCGCTGATTGGAAGGCCATACATGGTGGCACGAATCGCCGAATACAGTCCACAAGCGCGAAGTTCTCCATCCCATCGATTGAGGACGTAATTGGTCAGGCGACCCCACCAATGTTTACCTGATGAGTGAACCCAGCCGTAAAATCTATGACTAGATGATGGCATCTCTCGCCCCAACGTAGCGAGGCGATTCTTCAGAGTCGAGGCAGGAACAAAGAGCTCATCACGGGGCGGTGTGTCCAGCCCCACAACCCCAGGGTGAAGGCCGATGACGCGATTCCTGTTGGAACCCGGAACTGGCTGCTGGGTAATAAATCCGCAATGAATATGATCACGCCTCGTCGACGCCGTGGCATACGGCGGTCACGACGCGGTGTCCAAATCACCAATGAGAGCCGACGAGGTATCCGAGGAATATACAAGGGACCTCCGCCGCCTTGGTTCAACCACCGCCGCCTCGACAAAAGTCAGATCCGGATCCTTAACCGAAGCCAACGATAATCTATTTTCCGCAGGTTCGTGGAGCCGGTGTCTTTATGAGTGGCGATCGGTGACCAATCGTCGGAGAATGCGGAACTCCTTCAAATACGTACCAATCGCCTCACGATGTACCGGTGCAAATCGAGGTGAGATAAAAATCGCGGATCATCACACGGAATAATAGTCACTATGGCGCCCATCAACCGCGTAAGTCGGAAAAGCTCCCGAGGAATAATCAACCAAATCGAAAATATTCGCTAGTAAAAGGCGCTGAATTCATCTTACATAGATTGAGTCACGACCTTATAACGGTATGACGATTTCATCCGTGATCGAATACCCGAGAACGATAAATATAGTAGCGCAAACAAAGCGGCAATATATCCCGCTCCACGGCAAGGGTACGGTATGAAATCGCCCCGCTAAAGATATCGAGACGGTGATCGCCGGCCTCAATCCTAAGAAGAAGAAAAGAAGAAGAAGAAGAAGAAGAAGAAGAAGAAGAAGAAGAAGAAGAAAAGAAGAAGAAGAAGAAAAGAAGAAGAAGAAGAAGAAAAGAAGAAGAAGAAGAAGAAGAAGAAGAAGAAGAAGAAGAAGAAGAAGAAGAAGAAGAAGAAGAAGAAGAAAAGAAGAAGAAGAAGAAGAAGAAGAAGAAGAAGAAAAGAAGAAGAAGAAGAAGAAGAAGAAGAAGAAAAGAAGAAGAAGAAGAAGAAAAGAAGAAGAAGAAGAAGAAGAAGAAGAAGAAGAAGAAGAAGAAGAAGAAAAGAAGAAGAAGAAGAAGAAGAAGAAGAAGAAGAAGAAGAAGAAGAAGAAGAAGAAGAAGAAGAAGAAGAAGAAGAAGAAGAAGAAAAGAAGAAGAAGAAGAAGAAGAAGAAGAAGAAGAAGAAGAAGAAGAAGAAGAAGAAGAAGAAAAGAAGAAGAAGAAGAAGAAGAAGAAGAAGAAGAAGAAGAAGAAGAAGAAAAGAAGAAGAAGAAGAAGAAGAAGAAGAAAAGAAGAAGAAGAAGAAGAAGAAGAAGAAGAAGAAGAAGAAGAAGAAGAAGAAGAAGAAGAAGAAGAAAAGAAGAAGAAGAAGAAGAAGAAGAAAAGAAGAAGAAGAAGAAGAAGAAGAAGAAGAAGAAGAAGAAGAAGAAGAAAAGAAGAAGAAGAAGAAGAAGAAAAGAAGAAGAAGAAGAAAAGAAGAAGAAGAAGAAGAAGAAGAAGAAGAAGAAGAAGAAGAAGAAGAAAAGAAGAAGAAGAAGAAGAAGAAGAAGAAGAAGAAAAGAAGAAGAAGAAGAAGAAGAAGAAGAAGAAGAAGAAGAAGAAGAAGAAGAAGAAGAAAAGAAGAAGAAGAAGAAGAAGAAAAGAAGAAGAAGAAAAGAAGAAGAAGAAGAAAAGAAGAAGAAGAAGAAGAAGAAGAAGAAGAAGAAGAAGAAAAGAAGAAGAAGAAGAAGAAGAAGAAGAAGAAGAAGAAGAAGAAAAGAAGAAGAAGAAGAAGAAGAAGAAGAAGAAGAAGAAGAAGAAGAAGAAAAGAAGAAGAAGAAGAAGAAGAAGAAGAAGAAGAAGAAGAAGAAGAAGAAGAAGAAGAAGAAGAAGAAGAAGAAGAAGAAGAAGAAGAAGAAGAAGAAAAGAAGAAGAAGAAGAAGAAGAAGAAGAAGAAGAAGAAGAAGAAGAAGAAGAAGAAGAAGAAGAAGAAGAAGAAGAAAAGAAGAAGAAGAAGAAGAAGAAGAAGAAGAAAAGAAGAAGAAGAAGAAGAAGAAGAAAAGAAGAAGAAGAAGAAGAAGAAGAAGAAGAAGAAGAAGAAGAAAAGAAGAAGAAGAAGAAGAAGAAGAAGAAGAAAAGAAGAAGAAGAAAAGAAGAAGAAGAAGAAGAAAAGAAGAAGAAGAAGAAGAAGAAGAAGAAGAAGAAGAAGAAGAAGAAGAAGAAGAAGAAGAAGAAGAAGAAGAAGAAGAAGAAGAAGAAGAAGAAGAAGAAGAAGAAGAAAAGAAGAAGAAGAAGAAGAAGAAGAAGAAGAAGAAGAAGAAGAAGAAGAAGAAGAAGAAAAGAAGAAGAAGAAGAAGAAGAAGAAGAAAAGAAGAAGAAGAAAAGAAGAAGAAGAAGAAGAAGAAGAAGAAGAAGAAGAAGAAAAGAAGAAGAAGAAGAAGAAGAAGAAGAAGAAGAAGAAGAAGAAGAAGAAGAAAAGAAGAAGAAGAAGAAGAAGAAGAAGAAGAAGAAAAGAAGAAGAAGAAGAAGAAGAAAAGAAGAAAAAGAATTTACAAAACCCTCGTGCACATACCGCTGATCGAAGGAGATGAGACGGCGAGACGAGATGAAAACAAGAGAAAAGAGCAAGAGGGGGCCGCCTAGGTCGAGCAAGAGAAGATTTATGGGTATTTATAACAACCCCATATGGACCCAATCCTCTTTGAATAAGGACTCCTATTTGGCAACAAGTAGGAATTCTAATTGGAACCCAATTGATATCCAAAAGGAACCAAATCAGTCCCTAATTAGGAGTCCTAATTGGAACCTTATCCCGATATCAAACTATTTCCTAATTTGTCGAGAAGTTCCCAAGAATATTCTCACAAGAAATATTCTTAGGATAACTCGATCGTATGGATTGCACCGACGAAATCAACGCTACGCCTAATCCTACCCAACTAGGATTACGAGTATAAACCGCTTCCTAATTTGTCGAAGTTCCTAAGAATATTCTCACAAGAAATATTCTTAGGATAACTCGATCGTATGGATTGCACCGACGAAATCAACGCTACGCCTAATCCTACCCAACTAGGATTACGAGTATAAACCGCTTCCTAATTTGTCGAAGTTCCTAAGAATATTCTCACAAGAAATATTCTTAGGATAACTCGATCGTATGGATTGCACCGACGAAATCAACGCTACGCCTAATCCTACCCAACTAGGATTACGAGTATAAACCGCTTCCTAATTTGTCGAGAAGTTCCCTAAGAATATTCTCACAAGAAATATTCTTAGGATAACTCGATCGTATGGATTGCACCGACGAAATCAACGCTACGCCTAATCCTACCCAACTAGGATTACGAGTATAAACCGCTTCCTAATTTGTCGAAGTTCCTAAGAATATTCTCACAAGAAATATTCTTAGGATAACTCGATCGTATGGATTGCACCGACGAAATCAACGCTACGCCTAATCCTACCCAACTAGGATTACGAGTATAAACTGCTTCCTAATTTGTCGAAGTTCCTAAGAATATTCTCACAAGAAATATTCTTAGGATAACTCGATCGTATGGATTGCACCGACGAAATCAACGCTACGCCTAATCCTACCCAACTAGGATTACGAGTATAAACCGCTTCCTAATTTGTCGAAGTTCCTAAGAATATTCTCACAAGAAATATTCTTAGGATAACTCGATCGTATGGATTGCACCGACGAAATCAACGCTACGCCTAATCCTACTCCAACTAGGATTACGAGTATAAACCGCTTCCTAATTTGTCGAGAAGTTCCTAAGAATATTCTCACAAGAAATATTCTTAGGATAACTCGATCGTATGGATTGCACCGACGAAATCAACGCTACGCCTAATCCTACCCAACTAGGATTACGAGTATAAACCGCTTCCTAATTTGTCGAGAAGTTCCCAAGAATATTCTCACAAGAAATATTCTTAGGATAACTCGATCGTATGGATTGCACCGACGAAATCAACGCTACGCCTAATCCTACCCAACTAGGATTACGAGTATAAACTGCTTCCTAATTTGTCGAAGTTCCTAAGAATATTCTCACAAGAAATATTCTTAGGATAACTCGATCGTATGGATTGCACCGACGAAATCAACGCTACGCCTAATCCTACTCCAACTAGGATTACGAGTATAAACTATTTCCTAATTTGTCGAGAAGTTCCCAAGAATATTCTCACAAGAAATATTCTTAGGATAACTCGATCGTATGGATTGCACCGACGAAATCAACGCTACGCCTAATCCTACTCCAACTAGGATTACGAGTATAAACTGCTTCCTAATTTGTCGAGAAGTTCCTAAGAATATTCTCACAAGAAATATTCTTAGGATAACTCGATCGTATGGATTGCACCGACGAAATCAACGCTACGCCTAATCCTACTCCAACTAGGATTACGAGTATAAACCGCTTCCTAATTTGTCGAAGTTCCTAAGAATATTCTCACAAGAAATATTCTTAGGATAACTCGATCGTATGGATTGCACCGACGAAATCAACGCTACGCCTAATCCTACTCCAACTAGGATTACGAGTATAAACTATTTCCTAATTTGTCGAGAAGTTCCCTAAGAATATTCTCACAAGAAATATTCTTAGGATAACTCGATCGTATGGATTGCACCGACGAAATCAACGCTACGCCTAATCCTACCCAACTAGGATTACGAGTATAAACTATTTCCTAATTTGTCGAGAAGTTCCTAAGAATATTCTCACAAGAAATATTCTTAGGATAACTCGATCGTATGGATTGCACCGACGCGAAATCAACGCTACGCCTAATCCTACCCAACTAGGATTACGAGTATAAACTATTTCCTAATTTGTCGAGAAGTTCCTAAGAATATTCTCACAAGAAATATTCTTAGGATAACTCGATCGTATGGATTGCACCGACGCAAATCAACGCTACGCCTAATCCTACTCCAACTAGGATTACGAGTATAAACTATTTCCTAATTTGTCGAGAAGTTCCCTAAGAATATTCTCACAAGAAATATTCTTAGGATAACTCGATCGTATGGATTGCACCGACGCGAAATCAACGCTACGCCTAATCCTACTCCAACTAGGATTACGAGTATAAACCGCTTCCCAATTTGTCGAAGTTCCTAAGAATATTCTCACAAGAAATATTCTTAGGATAACTCGATCGTATGGATTGCACCGACGAAATCAACGCTACCAATCCTACTCCAACTAGGATTACGGTATAAACCGCTTCCCAATTTGTCGAAGTTCCTAAGAATATTCTCACAAGAAATATTCTTAGGATAACTCGATCGTATGGATTGCACCGACGCAAATCAACGCTGTCGCCTAATCCTACCCAACTAGGATTACGGTATAAACCGCTTCCCAATTTGTCGAGAAGTTCCCGAAGAATATTCTCACAAGAAATATTCTTAGGATAACTCGATCGTATGGATTGCATCGACGCATCAACGCCGCCTAATCCTACTCCAACTAGGATTACGAGTATAAACTGTTTCCTAATTTGTCGAAGTTCCCGAAGAATATTCTCACAAGAAATATTCTTAGGATAACTCGATCGTATGGATTGCACCGACGCAAATCAACGCTACCAATCCTACCCAACTAGGATTACGAGTATAAACTATTTCCTAATTTGTCGAGAAGTTCCTAAGAATATTCTCACAAGAAATATTCTTAGGATAACTCGATCGTATGGATTGCACCGACGAAATCAACGCTCGCCTAATCCTACCCAACTAGGATTACAGTATAAACCGCTTCCTAATTTGTCGAGAAGTTCCCAAGAATATTCTCACAAGAAATATTCTTAGGATAACTCGATCGTATGGATTGCACCGACGCAAATCAACGCGTCGCCTAATCCTACTCCAACTAGGATTACAGTATAAACCGCTTCCCAATTTGTCGAAGTTCCTAAGAATATTCTCACAAGAAATATTCTTAGGATAACTCGATCGTAAGGATTGCATCGACGCATCAACGCTGCCGCCTAATCCTACTCCAACTAGGATTACGAGTATAAACCGCTTCCCAATTTGTCGAGAAGTTCCTAAGAATATTCTCACAAGAAATATTCTTAGGATAACTCGATCGCGGCGGATTGCACCGACGCAAATCAACGCTGTCGCCTAATCCTACCCAACTAGGATTACGAGTATAAACCGCTTCCCAATTTGTCGAAGTTCCTAAGAATATTCTCACAAGAAATATTCTTAGGATAACTCGATCGTATGGATTGCACCGACGAAATCAACGCTCGCCTAATCCTACCCAACTAGGATTACGGTATAAACCGCTTCCAAATTTGTCGAGAAGTTCCTAAGAATATTCTCACAAGAAATATTCTTAGGATAACTCGATCGTATGGATTGCACCGACGAAATCAACGCTACGCCTAATCCTACCCAACTAGGATTACGGTATAAACCGCTTCCCAATTTGTCGAGAAGTTCCTAAGAATATTCTCACAAGAAATATTCTTAGGATAACTCGATCGCGGATTGCACCGACGCGAAATCAACGCTCGCCTAATCCTACTCCAACTAGGATTACGAGTATAAACCGCTTCCCAATTTGTCGAGAAGTTCCTAAGAATATTCTCACAAGAAATATTCTTAGGATAACTCGATCGTATGGATTGCACCGACGCAAATCAACGCTCGCCTAATCCTACCCAACTAGGATTACGAGTATAAACTGCTTCCAAATTTGTCGAGAAGTTCCCAAGAATATTCTCACAAGAAATATTCTTAGGGACAACTCGATCGTATGGATTGCACCGACGCGAAATCAACGCTACGCCTAATCCTACCCAACTAGGATTACGGTATAAACTGCTTCCTAATTTGTCGAAGTTCCCAAGAATATTCTCACAAGAAATATTCTTAGGATAACTCGATCGTATGATTGCACCGACGCAGATCAACGCGTCGCCTAATCCTACTCCAATTAGGATTACGAGTATAAACTATTTCCAAATTTGTCGAGAAGTTCCCGGAAGAATATTCTCACAAGAAATATTCTTAGGGACAACTCGATCGTATGGATTGCACCGACGCTAAATCAACGCTGCCTAATCCTACCCAACTAGGATTACAGTATAAACCGCTTCCTAATTTGTCGAGAAGTTCCTAAGAATATTCTCACAAGAAATATTCTTAGGATAACTCGATCATGCGGATTGCACCGACGCAAATCAACGCTACGCCTAATCCTACTCCAACTAGGATTACGAGTATAAACCGTTTCCTAATTTGTCGAGAAGTTCCCGAAGAATATTCTCACAAGAAATATTCTTAGGGACAACTCGATCGCGGCGGATTGCACCGACGCGAAATCAACGCCGCCTAATCCTACTCCAATCAGAATACGAGTATAAACCGCTTCCAAATTTTCAACGAGGAGTTCCCGGAGAATAAATCCATATTCTTAAGGATAACTCGATCATGGATTGCACCGACGAAATCAACGCTACGCCTAATCCTACTCCAACTAGGATTACAGTATAAACTATTTCCAAATTTGTCGAGAAGTTCTAAGAATATTCTCACAAGAAATATTCTAGGGATAACTCGATCATGGATTGCACCGACGAAATCAACGCGTCGCCTAATCCTACCCAACTAGGATTACGAGTATAAACTGTTTCCCAATTTGTCGAAGTTCTAAGAATATTCTCACAAGAAATATTCTAGGGATAACTCGATCGCGGATTGCACCGACGAAATCAACGCGTCGCCTAATCCTACCCAACTAGGATTACAGTATAAACCGCTTCCAAATTTTCAACGAGGAGTTCCCGGAGAATAAATCCATATTCTTAAGGATAACTCGATCGCGGATTGCATCGACGATCAACGCTGCACTCGCCGATTGAAAGCTAAAATCTATATAGTGTGGCGCTAATTAACGCGCCGCAGCCAAGGATTCCCCCGATCAACGGAGGAATCTCGATGGTCAATTGGACGACAATTCACCAACACGAGTCGACAGTAAGGGGACTTAATTAGCTACAGTTTGAAATTCCAACAACGGTCAAGCAATAAATGCAGCACCGTAACACCCCTGGGTATCCTACAAAGCACTGGAGAACCTGAGAGGATTGGAGGAATTAAATACTGGAGCCAATCTCAAAAGAAATTCATCTATCGACTTCTGGTCAAGATTTCGACAACGGTCAGACAAAAAATACAAGATCAGTAGTACCTTCAGAATCCTACAAAGCACCGGAGAACCCGAGAGGATTGGAGGAATTAAATATCGAGCCAATCTCAAAAGAAATTCATCTATCGACTTCGGTCAAGATTTCGACAACGGTCGACAAAAAATACAAGATCAGTAGTACCTTCAGAATCCTACAAAGCACCGGAAAGATCAAGGGAATGGAGAGATCAAACGCCGTGGTCATTCACAAGTCCTATCACGCTAATTAAAGAGTGAAGGGCTCATCATGTCCAAAGCATCCCGCACTCATCAAGAATCGACCGAGACGCTTTGGAGGGGTATCTATAGGCGCTAAAATTGCTTATCGCATTCAACAAGACTCGTAAACGGTGGGTTGACAACCGACGATCCGTCCGACAGCACCCGTAACTCACGACGACGCTGACACGCCGCGAAAACGCTGCATACGAAGTCGACGAAGCATGAAGTGAGTCGGCAAGGCGTACGAGCCAACGAAACGACGTGTCGTGGAAAAAACCCGACGACGAAGTTCGACGAGGCGAGTTGACTAAACTCAAAAGCCGACGAGACGGAATAAACTGTACTTAGTCCGTCGATGCAAACGAGCCGTTTGAGCTCTGAAAGTTGATTGGGTACGGACTCAAACACAACGGCGACATCACCGGAGCAAAACTAAGCCCGGAAGACCGAGAAAGTCGACGGAAAACGCCGGAAAACGACGGAAAAACGACGCGAAACGGCGAGAGCGGCGCACCTCGACCAACTTGGCCGAGGAACCTCTACCAAGTGGTCGAGGTGGCTCTGCCATGGCCGAGCCACCTGGCTAACTTGGCCAGTGACTCGCCAGTGGCCGAGGTGGCTCGCCACCATGGTCGAAGCCACCACCCTCCCATTTGTATAAATAAGGGGGTCTTCATGAGAGGGGATTTTCTCGACTTAGGCGGATTTTTTGACTTCCGCTGGAGTTTGATTTTCCGAGAGAACCATCGCGAGATCCACGAGCCGCCGACGACAGCTCCGCACCGGCGAGCACGAAGTTCACCGACAATCGCGAGGTGTTTAACTCGGTCGGCTACAGATCGCCATGGATTTCTCCTAGTAGATCTCACCCGCCCGCGATCCTCTCCTTCGCGGAGTGTGATCCCCGGCGATCCTCTCCTTCGCGGAGTGTGATCCTCAGCGCTTCGCTTCCTTCGCGGAAACGATCCCTTCACGCCTCAGAAGTTCCGTAACCCGGTTTCCACCGATCGAATTGCGCGGTGGTCCACGGACGATTCAAGTCCCCGCACAGCGAAGAACCCACATGCCGGTGATCCGATAAACGGATCCGGCGCTTGTTCACTCAGAAGAAGTTGTACTTTTCGCTTTCATTGTACTTTAAAATAAAAGGCATTTCTTTTGAATTTTGTTGTAGGCCAAAGAAGCCGTAAGCAAGTTCAATGACAATGAATAACAAACCGACTTTCCCCGAACGCATACATGCATTGACGCTAAGAGGAACTAAGTTGATCACTTCAATGTGCAACTCGAGAGGCTCAACATATACTACAATGAGGCCGATGGAGAACAATACATTGAGGTGCAGTGAAATTTAACTAGATGATCATCATTTAAAGACAGAGATTGTAAGATTTTAAGTCAACTTACGGTGTCATTTTGTGAATTTAGTAGTTGTTATAAAGGGTTTTCTTTGTATATGTGTGAAGGTTCATAATCAATCACTTGGGTTTTGCGTGAAAGAGAGATTATTCTTGTGTGAGGAGGAATTGCCGATTTAGTATTTAGGAAATAGGTATGCTCTAAATTTGCTCATTTATGTGTGTATCTTTTAATCTTATGGCCATTCAGTTTATTTTGCTTTACATGTTCGATATATCACTTTGAAAAGGTTTTATTTGCCTTATAATTTATTTATTAATATTAGATAAATAGTATTGAATTATATATTATTCTAAATTAAATTAAATTATTAAAAATATTAATATACAATTAAAATATATTTTAATATTAGTGCTTCAACTACCATGGACGTCTGTAGTTTACATCTCTGACTAAATGACTACAATATCATGGTAAATTTCTTGGTTTTTTATTTTGTATTCTTTTAGAGATTAATGATTAATGTTTATTTCTAATCCAGTTACATCTATTATCATCATGAGCCAGGAGTATCGGTTGCTTTTTAGGTTTCCTAAAGATAAAGTGAGAGGAGTTTTATTATTTCTAATAAAACTAATATTTGCGGCAATAGCGACCAGAACTCCGGCAACAGCGGTTAAGCAGCGTCACGTAGTCGACGGCGCATGATGAGTGAGCGGAAGCGTCTGAAACCAATAACGGCGTGTCGTGGAAAAAACCCGACGACGAAGTTCGACGAGGCGAGTTGACTAAACTCAAAAGCCGACGAGACGGAATAAACTGTACTTAGTCCGTCGATGCAAACGAGCCGTTTGAGCTCTGAAAGTTGATTGGGTACGGACTCAAACACAACGGCGACATCACCGGAGCAAAACTAAGCCCGGAAGACCGAGAAAGTCGACGGAAAACGCCGGAAAACGACGGAAAAACGACGCGAAACGGCGAGGCGACCTCGACCAACTTGGCCGAGGAACCTCTACCAAGTGGTCGGTGGTTTCGCCACTTTGGCCGAGCCACCTCGCTAACTTGGCCAGTGACTCGGCCAGAGTCGAGGTGGCTCTACCACCATGGTCGAAGCCACCACCCCCTCTCCGATTTGTATAAATAAGGGGGTCTTCTTCATGAGAGGGGATTTTCGGGACTTAGGCGGATTTTTGACTTCCGCTGGAGTTTGATTTTCCGAGAACCATCGCGAGATCCACGAGCCGCCGACGACAGCTCGCACCGGCGAGCACGAAGTTCACCGACAATCGCAGGTGTTTAACCTCGGCCTACGCGATCGGGCAGGATTTCTCCTAGTAGATCTCACCCGCCCGCCATCCTCTCCTTCGTGAGTGTGATCCCCGGCGCATCCTCTCCTTCGTGAGTGTGATCCCTCAGCGCCGCTTCCTTCGTGAAACGATCCCCTTCACGCCTCAGTAGTTCCGAACCCGGTCTCTACCGATCGAATTGCGGTGGTCCACGGACGATTCAAGTCCCTAAGATAGGCAAAGAACCCACGCAGCGAGGATCCCGATATAACAGATCCTCGTGTTTGTTCATACAGGAAAAAGTTGTAATTTTCGTTTTCATTGTACGCCTTAAAATAAAAGGCATTTCTTTTGAATTTTGTTGTAGGCCAAAGAAGCTGTAAGCAAGTTCAATGACAATGAATAACAAACCGACTTTCCCCGCGAACAGTACATGCATTGACGCTAAGAGGAACTAAGTTGATCACTTCAATGTGCAACTCGAGAGGCTCAACATATACTACAATGAGGCCGATGGAGAACAATACATTGAGGTGCAGTGAAATTTAACTAGATGATCATCATTTAAAGACAGAGATTGTAAGATTTTAAGTCAACTTACGGTGTCATTTTGTGAATTTAGTAGTTGTTATAAAGGGTTTTCTTTGTATATGTGTGAAGGTTCATAATCAATCACTTGGGTTTTGCGTGAAAGAGAGATTATTCTTGTGTGAGGAGGAATTGCCGATTTAGTATTTAGGAAATAGGTATGCTCTAAATTTGCTCATTTATGTGTGTATCTTTTAATCTTATGGCCATTCAGTTTATTTTGCTTTACATGTTCGATATATCACTTTGAAAAGGTTTTATTTGCCTTATAATTTATTTATTAATATTAGATAAATAGTATTGAATTATATATTATTCTAAATTAAATTAAATTATTAAAAATATTAATATACAATTAAAATATATTTTAATATTAGTGCTTCAACTACCATGGACGTCACCGTAGTTTACATCTCTCGATCTAAATGACTACAATATCATGGTAAATTTCTTGGTTTTTTATTTTGTATTCTTTTAGAGATTAATGATTAATGTTTATTTCTAATCCAGTTACATCTATTATCATCAAGGAGCGAGGAGTATCGGTTGCTTTTTCGGTTTCCTAAAGATAAAGTGAGAGGAGTTTTATTATTTCTAATAAAACTAATATTTGTAATATAATAAACTTTCTTGAATATTAGATTTTTAGTTTAAAAATTAAATATTATTATTGAAATTATTATTGAAATAAAATTATTATTAAATATTAGTTTATTAATATTGATTTTCATTAAATTATTTGTTTAATTAAGTTTAATCATTAGTTTTATTAAATATTATTTCTAATGAACATTAGCAATTAATTTTCCGGTCAAGATAAAATGACCATGAACTATTTCATTAGTAAAGTCAATGCTAGTATACTAATAAATACTACTTCTTTTTGTCGATCAATAAATAATTTTATTTCACTAAACCAAATTTTCAAATCACATCAGGGCCAAATATAACAAAAGTCCCTATAACAACTACAATAGTAGAATCATAAACTCGAACCTAGCAAGAGTATGAATCTAGGATTGTACAATGATATACAACAATAAAGACTAGAGTTTTGATATTTTTCAACAACCCGCCAGAGCTCTTTTTTCTCCTAGTGCATCCTTGAGTTCCTTTCAATCCACTAATAAATATATACTACTTTTCGTTACTATAGTAACATATAACATTAGTTTAATAAATTTAATCATTAATTTTTATTAAATATTACTTCTAATGAACATTACTATACTAATTTAAGTAGTGCCATTAGTATTGCAACGCTATAGCAACCTAAACAATCAAGATGGTGACTGTAACATTACTATATTCTTGAACATGACTTCATTATTAATATGGACAATTACTATAACAACGTGGATATAAATTTTAAGGAACTATGTTACTTATAAGTTGCAAGCTTATAAAAGTTCATGCCATGTGTTACATCTATTAATTAATCGATAGAAGGGTATACACATATAAGGCAAATAACACAAGTATATACAAAATCATAGAAGAATACATGCAAAATAGAAAGACAAGTAATCAATGTTAGAAGGCTATATATGGCAAATAATATAAGTAGATACAAAAGAATGGAAAAATACATACAAAATACAAGGATGAAAAAGTAGGGTAAATTTCACAAAACAAGTTTGGTCATGTTTTAGATAAATCCTGTAAATCTTCGATAGAGATAAATGCACATCACAAACATCTTAAAGTGCAAAGGCAACCCATGAGAAAATGAAGGTGAGAGAAAGCTTTGACCCTGTGTATTAATGTTACTAAAATTGTATTTATTTATCCTCGGAAGTAGAGCAAAAAGATCGGTTAACCTTTCATCATAACATTTATTTAAGGAATATGAGGAACTAATAATCAGTTTAACACATAGTTGAGAAGGCAACAAATTTTATATTTATTGAAGATTAATATTCAGATATGAAACTTTCATAAAATATGAATATGATTTTTGTTCTTATTTATCATGCGCTTTTTCTCCTTCCATTTAGTACATCTTTCAAATCCATTTTAGAGGCATGTTTAAGAATCAAGTCCATGCTTTCTTATCTATGTGATTTCTAATGATAAGGTTTTGTTCTTGATGACGTGTATTGTAG
This sequence comes from Asparagus setaceus, assembly GCA_012295165.1. Taxonomy (NCBI): domain Eukaryota; kingdom Viridiplantae; phylum Streptophyta; class Magnoliopsida; order Asparagales; family Asparagaceae; genus Asparagus; species Asparagus setaceus. The sequence goes on from CM022706.1 coordinate 73,969,146, forward strand.
TGTAGGGAAAAAAAGGAAAAGAAAAAAATGCTAAGGTTCTCTCATGCAGTGTTTTTTTTTTTTTGATAGAAAGTAGGGAATTTATTCATTCATGAAATCATGTATTACAACCTCAGCCAGTAGCAATGGCATTTCATCCACCCATATCTTATCACAAGAGTGTAACATAGATGCTAAAAAATGCGCAACCCGATTCCTCTCCCTCTTTACAAAAGCAAATAGACACTCTCTAAAAAAAAGATGAAGTGGTCACAATGTCATCTACTAAATTAGAAAGCAAGTGGAAAGGCATATTTATTAAACATACTATTATTCATTAATTTTATTAAACATACTATTATTAAACATACTATTATTCTCAGATAAAGATCTCTTATGCATTAATTTTATTAAACATACTATTATTCTCAGATTAAGATTTGACAATAAATGCATATGAGTGGACTCTCGCATCTAATCTTAATTTACAAAGAAATATGGGCTACACCCATTTATAAATTAAAGAGAAAAATTATAGGTTAGCTCCTAAATTTTACAAAATTTATTTTGGAGTCCAATTTAAGAAAAAGGATTTTCAAGAAATTTTAGGTTAACCCTCTAAATCCCACAAAATTTAAATTGAAGTTTGAAAAGTGGAGTTTAAGAAAAATAATTTTGAGAAATTTATCATGAAAATAACTTCACGTGCAATGCACGTGCACCATACTAGTAAAAAAGCAAGAAGCCCTATTCAAAAATATTATCAATGTAAAACAAAGATTTCAAGATCATGATCTCAAAGCTCAAACTATGAATCTATTTTTACTTTCCAAGCTTGCAAGTTAGTACAAAATAATTACAACAATTACATCTAACTTTAACATTAAGACATAGTTTACTTAATTTCACGTGGAATCAAACTAAACTTGAAGCTAAAGATTCTTAGTTTTCAAGACCACCCTCTTTTATGCACTCAAATGCGTGTTTAATGACATTATTGTGAATAGGTTAATGAGTAGATAAGAGTTATGACAAACCCCCAGGAATAAACTAATATCAATCACATGAAAGTGTAGAAAAATATCAAGAAGACAAATACACATGGATATACATGGTTTGACTTGTACGTCCACAAGCGAATGAGAAGAATAGCTTTATTTAATTGTGAGAAATATAATGTGGAGATCTCTCAATCACTCCATCCTAAATTACACCCCGGTAAATATTTTATCTCTCCAATAATCTCTACCGTCTGTAGAGCCAACCAAATAGACAGTCAAATTAAGAACCTCTTGAATCTATTGCTTCAACCTGCAGAGCTCGTCTCAATGCTTAATGCTGCCATCAGGTGGATCAATTGTCTGCGGCCTTAATAAAGAACTATCTGTTCTTTCCCTTGATGTTACGATCCTAGGTTTGGGTGAATTCCCATCAAAGAGCTTCTGCCATATTTATAGAAGGATAAGAGTTGTTGCTAGCCACAAATTCTACAATATAAGAATCATCTCAATAGAATAAACAAACTCTTTTGTCCTTATCTTAATACTAGGCATAGCTAATAGAAACTCTAATTAGATTGCATACCCTATTCAAAGATTAGGATTTGAATCCCCCGTAACAATAGGATAATGAAATCCCAAGTCCCTTCTAGGAATTACCTATAACCCTCATGTTTTGTTCCTCATAACATTAGCAACATGACACTCATTGCCATTCTACATTGGTGACAGACGCCCCGTCGCCAATGTTTTTAACATCAGTGACGGGTCTCTGTCGTCGATAAAGAATGGCGATGGGTGACAGATCATTGCTAATGCTTCCCCGTCGCAGATGAAAACCCGTCGCCAATGCACATCGACGGCGGAAATATTGGCAACACCTTTTTTCCCATCGCCAATGTGCATTGGCATTGGCAACAGATTATTTTACATTGGAGACGGACTTTCTTGTCCTGTCGCCAATGATCTATTTTTCTACCGGTATATGAACCACTTAGTTTTAATATTGTCATCTAATAAAGCCATAAACAGAATTGGACTATATTCTAATTTTCTCCAAATATTAGATTTCATGTCAATATATATTGTTCCGATATTTTTCCAACATCCCAAATTAAATATTAAAATTTTGATGGAATATAGTTCAAGAATAAAACGAGAACTCTACCTAAAAATAGTAATGTTACAATTGCAATCTAACTATAAACGATTGAAAGATGAAAAGTAATTTCACAAAATCCTCCTATCATATATGAAAACACACATATAAGTTGTTTAATATTTAAACTTCATTATCTACACTTCCATTTGAAGTGAATGAAACAAGCATCCATATATTGTGAAAGAAACATGCAAGTAAAAAACAGTCCTAAAATATGTATCGGGCCTGTTATGGTCCATAGCAGTTCATTTTACAGTCAATAACTTCTGTATTATTTGGGCCTCATGACTCATGAGTCGAATACTTAACACTTTTTGTTCTTCGGGGGTTTTTTACTTATGAACCGAAATTTTTATTTCCAATTACCAAAAAAATCCAACTAGTTCTATATGTTCCAATAAACCCAATTTACAAAGTATGTTTATCTTTAAATCCATGTAGAAAATACAAAATGTATAGCCGCATGCTACAAGGTATATAGCTACATAGCATAGAACGTATAGCTACATACTACATGATGTCTACTTTCATAGTTTGGAATTTGGATGTCTAGATGCATACCGCCTTATATATAGCTACATATCACTTAAATACCATAAAGTTTGCTCGTTCTATTACTTAAATACCATAAGTTGTTTTTTCTGTCAAAAAATACCACAAGTTGTCTATAGTTAGAAAACTGCTGACGCCATCAATTTTTTTTTACGTAATTACAAAAATACTCCTCCCCATAATAAATTCTCCTCAAAAGTGAAAAAAAGCCCTAAATCCCTCATTTAATCCCAAACACAACTCATTTCTTCTTAAATTACTTGCATTAAAAATAAAATTGACAATACATCATACTTTAAAGGCACAAATCCCATACACAATCTAACTTCATCTCCCTCAATACTTGAGCGCACGTGCGCACACACACAAAAAAAAGTACAATAAAAGCAACCAACACAAGCTTCAAATTCATGGCATTGCCTTGTTTTTTTCCCCTTAAGATCTTCCACCATCTCCCTCAAATGAGCCTCTATTTTCTAAATTTCTCTTTCTCTATCCCTAACATTTCTTTCATTATCCACTAATTTCTTCTCCCTCCTTCAATTTCATCTTCTTCTCTTTCAATTTCTCTTCTAAATTTATCAATTTGTCTCTATCAACATTGATCACCCCTTCCTTAGATACATCTTTTTCACGTAACAACTTTTTAATCACGATTAGAGCTTGGGGAGGGAAGGGCTTATCTTTCCACTCAAACAATTTGCACTTTGATGTCGTACGATAGTTTGGACCACCAAAAAAATGTTTCCCATTGTTTTCCATTGTCCAAGCTATCTCCGTACTTGAAATCGCCTCGCAATAACAAACCCTAGTCTCGTTCTCTTCACTCATACCATAGCTTGAAGCAGCACCTGAAACCCTAGATCTTGTTTCATGGTTCGATTGTGAATTTGGGGGTTAGGTTTGAAATTTTAATGGAAGAAATTTTAAAAGAGAGGAGGGGTTGGTAGCAATAGTAAATAAAGCAATCAATAGGGTTAAGAGTAACTTAAAATGTGTCGTGTGAGAGTCACATGAGAATACTCTCTGAAATATTCCCATGTGTGACTAACAGAAGGTACCATCCTGACTAACGGCAGACAACTTATGGTATTTTTTTGACAAAAAAAATAACTTGTGGTATTTAAGTGATAGAATGAGCAAACTCTATGGTATTTAAGTGATATTTAGCCGGTTTAAAAATAAACAAACTTCGTATTTTGGGTTTACTGTAACATATAAGACTAGGTGGATTTTTTGTTAAATGAGATAAAATTTTGGGTTTATGAGAATAAAAACCCTTGTTCTTGAGAAGATCAGAAGATAAAGTTCAAATTCTCTTAGGTTGCGTTTGGATTTAAGGAATTGATTTCAAATTCCGAATTCAATTCAATTTGAAATCAGAATTTTCAATTCCAACTCTATTGTTTGAGAAACATTCAAATTTCAATTCTAGAATTTTCAATTCTAAATTCAATGTTTGGAAAACGTTAGAATTTTCAATTAGTTGTTTGAAAAATAGTAGAATTTAATTTCTAAACTAGAATTGTCATTCAAAGACAATTTAGAAACACGTTAATCAATTTACACATGTTATGAATCAAAATTAATTGAAATAGATGCTTCAAGCAATATAACAAATTATCCAACTAACTCAACATATAGATAAAAGCCTTGAAACCTCATACGCAAGAATTTTAGTAGTTTAACCCAACAATCACCATAAAAATGACCAACATTATTCATCAATACAATTTTGTAAACTCATCCACTACTAATAGCTGCAACAGTAAAAAAAAGCAGCATCTTCAAACATTGCATATAACAATTTAACAGAACCAAATATCCGAAATAGCCAACAAACACATACCTACAAAAGTTAACATCTCCCCATCACAAAGCGTCATATATTTAAGTAGCCGTTGCACAAGTTTTTTAAAGTTAATCCTGCATTTGATTCAAATGAAATTGCTTATGCACTACTACTTTATATTTCTCCTTCTAGTTTCCTCTCCTCAATTTAAGAAAGCAAATCAAGCTTCACGAGGTCTTCAACCATCTGAAACAACAACAAAAAGACCAAATCAGCATCCATTATTCTCAAAGAATGTGCAGGCCTGTAATAGAAAAAGACATGTTTTCTATATTTTCAAAGCTTAATGTTTATAGCATTCTCAAAGAGGTGAATGTTTTTTCTATATTTTGAAGCTAGTGTTTACTACAATATTCTCAAGTGCACATGCACTCAATACTCCTTAGTTTCTCAAATGAGCCAAAACAGTGGACTACATCCAACAATTAACAGAAATAATTAGACAAAATGATTCTCAAAATTGATAAATGCAAAGTTTGGTAGTTACCATTATACATGTTTCGAGCACATGAATAATAGTACAAATGGATATATGTAATGTTGGCATGTTGCATATCAAATTTCAGGGATGGTGAACCTTATGTGTATGAATCAAAATCAGCATTCACTCACAAAATATTCTTATTAACCCCAAACAAAAATCTTGTAAATGATGCATTAACATCTCCACTTGCTAGGATGTTGAGTACAATGCCAACCCACTAAGTCTGAGTACAGACAACCCAAAAATTCTGGTACATGGTCTGTAACATACATATGCAAATCACTCCCCAACCCACCTACACATACAGGGAGGTAGGGATTAGCCAGGAGATGGAAAGTATGAACTTAAATATGCAAGCACCAGTGTAAGAGCTAGCAGAAAAATAAAATATATGTTTCAAGTCCTATTACTCCTTAGTGAAAGATACAACGGTCAGCCCTTGACCAATGAAATATTAGAACCACTCTAATTCAACTTAAATAGTAAATATCCATATCTTTAAAAGTTATGATTCTCATGACCTTATTCATGAGAATCATGAATCACCCCAACGACTAGTGTAGTCTATGCAACCACGTGGGTGGTCATAAAAAACTAAGTTCTGTTCAAGCTTTTCTATTGCAAGGGCAAGTTATAATCAAATCCTCGGGTTCATAAAACCTGTACAAATTCTAAGATGAGGTTCTGTAACCTAAACTAGAGAAGATTTTACTTGACAAAGAGAAAAGGGAAATTTTAATAATATCTAGGTATTATAATTTAATACACCAATATAAACCTACAGACTTCAAACTTAGCAAACATCTCTATGTATCTAACTTCAATTCGTGATTTTGAAAATCTAAATTAGAGCTACTTCACTAAAGAATGTAAATTTTTGACAAAGTTTAATCTCCATTAGACTATTTTCGGGCTTAGGAAGAGATCAATAATCATCCGCCCTAAACTTTAGGGTTCTCAAACTTGTATATCACTAAGCAAACCTCTCTATATGTCTAATATTTTTTTCTATATGTCTAATACTTTTTTTAATTTCTATATGTCTAATACTTGACCATGAAAACCATTGATTCACTCTTCTTTAGCTAGTCAAATCTCCTCTTCTAGAATGCTAAAACTTGAACATGTGCAAATATTTGTCTACATTAAGAAAATGTTACATCTTTGTTGATCATTCTCAATCACATGCCCCTTAACTGAGACCCGAAGTTTCTCAAAATCTAGTTTTCTAGTTGATCTCCATTTCTTTGAGGTCTCTAAGGAAGTTTCCTTCATAAAAATAGATAAAGAGAACATGAAAATAAAATTCTTTTTCATCTTTTCGTACATGGCCACTAGTTATCTATTGATTTAGGAAAAGTTAAAACTCTAAGCCTACTAATTAGTATCATTAATAATTAATTAATCTATTTTATCTCTACAACTATCATACTGTCTTTTTCAATTGGATAATTGATTTCAAGATTGTTAATTTAGAGATATCTTATTATTTTACCATCTCTCGCCACTCTATATAATCATAACAAAAGTTATAGAACTGTCGAATAGATTTTACATCTTTGTTGTAGATGTAGAGGAGCTGAGGGTGGATGATCAATTATTGTTATGTTTTTGATGGAAAATTATTGTTTCTTTTTTTCTTGGGGGCTTCTGGTTTAAAGATTTTACAACTTTGTTTAGATGCAGAAGAGGTCAGGGTGGATGATCAATGGTTAACTTAGAGTTTCTCTACTGAGGTATCATTTTGCTTCATTTTACTTTTTGAGTTATAAGTGGCGAGGTTGCTTTCTCTTCTAAACTAAGGAAAATAATTGAGAAGAACACATGTAAATCTATGCATAACACAAACTAGATTGAAGAATTTAGACTCCAATGTCATGCACTTACTTAAAAACTGCACCTTGGAACTCAATTTAGGATGCATTGTCTTCTACATGCTGAAGCCATTGATGAATCTAGAGATATATAGACAACTATTCAGTTTGGAGAATATTTTATCAAACTCAATCGATTTTTCATCTTTTTCAATGAATTAACATGAGGAGATCAACAATAACACCATACATCTCAATGAAATGAGTTTTAGTATCATGGATTTTAAATGTCATGAGTTTACCTCTAAAAGAAGAAACAGCAATATGGTGGAGCTTCACAGAGAAATCGATGGATGGAGGGAGATTGGACCTCGCGATGTTGCCGAGGATTGCCATTGGCCATCGGAGGGGAAATTAGGGGTCGCGATGGATGAAGGAAGATGAGAGCTTGCGATGTTACCAAGGATCGTCGTTGTCGCCAGAGGGGAGATTAGGGTTCGTGGTATGGAGGGAGATTAGGGTTCATGATGTCAGTGAGGATTGCCGTTGTTGCCGGAGTAGAGATTAGAGCTTAGAAATCCATCGACGAGGAGAGATTGGATCTAGGGTTTGAGGGGAGATTGGATCTAGGGTTTGGGTTTTTGGTTGAAGTGGAGAGAGATGATCGAGGGGGACGAGAAGCAGCGAGTCGAGAGATCGGGATCTCGAGTGGAAATTGGAATGGTATCATTTGAGTTTTGAGATCCATTAAAACATAAATGCCCACTTGGAATTGAGGCAAATCCAAATTTTCAATTGTTTGCTAATCCAAACATGGGAATTGGTTCAATTTCGGAATTTGAAATTAAATACTGGAATCCAAACGGACCATTACTAAAAATCGAAACTAAATCGGTAGTGATCTCTCTCCCTCTCTTGTTTGCTCGATGAATTCGACCGGCACGGCCGCTCTCCTCTCGTCCGTCGTCGCTGAGGTATGTGCGCTTCGCTTCTTTATCAATTTTGAATTTGCACTGTCAGCCATATTGTCAGCTGCTATGTTCAATTTTTATCATTTACGTGACCAAATTCAAGAAAAATGTTAGTTATTCATTGTTAATATTGAAACCCTAGTTTCTGTTGAGATTCTTTCATTCTAATGCTGAGTAACTGAAATTCTTTTAGTGGTACTTTGGATATGATCGAATTGGATCGATCTCTTTGAATGAGACAAATCACGGAAGGTTTATTTGGTCCTGTGTTTGGTATAACTGGAGATAATGTACGAAAGAATTTTTATATGTAGGGTTTTTCATGATCTAGAGTTAGGATTCTAGGCGATATAAGATTGAGGACTGCACAATGAGATGGAAGCCGCACACATTTCTCTTATCGGAGAGTCTTGTGATTCTTTAAGAGAACGCTGAAAGAAAAATGCTCAAAATAAAACAGATTTCACCTAGTAAACAAGGAGTTGTTCATTTCACAGATTTCACATATCATAAGATCTTAAATCTCAACTACTATATCTCTTGAGATTTTACAGATGGCTTTGATTTAAACTGATAGTTGCAAATATACCCATCAACATATTTGCAAAGCAACACTAGAGAAAAAATTTATTTACAAGTGAGTCCCTTTCTAGCACTTCTTTACTAATAGGTCCTTCCACTATTATCTTTATTCCAACATCAATTATAGAGACCTATTTATATATTTGATGTCACTCTTATAACTTATATTTAATTCTATATTATATTGGACTCAATATATTCAACTAATATATTTGCTTTGATCAAATCATACAACCGGTCGGGTTTAATATCGCCCAATATAATAATTAAAATAACTTGGAATAACAATATTCTTCATAAGATTAAATGTGGATTCCACATTAAGAATAACATCTCATATAATATTTATGCAACCCAATGAGCCCATGTATAGTCTTTTGTTAGACATCAATGGTCGTCTATATCAAAGTTAACACATCCACTATATAGATAATGATACTCTTCGTGTCTAAGGACCACTTTACAAGTATATCTCTTGTTTCTTTGACATCAACTATTATTGAGAGAACTTGTTACCGATCTAGTTTAACATATATACTTACTTATATATGTCCACATGTTCACTTAGTAATCCACTATTACAAATGGTTGAGACAAACAATTCCATTAATATGGCATTGTAACACATGTTAGCTTCCAAGTGAAATGCCCATATTTTCACTTAACTAAGAAATATTAAGATTAAGTCTTTAGAAAAACTTTGCTCTATCTTTATGATTTACCAATCATAACTAAGTTTCTTTTATCTTAATCTTAGGCAATATATTATTGTACCCATAAAATAATCATGCACATATAAGAATAAATCATAATTTATTAGTTCATTAAACAAAATAAATAAATTGGCTTTGTAGGGCATATATGTCTAACAAGCAGTCTTCGGCTTGAAGATGAAGGGTTATCAAGGATATGGTAGAGAATGGAAATTTATTCAGAAGGGTTTTCACCTTTTGGGTTTTGACCTCTAAGGCCTGTGCTAATGAACTGGTGGGGGCAGGAAGGATCAATCATTGCATTGGTGAGGACATTGTACCTGAAAAAAAGGAAGAAAAAAGAACAACCAAGGTTGCGAACACAGAAATATCAAGAATTTGATGCTGGAATTCGTGGATAAACATTTCAAACTGAGTTATGGAAATAGACCCAGAGATTAGACTGCTCATGCTCGATAAAACTGTAAACTACAAATTAATTCATTCGGGCAAGGTAATTGTGACTTAAAAGCAAAAGTAGGCAAAATAAATACATAAATAAAGGGGTTTGTTTCCTAGAAACCACCTTAATAATAGGGTAATTATACAGAAACCACCTTTTATTTTTAATTTATACATAAACCACCTTTAAAGTTGGTTTTTGTTGTAATCAACCACCTCCCAGTCAAATTCTTCACTTAAAACTCAAAATTACCATTTAAAACTCACATTCAATGTACATGACTCATTTTTTAATATTTGGGTCTTATTAGGATACAACTCATGTACCTTGAACTTGAAATTTTAAGCTTATTTTTGGTTTTTTAGTGAAAATTTGACTAGGAGGTGGTTGATTGCAATAAAAACCAACTTTAAAGATGATTCATGTATAAATTGAAAATAAAAGGTGGTTTCCATATAATTACCCTATTATTAAGGTGGTTTCTAGGAAAAAACCCTAAATAAAGTGCAGGTAGGAGGTAACAGGAGAATAATAAAAAGAAAAATTGTTATTTTAAGTCTTAACTATTAGAATGACGAAATCCCCGTTAGAGACTGGAATCGTTGTACTTATCTCACCTCAGGGACCCTATGTTAGAAAGAATATTTTTCTCGACCCTGTGTTCTTCAAAAATATGAGAAGAAAAATTATATTTAAATCCACCTTCTGAAGTCTATTTCTTTTTTGATTCTAATAGTTGCAAGAGTTTGTACTCGAATCTAGTAAGGCATAATCATATGAAGAGAAGTGTAGAAACTGAAACTTACTCAGACTGGCATGTAGCATGTACTAATGCAGCGCAGAGTTTCTGAACTCTAATTGGTCATTTTTCCACGTTCATTCTTTCAAGTTTGCCAATCAGAAAATGCTGCAGATAAAATATCTACTATCGTCTCCCCCTCCCAATCACAACAGATGTACCAGAATTTATCAGCCTTAAAGGTATTAACAAGAAAGAGTTCTTCAGGCCAAATATTCATAAAGAGGCAACCAAAAAAAAAACCCAGATAGATCATACTCATACAGCATGTAGCAGCATAATGGTTCACATTTATAAGAGCGCTCATCATGGCAGCAAGAAAGAAGAACCAAAAAGAGGCAATAGCAATTAAGCAAAAAAGAATAAGAGAGGATATGCAGCAAGGACGAAAAAGGTCTTGGGGGCAAAAAAAAATCATGATATCTGTCCAGGCATGACTCTGGTCTACCAGGAGCATCGAAGTGTAGCAGTTGGTGGCATTGCCTCACATCATCTTTCACCGGAGGCAATCACCTTGAACCTCTATAACAGGATTCTACATCCAAATTTAGTATGGCTATTGTCCAATATATCTACCAAATTAGAAATATTTCAAACATTCCACCAGTAAAAGGTAATATGAAATAATGTTGTTACATAGTAGGTCGTATGATTGTTTAACGGTTTAAAGATATTATTTAAGCCACATTTTTAACAATGTTATAATAAAAAAAAATAAAAGCATTATATATCCTAAGGGGCTGTTTGGTTGGGCCAAAAGGTGAAGAAAATGGCCAAAAAAAACTGACACAAGGAAAAGTTTTACATTTTTCCTCAAAAACCTCAGTTTGGTTCCCCAAAATGAAAAGGAAAAGTGAAGGAAAATAAAGTCGCCACGTAGGATTTTTGCCCAGAAAATTTTCCGGAGTTGAGAGTCCGATTACGGGAGAAAATCTGACATTTCTCTCTCCGTTCCCCCCAAAAGTTTTCTTCTAGGGTTCGCCATCATTTTTTTTTCAGCCGCAACCAGATATGGTCACCTCCTAGGTTCGCCTTCCTTCTCCGCTTTCCTCCCTTCTCATGTTCCTCCTCCGCCTTCCTCCCTTCTCATGTTCCTCCTCCGCCTTCCTCCCTTCTCATGTTCCTCCTCCGCCTTCCTCCCTTCTCATGTTCCTCCTCCGCCTTCCTCCCTTCTCATGTTCCTCCTCCGCCTTCCTCCCCATGATGCTGACTCAATGACGACGCCCTCATCTTCCAATCAAGGGTTCAACTGTTATTTAGAGGTAATTTGTGCAATTTTTATATTTTTAGGTTAAAAATTTAAATTCCCAACCCATGAATCTCAGTTAATATACTACATTTTTTTGTTGATTAGATGAGCTTATGGGAGTTTGTTTTAATTACAAAAATTATTAATTTTCTTCTATATAATGTGAAGAATAGCTTGCACTTTTTTTAAAAGTAAATTTGTAGTATTTTTAAAAGTAATTTTGTAGTCTAATGTGGTATATATGATGAAAGTTTCGATGAGAAGTAATTTTTAAAAGTAATTTGGTACCCGGGGGCCAATGTAAATTTGTAGTTCTCTTGATTTAGCTTGATTTTATGTAAATTGTTTGTATAGGGTCAAGTTTTTGTTTACGTTAAAACATATAAATTCTTAGTTGGCAAACTGTGTGGTTGTTTATACGATATAATGGTTATCATATCTGATAATTGCATGAATTCGTTTGTTTTAATAAATGTTACTATCTACTTTAATATCATGCTAATATTATAGATGGATGGTGACCTTGATGAAGAGACTGTAATTAGAATGTGCTCTGCGTCGCGACTCTCTGCTTTAGTCATGATTATGACATTTATGAGGCGACTGCAAAGTAGACGTAGGTCCATTTGGCAGGGTTCTAGTGAGGAGAAAATAAAACAATATAAAATTAGAAAAGATCACATGGACCGGATATATAATGGATTCAGTGATAGTTGCGTCAACTATGTTAGAAAGCGTAGCGGTGCTTTTATGAAGCTTGCAGAAATAATGAGGAGGAGTGACTTGTTACGAGACTCGAGACACGTTACAGTGGAGGAGCAGCTTGCTATGACTTTGAATATATTGGGGCATAAAACTAAAAATCGAATTGTTAGGTCACATTTTATTAGATCCGGTGAGACTGTAAGTAGATATTTTAACAAGGTGTTAGAAGCTATTTGCTACATACGTCCGCGCTTCTTGAGATATGCACGAAATGAAGTTCCGCAAGAGATCATTAACAATCCGTTATACTACCCTTATTTTAAGGTATACACTCTACTTTGTGAATATCTCCATTACTATTTAATTTAATATAAATATTCATTAGTTATATTTTGTAATCTCTAGGATTGTATCGGTATGATAGATGGAACGCATATCGATGCTATGTTACCCGCCAATCTTGTTCCACGATTCCATGGTCGCAAAGGAGTCACACAAAATGTTCTAGCGGCGTGTACTCCAAACAAGCTATTCACCTACGTATTAGCGGGGTGGGAAGGTTCTGCAAACGACTTTAGAGTCCTTCAAGATGCATTATCTAGGCCACAACCTCATGGTCTGAGAGTATATGATGGTAATTTCATTAAAATTTTAAATCCTACACATTTACTTCAACAATAATATTGATATCCAATGCAATGTTAAAAAAATACTAATAAATAATTTTATATCATGAAAATTATAGGAAAATATTACTTGTGTGATGCTGGATATACGACCATGCCCGGTTTCATCTCCCCATATCGTGGTGTTCGTTACCATTTGAAGGAACAAATAGGAAGAACACCCAAAAATAGAAGGAAATTATTCAATCTTAGATATTCTTCATTAAGGTCTAAGATTGAATCTACATTCGATTGTTTGAAGAATCGTTTCAAGATTCTCACTGCTAAGCCTCATTACCCATTTCCTGCACAAGTTGATATTATATTGGCGTGCGCGGTTCTTCATAATTACATTGCCATAGTTGACCCAGATGATGAGATATTCAACGAGACAGTTGACATTGAAGAGGATGAAGGTGATGTTGCGGGTGAAGAAGAAAATAATATTGTTAATTTTTCTCAACCTCAAACTCAAAGGGAGCAAACTCAATCAAGAAACGTATGGAAGGATCGTAGGGATCAAATAGCTTGGGAGATGTGGGTTGACTATTGTGAAAAGTATAAGAATGGGAATACCAATGAAACTGGCATGTGAACTTTGGCTTGTGTAATTTTCTATTATGAAGAACATGATTTTATGACCAAGTTTATAACACTATTTAAGGTTCATGTGTAATATTTATGTGATGACCACTATGTGTTGTATGTACTTTAATTGCATTGTTGTGTAGTTATTTTACTTTGTTTCATGTGGTGAATTAGCTTAACTTTGTTTGGTATACTTCTATCAAATTATTTTTTAGATATGGCCGACAACTACAATTGTGAGGATCTTGATAAGGGCAAAGGGAAAAGCACGGCATCAACTCCATCCCCTAGGACCCCAAGGAAAACATCAATCCCTTGTGGGTTCAACGCGGGATATATGCCCTATCATACTTCACAAGTTGGCCAAGGTCCTCCTTTATGGAATAATTTTACAATGCAAGATAGTAACTTTTGGGGAATGGCCCAACAACCGCCATTTTCATTCATGAACATGCTAAACTCACCTCCTACTTTACAACATCCAAGTTTTAGCATGGGTGAAACCCCATCCCCTAATCAACAAAATCAAAGCAACAAGAGGAATTCTATTGATGTTGAGGGTGATGAAAGTATATCCCCCAATCCAAAGAGAAAAAAAAAGCTCTTGCTCATAAAAGCAAAAGTAAAAACACAAGCACAGGGAGGGCTAATCTTTTGTGGCAAAGCAAACATGATGATGTGCTAATTCCTTTCCTCGCAAATTGTGCCAACCAAGGGTTGAAGGCCGATAAAAAGTTCAAAAAGACGACTTATAATGTGGCAGCCGCTGAGATCAACAAACAATTTGGCACAGACTTTATTGGAGAATCGTGGAGCACCGTGATGAAAACTTGGCGACTAGATATTTTGACATGCAAAAATGCTATAATTTGAGCTGCGGGATGGGATGATGTGAATAAAAAAATCACTATGGATGCAGATTGCTTTGATAGATGGCTTGAGGTATTCTAGTTAATTAAAATTTTTTAATTTGAATGAAACGTATTGTTTTATTTTTGAATAAGTTTGGAGTTAATATGCATACTTAACCTTGCAGGACAAAAGTATTCGTAGTTCTAAGCTTAGGGAATACATCAACAAGCCTTTGAAACATTTTGAAAATCTTGCAATTATCATTAGAAATGATCAAGGAAGAGGAGACTTTGCAGCGGATGTGATGGATAAATTTGGCGGTAGTTCGCATTTTAATCTTGTTGAGGATGATGATGATACTAAAACGCTTAGGGAGAACACTCGTGCCTATGTATCGTTAGATGACGAGGACATTCCACCGTCGAAGGACTCCCCTATGCCCTCAAAACCTATTTCAGCTTCTAGTGAGAAACAATCAAAAAATAATTTGTCAAGTTCGCATAAGGGAAAGGGACGAAAGACTAATGAGGACACGATTCTTATGCGTGAGATAGTAGGTGAGGTCAAACAATTCACATCATCCATGCGAGAGGCTAATATGCATTGGACGGAGAAGTTGGGCAAAGCTATATTTGCACACGAAGCGGATTTTAGTTTGGAAGTTCTTGATAGGTTTTATCAAGAATTACTTGATAAAGAAACACAGGCTAGGGCGTTTATGGGGCGGCCATCTAAAGTGCAAAAGAAGGTGTTGACGGACTTCATGGAGAGTCAACAGTGAATTTGGTGGAAGGATCATTTTGAGATGCTTTTGTAAATCTAACTGTCTAGGACAACGTTAACTTACTTACTTTTAAATGTAAATGAGCTCGATGATTGCTCATTCTTTTGAGTACACCAACGTTAATTTGGTAGTTTTTGTATGTAAATGAGCTTGATGAATGCTCATTCTTTTGAGTATACGAACGTTAACCTAGTAGTTTTTGTATCTAAATGAGCTTGATGAATGCTCATTCTTTTGGCTACATTTCCTAAATTAAATGTTATATTTCGTTCATGACACTAAATGTGATCGATGTATGAAATTATGTTTTTAGTCTTTAATATTCCTAGTATTTTGATGCACGTATAATTAGATTGGTCGGATGTAAGTATCAAAAGCTGGAATTCAAATATGTATGTATTTTGTATGCAATGTACATAGGGTACGCACCATGCAGCCTGGACCTATTGTTGATGAGGTTCTCTATGATCAGTCTCGGCATCGTTCTCAGAAAATCTCATTTTCGGAGGTAACCATTTCGTTAAATACATGTAATTTTCTATTATCCCACGCCTATTTCTCTACATCTAATAATTTTTTGAATAACTATGTGTAGGCGTTAAAAATTGCCAACTTTCCCCGCGAACACTATGCAGAGAGGACCTGAGTTAACTATGGTTGATCATAGCCTAGGGCATTCTCGATGGGCACTTGATGATGAGCGTATGATCGCCGCGGTGGCACGAGCTGGTTTTTTTACATGCTCCAAGATAAGATGGATGAAATTAGATTGGCCGCTTATTACTGCTTTGATAGATAGATGGAGGCCAGAGACTAACACATTCCATCTGCGTCTCGGAGAGTCAACCATTACACTTCAAGACATATCAGTCATACTAGGTCTTCGCATTGATGGTCCGTGTGTTACAGGCACAGAACAACGTGCATGGCGAAAGGTATGTGAGGACGAGTTAGGAGCATCTCCACCCTCGTTGACCGGAGGGTACATCAGACTGAAGTGGTTGAAGGAGAATTTCTCCAACCCACTACCAACTGATGCAACATAGGTCATGATTGAGCGCTATACACGTGCGTACATTTTACACATGATTGGGACGATTCTTTTTCCCGATTCCAGTAAAGATAAAGTACATTTGAGGTTTGTTAATTATATATTTGCAAAATTTATATAATTACAATGTAGACTTGACCTTGTCTTAGACTAATTGCTCTTACGTGCAAAGGTGGTTATCAATCATTAAGGACCTGGACGTTTGCGGGACACTATCATGGGGAAGCACTGTTTTAGCGTACCTGTATCGTGAAATGTCAAAGGTGGCTTTGATGCAAAATAAAGAGCTGAAGGGCTGTCTTAGTTTGTTACAAGTTTGGGCGTGGAAAAGAACTGCTCTACAACCGAGACTATGCGAGACTCGAGTTTTAGACAGCCATATACCGCTTGGTTGTAGGTAAACACATCGGAATCTAGCAAATGCATTACTATTTTCCAGTTATATTTATGAATTATTTGAATCTTGAATCAGTTTGAAATCTATACAGATGGAACGTCCAGAAATGTTATGACATGACCCCAGCGAGACAGTTGGACTTTTACAGAAACGAGCTTGATCGGATGAAGATTTTCCAGGTTTTTAAATTTAACTTCAAGAAAATTCAATCTTAATTGTTATAATTTGAAATCTAATTTATAAGATACTAATACATGTAATGTTATCTAGTACTCCTGGGAGCCATATGCTTAGATTCCACGGCTACCACCAGTTTGCCGTGAAGGCCAAAGATTATGGAGAGCAAGGGTTCCACTAATATGTATTTAAATAGTAGAGATGCATGTGCCGGATCGTGTGCTTAGACAATTTGGTTTGGCTCAACACGTTCCGGAAGAAGTTGAAAAATTAGAGAGAAAGGCCACGAAAGGAGGTCATCGCATTGACTAGTCAATAACTCATCGTCAGTATATAGAAAGATGGGATAATCGCCATTTCTGTATCGTAGTACCGCTTGATCCTCCTTTGCAGGAATCGGCTTACATTTCATGGTATTGGAGGATTACTCGAAGATGGATTATAAATGAGACAGATCCTCCACTCAATGAAGATCAAGCGCGTGACCTACAAAAGAGATACGTGTCAAGGGGGTTAGATGAGAGAGAATTTGTAAGTTAAACTAGATGGTAAGCTCATAGCTTGTTTCACATTGCTACAATTGCTTAAGAATTGCAAATTTTTGTCTTGAATGTAGATAAATGCTTTTGATGATATTGATGCCATCGCAAACGAGGGTCTGGCACAATCAGGAAGAGGCTCATCACGACCACTATTCCAAAGGATATTACGGAGGATTCGTAGAGCATTTCATCAAACTCACGAGGAACTTCATGATGCTCGAGAGGTCATGGTTCAACCAAGTCAATGGAGACGACGAGAATCTTGTAGGAATGATGATGAAGCTGGGCCTTCACAACATGTTACTAGTCCATCACAAACACACACCCAACCAGAGAGCGAACTAGCGCAAACCCAACTACCTGAAGGACGACGACGATCTTCTCGGGTAACCGGAGCGAGACAAAGGAGATTGAGATGATATGTAGTTTCACATGTGCTCGAGTGCTCAAGTGAGATGATATTTTGTTCTGTATTGTCTTAAAATTGATGCGTATTGAAGACTTGATGTTAAGTTGACCTATAGTTGGTGACTCCGTTTTGTTTATGTTGTATGACCATTTAAGCTTAACTATGCAACCTTGTCTTTTCATTTACTTGTGATGTTGCAAGCTTAAGGTCCTTGTTTACTTCATTGCCATCTAAATGTGTTATTACTCTTTCAAACATTGCCTTTCTTGGAAGAATAATTTGGATTTCCTATTGATTGTATAACAGGTATCATGGCATATTTCAGTTAGAAATTCCAGTATTAAGTATTTTGTATGCATATAAGTGAATTTGGTGACTTGACTGCAGTTCGTACCAGGATTTCCACGGGACTACTAGTCCCGTGGAAAAAGCAGCGGTTTTCCCACGGGACTAGTAGTCCGTTCTTGTCGTGCACATTTTGTGCACACCCGAGAATGAACGGATCGCTAGTCCCGTGGAAAAGCAATGGTTTTCCCACGGGACTAGTAGTCCGTTCTTGTCGTGCACATTTTGTGCACACCCGTGAGAATGAACGGAACTGCTAGTCCCGTGGAAAAAGCAGTGGTTTTCCCACGGGACTAGTAGTCTTGTTTACTGTCCATTAGGTTGCATAAAAGCTCCTCAACTAATGAATAGGTTGCATATTCATGTATACATCCTGATTTGGTTCTCTTTTCTCTTTTGTTGTCCTCTTGTTTAATCCTTTTGTTAATTTCTTATAATGGACTTGAGGGCTTATATCTAAAAGTGACTTTTTGGGATCTTAGATCACATATTTGCTAATAAAACTTCCTAAACGTTTCTCTCATGTTAATTGTGCACTGTGGTGTGAGTTCAACCTTAAACACATTTGTATAACTTATTAGATTATGAACAATGAACTTTTTAACTTATTAGACCCCAAATCTTTTAACAATTACAATTTCCTCCCTCAAATGTTTATATTATTAATTTATTAGTCTCTCATATGGTTTTATAAAACTTAAATTATTCTTTGGAGTTACTCGATTAAATGTTCATATTTACTCCCTCAAATCTTTGTGAATTTTACAAATTACTATCTTATATTTAAAATTAGTACCTCAATTTGATAAAATTTTTTAAGTTCCTACCTCAAGTGGTATTATTTCGGAATTTTTTAAACCCTCAAATGGTGGGTATTCTCATCGTACTCAAGATTCACAAATATTTTGTCCTATTTGAGTGGTAAGCATACCATGGTGACCACACCCCACTTTCCTTTAATTTTTAGTTTGTACCAAACATAAGAAAATGAGGGAATCAAGTCACACATCAACTATTTTCTTGTCTTTTCAATTTGAACCAAACTAAAGAAAGTGATGGAAAACCCACTTTTCCCCATTTTCTTTATGAAACAAACACAAAAAACACTCTCCCAAGAAAGTGACGGAGAGACCAAAAAGTGAAGAAAAATGGGGTTTGGAAAGTGGAGGAAAGTAACCAAACACCCCCTAAGGGGAAAAGGTATAGTAAGTTACTGTGATCTGTTGACACCAAAACCAATTATTTTATTCCAAGTTCCAACATGGAAATAAGGTGTCAAACGGGGTAATTTCTCCAAATTCTAGAAGGGACATATTTATATGTGTTCTTTTATAAATATATATATATTAAACATATGTAGCGTACGGATGCTATTCATATACAAAGAAACACCTAAAAGGAATGATTTTATAGAACACTTAGTTTAGGTCAAAGGAGTTATAATATACTTCACCATGTGCATAAGGTGCACAAAAGTTTACAATAGTAAGCATCAGACAAGTATAAGCAAGTACATCGAACCAAATAATATGCAATCTTTTGATGCGAATAAAAGTCATGAATTTCGTAGCTAAATGAATTATTAAAATCAAGATAACTCTTAAGAAAATTTTAATTTATGGAATTCCCTTAAAACCTTTTCCCGTGAAATTTGGTTTACGTAGGGAGCAAAATCAACAAACTAATGATTGAAGTTTTTACTGTCAGTTATTTACCCAACTAAAACCAATTTGATCCTCATGACAAAAGAGCAAGCTTTGCGAGTAGCTCAGCTGCAATGTTCAAACAATTTTGTGAACTCAAAGTAAAATAGTATATGGTTAAATCCTTCCTTAATTGGCATCTATATTTTGTTGATATAAGTCCTTACGGTTATTTGATTATAGACGAGAGGAATATTCCGTTATGTTTAACCACAATCCATAAACTAATTTATATTCCTCATTTAACAAACTCAAACTCTTAATAACCCTAGAACAACCCAAACCCGTTCCCCTTTCTTCTTCTCTCCTCAATTTGTTAATAGGCCAAAGATTTTGATGCCCTTTGAGGCTAATCCTTCGATTGAAACTCAACCCACTTTGATTAGAGAGGAGAATGAAAGGAAAGAGGGGGTTGATGATGGGAGCTTTTGATAAGTTTGGGTTGAATTATGATTTAAAGGAGAATGTTAAGAGTATGGAGAATAATGAGAGTAATGAGAGGAAGAGAGAGCAAACATCTGGGGATATTCTTATAACTAGCTAGCCTTGATTAGGGTTAAGCCAATCATAGTTTCCTGTTTTTAATCCTAACCCTAACAAAGACTTGTATCAACATATAATGAAGATTTGAGGGACAAATATCAAATTACTAAAGATTTAAGTGACTAATATTATAAAACCCATTAAGAAAACAAATATACTACAAACCAGAAGGGAAGTTTGGGTAATTTACCCTTTAAACTATGGCTGAGAAAGAAGAGATTACCGATCTTTGATGCTTTCCGTCTGTCGTGTTTGTAGGCGAGAGACGGGAGAAAGTACAAAAAATGGGTTTGAAACTTGAAATTGGATCTAAAATCTAACAAACCGGATCCGAACCATATTCGATCGATCCAAATCTTCATTATAAATTGCATTACCGAGTCAAATTCCATCCAAATCTAAGATTTAAGTTAAGTATTTTTGCGGTAATAATCCCTTAAGACTTTAAATTTGGAAATAAGTTTCAAATTATCAAAATCACTATTAGGTCCCTCAATTTTTATATACTACTACTATATCTAGAATGATTAATTCGGTACAACTTATAAGAACTGGGGGACCTTATAGCATTTTCAATGATTGAGATACTATGTAATTTTGAAACTACTAATACGAATTGGGAGACATATAATAGCAATTTCAGTGATTTGGGAGACTAATTTCACAATATAAAAGATTTAAGGGTTTAATGTTGAAATACCCTAAATTGAGAAAAAAATTTAGGTGCTCAATGAGCAGACTACATGTTCTATCTGAACTGCCCGCATGCGGGCGGGTTGTTCTGACTTTTCACATGCCCCTTATTTATTCCATCGAGGGGTCAGAACCGCCTGCTCACATACGGGAGGTTCTGATAAAATATGTATATCAAGATGTCATACACCACACCAATAGCAATAGGTATGTAGCATAAATCACATGCAAATGAGAAGTGGTGTCATGCTAAAAGAGAGAGAAAGATAAGTGAAATTAAGGTCAAAAAGGGGATAAGAGGGGGGAAAAAATTTGAAAAAACCCAAAAGATGTAATCAACATTATGACTCGAGTGAAGAGGTAGAATATGAATGAAGATTAAGAGAGATTAATGGGTGTAAGAAGAAGTAAGGAGAAGATGATGAAACCATCTTGAACCAAAAATTTTTGGGTGATTTGCACAAAACCTCTTTGAACTTCGAAAATGAGGCAAAACAGAGCTTGAGGTTTTTCTCAAGTCTCAAAGTTTAAGGGATTTTATGCAAATCATCCTATACTTTTAATCCAATCCAACTTTCCTTTTCCGCATGGCTTGTGCTTATTCTAATGTTATCATCATATTTTATTTTAGAAAAATCATTAAAAAGGTTTTTTCCCCAAAATATATCTTCCAAATGTTAGGTATTATCCACCTAATCATCATAATTGCTATTTGTAATTTAAAAATATGGTGAAATCTCAGTCTTATTGCATTAATTGTAATTGTTAGTAAATAAAATCAAAATAATGTTTTACTATTTAATTAAATTGATTTAAAAATTTATATTAGTAAATTATTCTTAATTAACTTAATGTTCTTAAGAAGCAATCCTCCCTCATCATGCATTCCATATCATGCCCATTATTGTTACCCTAGCCACCATAGCCACGCCCTGCCCATTAGTCCCCGGATCGCCCTCCATCCCGACGATTCTATTTTTACACCTCCAATCTTCTTCCATCATTAACATTATCGTAGCACTAGATCATGTTTTTTTTCAATCTTTTTATTCTTTTTTTTCATATCGACCAATGAATCAATGATAGAAAAATATTTTCACCTATTGTCTTTAGGAGAGTAAAATAGACATTATGATACATTGAAGATAATTTTGAAAATAAAAAAAAATTTCAAAAGGACAATATACATTTCTTTTCTCACGGTATCCAAAAGGACAATATACATTTACACCTGGGTAATCTGTGATACAGTGTAATTACACCATGCCACAAGGTTCATCGGGGATCTAAGCATTGTAACTTTTTGTTTTGTGAGAAGTATATAGATAATCCAAACTAAAATCCAAAACTCTCCCCACCATCAAAAACTCATTCATTGCTCACACTGCGACAATGAGCTCCTCCTCCCGTCTCTCTCATCTCCTCCCATCCACTCATCCTCCCAATCCCTCGACCCCACCAAACCCTAGCTCTAAAATTCCCTCTCCTTTCTCCCCTCCCATTACCAAACCCTACCTCCACCTCAAAAATGTCCTCCAACTTCTCCGACCGAGACCGGGTCCTTCTTGGGTACGCTCCCCGCGACCCGTTTGGACCCGTACCCGAGACCAACGGAACCTCCTCCTCCTCGGATGTTGACTTCTCCGACGTCTTTGGGGGCCCGCCGAGGCGATCCTCGATCACCGACTCCATGCGGCGGAGCTGGGCGGACTCGCTGGATTCGGGTTCTTGGAGGGGGAGCGGATCCGGGTACGGGTCCGGATTGGGGGAGAGGCCGGTGTTTGGGGAGATGAATAGTCCGGCTAGGCGATGGCATTTGAAAGATGATTTCTTTAGCGATATTTTTGAGTGCGAGGAGTCGGCGTGCTCGTCGCCGAGGAGAATGGAGAGGGATTCGTTGAACTCGCCATCTCCGGGTTCACGGATCCTGAGCCCGGCCCGGTCTTTGCCGCCCATTAGGAGTGAGGCTGTGAGTGGGGGCTCTTCGCTTCCGGCACAGTTCAGGTGCTTGATTCTTGATCTTTTGGTGATGACTTATTGCTTTAGCTTATTCTCACCATTTATATAAATTTTTTGTTCTTTCTTCCGAATGTAGTGTTTGTTTTTTATTTTTTATTTTTTATAATGAGGCCACTGGGAATCGAACCCCAAGATAGTGGGAGCCATATTGGAACCTCCCAACCATATGGGTCATCAACGGTGCTCCAAATGTAGCTATTGATATACCAAACATAGCAATTTATAACCGAAAAGGGATGTTTATGCACCAAATATAGCAACTTAGACATCATTGTAACAACTGAAACAAAAACTAACTTTAAAAATAATGCAGAATGGTTATTTTGGGTTTCAGATTTTTGGAAGCAGGTAGGTGTAAAAATAAAACAGGGGTTTATAAACAAAAACCCTTTTTATAAAAGATCAATTTTGTTCTTAGTTGAAAATTTGATAATTGAAATTTGTACCCATGCTTTAATCCTGATTAAAAAGTCCGTCTTTATATAGATGAAGGACTAGTTTCGGGGTCCTAGAGGGCAAGGATTACTTACAAAGAGTAGGATGGCGTAGCTGACTGTATTGGATTATGGGTATGATTTTTCTTCCAAATGAGAGGCATTAATTTATCTAGGACATAATTTAACACAAAGGGCGACTATTGTGGCCTGGGTGAAGGTGTGAGCTTGAGTTAATGACCAGTGCTAGTTTAAGAAGGAGGAAGTACGTAGTAATTACTGATGGTTAATAAGTATATCAAGTGAGGTGCCTGCTGGTGGTTCTTGTGTTAGCCAAGATCAGTTTGATCATGTTCACGTGTGCTTGATAATCTGATTAACTTTTGGTATCTGGTGGTTGATGATATATCTCGAGCATTAACCCAGGTCCCTTCAATCATGGTTAGATTATTTAAGGAAAGATAGAAATGTTTGTAATTGGTATCTGATCGGGAGATATTGTAGCTCCTACAACAGTTAAGTCCTTTTACTTTTAGGATATGCATCGTTTACCATGTCCTTGTAAGCTTCTTGAAAGTTGATAAAAAAGTGATGGGCTTAAATAAGATATTTGGGGAAACACCTATGATTTGATGTGAAGCATTCAGAATTCGAAAGATGCTAGAAAATTCTATATTTCTATTTGTTGGTTAGGTAATGTGATCAAGGAGCAATGTTGGAAAAAAGTGGTGAAAAGCGCCGCTCAAGCGGTTTTTACTTGAAAATAAGGCGCGTAAAAGCGCTGAAAATCGTTTTTAAAAAGGTTTCCAGCTCTTTTAAGAAAAACGAGTAGTGGGGAGAAAACGAGTAGTGGGCTTTTAAGCAGCCTTACCTGATTCGAACCTGACCCGCTTTTAACACTTAAACTCCTGTTTCTCTTTCACTTCGCAATCTCTCCTCTGAATTCTCAACCTACAAAACCCTTGATGCAAAATTCTCTGCCTCCAGCCTCTTCTACCTCTCCCGTCTAGCCTCGTCTACCTCCTTTGTCCACCTCGACAAGTCCTCTTCTTTGGCGAAGCCTTCTTTTCTCCACCTCGTCCACCTTTTCTTCTCCGTCAAAACTCTCATAGCTAGTTGCTAAAGCTTTCTCGACAAGCTCACCCCTAACAAAACAATCTCCACGAAACCCAAAAAACCCTAGACGCCCAAAACCATCTCGGCCTCCAGCAAGTTCTCCATGCGTCAATGCCTCCTCTTGAGCTCCCTTGGTACTGGTAGTAGTAGTGTCGAGGAGTAGGTATAATTTCAACCTTCACATTATTTCTAATTTTCTCCTACTCTCAAGACTATATTTAAAATTTTAATAAGATTCAGACCACACTCTCCCACTTTGAACCGCTTAAGCTCCAAAGAGCTAAGTGCGCGTCACCGCTTTGCTCCGCTTTTCACAACCTTGCCAAGAAAGTCTAGGTTATCACCTATGGATTACAAAAGAATTATAATTCCATAGATGTTGGCTGACTAAGTGTTATCACTTATCAACACATTAAGAGAGGATGACATATATTCATGTGAGAACATAGTGTCAAAGTCAATAGAAAAGTAATGGACTTAGGTATGTTCATGTGATCAAGACCTAGTAGTTAAGCCTTTGGGTTAATGCTGGCACCAAGTTTTCCTCTCTCTCTCTCTCTCTCTCTCTCTCTCTCTCTCTCTCTCTCTCTCTCTCTCTTCTTGTGTCCTTGGAGAAATTGAGGTTTCCTTATTGGTATTTCTCTAAGGGGGTGTTATTCGTTCCGGATTGTTGATTTGGACTCGCACAATTGTTCATGCATTCGATATTTTTGGATTGGGACCTGGACTCGGAATTTATGGTTAGAGCTCCGGATTCTTGGATTGGATTTTGATTTTTGTAAGTAGAATTCTTGAACTTTTGGTTTGGATTCTCGAACTTTTACTTTGGATTCATAGACTGAGGGTCGGATTCTTGGACTAAATTTTAGATTTGTGGATTATTTGCATTAGGAGTTTCAAATTAAATTATTATGTTGAATAATAATCATTAACAAAAATGTTAATTTAAAACCACCCTCATTTCGATTAACGGATGATAACAACAAAATTAAATACATCTTGTAATTCATTTAAACAGTTCAAACGAAATGTATGTAATATAGTATTAAATATTTAAAATATTTGCATATTTAAGAAATGTTAAATAATGAACATATCTAAGTTAATATTAAATATTAAATATATTAAGTGATTAAGTAGTATTAAATATATTTCATTTTAAATGAATTAAATAAATTTATAGAAGTTGATTAAAATATTTTAAAATTAAATACATTCAATGTTAGTATATAATAACTTAGAAATATGGAATATTGTAAAATTAAATATATTTAATTTGAAATATATTAAATATTTAAATAAATGTAAAGAGAAGAGGAGAGAGGAAATCCACATAATAACATCACAATCCATCAATTTTAACTTGGACTTTCTATTAAAATTTTTCATTAAAAACTATAGAGTTGGAATGGAGTGTGGATTTTAAAATTCTAGTCCTCATAACAATCCTAGACAACCAATAACACCTTAAATTCAAATTCAAATCCTAATCTTAAACCAATAACACGTTAAATTCAAATCCAAATCCTAGCCCTAAACCAATAACACATTAAATTTAAATCCGAATCCTAGTCGTAAACCAATAACTCCTTAAATTTAAATCCAAATTTTAGTCCGAAACGAATAACACCCTAAATTGAAATCCAATAAAAAGTCGGAATTCAAATCAACAATCCACAACCAATAACCCCCCCTAATATCTTTTTGTAAGGCCACTTTCTTTTTTCCTGAAATAATTTTTAAGATTTGCTAGCTATCATCTCCTTTTGCTAACACCAAAAGTTTTAGGAAAGGTTTTGTAGTTGTCATCTATCACCTCATTTTCAGTCTCTAGATATATTCTTAATAGGCAACATCTTTCTCATTTTACAACAACTCCAATCATTTCATTGTCTCCATTTACAAACCCCTCAACCACCTCAAGGTCCTGACTCCTGACATCTTAAACTCCATAGAAATAGTTCTCTTGCTCATTTGTGTTTTCTGAGTCAACTTGAAATCAAGGCTTCTTCCCCAAGTCTAACCTCCTTTAGTTTTCATGTTTGGCATACTAGTATTCAATGTCAATAAATACATGTTTTTCTGTACATTTCTCTATGTCAAATACTGGTAACATAAAAATTGTCGTTCATAGTTTCCATATAGTTCTCCTTTTTCCAGAAATTTCATTGTTGTAATGGACTACCCTTTCTTTGCCTTGTGGCTGGACCTGGCACATTGCCTTTTTTGGCCAACTCTGCTATTTCAGTTTTCATTATGTTAGTTACTATCTGCACCTTGAGATTTCTTTTCGATTCTAGGAGACCTTATATTGTGCTGCTTTCTAATTTCACACGTAGCTACATACTTTCTCTTCTTTCACTACGGCATCAGACTTGCGTATAGACATCAAATTAAACCATGACTCGAGTTTTCCCTGCACTTATAGTTTCCTCCAATTTTCTCGTTCTCTTTGGTTTCTATGCATTTTCAAGTATGATTGTATCTGAGGACCATCTTGATTGCTTATGTTCAGTGTTTTGGTCAACTTGATTTGGAGCTGAACTTCCATGGGCTCATATTCTTTAACTATTTACATCATTGTATTATACGTTGTGTTACAGCTCTTCCCATGTAGGGAAAGTATTTGTTGGATGCTAATCATGCTATACTGGATGATCCGCTGTATCATCATACCATAAATTTACGTACTTCAGATTGATCTCCATGGAATCTTCGGATAGTTTACACACGAATCGTGCAGTTCTAAATTGAACAGATTTCTGGAGACTATTTGATGAATGTAGAGAACTGTGGAACATGTTTTAATTTTTTTTTTCTTTTAATCTTATAAGTGAATCTGATAGAGGTTTCAGGGTATCACAGACCCTAATGAACTATGTGGTTAAGATCCACTATCATGCACTTCAGTTGATATTAATTGGAGAGAATCAGAGTTTGTTATGCCCTAGGAAACAGTAAACTTCTTCGGGTTCCTACACGCATACATGTGCATACAAACAGGCTTATAAGTTAAAGTTATAAAGGCATTGTAAATACACAGCTTTGTTTGATTTCATGTTCATAGGGCCTGAGTTCCTTACGATTGTATGTATTGAATTTTAAACTATTTTGTGATTGTAAATATTTGGGTAATCATTCCAAAATAGCTTTTTAATCATTAACACGATACTTGCATAATACCTCTCAAATTTCTTCTATAACATTCAATATAAATACCTTTGCTGTCTAAAACTTCAAGAACCACCTCGTAAGTATTCTCCATTTAGTTATAGACCAGTTGTACAAATTTCTTAGGGTTTTTATATGGAAACCACATTTAAAATAGTGGTGTAATACAGGAACCACATTTGTTTAATTTATACAGGAACCACCTTTAAAGTATATTTCGTTTCAATCAACCACCTAAATCCATTTCCTGTTGACCTTTTTATCAAAATTACTTTAATACCCCTCTTTTTACTCTCTCTCCTCTCGCTAGGGCCCATAGATCTCGGCGTCGAATTGGGGCCCATAGATCTCGGCAAGCACTCGGGCGGCGCGGGCGGGGGTGTTGTAGTGGCCGACACCGGATCCCGGTTGGTTCTCCTCTCTCTCTCTGCGGCGCCGGCCCCAATCTCGTCATGAACCCACCGGGATCCGTTGTGGGCAACTGCGGCACCCCCACCCAAGCCGCCCGCGTAGATCTGTGGGCCCTAGAGAGAGGAGAGAGAGGAGAGTGTGAAAAGAGGGGTATTATAGGAATTTTGACAAAAAAGTCAACAGGAAATGAGTTTTGGTGGTTGATTGAAACGAAATATACTTTAAAGGTGGTTCCTGTATAAATTAAATAATAAATTAAATAATAAAGGTGGTTCCTGTATTACACCTCTATTTTAAAGGTGGTTTCCATATAAAAACCCAATTTCTTAATCACATTTAGTAATTCCAAATAGGCATTTGCAACCAAAGCTGGCCAATGTTTGGACTTGTTCACCATGCGTGTTCAATTTTTGTGTGTTCCACTTTCCTTTGCATTCTTCAGTCGCTGGGAGCAGTGTGGTTTTAATGTTTAACGGATATTTTTAGGAGTTATTCATTCTGGTAAAGTATTCGTCAAGTCGATTTTTTTTAATTCACTCATTATTATTGTACATGGCGTTCATGCTGTTGATAAGTTTCAACTTGTCTAGCCAATCAACGAAGTTGGCAAGATTGATGGACCGAGGGATGAGTTCTCCTTCTCAATGTTCTACGTACAAATGCGACGATGGATTTCCTGAATCAATCCCATCTTCTCCAACTACTTCTGTGACTAGTTTCACAAACCGGCCTGTAACAGCACATGATGACCTGAAAACCGATGGTCATGTTTTATATCGCCAAAGTCCTCTATCTCGTCAGGTTTCTCGTAGCATGGAAAAGTCATCAGAGGTTATGGATTCTAGTAGCCTTGGCATTAAGAATCACTTTCAGAAGGATTCTGCTAGCTTGGAAAATTATGTAAGTAGAGGACATTTCCACTTCTCAATATACAAATGGGCAGGCAAAGGAGTCTCACTAGTGATGCCTTCTAAGTCAAACTTGCAACATGAGAGTAGGTTTAGAAGATTGCCTGAAATAGTTGTGCAAGAAGTTGATGTGATCCTCCGTGAAGATGATATGTTGTCAATACCGAATACTGCATACAAAAGCCAAGGTAACTTAGCTAAATCAGTGAATGGTATTACAACAGAGACAAAGGTTACTGCAGACTCAACTACTCCGAAAGGCTCGTTTCCTTCTAAACTTGTGTCCAAGTTCATTCACAGTGATGAAACTGAGACATCAGGTAGCCTTTTGTTGTCCATTATATCTTTCGTGCTTAACTTTGTCATTTTCTATTATATGCTGTTTATTTAAACTTACTACAAGGTTGGAAGGAAGCTTGGCTTTAATGTGTCTTTTTGGGTGCTTCAGATGACATGGATATATGCAACAGAAAAAATGAAGGGGTTTCTATTACTATGAACGAAGCTCCGACGCATGACCTAAAGAATCATAAACAGCTGGTTGATGATGATCTGGAAAAACAACGTAAGTTCATAGTGTGAATTTACTATATATTATCCCACAAATTGCTGCTGAACTTCCTCTTTCTGCTTCTCTTTTCTTGTTGACCATAGAAAATGAGGAGATAACTGGGCACAAAGTCAGAGATACTACTGTATCTCCAGAAGAAAAAATTGCTGGTACTAGGGTGAAGGGAAAGGTTAAAGATTTCATTAAAATTTTCAATCAGGAAGATTCACAAAAACGCAAAGGTACATTTGAAGCTCTTGGTAGAAGGTCTAGAGGAAAAGATGAAGGAACAGGCAACTTAGAAGATCAGGTTTTTGTCTTTATAGACAAAATGGATGAACAAGTGAGAACTACCAGTAGGAGCTACAACAGTAGATTATCAAGGGCACCTTTTCCAGTAAGTTACAAAAATATCTTAAATTTTATTGTGCAGGTTGGTTAGATTACTGACCTATGACCAGCGCCAATGCTACGAGAAGGAATTCAATGTTTACTGAGTAGCTTGTTTGTTATTTCAGATAGATCAAAATTCAGAAACGTCGGAGAAAGTTGACTTCAATGTAAGCTTTGATGTTCACATGGCTGATGATCCTTTATCAGAAAGGAAAGATTCATTGAGGCCATCCTCTGGTCAGTTTCTTGTAAATTTAATAAATCTTGTTTAGCATCATTTGATGCATTCCAGGACATGAATAATTTTAGAACATAGTCATTTCATTTGAACCTGTTGTTGTCCCTTGGAGTAATTTGTTTGGGTGCTTGGTCTAAGGCCCACAGAGAGATATAAAGAGAGGGAAGCTTATCATAATAAGTTTAAAGGGCTCTCTGAGAAATGCTGTCTGTGCTTTTTTCTTTTTCTTTTTTTTTTTTGGTTAGAATTTCTTTAGATGCAGATAGCTATCATCCAGATTGAAACTTTCATCATATTGATTGTTAGAAATGCTCATTTTGATCGCTCCATCAATTTGTTTCGCATCCTACTTTATATGAGGTAGAGGAAGTTGGTTAGGGACACAACTTTTACGATGTCGGTGGATGCAATTCTGTCACCTGTTGCAGTGAGCTGCAACCCTAACACATGATTTCATGTGAGTTTTGACTTGGATAAGTACTGTTTACTCATATCAAAAGGTTTAAGTCCATAATAATCCTCCAATATGCCAATATAATTGCAAGCCCCGACACTTTGTTACCAAAAGAAGTTACTAGAATGGAGAATGGATTAAAATGTTACATTGCGTCCGTAAATTATTTATCAAGTATCTACTTCATTCACGTAATGATCCAATACAAGTTACCATGTTTCTTAATTTGCCGTACAACCTGTTAATTTGATATCTCCTCTGATGTTTTTTTTACCCTTATGTACTGGCGGTGAAATGATAAAAACTTGTAACTGGTAGCCAAGGAATATTTATAAGCATTGGTAGTTTTGACATCAGGGGAAAAAGTGATGAAGGCTTAATTTTGATGGTTTAGGTATGTTCAACTCATTTGACATAAACATTACTGAAGAGAGGTGTTTGGCTGTGTCAATTCAAAGAAAATGTAACACCTGATGATGATGTTGATTGTCATGCGAGAAAGGAATCCGATAAGTTTGTAATGGAACCAGTTATACTCCTTAAATTGAAATTATTGGTGGAGTAAATCGAACCATGTTTACACTGCAGTTTTTGTTTTACATATCCTGACTTATTCCATCCTTGTTTTATTTGTTATCCCTAGTTGGCAAAAGAAGTAGGTACAATGTTTTAAAAAGCCTCCGCCTAGCCTGCCTAGGCGTACGCCTAGGCCTAAGCGGTACCTTGGCCGCCTACCTAGCACCTAGTGCCTATGTGGTACCTAGGTTGCCCACCTAGGTTTTAGAAGCGCCTAGGAGAGCATGGTCTGCCTACATGGACTGCACCCTTTAGACATTGATCTTGGTTTTCTCCATTGCAGCCTCTACGTCCTCCAAACTCCAACTATGAACACCTCTATCTCTCCCGACCTTCAGCAAAACCTCCTCCACCACCACTTAAGAAATCTGTTTAGGTGTCAGTCCAACGCCTAAACTTTCTATAACATTGGCATTTACTATCAGTAATTGTAATTAAAAACTAAAAAGTAGGAAAACGCCTAGTCCCCGCCTAGACTCTA
Source organism: Asparagus setaceus (assembly GCA_012295165.1). Lineage (NCBI taxonomy): Eukaryota > Viridiplantae > Streptophyta > Magnoliopsida > Asparagales > Asparagaceae > Asparagus > Asparagus setaceus. The sequence continues at coordinate 74,000,948 of CM022706.1, forward strand.
GGCGTCAGGTCCAACGTCTAGCCCGCCTAGCGCTTTCTGTAACCTTGAGTAGGCAAACTTTTGCTTTAGGTTCTCAGTCTAAGCAAATGGCTACCTTTGACTGTCATTATTTTAATTTCTTGGATATTCAGCAAAGGGCTGACTTAGATTTTTGATCATCCAAAAACAGTAAACCTAGGAATATCAAGATGAAAAGGTTCTTGTACTTTCTAATAGAGATGAAGGGAAGGACAATAATAAGTCTTCACTACTCAAAAGTAATGGTGAAAGAAAGTTCAACGTAAAGAAAGAGAGTGCTAGAGGATTTCTGGTTAACTAATACCCTAAATTCCACTTTAGTATCCAACGTCTAGAATATTGAAAATGGTAATTTGTTCTGTCTAAGATTTAGATCATTGTTTAAGAAGTTAAGGATAGGGGTTCTTATATTGTTGGCACCTAAGTCTGAGAGTGCCATACAATGCTCAAAAGGATGATTAAATGGTATTATCCTAGCCTCCCTAGGTAATAAGCTGGCAAGGATTTCCTATATAACCTTGATATTCTGTTTCTTAACTGTAGAATACTTGCTCAAGGTTCTTTATTTGTGTGCAACGCTAATGTGTTTTACCTTACTGGTGAAGGAATCAACAACTTGTTTTACTCATTTTTGTATGTTCCAAATTATATTTAACTTTTCGTAGGTTACTCCTTAACTTTAATACAAGTTCTTTGGCTGAACATAACTCACTATTTGTCTTTTCCCATAACTGCAAGGGGAAACCATCCAAATTACTGACTATTTCTATTTTAAATGAAGAGCCAAATTTCAGAGATCATAATATTGAGGCTTTTCATTTTCTGTTTCATTTAGACATTAATTAGGCCAGTTTTGTAATATTTATGATCTAATTACAATTATTGAGGTTACAATTATATTATTGCTGCCAGATTCAACTCCAGATATCCTTGATGGCTCAGTGAATATAGAGGACCTTCACTGTGATGATCTTGAAGGATGCTTGGTATGTTTACCCTCCATTGCTTTTTTCATTCTTGCATTAGTTGAACATACATTCAAAAAACTCCGACATTTCTCTATAGTTGAGTAGGTGAGGCAAGAGTTTTGGTATCACTACGATTAAGAACAGATTTTCATTTTTCAAATGGGCGATAGGAAACGATATTTAGGCTTGCCTCAACGATTAAGTAGATCTTTTTTTATGAACATGCTTTGAACAATTTGTATATATGTGTCTAGCATGCGCTTCATACCTACATATACATATATATTGCATCATTATACTGCATCATGAATTGTGATTAATTTGATGCAAGGTTAAGTGTTATTAAGCGATACCAAACTCAGATGAGTTTATTTTTCCGATAAATATTTGTATCCATAAGAGGGTTACCACAATTTATTAGATAGGGCTCTTTATTTTCAGTTATGATATCTAAAGAATTATGCATACTCATGCTTTCAGTAAAAGTCAATTCTATATAACAGTAGTCATTGATTTTTAACCTATAAAAGCACTAATGGCGGATGAGCAAGGGCTTTGATCTAAAAGTGGCCAAGCTAAATAGAAGAGAGGATTCAGATAAACTAGCTTCACACTGAAGGACTTCACACCCCACTTAAGAATAGGTTTTATACCTAAGGACTTCGCACCCCTCTAAAGAATAGACTCACACCTAATAGCTTCACATCCAATAAGCAATTCACATGCTACAAAAAGATCTCCCATCTCAATTTTTATATTCATCAAAAGCTATTCCTCGTGGAGGATTACATCTTCTTTATACAAGAGAAAACCATTGAACATTAAACATTTAAGGAAGCCAATATTACAAAAAGTGTTAGGCGCTATGCCCCAACCTGGCACCTAGGTGCCTAGGCGGCTGCCTAGACAGGGGTTCTAGGCGGGATTTTTTTTAACTGGAGGTTGAGGAGATTTTGCTAAAGGTTGGAGGAGGTGTTCGGAGTCGGTGGAGGAGACATGGGAGGTTGGAGGAAGTGGAGGCGGCAATGGAGGAAATCAGACCACAACCCAAGCTTTATAGTCCGCATAACAGCAAATACTCCCCTAGGCGCTCCCAAGACCTAGGCAAGCGGCCTAAGTACCGTTTAAGCCTAGTTGGGCGCCTAGATCACTTTTTAATACTATGAATGAAGCAAATTAAAATCGTAATCAAATCAAAATCTTACAAAATTGAAAGATGTAATCAAATAAAATCATAATCAAATTCTACAGAAATCCTAACAATTATTTTAAATATCCCCGACATGGCCTAATAAATAGGCTGATATATCCTTTTATGTCTTTCCACAAAATGATGTGGTCTCAATATCCTTTACTGCTTTTTAGCAATTTTGAGGAATTATCCTAGATATGGTCGATATATCAGCCATAATGTTGGCTGATATGTCCCTTTAGATGACTTGTTGCAAAACAATATACCTGCAATTTTTGGGCGATATATCATGAATTTTTTGATATATCAAGTGACATTTTGGCCTAAAAAATCGGCTAAAATGTTGTAATGTCGATATGGATGTTTATTTTTCAAAAAGATTGACTAGTAATCCTAAACATTTATTATTTATATTTTTGTTTGCTTAAATTTCATCAAGTATGTTTAGATTATATTTTAGGACATTATATTATATATGCACATCATTCGATGTGACACTTCGATATTTACTAGGTGTCCCCATTATTCCCTCGATAACCGCAATCCAATATGGATTTTAGTCATCCTATATATCCCCGATATCCGATATATAAAACCTTGGTATTTACAAAAATAGAAGATTGCATAAAATAATATCAAGTTCTAGCAAAAAACCTAAAACCTGATAAACTCTTCACCAAACCTTCATCAAGATCAGATTTATATTTGTCCTGCATTAAGGAGGGACCAAGGTTAAGGGTGAAAATGAACAAAAATTGAGTTAAAAGGTTGAGCCTTTATTATCTTCTCCTATATACCTTATCTTCTTCATCTGCTCTCCTGCTCCTCTATTCCTTTCTCTTTAGGACTCTATGGTTATCATTTCTTTCAAATCACCTATTTTCTTATTATCCATTTTCTACTAATTTAGTTGTGAGTCTAGACACGTCCTTCATCCTACTTTAGCACCCAAATCAGCAATTTTTCTGTGCTTCATCTACTAATCATGTCTGCAGTCAAGCCATACTAAAATAACTTGTCTATACTTTACAGACCCTTAGGATAGATCAACGAATCAGCAAGGTTTTAAATGTCAGATGTTAGGTTTATGTTGGATGGCTAAAGTTCATGTCGGATAGCGAAAATCGGGATTATGTTGGGGCACATGAAATAAATATCGGATTGCCATATCAGATGGTGTGCATGTGTGTAATATAATATCCTAAATGAAATCTAAAGTTCTAAACATACTTAATAAATTCTATTGTCTAAATATATAAAAAAGTAAATAACTTATGATGTTTAGGATCACTAACTGATCGTAAACACTAATTTCTTATAATTGTTCAATTATATTAATATTTTTTTTGCAGGTTGCTGCCTTGGCCTTGTTGGTTCTATGATAGAGAGATGAGAGAGAAACTGAGAGAAAGAGGAGATTGAGAGTGAGCGGGAGGAGAGAGAGAGATGAGAGACCGAGAATGAGGGAGAAGGAAAAGTGAGAGAGAGACTGAGAGGGAGAGGGAGAACTGAGAGGGGAGGGAGAGACTGAGAGGGAGGGAGAGACCGAGAGAGAGAGAGAGATGAGAGACCAGAATGAGGGAGAAGGAAAAGTGAGAGAGAGACCGAGAGAGAGAGACAAGAGAGAACTCAAAGGAGACTGAGAGGGAGGAGAGGAAGAGAGATAGAGAGATTATCGTCTTTGAAGCTTTAGTTTTCACCTTCTACTCCTCACTGTCAAACCCTAGTTTCCTTGTAACTGAGAGAGAGAGAGATCGGTACATCATCTTTGATGTGATGAGAGCTCTAGTGTTGAGGAAGACTGAAGAGGAAGAGGTGGAGAGTTCTGATAGAGGGTATCGCAATTGATTTGAGCAAAAAAAACCCTAAAGCAGGGATATAATTCATATTGGGTCGGGTCGGGTTTAGCCAACTTAACCCAATAGGCTTAAATCACAATGTCCTGAAATCGGCTACTTTTTCTCTCTCGAATTATCCCCCGACATGGTCGATTTTTTTTATAGCAAATATGAACCAAGAAACACAATACGACTTAAATACCTTAATATCGTGGCGGTTAGGTGTTCCGACATGGCGGCTGACATTTAAAACCTTGCGAATCAGTGGCTCGATAGGTTCACGTGAATGTCAATGGAGGCTTCTGTCAAATATTCGAAATGATCAACTTTTGTTCAACGACTGCATAAACATTACAATTATGCATGTGTAAATATTTCGTTATAAATACATGTTACTCTGGGTGTATATTGTGTTGATGTTTCATGTGAAATGATTGTGGATTGTGTCAAATATTTGAAGAATCAATTTTCGATCAACAACTGCTAACATTACTTACATGAAGCACGTATACATAGGTCCATACGCTCACACAAAATGTTGGTATGTGACAAAATCTTTAAAAAATAGGCTTTTCTTTTTAAATTTTTTTGGCATAACCGAAACCTTATTATGATAACATTATATTCTTTTCTATAGCAAATAATTATTTAAATTATACTAGTGTTCCAGTTGTGCTTTTTTTTCCATGACAATGATATCATAATCCCTATGTGAGTTTGTGAATGACTGAGCCTCCTGTGAGGCTTTGCAGACCTAAACTGATAAAGTTGGATGTAGAATATTAAAGGTGATCAGTACATGTTTCTATTTTTGTCCATTGAAGTATTAGTACAAGCAATAATCTACTTTAGAAGTCTATGAAAATCCCCATACTAATGCTACAATGATAAAGTAAACCAAAATTGAAAGAGAATCAAGACAAACGGGATTTTATAAATTCAGAAAGCATCACAAATTTGGGGTTGAAAGTTTTATTGTGACATAAGTTATTACGGAAAGGATTGTGAACCCAACAAAAATAGGCGGGAAACACTTGTCAGTTATAATTAGGGCTATGGATAGAATGGAAGGCAAGACAAATTAACTCCAAGTTGAACTAAAGCTATCAACTTAGATTAATGATCAGATTTCTTTTGATCAGGAAAATAACGACAGAGATTTGTTCTTGGGTTTGATTCTGGGATATATCTTATTAAAATTAGGATATTTTCGGTATTGGTCCCTTAAATCTTTAGTATTTTGGTATTGGTCCCCAAAATCATTGTACTTTGATATTAGCCCCTCAAATCATCTTATCATGTTGATATTAGTCCCTCAAGTTAGTTGGTGTTAAAATGGTGAGAGAATATTCATTTTTCTTTAACTTTTTTGTTGAACGGACAGTTATACCTCTCAGTTCACATACCCAAACCCACTGCCCTTTATACTTGTACCCGTTAAGATCACCTCAAACCCAAAGCTGTTTAATTAAAACCCAAACCCATTTCACTCACCTTCTTTCGCAACAACCTCCTATTGCCTAAATGATTCAACTTACAATTTAGATAAATCCATACATTAAGCTGATAAGGAGTTGATCCAAGTTCTATTTTGCAAAATAACAAAACAAAGAACACGCAAATTGAACACAAGTGTATTCAACTATATAACTATGTTCAAATCAAGTCAACAGTTCGACAAGTAACCAAGAATTAGAGCCCATTAATATACTATTTTAAAACCCATGGTATAGCCCGATATATCGATCGACATATCCTTTTATAAGGCTTTCTGCAAAACAATTTAGTCTCGACATCCTTTTCTGATTTTTAGCAATTTGGTTGATATATCCCCAACATGGCCAATATATCAGCCGATATGTTGGTCGATATATCGTCTTATATATTGCAAAAAAATTAGTTCTACAAACTTTCTTTAATGTTCTTTAATAAAAATTCCATCCCTATGATATTTTTTAGCAAAATTCTAGTATGCTCTTTTCTCTAGGTAAGTTTCTATGATTGGTTAGTGATAATATATTTTATTTACGCTTTGCATGCTTATAGATATCATTAAATATGTTTAGGTTACTTTTTAGAACATGATATTATATATGCACATTATCTGATGAGATACTTTGATATTTACTAGTTACTACATATCCTCGAAATTTCCCCTAATACCCGATACTTAAAACCCTGCATTACTCCAAAGTTAATTGAAAGTACACCAAGAAATAAGAGAGAAAATCAACAATGTTAGAGTAAGAGAGAGAGAGAGAGTGTGTGTGTGTTGTTTTGCGTACGTTTACTGCTAGAGAAGAGAGAGATTCTCCCCTTGAGCTGCAACAAGTAGAGAAAGAGAGCAACTATGTAAGATTGCAGCAGTGCAACTTTGTAGAAATTGCTGGGGGGAGAGAGAGGTTATCCATGGTTAGTCTAAACCCAGTCATGGTTTGTGGTTTGAACGGTAGGACTGACGGAAGAACTAATATCAACATATTAAGATGATTTGAATGTCTAATATCAAAATACAGTGATTTGGGGGACTAATAATATCAAAATACTAAAGATTTAAGGGACTAACATTGAAAAAAAACTCTTATATTTATCAATAATGTTATTAGTTCACAACCGCTGTTAAAGACATAATTTGCTTATTGGAATGGAATCATATTTCATATGTATCCATGCAATTGCATATGATTAGTACTTATGATTGTTTAATAAAATATTGGCGGCTAAAATAACAAATAGGTACTTCTTGTATGCCCCCTTAACCGGTCTAATATGAAAAGTTTCGTTGACAACTTTTTGGTATTAGAAGTACGCCAATTGTGCAATTAGTCATTTTTTTCGCCACTGGCAAAAAACTTGGTGTAAAAATTGCATGTGACCTATGTGACTTAATTTCAGGGTTAGTCGAACTCTGATGTAACTTTGTTAAACCAACGTGGTTGGATTTAAATGACGTGCCACAGATAAAATTGTAGATTTTTTTGCTTTTTATGTGGTTTTGAAGATCTAAATGGTTAGTAGGATGGTTATTAGTATTTAATTGAATAAGAATATAGTTTTTTGTTGTAAATTTGTTTGAAATTGACAAAAATTTCCCCCAAATTTTTACTAGCGACAAAGAAAAATGCTTAATTACAGAATAGTGGACTTTTAGTACCCAAAAGTCATAGGAGAAACTGTTAATATCAAAATAACAAACTGGTTAAGAGGAGTTACAAAAAATATCAATTTGGTAATTTAGCCAAACATTGGCTTATCTATATAAGAACATATTAAAGGTCAGCACTGGTTAAACTACTCTTGGGCTGTTACAATGAACTTATAGTTCCAGTATAGCTATGTTACCTGGGTACTTCTATTTGGAAGCCGTACCCGTACCGGACACATACCCGTACCCATACCCAAACTTCTTGGATACTTCTTGAATATATGCACATATTTGTTCAAGCTTATACTCAATTCTACATGTTTTAATTTAAAACACTCCTCATACACTTCTTGGATGTATATTCTACACTTCACATCTATTTATAATATATTGTTCTTATGTAAATGAAAAATAATAATATTGATCTTATGTTAATTATTGATGTTAATGCATATAAATATAGACAACATACATATTTATAGCCGTGTCACCGTACCCTACTTTTTACAAATTTGCCGTGTCCCGTACCCGTACAACTTAGCAGTATAGTGAACAATGAACATGCAGAAAAAATAGCTAATGTTTAATTTATCTTGTTTCTATTTCCATCATACGGTCCCCTTTAAGGTTTATGCAAAATATTTGTTTATCCTTAGGACTTGGCTCTGCTGCAATCTTAAATGCATAATAAAAAATTCTGTTTTTCTCCAGCATTTTGAATCACGTTTTCATCAAAGGAATTCCAACAATAATTCAAATTTAACACCAATCCTCTAAAGTATTAAGTATCCCAATGATTTCGTGTTTTGATGATTTGGTTCCATGATAGCCGGGTCACCTGGGTGGAATTAGGAAGTGTATGTGATGAAATTTACTCCAGACCTTACATAAATTTCACTTCATTTCTTTTACATGTAACCAATTTAATTCTTAATCTATGGATACTTCCAACCATATAACTTTTACTGAAATCTGGTCTTGGTTTGCAGATAGAGACGGTCTCCCCAGATGACAAGAAAGATCTGAAAAGCATTTCAGATCAAGATCAATTTAAGGTAATGTTTATTGATGTATCCCTCGAGGATCAATTTATATTGATCTGCTGAGAGTAATTCTGCTTCTCTGCTTTGCTACAGAGCATAGATGACAAGGTACGGGAATGGTCAAAAGGAAAGGAAGGAAATATACGGTCGCTTCTCTCAACTTTACAATACGTGAGTATAGAAAAGATATGTACAACACAATGAATATTTTGCATCATATGTGTTTCTCTTATCTATAGATTGAAACTGCATGGTTTTCTTGTTTTTTTATACTTCAAAGCAAAATCTTGTGCCTCTATTCTGTAAAGTGTGATGAGCATTGATTTTCTTGGAAAATTGAATGTTGTAAGGTGTAACCCACGTCTCAGTAGTCATTAAGTATGTAAGGTAGGCTTCTTATATTCTCAAGCAGACCGGTATGTTGTAGTTACACAAAAAAGAAACTTGAATAAAATCATGTGAGTCTAGTAGTAATGTACAGGATATGGATTTATCTGGTGAAGATCCTAATTTTACTAGTAATCCAATTATCTCGCTAGAAGCATGTGAAAAACCATAAAGTCTAACATCAGGCTTTTGGTTAGCAGTGATGCGAGAATGCACAAGCTGAGATATCAGTTTGTCACTTGTTCATTGCAAAGTATTTTGGTTCATCCAAGACAAGAACTTAATCTGTCACTGCACAATGTGCCATATATACACTATACCACAAAAGCGCGCGTGCTGCACACACGCGCTGCATGCACCTGTGAGTGCATGTGTGCGTGTGTAGGTGGGTGGGTGCATGTACGTGTGTGCGCGTGCGTGCGTTGGTGCATGGGTGGGTGGGGGAGTGGATGGAAAGAGCATGGGTGGGTATGGGTGTGGGTCTGGGTGTGTGCTCGCGCGCATGTATGTGCATGCGTGTGCGGCGTGGGTAGTGCATGGGCGTGTGTGTCCGAGCTACCAAAAGATTGAGTTCATGAAATAATTTTTTATTATAGATTACTATGTAATAAGTTTTACACGAGTAATACTTTCATTAAGTTATTTATAATATTTTCAAATTATTTTGTTGAAGTTGTCATTATTATTGTTGTTATTGAAGGAGCCTAGAATCCCTGCTTCAAGTAGGAAATTATTATTGTTGTTATTGAAGGAGCCTAGAATCCCTGCTTCAAGTAGGAAATTACAGAATATAGAAAAATTTCTGACAAAAAATAACTAGAAAGCGTTGCTAGCATCTATGAAATAAAATCTTTTCAAACTGTTAATTCTTTGTAAAATTCTATATAACCTTCTCATGAGAAAGAACTATTAAATTTTCTTTAATAAATTTCATGTCAAATATTGATGTTCATGAGTCTGGTTATTTCTGGCGATAAAACATTGATGTAGCTATTATTAGTTGACCATGTACGAGTATTTTGTGGTTCACAAGTTAATTCAAACTAATTACTCTTTCCTGTTTATTCCTTAGGTCCTTTGGCCAGAGAGTGGATGGAAACCGGTTCCACTTGTTGAAATAATTGAAGGAGCCTCTGTGAAGAGAGCATACCAGAAGGCACTATTACGTTTACATCCAGATAAGATACAACAAAAAGGTGCAGCCCCACATCAAAAGTACATTGCAGAAAAGGTTTTTGATATTATGCAGGTAACTGTGTTTCTCAACTTTTTATGAGGGGTAACTGTTAATTCTAGTATAACCATCTCTAAGCTTTTTTTGGCAACCAAGTTCTAAGTTGTAATTATAAATTGACAGAAACCAGTGATAATTCGTTAAGTAAGTGAAACTACTGTAGTAGTTTCGAAATTTTAGAAGGGTGAAGACATATTCCAGGCTTTCAGTTTCCTCTTAGAATCATGTCAGAAAACTGTCCCTAAGTTGATTTGAGGATTGCTGCTAAAATGGTTCCATGGAGTATGGATCTTAAATGACATAAGCTCTTTGCTCATTTTTGTTTTAACCTCATCAGTTCTAGTGGAGTTTTTTTTATAATAATCTTACTGTATATAGCATGATAGCATTATAACTATGATCTAGCACGGCAGCGCTAGACAACCTAATCAATTAGCAACTATGTATTAGTATAGGTGAAGGTATTCACTATTTAATAGTTGGTATCACTTGCTATTTGCTTACCTTGTCACCATTGACTATCTGAAATCATTGTCTTAGGCTGTTTTGTGGCCAATAACTGCTTGAGGTCAGTTCATTGATCAGTACATTAAAATTTTAATGCTCCATCCCACGTTTGCTTTTCATTCTGGTAGCTATGGCTTGAAGGCCCTGAATCTTTCCCTTTTGTTAGTCTATCGATTATTCGTAACATTCTAATTTTAATTTAACCTAGTTTATAGCAAATGTGATAGGGTCAATGGGTTGTCTAGGGGAACATTTACTTATAAAGATGAAAAAAGTAACATTATGCTTGTCTTAATTGCAAGAAATCAATCAAATTAAGGAGTTAATATAGATGATCCTCTCCCAATTTCACAAAATCATGATAAATCGGTCCCTTGACTCCCCCTCAATTATCTTTCATTGATGTATTTTCTTCTTTCTTGTAGACGAGCGACTTTGCATAAGTATGATGTGCCTGGATATGTCATTGGTTTTAGTAGGACAACTTCAATCTTCTTTCGTTTTTTTTAGGTGAATTAAGCATCAAAACTTCATAACCTGTTATTATCCAGTCTGCTGTCAAGTAGTTGTAGGTAAGAAAGTTCTGTTTTGAAATGGAAAAAACACAAGAATAAACATGAAATTTAATTCTTTGTGAATTGTGAAATCTATATAGGAAAAGGGTGAAATATCCAAGCAATTTCCTACTTCTGAATTTTGATGAAACAAAATTAGTATTTTCCATATTGGCGCTGCCACTATTTGAGTCTCATTGTCAGATTATGCTAACCCAAATTTTAGAGCATCCTTTTTATTTATCCGGTGGCGGTATGGTCTCATGTTGAGCCTTTTTATTTTTCAGGAGTCAACTGTAGTTTAGATTTATGAAAGGCGAAGGTATTCGTGGGATCTTCTATCTTTAAAAATATATTTTGCATGTCACATAGATATTCTGATTCTTGATCTTCTTTGGTATATTTATTATCACTTACGACATGTGGAAGTTTTGGAGCACAATGCTTTGAAGTCCAAAATTTAAATTATTAATATATGATGACAATAAAATAATCTAGTTAGAATGTTTTGGCCAAATGTGTCGGAGGCATAGAGCGTATTTGATTATTTGTAGGATTCAAATTTTTAAATCAGTGAAATTAATTAAACTATCTATTTCAACTCTATAATGGCATTGCGCTCTATTTGCAAACTAAGTGCATTGTTCAATTTGAAAACTAAAATAAACATATGAATGAAACCTATTTGGAAACTAGAACTAGCAAATAAAAATGTAACTCTTGTGCCTTCTAGAGTGAATAATTGCTGGCATCTAGCAAGATGATATGCTTGTGAAATTCACTTGCTAGTTAGCTATGGACATTTAGAGGGTGTTTGGGAGGGCTTAATTTTTTAAGCTTATAAGTTATGCTAGCTTTTAGTGGCTTTTAGCTTTTATGATAAAAATGTTATGAAAATTATTTGGATAGAATAGTAATTTTTTTGGTCAAACCTAGCTTATTTAGGTGAGCTTATAAGCTAGTTTTTGAAAAGCTAGGGTATACCAGCTTTTCAAAATGAGACTTATAAGTTAACTTATTTGATATTTTACCAAACAGGTAGATATGAAAAAGCTAGCTTAAAAGCTAGTTTGACCAAAAAAAAAGCTCCCCCAAACACCCTCTTAAAAGTTATCATCTACTAACTTCTCTATGTTCTTAGACAAGCTTTGCTCTTTAACCGTCCAAATCAAAGCAAAAACAACATTAATATAATTGGCAATTAAAATTTTTGATATGATGTAAAACTCAGATCCTTTTCAATGGTGTTTCTCATGGAGTTGTAATCTCCGCTTTGGTCTCAGGAGGCTTGGGATCATTTCAATTCAAGCAGTCAGATATTTTAGCATGAATATGAACATCCTTCAGTTTATATCTACACCAAAGGATTGGATTATATTTTATGCAGTTATACTGGTACGTGTGATTACACATCCAGAATGTGATTGTTACACATCCAGAAAGTAAAAGACGCTTGTTTCTCTGGCACTGGCTGGAGTTTGTAGGTTTTCTCCTCTTCTTCCTTCAATAAACAATGAAAGGCTTGTAAAATGGACAGTATATTACTGTATATAATTACATAATCTAAGATTTTTGATATCAGATTCTGCGTCTGACATAATGAAAAGGATTACAAATTTCTTTTACCTTATTCTATCACTTGTTTTATTAAAGTGCTCAAATGTGTGAACAGTAGTTATTATCCATATATCACTCAGTGGTTGTTTTACTTCTCTGCCTAAACTTGGGTTTCCCTTAGAATGACCACAAGAGAATGATATGTATAGATAGACAAAGCGAAAGTCAATACAATTCCAGGACATAGCACTGACCTGTATTTTGTCAGTATGGTTCTAGTTTGATAAAAGATTTTTGAATGTTTATCATACTCTATGATGACCAAAGGTCATCAATGCAAATTACAGAAGAATGCAAATTCCAGAAGTTTGTTACTGTCCTCTGTAAGCTCCCTATTAATTAATAATGGTTTCTATTACTATTTAATCTGATATTACTGGAGGCAACAAATGACGAGAGTTTCAGACAGTCTTTCCGTTGATTATCTACTCGCTTATTGAGGTAATGCAAGTGTTTTGTAAGTGAAGGAGAGGCGATGGGGATAGAACTGGAAGAATTATTTTGTTCATGTTACCAAGTGAAACCAGGCTTTTGCTTCAGATGTTATGTATGATTGGAAGGCCTTCTGCTGGTTTTTAACAACTTCGGAGATGCTGTATTCTGCTCTCCGGAGAGGTTAATTTTCTCTTAGGGGTCTGTTTTACTATGTCTTACTCGTCGATGAAAAAAAAAATTAAAAATAAAAAAATATCACAGAGGGTCCTCTGTGGAAAGTAGAAGGTCGTATAAGGAGACGGGGGATGAAAATAGCTGGCCTAACCTGAATTTCATATGCACGTCACTATTACTGTAAATGCAGACAACATTGATATACAATCTGTATGTACTAATTATTCGCAGTTATATGCATATTAAATTTCATGATAGACTAGGTGTAGGCATCTCCCGTCCTTCTATATGGTTTTCTGTAGAGAGCGGCCCTCCGTAATATTTTTCTTTCTCCCTTGTTTTGCGGCCTCTTGATTCTCCTGGTGATACGAACTCTTGGATATACTTTTGTGCTGCACATTAGCCAGTTTATTTTATTTACCATCCCCAAATTATTATGGTATAGGAGAAGATAAATGCCTAACTGATGTGATGTCATGCCTTGCTTGTCGGGTGCATGTTTGTGTGTAGGTGGGTGGGGGTGTGTGAACTTCAGTTCTCAAGCTTCTTCTCATGGCTCTTGAAAGAAAAGCAGTCTGTCAAGCTGCTACTCCAAATGTGGAACATGTGCTGCTGATGTGCACAATTCCCAGCCTTGCATTCACATTTGGCCCAGTTGTGGAATAATGGTCGGCTATTGTTTGTTTTGTGTCCGTGTCCGTCTGAGGATACTCTGTAGAAATTCATATCAAAAGGGAGTCGATCTTGGAACATGTCGTAATCACAAAATCCAAAAGATAACTTGCGTCAACAGAATGAAAGTTGGATGGTTAGTAACTATTAAATTTACCATTCGTGCTTTGTACACGCGTCAAGATTCTCTGGTGAACCATCTACCGTTACTACTACACAACCTCCACGTCGCTCCACTCGTCCTCACCGACCTTCGATATTGTTGGGCATGAATTGTGAGCATGTAGGGGGTTGTTCTTTTGAAACATGATATCATCCACATCCTAAAAGGACAATCAGTTGTAAGGCAAAATCCATAGCCAACTCTCACCGTCTCTTATTAAGGTCTTTTTCTCACAAATCTCCCCTCCCCCCCCTAACGCCTATCTACCCTTTTGTCTCTCACATGTAACTCTCAAGTCATTATTCATTTATGATAATTGTGCTGCCTCTCCTACCTCTGAAACCTGAAGCAGAGGCTGCCAAAATGAATTAATTTGTCCTCTTGTTCAGTGGATGATTCAAAGTACATGCATAACAAAACACATAGTAGCAACACTTAGTTACACTAGCACAAGCACTTAAAGCTCCATTAATTTGCATTAATTTACACCTTACAAGGTCAATTCACAACACATCTAGAGAATTTGTTAGTAATGACGAGGACTAATCACATGGGCTACCTAGATACTAGCAGCTACTAATTACAAATTACATGAAGAAATACCCATAATCCATAATGCAGTTGTACTCATTTATGTACATGAATTCATCTTCCACCCCACAAAACTCTCCCAAAGCAGGAGGAGGAGGCTGGTAGGTCTCGGTCGATGATGAGCTCGGGCTTCCTCCGTCACCAACACTGCAACCCCACTCCGAGAGCTTCTTGATTTTCTCCTCAGCGTCCAAGAGCCTCTCTTTCAGGCTCAAAACCTAATTATCATCATTATCAATTAGTTAGCTTAGGTTGGGTTTTTATATTCAACAATATCACCAACTATTATGATATTTCAGAATGTTTTACACTAAAATCAGAGCAATCCAATCCGAACCAAATTACGTAGGCATTTTGAACAGAAGAAAAATGAATATAAAATAACAAACTCATTTTACGCTAACTTTATTAGTCACATCAGAGTATATGCACTTAATCACAATTCTTTCAGCTTAGTCTACTTAAAATGAAGTAATTAATTATTAAAATATTTTAAATTCACAAATAAAGTCTGAATTTAACACCATGTACACCAGCTAAAAGTTATTTAGTGATGTTAATTCAGTGAGTAATTCCACAAAGGATTGAAAAACATGCAAATTAGCCAGGGCATTAGCCTTCGACAATCCCTAATACTTTCGAATGTTAAAGTGAACAAGGAAAACCGCGGTAGTTTTTCAAACACGTGCATCCTTACCTCATTCTCAAGGTGGCATTTCTGAACGACAGTGGCATCATGCTCTGATTTAAGCTTAACGTACTCCTCCTCCAGCTGCTTGTTCTTCCACCTCGCCCGTCGGTTCTGGAACCAGACGGCGACCTGCTTCGGGTCAAGCCCGAGCTCTGTCGCCAGGTGCATCTTCCTCCCTGACTCGAGCTTCTTCTCTTTCCCAAAATTCATTTCTAGAAACTTCACCTGCTCATCATTGAGCTTCCTCTTCTTGCTCTCGGCGGTCCCTGCCAACCCATCGGCCTTCGGCCTCCTTCGTCGCCTCCTCGTCCTCTTCTGATCGCCTGAAAAAAGAAAATAATACTACTATTACACATGTTGCATATGGGATATGACATGTCTGAGTTCAAATCCTATCAGAACAACGTTCATACATACGAGGAGATTGTTCTTAGCCATTAGTACTAGACATGTCTACAAAATTTTGTACATGTAATAATAACAACCATCTAACCTTGAGGGATTTGAGGGTAGAGGTCTAATGAAAAGAGCATTTTTTCTTCTACTTGCTTCATGCTACTGGCCATGGTTCCCTCTCTCTCTCTCTCTCTCTCTCTCTCTCTCTCTCTCTAATAATCCACTTGAGCACAAATTGTGTGTTTTTGGGGTAATTTTTTTGTTAAATAATAGTGTTTGTCGTTGAGGGGAGAGTTTACACGGTGGAGTGAAAGTCTCGAGGCTAATTTATATGATTGGGTTTTGCGAATACCCTTGGAATTGAGGATAATTACTAAGGAGCCATCTTTTTCTATCACGCACAGAAAAGGAGAGAGACGTCTGATTTCATGAGACTTGAAAAGGAGGACACAATTGCCATTTATGTCCCTATTCACTGTTCATGGAAACAAGGGGGTATCAAAATCCCTGTTGACGTTAGCAGGCCATCTTTTTGATGAAAATGACCTTCCGAGGGCATTGTGGGAAGGGGTGAAATTATGTACTCATTAGCTGTAAGCCTGTAAGGCATTGGCATTGAGAATTTTTTAGTCCCAAAATGGGCTCGAATCCCAAAGCTTGGCCCGCTTAGACGAAGTACGGACCCAGAGAGCGAGAGAAGAAGGGGGGGGGGATGTGTATTTTTGTTGGGGGGTTAATTGCCACTTAATTACCTTATAGTTTCCCCCAGTGGCGGATCCATGTGGTGCCGGGGGTGGGCAAAGGCACCCCTAAACTTTTTATTTTTGCATTTGACCCCCTTAAAAAATTATATTTTGCCCCCCCAAAATTTAACATATTGCACCCTTGACCCAAGTCCAAATGAGCCAAATATAGATAAGCCCATGAAAATTTAAACATATTCGTCATCGGCCCCCCCATGAAAATATTCACGGATCCGCGGTTTCCCCTCATTGGCCTTGTCGCTCTCACTTATTTTTTTAGCAGTTTTCTATCTTGGGGTTTTTAGAAGGCTAAATGGCATTTAACTTCTCTTATAGTTTCACTCTCTTAGCGCTTATATACTCTCAGTTATATTTCATAGCATTTATATACCCTGAATTGGTCAAAATTGACACGTTAATACTCTATATTTTGCAAACGTAAAAATTTTATTCAAAAATTTCCTATAATATTTATATGCTAATCTTATAACTTTCTCTAATAAGTTTGCCGATGTATCATTAAATCTTTCTAAATTCTATTTTTGAAATACAATTATGATGCATTTAAATTAGAATTTGGGTAGGTTTAATAGTAATTTAATCAATATAAATGGTTAAAAGCTCTAAAATTAACATATGAATATTATATGGAAACTTTAGGATGAAAATTTTACGCTTGTAAAATATAGGTATTAACTTGTAAATTTTAACCAAGTAAGGGTACATAAATGCTACAAAATACCAAGGTATATAAATGCTAAAAGAGTGAAACTATAAGGGATTTTAAGTGCTATTTAGTCTTTTAGAATTTACACTTTAATATCTTTTATTATGCAAACATGAGAATATTCTCCTAAAAATTCTCATATGGCACTCACATGTTAATTTTAGAACATTTTAACTATTAATTATCGCTAACTTTACTTGTTAAAATATATCCTATTTTTATTAAAAATATAGGATAGGTTTGAATAGAATTAAAGTAGGTTTAATAATAAATTTAACAAAATCAAAGATTAAGAAGTTTTAAAATTAGCATGTGAGTGTCACATGAGAATGTTCGAGGGAAAATTCTCACATTTTTGTAGAAGATATTGAAGTGCAATTTTTAGTAACTTCGTGGTATATAAGTGTTGCCAAAACAAATGAGGGTATATAAGTGCAAAGAAGGTGAAACTATAAGGAATTTAAGTGCTAGTTAGCTTTTTTTCAATAAAAGAAATGGTGACTTTTTAAGTAATCACTGAATATTTTCTTTGATTGTGGGATTATGGTCCCTAATCTCAACTATAACAATCTCATTGACATGTGTGTGCACTCACCAACTAGAAACTAAGAAAGCTTAAAGGGAGATTAATTGAGATTCTCAAGAGATCTCCTATTGCCCTAAACAAATTGTGTGGATTGGTTGGTCTCCATGTCCAATTAGGTTCTCAAAGAGGGTTCGAGGTTGATGATATGTACCTTTAAGTTGTTGCTAAATAAACCCAATGAACAATGCATCATATCTACAAATGAACAGGTTGTAAAAGATAAGTACTTGCTTATAATTACAAATATGAGGACACGAGTGTATAAGATATGTACGTGAGCTAATTAACTTTAATGAAATATATCTCTAATCACTTGAGTGTTGCTTTATATATCGTTTGTTATCACCTTAAACTCAATCAATTTACAATAGCGTGTGGCTTACACGCGTAAGAACACAAAAGGGAAAAATCATTTTCATTTGGGTTATTGTTAGCTTTATATAATGAAACATTTCACAATTCTCCTCATATGATTAATTAATGGTTGTATTTAGTTAAAACATATAATTGTAATAGCGATGCAAGTCAAGCTCAAAATTGATGTTTTATGAGATTAACTCCAAATTTATCTTAACTTTACTTTGACTAAGCCAAACTATTTGTCAGCTACTAGTAGCCAAAGATTCGAGGGAGGACTCGGTGGGAGAGAGTGCACATGGGGAGCATCGATAGAGGAGTACACGTGTCAAACTCTTTGGGAGGGACCATAGGCTCTATCCTCACACGTGTCAAGTGATAATGAGGCCAAGCGTGTGAGAGGATGTGAGCTTTCCAATCGGAAAGCTCAATGGGAGTAATGGCTCCCCACCCTCTCGCAGCACCAACCAAAGGAGGCAGCCTATTATGGTAATCTGGATCAGTTCTTTCCCTACATTATGCTCTGTCACTTTGCGACCCCGACCACCCCCCATCCAAAAAATAAAAATCTTATATATTTATTAAACTTTAAGACAATTCTTAGCTCTTCCACTAAGGCGTGTTTGGTTTGTTTTCTATAAATTTATGGAAAAAGAGAAGGGGCTAAAAATTAATTTTAACGTGTTTTTACAAAAAATTATGGAAGTATTTTTTTGTAGTCTCAAAAGGTACTGTTGTTTTCTTGATTTTAGCTATTTTTTTGTTTGGTTCAAAACATGAAAAATGGGTTTCAAGATGTGTAGAAAAAGGTAATTTTCTATTTCTTTTGTTTGGTTTGATATGAAAAATTTTATGGAAAAGTCACTACAACAAAAGTTGTATGTGTCCACACTTATTTTATGACACATATAAAAATATCATTTTATTTACAAAGGATTAAACGATAGTGACACAAATAAAAAGTGTAGCAAATTACGATACATATTTGTGTCATTAGAAATATAATTAAATATAATTAAAAAAGGCTAATAGTCCAACATGGATTGTGAGAGGATCTATTAATGTGCTTAAATAATAAATCTTAGATTTTAATTATGATGATGATTAAATATTTATGATAATGTAAAAGCTAAAAAACTCCATAGTTAAGTGTGCTTTGGTGAGAATAATCCCAGGATGGGTGGCCTTCTTGAAAGTAATAGTGTTGAATAATGATACTCTTTATATTTTTATGGTCTTGACACAACTATGTGTCACCACTCTTGACACATATATGTGTCACGGGTTTTATAACACATGTATGTGTCACCACTCTCGACATATATATGTGTCGTGAGTTTTGTGACACATTCCCACATGTGCAGAAAGACGCTCTCCACACATGCTATAATCACACTTTTGATATGTGTCGTGCTCTATTTGTGCGAAACAAAAATGTGTCGCGTAGAGACAAAAAATGTATCATAATTTATAAATTTTGTTGTAGTGAGTAAATCACACAACTAACATGTGAAATTATCACTCACTAGTGGATAAATTTTACAAATGCTCTATAGGAGGTAATCTTACCCATATAAGAATTATTGACTTATTACTGTTGTAAAAGCAAACTAACACAATAATTCATAAGGAAATGAGTAAATTAACAACATGAAAAGTCTCAATTTAACCTAAATTAAACACCATAAATAATGAAAATTTCAGAGATAGAATTAAAACTTGGTGGGACAAAAATTGTTCTCGAAAGGCTCTCAAGTCTCAAATAATAGCCTACTGTATTATGATATATAATTAATATGCCAATCACGAATGCTTTGAGGGAAAAAAATAAAGAAATAGTCAATCTATTCCAGTTGAAATTAACACCTTCCCCTACAAAGGTTAGATCAATATGAAGAATTTCTTTACAATAATTTTGAAGTTTGAAAAATCAACATCAACAAATCCCATCAAAATACATAGATAATACACATATCATAAGAATAAACCAAGGGGGAAAAAAGATTTTTAGGGCCGGTCTGCGAAAACAGTTGAGTTCCTCAAAGTTAAACATGCTTCACAATTAGTAGTTTCTACGGTTTTAAAGAAATTTTTAGTGTTTTCGGAGAATGGGGACTAGGGTTTAAATCCTTCGCCTCACGATTTTGCCTCAGCAATTCGAATTGAGATAATGCGAGTAAATTGAAGAAAATAGAAAAAATTAAGATCTAAAAAATGTTAAATTAACAATTACATGTCCACAATGGAAGCTGCAAATTCGTTGAATAGATGAGGAAAGTGAGTGGTTCTTAGCAATATTTTTCCAACGGACCAACTAGATCAGATCCGAGTTAGATCCATCACCAGATCCATCAGCGGGTTTTGCTAGAGATAGAGAAGGCGGAAATAGAAGCCATCTAAAAATGAAATATGAGGGAAAGAAAGGGGAACACGAGAACAATGGCCGGAATTTGGGGTGGGAGCCAGAGATTTGCGGTGGGACCGAGTGCGGGAGGGTAAAAAAAGAGAACCCTAGCTTTTTCGCCCTTTGATGCCGATGAGAAAAGAAATGGGGGATGGAAATGGGGTACGAGTTATAAGATATTACTTTTTAATTGCCAATGTCAGATTTTTGGGCAATTTCAGCCCATTTGGAGGGGAAGTTGATTTTTATAAAATACCCCCCCCAACATCAGGTCTTTTCCATAAAATTTTCTATAAAACAAGTGAGCCAAACAGCCCCTAATAGAATCTCCCGGAGACTTTATGTCTTTGAACCGTATACCTCTCAAATATAGGGGATAACCAATCAGCCACCAAACCCCTGCACAACATCATGTTGCACCACAAGGCCTCCTCCGCTATGGTGCTGACCATAGCTTCAATCGACAACAACCACCGCATCCTCTCCCTTGAAGATCACATTGCTGCCTAACAACACGATCTTCATAGCTCCCTTGGCCGGTGATCAGATCTGACTGCTTAACCAATGCAGCAATCACATTTCCTGCAATCCTCATGGGCCCCAGCACTACAGCCTTGTTCGCGGTAAAAGTCGGGATGATTGTCATTGATTTGAATTTTGCTTACAGCTTCTTTGGCTAGCGAAATTCAAAGAAAATGCCTTTATTTTAAAAGTACAATGAAAATCAAAAAGATTACAACTTTTATCCTTAGTGAACAAACACGAGGATCTGTTATATCGGATCACCGCTTGCGTGGGTTCTTTGCGTCTTGGGGACTTATTGTGTCCGTGGACCACCGCGCAATTCAATCGGTGGAGACGGGTTCGAACTTCTGAGATGTAAAGGGGCTCGTTTCCGCGAAGGAAACGCTGAGGGATCACACTCACGAAGGAGAGGATCGCTGGCGGGTGAGATCTACTAGGAGAAATCCGCTATCACGAGATTAAGGCGAAGCAATCTAGAGGGTATCTGTAGTTCGACCGAATTGGTTACCTTTGCTTATAGATCGGCGTGTGGACTTGAGCTGCCGGTGCTTTCCGGGCCGTCGTCGTAGATCTGCGAGGGCTCTTGAAGTCCAAAATCAAGAAAATCTTCCCTCGATCGCAAAATCCCCAAAATCCGACCCTATCGGCCAAAATCCGCCCCAATAAGACCCCCTATTTATACAAAGGGAGTGCTTGTGGCACGACAAAGTGGCTCGGCCACTGGTAGAAGCTCTCGACCCTTGGTAGAGCCTCGACCAAATGGCGGAGAGGTGGCTCGACAAAGTGGTCGAGCCTCCCGACCACTTGGTAGGGCACCTCGACCAAGTTGGCGAATTGGCTTCGACCAAGGTAGAACCTGCCAACCTGGCGAGTCTTGGTCGCGGCGTTTGCTTTTTTGTATAAATAGGGGGTCTTGCTCATCGGGGCGGATTTTGCCGATAGGGTCGGATTTTTGGGGATTTTTGCCGATCGAGGGAAGATTTTCTGGATTTTGGCGACTTCAAGAGCCCTCATGAGATCTACGACGCACTGCCCAGCACCGGCGAAGCTCAAGTCCACCGACGCCGATCTATAAGCAAAGGTAACCGACTGGTCAATCCACAGATACCCTCTAGATTAAGCTTCGCCTTAATCTCGTGGATAGCGCAGGATTTCTCCTAGTAGATCTCACCCGCCAGCGATCCTCTCCTTCGTGAGTGTGATCCCTCAGCGCTTCGCTTCTTCGCGGAAACGAGCCCCTTTACATCTCAGAAGTTCCGCAACCCTGCCCCACCGATTGAATTGCGCGTGGTCCACTGACACAATAAGTCCCCAAGACAGTAAAGAACCCACGCAAGCTTGTGATCCGATATAACGTAGATCCTCGTGTTTGTTCACTAAGGATAAAGTTGTAATCTTTTTGATTTTCATTGTACTTTAAAATAAAAGGCATTTTCTTTGAATTTCGCTAGGCCAAAGAAGCCGTAGCAAAATTCAAATCAATGACAATCATCCCGACTTTTACCGCCAACAAGCCGGGCGTAATTACAGAGCCAACGGCTTCAATTAAGAAGCCGTCAGGAGTCAGAGCCGCTGATCCGCATCCCTACGAAGAAGAAGTCAAAGGCCTCAAGGACGATAGGAAAAATTTGTGGCGCCGCCGACCCGCAAGGCCCGCCGCCTCTTGACCTCACCGCTAACCGGCTAGCGGACCGCCAAAACTCAAGGTAGGGTGTAATAATTACGCCCAAATAAGTCAACCGAATCCAAGTTGATCCGGTTCCACTGTGAGTATCATACTATCGCCCTGTCCGCATTGTCCTCCCCCACAAATCCGTATGATCTCCTCACGCAAGAAAGATCCATTTGTCCTCGCCCGAACTTTAAGGCGAGGATCTTAACTCCGCGTCGGTTGCACCAAATGGCATCCTTCCGCATCCAAGATCGCCGGATCTATGCAGAGATCGCCGATGGCGCACACTCTCTCGATGCGTGAGTTCGCCAAGGCCCCGGAATCACCGACGGTCCGCTACAAAGTGGATCTGAAGTCCGTGAGAGGTCAAGAACCTCGCCAATAGGTGCACGCAACTCCTCCAAGCCGCTAACAAATGATTGGTTCCGCCAAACGGAACCGATCAACACTTGAAGAACGTGATTCAGAGGCCGGCATTACTGCGACACACACGCTCTAGTTCAGAGGCCCGATGTAGAAGAAGGGAGAAGTGGACAAGAAGCCGCCGAAAATGCGCCAAGTTTGAGTCCGAATCCGAACAACGATTCGGACGAAGGCCAAAACGTTAGTCAAGAATCGCCCACCTCAAACCGATTCGCTCAGGCTCACTTCGGTCAATCCTGTTGGCATATCCCAGAGCAAGAAAACGGCTTTGGAGCACCTCGGCTCATTGCATGATGATCGAGGTAAAATTTCGATCAAAGAACGATTAGGCCCGGTCACTCCTCGGTACGTGGGTCGCACTCCACCTCAACCGCGGATAAGAAGATTCCCGCACCGCTTCACCGAATTTGATGGAAGTTTCGTGAGCCCGCCGAACTTCGCCAGCGAAAGGCTTAACGCTGAGACGAAAGTGACTCTTGGAATCTCTGATAATGTGGCTCATCCTCAGAAGGAGACGTTTTCGTCTGACGACGATGACGTTATACCTAAGAAGTCGTATTAACACACGAGTGGTTGCTCCGGCATTCATGCCGATGAGTGGTACTATCGCGGTCGGGGTACGAAAATCTCAAATAGAAGTTCTCCAATGGACACGCATTGTCCGTGTTCCAAACTAATCGCGGTGTTGTCGAATGTAACTACACCAAGCCAGCTCCGAAAAAGGCGTCGGTCTTTGATAGGCTTGGCAATAAAATGCCAAAACCCAAGTCAAGATGCTTCGGCGGAAGAAGATCGGAGTCTCAAGGCGATGAATTGTCAAGGGTAACCACCAATATGACCAGCAGAGGGTTGGGTTATGTATCTTCTTCAAGATGAATGTTGCCGGTTCATTGATCTACCGCGTCCGACGCAGAGACGGACATTCATTGATTCCTCCACTTGGGACAAAGACTCGCCATCCCACCTAAGATCAAGTAGTGAAAAGACTTGGTTTACTAAAAGGAGATGCGCCCAACGTAATCATTTCGCTGGAGAAGATGAAGATGATAATGGGCCTATCCTCCACACATTCGATATAGTCCCGAGACACCGGGTATCATGAAGAAGTGGGGTACAACCCGACACAAGGAGAAGGTCTAAGTTTTGGACGAGGTCCTCGAGACCCTCCCAAAGCGCATATGTCCCAAGAGGGAAGCCTGATAACTACTATGCCTTTAGAAGGATTGGGATACTAATCCTCCTCGAAGATGAATGCTCATGGTCGATTGATAATAATCCACCCAATGAGGGAGACGGACATTCGCCCGATTCATCTATTAGATCCCGACACCACCTCTGAGAAGCTTTCAAGGCTTTGATGTCTAATATGGCTACGGCCGATCCTCGCTACTATTGAGAGTGATGAAGATATACCAACATGGGAAGACCCATGGATCCATCAACTCAAAGAGCAGTTTGGGGATAGAGTCGAACAAAGAGAACCCCCCACTAAGGACGAGGTAGTCCAGGTTAATATGAGTGATGAGGAGCATCCTAAGCTCATAAACATCAGCAATACTCTTCCCTCAGAAGAGAAGGAAGAGTTAATTGCCTTGATCGTGAGTATATCGATGTATTCACCGAGTTACGAGGACATGCCAGACTCGACCTAATGTGGCAACACATCGCCAACATCAAGGCGGATGTCAAACCCGCCAAGCAACAAAGAAGACGCTGGCCCACAAATATTGGAGGCAATTGTTGACGGTGAAGAAACTCATAGAATCGGATTCATCAAGGAAATTCAACATCCGGATTGGGTGGCTAATATAGTCCCGGCCATGAAGAAAAATAGGTCGATTAGGATCCGGTCGACTACAGAGACCTCAACGCCGCTTGCCCGAAGATGACTTTCCTCTTCCAATCACCGATGTCATAGTTGACAACACGGTGGATTTGAAAGAATGTCCTTTATGGATGGCTTTTCGGTATAATCAAATCAAGATGTACCCCGATGACGCCAAACACACAGCCGCTCGTAACTTCCATCGGAATATATTGCTACACGGTCATGCCGCTCGCCTCAAAATGCCGGCGCAACATACCGTAGAGCAATGACGGAGATTTTCCAGATCATCTTCGAAAAGGTCGAATGCTACGCCGACGATTTGGTCGTGAAAAGCCGCGGACAAAGGAGATCACATCGAAGATCTTAGAACGGTATTCAACTCATGCGACTCATCGCCTAAAGATGAACCCCGCCAAATCCTTCCTTGGGATGTCCAGCGGTAAGTTCTTCTGGCCGCCGCCACCGACAAAGGAATCCACGCCGATCCCGACAAAGTGAAGGCAATTCAAGAGTTGCAACCTCCGAAATCAGAGAACTCGGGGTTACAAGGACGACATGACATCCGACGGTTCATATCGAACCTATCCGAAGTGCCAACCGCTCTCCAAGTTGAACAAGAAGGGTGTGTCGCTTATTTGGGACGACACCGCCGAAAGCGCTTGAAGAGATCAAATCGTATTCGCTAAACCTCCCGTTTTGTTGCACCGCTGTCGGAAAACCGCTTTTGATCTACGCCAAGGCAACGGATCACTCGTTAAGCTTTACTCGCGAAGACGACGACGGCGTCACGAACAGCAAGTATTACCCGAGTAACATTAGTCGGCCGAAGTCTCGATATCCAATGGTCGAGAAGGCCTTGCATTAGTGTTCGCGATTCGTAAAATGCGCACTATTTAGTCCGGACAGACGATTTATGTTATCTCTAATGTAACCGTCCGAATATTTATGACCCAACCGCCTCAATGAGTTGGCCCGCGTAAATGGGCCTTACTCTTGTCCCAATATGACTTGCACTTCAAACAACGTAAGTCACCAAAGGACAAGCGATTTGTAATCTCTTGGTCGCCACCACAACGGATGCGCTTGAGCTATATGATGATCTTCCTGATGAAGTTCAAGAAGTCAACACTACATCGCACCAACAAATATGGCGATTGTATTTTGACGAGCCTCTCGAGCTACCAATGTGGTGCAACCACCGATGTTCTAAGATTTCCACCGAGTCTGAGTTGTCTTGATTTCCGGAATCATGTCATGCCCCGCGCTTATTCACTCACCAACCTTGTTCCAATAACGAGTCAATACAACGCTACTTATCGGACTTAGCTTCGCCAAGGAGTTGGGGTAGAGTATTCAAGCATACGGCGATTCGCAATTGATAGTCGATGCATCCGTGGTGACTATGAAGTTAGGAATCCGGATCTAATCCTCTATCACCGATGTCATAGTTGACAACACGTGGATTTGAAAGAATGTCCTTTATGGATGGCTTTTCGGGTATAATCAAATCAAGATGTACCCGATGGCGAACACGCGTTGAGCAGCCATCGAATATATTGCTACACGGTCATGCCGCTCGCCTCAAAATGCCGGCGCAACATACCGTAGAGCAATGACGGAGATTTTCCAGATCATCTTCGAAAAGGTCGAATGCTACGCCGACGATTTGGTCGGAAAAGCCGCGGACAAAGGAGATCACATCGAAGATCTTAGAACGGTATTCAACTCATGCGACTCATCGCCTAAAGATGAACCCCGCCAAATCCTTCCTTGGGATGTCGGTGGCAAGTTCCCGGCCGTCGTCGCGACAAAGGAATCCACGCCGATCCCGACAAAGTGAAGGCAATTCAAGAGTTGCAACCTCCGAAATCGAGAGAACTCGGGGTTACAAGGACGACATGACATCCGACGGTTCATATCGAACCTATCCGAAGTGCCAACCGCTCTCCAAGTTGAACAAGAAGGGTGTGTCGCTTATTTGGGACGACACCGCCGAAAGCGCTTGAAGAGATCAAATCGTATTCGCTAAACCTCCCGTTTTGTTGCACCGCTGTCGGAAAACCGCTTTTGATCTACGCCAAGGCAACGGATCACTCGTTAAGCGCTTTACTCGCGCAAGACGGCGGCGGCGGTCCGCGAGCAGTGATGTATTACGGAGCGAACATTAGTGGTCTTTGAGTCTCGATATCCAATGGTCGAGAAGGCCTTGCATTAGTGTTCGCGATTCAGAAAATGCGGCACTATTTAGTCGGACAGACGATTTATGTTATCTCTAATGTAAATCCGTCCGAATATTTATGACCCACCGCCTCAATGAGTTGGCGTCGGCGAAATGGGCCTTACTTTGTCCCAATATGACTTGCACTTCAAACAACAAGTCACCAAAGGACAAGCGATTTGTAATCTCTTGGCGCCACCACAACGGATGCAGCTTGAGCTATATGATGATCTTCCGATGAAGTTCAAGAAGTCAACACTACATCGCACCAACAAATATGGCGATTGTATTTTGACGGAGCCTCTCGAGCTACCAATGTGGCAAGCGCCCACGGATGTTCTAAGATTTCCGCTGGAGTCGGAGTTGTCTTGATTTCCCCGGGGAATCATGTCATGCCCCGTGCTTATTCACTCACCGAACCTTGTTCCAATAACGTAGCCGAATACAGCGTTACTTATCGGACTTAGCTTCGCCAAGGAGTTGGGGTAGAGTATTCAAGCATACGGCGATTCGCAATTGATAGTCAGACAGATCCGTGGTGACTATGAAGTTAGAACGGATCTAATCCTCTATCATCGATAGCCGTTGAAATAGCGAACTCATTGAAGAGTTTTTATCGAATATATCCAGCGCCTCCAAAGCGCTTATCGGATGCCTTGGCGGCGTAATGTCGTTAGCACAACCTTAGAACCGAGCAACTAGTCACGGTCGGGACTCACCAACTCTTCGATACCATTATCGATGAGGCACAAGAAGATAAGGGGTAGTTACCAAGAAGTGTATACAACCCAAACCAAGTTGGAGCCGAGATTGGCGCTTTCCTATCATCGATTACGTCTTACATGGTATTCTACCGAGAAGGCGTAAAGGAGAAGAGAGTCGATCCGTGAAGAGCTCAAGATTCTTTTACGACCACGAGAGACCGGATGTTATATCGTAGAGTGCGATGGTCTTTGCTCCGATGCCTCTCAAACAAAGAGGCGGAGAGGTCCTTCGGGAAGCACGAAGGTGAATGTGGCGCACCGACTGGTCCCAAGCTCTGATCGAATCAAGAGAATGGGCTACTTTTGGCCAACAATGGTTAATGGCGATCGAGATGCTTCGAAATGCCCGCGTGTCAAATTCCGCGAATTATATGCATCGGCCTCTGGCGGTTGCATCCTTCGGCCACATCGGCCATTCGAGACATGGGGAATCGACGCTGTAGGTCCCATTTTTCCTCCGCCGCTAAAGGAGATCGGTTTATTCTAGCGATCACCGACTACTTCCAAGTGGGCGTATAATCCCGCTAAAGGAAGTAAAGGCGAGTACCGCCATCAAGTTTATCAAACACCATGTCATCTATCGACACGGTGTCCCAAGACGGATCGCATGACAACGGTCCCCAATTTATCGCCAATTCCTTCATCGTTTTGTGAGAAATTCAAGATACAAGATGTCTCGCCAAATTTTATAATCCAAAGAAGAAATGGATTAGCCAAGCATTCAACAAGACGATTATCAAAATTCACGGCTTGTAAAGAGTAACAAGCGAGACCGATGATAAACTCGAGAAGCCCTCCGGCGATCGCGACGACCGCACGCCAACCGGAGAGACCCCAGACTCGGTTTACTGCGCGGCAAGGTTCCCTTGAGATCCAGATCCCGCCACTTCAGACGCCTTTCAACAGAGATGACGACCAAGAACAACATCAAAACGCCTCAAGAGCTTGAGACGTTAGATGAGAAGCGCTGGAGGCTCAACAATGCATTGAGTTCTACCAAGCTAGGATGTCGGGCTTTCAACAAGAAAGTTCGACAGAGAACCTTTAGAGAAGGAGATTTGGTCCTCGCCGCCGACGACCGATAATCCTCACTTCCAAAAAGAAAGGTAAATTCAACCTAAATGGGAGGGTCCGCTTGTAATAGAAACGGTTTACTCAATGGTGCATATCGCCTCATTACCCAAAATGGCGACCGCAATTAATGCCGATAAATGGGAAGTTCCTCAAGAAATACTACCCATAGTATCTTCGATAACCCGCTTCGACGGAAGTTCCTCGGATGTTTCACCCACTTTTCGCGAGGATAACCCTAGATTTATCCTCCATCACAATTTCCCACCGATCAAATTCCTTGACGGTGGTCTACAAATTTTCTCGGTACATTACCAAAATCCCTCTTGATTCCTTCTATGAACAAGAGGCCCACTCAAAATTCCTTTCACGCCGAGAGAGAATATAAAATCCTTCCTCTCCAAGCGTAAAATCCTTTTCGTGGTCAAACGGAAGGGTTTCATCCTTCATCTTAGGTAGCCGACCGAAGGTATGCCGGATTTTCGCACTGTGTTGTCCGACAAGGTCGCCTCGAAGTCTTTTCGGTTCTCGGAGTGGAGATCCCACTCTTAGTTCCATCTTCATCTCGGTAGCGCCGGTGAAGGTATCTTGTAGGGATTTTCGACCGGGTTGTCCGTGAAGGTCACTGAGTCTCTTCGGTTCTCGGTGGAGATCCCACTCTTAGTTCCATCTTCATCTCGGTAGCGCCGGTGAAGGTATCTTGTAGGGATTTTCGACCGGGTTGTCCGTGAAGGTCGCTGAGTCTTTTCGGTTCTCGGTGGAGATCCCACTCTTAGTTCCATCTTCATCTCGGTAGCGCCGGTGAAGGTATCTTGTAGGGATTTTCGACCAGGTTGTCCGTGAAGGTCACGAGTCTCTTCGGTTCTCGGTGGAGATCCCACTCTTAGTTCCATCTTCATCTCGTAGCGCCGATCAAGGTATGCGCCGGATTTTCGCACCAGTTGTCCGATCAAGGTCACCCGAGTCTCTTCGGTTCTCGGTGGAGATCCCACTCTTAGTTCCATCTTCATCTCGGTAGCGCCGGTGAAGGTATCTTGTAGGGATTTTCGACCAGGTTGTCCGTGAAGGTCACTGAGTCTCTTCGGTTCTCGGAGTGAAGATCCCACTCTTAGTTCCATCTTCATCTCGTAGCCGATCAAGGTATGCGCCGATTTTCGCACTGTGTTGTCCGATCAAGGTCGCCTCGAGTCTTTTCGTTCTCGGAGTGAGATCCCACTCTTAGTTCCATCATCATCTCGTAGGCCGATGAAGGTATCGCTAGGGATTTTCTCACCGTTGTCCGATCAAGGTCACCCGAAGTCTTCGGTTCTGAGTGGAGATCCCACTCTTAGTTCCATCTTCATCTCGTAGCCGACCGGTAAGGCCGGATTTTCGCATCGGTTGTCCGACCGGTCGCCTCGAAGTCTTTTCGGTTCTGAGTGGAGATCCCACTCTTAGTTCCATCTTCATCTCGTAGCCGATCAAGGTATGCGCCGATTTTCGACTGTGTTGTCCGATCAAGGTCACCGAAGTCTCTTCGCTTCTGAGTGGAGATCCCACTCTTAGTTCCATCTTCATCTCGTGTAGCGCCGACCGGCGGTAAGGCCGGATTTTCGCATCAGTTGTCCGATGAAGGTCACCCGAAGTCTTTTCGCTCTCGGAGTGGAGATCCCACTCTTAGTTCCATCTTCATCTCGTAGCGCCGACCGAAGGTGCGCCGGGATTTTCGCATGTGTTGTCCACTGAAGGTCACCCGAGTCTCTTCGGTTCTGAGTGAAGATCCCACTCTTAGTTCCATCTTCATCTCGTAGCCGACCGAAGGTATGCGCCGATTTTCGCATCAGTTGTCCGATCAAGGTCACTCGAAGTCTTTTCGGTTCTCGGTGGAGATCCCACTCTTAGTTCCCCTCTTCATCTTAGGTAGCCGACCGAAGGTATGCGCCGGATTTTCGCACTGTGTTGTCCGATCAAGGTCGCCTCGAAGTCTTTTCGGTTCTGAGTGGAGATCCCACTCTAGTTCCATCTTCATCTTAGGTAGCCGACCAAGGTATGCGCCGGATTTTCGTGACTGTGTTGTCCGATCAAGGTCGCCTCGAAGTCTTTTCGGTTCTGAGTGGAGATCCCACTCTTAGTTCCATCTTCATCCTAGGTAGCCGACCAAGGTATGCGCCGGATTTTCAAGCCAGTTGTCCGATCAAGGTCACTCGAGTCTTTTCGGTTCTCGGAGTGGAGATCCCACTCTTAGTTCCACCCTTTTCCAAGTGGCACCGATCAAGGTAAGCACCGAACTTTCATCTTAGGTAGCCGATCAAGGTATGCGCCGGATTTTCGCACTGTGTTGTCCGATCAAGGTCACTCGAGTCTTTTCGATTCCTACGGTAAGGAATCACGTTAGCCTCATCCCTGAAATAGAACACATTCTTCCTTTCCCACCTCAATCAATCCTAATCCGTCTACCATTCTCCGGCCAAAAGAGGACACCAAGGTTCATCTTGGGAATTTTATCCCGGCCTAAGAAGGGATAAAGTCAACGCCACACGCTGTCGGGTTTAGTCTTTCTCCATTGAAGAAGACACCGAGTTCGACTGGGGCATTTTATCCCAAGCCTAAGAAGGATAAAGCCAACGCCTACCACGCTGTCGTAGTCTATTCCCGTGACAAAAGACGGCCTACGATTCAACATCGTAGCATTAAGTCTAAGAGAGTTTCATTCTTTAGCACAACGCTGTGTGTAGAACGGATTTAGATAATCGCATGCTAGCCCAACTCAAACGGTAGTTGGTAAAGGCTCATCAAACCCGCTGAAGGTCGGGGTTGGCTAATAACCCTAAAGTCAACGCCACACGCTGTCGGCTTAGTCTTTCTCCGATTGAAGAAGACACCGAGTTCGATTCGGGTATTTTATCCCAAGCCTAAGAAGGATAAAGCCAACGCCACACGCTGTTTCCGCTTAGTCTTTTTCCGATTGAAGAAGACACCAGAGTTCGATTCGGGTATTTTATCCCGGCCTAAGAAGGGACGAAGTCTACGGTAACACGCTGTCGGGTGGTCTCTTGCCCGTAAAAGAGTAATGGCCTATGTATTCGATATCATAGCAACAAGTCTAGAAGAGTTTCATTCTTTTAGCACAACGTCACGTGCGGAACGGATCCTGATAATCCGCACGCTAGCCCAACTCAAACGGTGGTTGGTAAAGGCTAATCAAACCCGTTGATGGCTGAGGGTTTGCCAAAAATCCTATAAGTATTATGGTTAATTATTTCTGACGAAGTAAAAGAATCATAATAAACAATGTAAGGAATAAATCTTATTCATTTGAAGCAAATAGAGAAGGAGCTACAATTGTCGAGACAATTGATTCAAGCAAAGTTATGATAATACATAAAAATCGTGAACGACTGGCCGAACAAAGAGAACGTAAAAGTCTCGCAAAGACATCGGACTTCATTGGCGCAATCCAAGAATGTGAAGGAAGTAAGGTCACCTTGACGGCGCTAATTTTTCCTCCGGATCGCTTCGAACCCG
This sequence comes from Asparagus setaceus, assembly GCA_012295165.1. Lineage (NCBI taxonomy): Eukaryota > Viridiplantae > Streptophyta > Magnoliopsida > Asparagales > Asparagaceae > Asparagus > Asparagus setaceus. The sequence continues at coordinate 74,033,395 of CM022706.1, forward strand.
AGCCTTGGATTCCTTCTCGTTCCTCTTCGAGTTCGCGGCAATAGCAGCCGCGATGTTCCCGACGACGCCGAGGACTTGCTTCTCACGCTCGCGACATCCCGACTCGTGCACTCACGCTGCGAAATCCTTCAACGCTTCTCCCCTTGAACAGCCCCGATTCCTCAGACGCTCGACATGGGTGTGGTACAAGTTTATCTTACACCGCAGCGACGCCGCCGCCATATGAGTTCAAAATGATCTCTTGCTCGATATTTTCCTCGCGAAAAGCTGCTCACGAAGCCTTGATTCGAGCTTCGCCGATGAGTCGATCACCTCATCGCATGATTCAAAAAGGCTAAATCCTCCACACGGATGCAAGAGTTAGCTGCCTAGTGAGCTTTTGCTCACAACGATTAGCTAGCCGAGGGTCACCAACACAATTTCCTCCAAGATACTCAATATGAATGGGCGTAAGACCATAGGAGTCGCCCATCTAACCTCGATAATAGAGATCGTCATTTCAAACTATTCTCCAACAAATGAAGGAGACCTATCACACAACCGAGTCGAACGGTAGATTTTGGCCCGGCAATCTCGCAATAGGTTGAATCCGTGGAAGTGGTCCGCCAAGATTAACCCGGCCTCCACCGCCCTATACCAAGGGCTCGGAAATCCCGGTTTCGCCAAGGTCAAGGGAGGCGGTGGAGCGGATGATGGAAGCGATCCTCAAACTCGCCATCCCAAATTATGATAGTAGGCTCAGCCATGGGTTTCTTCATACGAGTGTTCGCCTCACAAGGTTCGCTTCCTCGGTGGAAAAAGGCCTTCTCCTGATGACCTTGAGAATCGAGACTTGACATTGGGAGCCTTCAAGTAGACTAATAATCATCGGAGCATCCGCCACCACAAGAGAATAAAGGGTTAACTGATCATTTAGGAGGAATATCTTGAAAAAGGAAGCAAAGATAAGGCGAGAACTCTTCTCGTAAACCCATGAGATCGAATCACGACCTTATAACGGTAATGACGATTTCACCAGATAAATGCCCGAGAACGATAAATATAGTCGTAAACAAAGCGACAATATATATCCCGCTCTACAAGCAAGAGTACGGTATGAAATCGCCCCGCTAACAACATCGAGACGGGTGATCTTTGAAGCCTCGATCCTCACGAAGGAGAATCTCGGCTCTTCCCAATCGCCTCACAAAGGAGAACGGCGGGATACAACGATATATGTACGATAATATGATGACGCTGGCGCACCACCGAAAGAAGGAGGCGTGCATTCACGCGCCGCGCGAGTTGATCGACTCCTCGAAACGCGTGATCTTCCCGACGACATCGGAAACTGCAAAAGAAGACGAATAGAGTCAGATACATAGTGGAAGATCAGCAAATAAAGGTCAAAAAAGCTACAAAATCCGACGCCGAGCACACGACGAAGCGCCTGCTGGTGGACGCTACGGCCGCTGGGCGCTTCAGAAGAAAGGGCCGGCGCTGGAGTCTACTGCCAGCTAGCTCGGCGCTGGCGCTTCTGCTGGTATCGCCGCGCATAGCCGCTTCGCTGGCGCTGGCGCTTAGCGCCGCCACGCTGGCTGGCGCTACGGGTACGGCGCCATTGCTGGTTACATATGCTGGCAGACGACGGCGCTGGGCTGCCTGCCGCCGCCGCTTATGGCCGCCAGCCACATCAAGGCTCGCCCTTCTCCCCTCGTGGTTTTCATCACCTGCATACACAAAGAAAAGAGAGAAGAAAAAGAAGAAAAAGGACTCGTGAGGCTCTCGTATACATACCTTGTTGATTGAAGGAGATGAGACGGCGCGAGACGAGATGAAAACAAGAGGAAGAGAGCAAAGGGGGGCGGCCTAGGTCAGCAAGAAAGAAGCTTTGTGGGTATTTATAACAACCCCACATGCACCCAATCCTCTTTGAACAAGGACTCCTATTTGGCAAGAAGTAGGAATTCTAATTGGAGCCCAAATCAATTCCAATTAGGACTCTAATCAGCCCCTAATTAGGAGTCCTAATTGGAATCTTGTTTGAATGTCAAGATGGCGCCAAATCAGTCCGTTAATTGGCTCCTAATTCCTCCGCTATATTGGGAAAGATTCTGAAGGTTTATTCGGCAGGATAACACCTCATGAATTGCATCGGCGCGATCAGCGTCGCCTAATCCTACTCAACTAGGATTACAGTATAAGCTGTTTCCTAATTTGTAGAAGTTCGGAAGAATATTTTCACAAAAATATTCTTAGGGATAACTTCGATCGTCTTGATTGCATCGGCGAATCAGCGTCGTAATCCTACTCCAACTAGGATTACGGTATAAAGCTGTTTCCTAATTTATGAGAAGTTCGGAAGAATATTTTCACAAAAATATTCTTAGGGATAACTTCGATCGTCTGGATTGCATCGGCGCCGATCAGCGTCGCCTAATCCTACTCAACTAGGATTACAGTATAAAGCTGTTTCCTAATTTATCGAGAAGTTCGGAAGAATATTCTCACAAGAAATATTCTTAGGGATAACTTCGATCGTCTGGATGCATCGGCGCCGATCAGCGTCGCCTAATCCTACTCAACTAGGATTACGGTATAAACTGTTTCCTAATTTATCGAGAAGTTCAGGAAGAATATTTTCATAAAAATATTCTTAGGGATAACTTCGATCGTCTGGGATGCATCGGCCCGATCAGCAGCGTCGCTAATCCTACTCAACTAGGATTACAGTATAAAGCTGTTTCCTAATTTGAGAAGTTCGGAAGAATATTTTCACAAAAATATTCTTAGGGATAACTTCGATCGTGCGGATGCATCGGCCCGATCAGCAGCGTCGCCTAATCCTACTCAACTAGGATTCAGTATAAGCTGTTTCCTAATTTGTGAAGTTCGGAAGAATATTTTCACAAAAATATTCTTAGGGATAACTTCGATCGTCGCGGATTGCATCGGCGCCGATCAGCGTGCCCAATCCTACTCAACTAGGATTACGGTATAAAGCGTTTCCTAATTTATCGAGAAGTTCGGAAGAATATTTTCACAAAAATATTCTTAGGGATAACTTCGATCGTCGCGGATTGCATCGGCCGATCAGCGTCTTAATCCTACTCAACTAGGATTACAGTATAAATTGTTTCCTAATTTATCGAGTTGGAAGAATATTCTCACAAGAAATATTCTTAGGGATAACTTCGATCGTCGGATCATCGGCGCCGATCAGCGTAGCCTAATCCTACTCAACTAGGATTACGGTATAAGCTGTTTCCTAATTTATCGAGAAGTTCCGGAAGAATATTTTCACAAAAATATTCTTAGGGATAACTTCGATCGTCTTGGATGCATCGGCCCAGATCAGCGTCGCCTAATCCTACTCCAACTAGGATTACAGTATAGCTGTTTCCTAATTTATCGAAGTTCCGGAAGAATATTTTCACAAAAATATTCTTAGGGATAACTTCGATCGTCGCGGATGCATCGGCCCGATCAGGCGTGCTAATCCTACTCGACTAGGATTACGGTATAAAGCTGTTTCCTAATTTGTCGAGAAGTTCAGGAAGAATATTTTCACAAAAATATTCTTAGGGATAACTTCGATCGTCGCGGATTGCATCGGCCGATCAGCGGCGTCGCCAATCCTACTCAACTAGGATTACAGTATAAAGCTGTTTCCTAATTTATCGAAGTTCGGAAGAATATTTTCACAAAAATATTCTTAGGGATAACTTCGATCGTGCGGATGCATCGGCGCCGATCAGCGTCGCTAATCCTACTCAACTAGGATTCAAGTATAAAGCTGTTTCCTAATTTGTCGAGAAGTTCAGGAAGAATATTTTCACAAAAATATTCTTAGGGATAACTTCGATCGTCGGATTGCATCGGCCCGATCAGCGTCGCCAATCCTACTCAACTAGGATTACAGTATAAAGCGTTTCCTAATTTATCGAAGTTCGGAAGAATATTTTCATATTCTTAGGGATAACTTCGATCGTGCGGATGCATCGGCGGCCGATCAGCGTCGCTAATCCTACTCCACTAGGATTCGGTATAAAGCTGTTTCCTAATTTATCGAGTTCGGAAGAATATTTTCACAAAAATATTCTTAGGGATAACTTCGATCGTCGCGGTGCATCGGCCCGATCAGCGGTAGCTAATCTACTCAACTAGGATTACGGTATAAGCGGTTTCCTAATTTGTCGAAGTTCGGGAAGAATATTTTCACAAAAATATTCTTAGGGATAACTTCGATCGTGCGGATGCATCGGCCGATCAGCGTCGCCCAATCCTACTCAACTAGGATTACAGTATAAAGCTGTTTCCTAATTTATCGAGAAGTTCGGGAAGAATATTTTCACAAAAATATTCTTAGGGATAACTTCGATCGTGCGGATTGCATCGGCGATCAGCGTCGCCTAATTCTACTCCAACTAGGATTAGTATAAAGCTGTTTCCTAATTTGTCGAAGTTCGGGAAGAATATTTTCACAAAAATATTCTTAGGGATAACTTCGATCGTCGGATTGCATCGGCCCGATCAGCAGCGTCGCCTAATCCTACTCCAACTAGGATTACGGTATAAACTTGTTTCCTAATTTGTCGAGTTCCGGAAGAATATTTTCACAAAAATATTCTTAGGGATAACTCGATCGGTGGATTGCATCGCCCGATCAGCGTCGCCTAATCCTACTCCAACTAGGATTGCGGTATAAGCTGCTTCCTAAATTGTCGAAGTTCGGGAAGAATATTCTCACAAAAATATTCTTAGGGATAACTTCGATCATCGCATTGCATCGGCGCCGATCAGCGGCATAAGCCCGATCCTACTAGACTAGGATTACAGTATAAATTGTTTCCTAATTTATCGAGAAGTTCAGGAAGAATATTTTCACAAAAATATTCTTAGGATAACTTCGATCGTGCGGATTGCATCGGCCAGATCAGCGGCGTCGCCTACTCAACTAGGATTACGGTATAGCTGTTTCCTAATTTGTCAGAAGTTCAGGAAGAATATTTTCACAAAAATATTCTTAGGGATAACTTCGATCGTCGCGGATGCATCGGCGCCGATCAGCAGCGTCGCTAATTCTACTCAACTAGGATTACGGTATAAAGCTGTTTCCTAATTTGTCGAGAAGTTCGGAAGAATATTTTCACAAAAATATTCTTAGGGATAACTTCGATCGTCTTGGATTGCATCGGCGCCGATCAGCGTCGCTAATCCTACTCCAACTAGGATTACAGTATAAGCTGTTTCCTAATTTGTCGAGAAGTTCGGGAAGAATATTTTCACAAAAATATTCTTAGGGATAACTTCGATCGTGCGGATGCATCGGCCGATCAGCGTCGCCTAATCCTACTCAACTAGGATTCAGTATAAAGCTGTTTCCTAATTTGTGAAGTTCAGGAAGAATATTCTCACAAGAAATATTCTTAGGGATAACTTCGATCGTCGCGGATGCATCGGCCGATCAGCGTCGCTAATCCTACTCGACTAGGATTACGGTATAAAGCTGTTTCCTAATTTATCGAGAAGTTCGGAAGAATATTTTCACAAAAATATTCTTAGGGATAACTTCGATCGTCGCGGATGCATCGGCGCCGATCAGCGTCGCCTAATCCTACTCCAACTAGGATTACAGTATAAACTGTTTCCTAATTTGTCGAGTTCCGGAAGAATATTTTCACAAAAATATTCTTAGGGATAACTTCGATCGTCTTGGATTGCATCGGCGTAAATCAGCGTCGCTAATCTTACTCAACTAGGATTACGGTATAAAGCTGTTTCCTAATTTGTCGAGAAGTTCGGAAGAATATTCTCACAAGAAATATTCTTAGGGATAACTTCGATCGTGCGGATGCATCGGCGCCGATCAACGCGTCGCCTAATCCTACTCAACTAGGATTACGGTATAAACTGTTTCCTAATTTGTCGAGAAGTTCGGAAGAATATTCTCACAAAAATATTCTTAGGGATAACTTCGATCGTCGGATTGCATCGGCCGATCAACACGTCGCCTAATCCTACTCCAACTAGGATTACGGTATAAAGCTGTTTCCTAATTTGTCGAAGTTCAGGAAGAATATTCTCACAAGAAATATTCTTAGGGATAACTTCGATCGTCTTGGATTGCATCGGCGCCGATCAGCGCGTCGTCTAATCCCACTCAACTAGGATTACGAGTATAAACCGTTTCCTAATTTATCGAGAGTTCGGAAGAATATTTTCACAAAAATATTCTTAGGATAACTCGATCGCGGATTGCATCGACGCATCAACGCGTCGCCTAATTCTACTCCAACTAGGATTCAGTATAAAGCTGCTTCCTAATTTGTCGAAGTTCGGGAAGAATATTTTCACAAAAATATTCTTAGGGATAACTTCGATCGTCGGATTGCATCGGCCGATCAGCAGCGTCGCCTAATCCTACTCCAACTAGGATTACGGTATAAACTGTTTCCTAATTTGTCGAGTTCCGGAAGAATATTTTCACAAAAATATTCTTAGGGATAACTCGATCGGCGGATTGCATCGGCGCCGATCAGCGTCGCCTAATCCTACTCCAACTAGGATTACAGTATAAACCGCTTCCTAAATTGTCGAAGTTCAGGAAGAATATTCTCACAAGAAATATTCTTAGGGATAACTTCGATCATCGCGGATTGCATCGGCGCCGATCAGCGTCGCTAATCCTACTCAACTAGGATTACGGTATAAAGCTGTTTCCTAATTTATCGAGAGTTCGGAAGAATATTTTCACAAAAATATTCTTAGGGATAACTTCGATCGTGCGGATGCATCGGCGCCGATCAGCAGCGTCGCTAATCCTACTCAACTAGGATTACAGTATAAGCTGTTTCCTAATTTGTCGAGAAGTTCAGGAAGAATATTTTCACAAAAATATTCTTAGGGATAACTTCGATCGTGTGGATTGCACCGGCGCAAATCAGCGTCGCCTAATCTTACTCCAACTAGGATTACGAGTATAAACCGCTTCCTAATTTGTCGAGAAGTTCCCTAAGAATATTCTCACAAGAAATATTCTTAGGATAACTCGATCGCGGCGGATTGCACCGACGCAAATCAACGCCGCCTAATCCTACTCCAACTAGGATTACGAGTATAAACCGCTTCCTAATTTGTCGAGAAGTTCCCTAAGAATATTCTCACAAGAAATATTCTTAGGGATAACTCGATCGTAGGATTGCATCGACGCATCAACACGCCGCCTAATCCTACTCCAACTAGGATTACGAGTATAAACTGCTTCCTAATTTGTCGAAGTTCCCTAAGAATATTCTCACAAGAAATATTCTTAGGGATAACTTCGATCGATGCGGATTGCATCGGCGCCGATCAGCGCGTCGTCTAATCCCACTCCAACTAGGATTACGAGTATAAACCGCTTCCTAATTTGTCGAGAAGTTCCCTAAGAATATTCTCACAAGAAATATTCTTAGGGATAACTCGATCGTAGGATTGCACCGACGCAAATCAACGCGTCGCCTAATCCTACCCAACTAGGATTACAGTATAAACCGCTTCCTAATTTATCGAGAAGTTCCTAAGAATATGTTTTCAAAAAATATTCTTAGGATAACTCGATCATGCGATTGCATCGACGCATCAACGCCGCCTAATCCTACCCAACTAGGATTACGAGTATAAACCGCTTCCTAATTTGTCGAGAAGTTCCCAAGAATATTTTCACAAGAAATATTCTAGGGATAACTCGATCGCGCGGATTGCATCGACGCATCAACGCCGCCTAATCCTACTCCAACTAGGATTACGAGTATAAACCGCTTCCTAATTTGTCGAGAAGTTCTAAGAATATTTTCACAAGAAATATTCTTAGGATAACTCGATCGTATGGATTGCATCGACGAAATCAACGCTGCCGCCTAATCCTACTCCAATCGATTACGAGTATAAACCGCTTCCTAATTTGTCGAGAAGTTCCCTAAGAATATTCTCACAAGAAATATTCTTAGGATAACTCAATAAACCTCAATTTTCTCCTATTGTGGAACCTTAAAGAGGGATAAATTGATGAATTCCGACGAGGCTTATATTGACGGACAACTTCTACTCGAAAAGACTCTCCCACTCGCATCAATGCCAACTGCGCGTTGTCGCCGAAGGCCTATCGGTCAACAGCTTGGAACGGAATAAATTCCTCCCACTATGGATAATAGTACTCCAGCAAGGAGTAATGCAAGAGCGACGCCAACCAACGCCGCCGCCAAAAATTTATCGATCAACGGCTCGAATCCACACCGGTCAAAGGCCGACTCGAATCGAAAGCTAGGACGAGGGTTGAAACCCAAATGGTCTCCTCGGTCGACAAGGAATCCTCTGAGTATATCTCCATGAAAAGATCTATCCTCCCATCGGTCGCCAAATTGTTCATGTAAAAGTTGGGATGATTGTCATTGATTTGAACTTGCTTACAGCTTCTTTGGCCTACAACAAAATTCAAAAGAAATGCCTTTTATTTTAAGGCGTACAATGAAAATCAAAAAAGATTACAACTTTTATCCTTGTGAACAAACACGAGGATCTCTGTTATGTCGAGGTCCTCGCTTGCGTGGGTTCTTTGCCTGTGCCGGGGACTTTTTGTGTCCGTGGACCACCGCGCAATTCCAATCCAAGTAGAGACCCGGTTCGAACTACAGATAAAGGCTCGCTTCACGAAGGAAACGGTTACCGAGGGGATCACACCCACGAAGGAGAGGATCGTCATGGGATCACACTCACGAAGGAGAGGATCGCCGAGCGGGTGAGATCTACTAGGAGAAATCACAATGCTTATCCCCGAGGTTAAGACGGCTTAACCTAGAGGGTATCTGTAGTTCGACCGAATTGATTACCTTCCGATTGTAGATCGACGCCGATCGACTTGTGCTCACGCGTTCTGAACGGTAAGGCCGATGGCTCGCGGATCTCGTGAGAACTCCTCGAGAAAATCCTCGAAAATCCCAAGCCCAAGTCCTCCCAAGCCCAAGTCCAAAATCCCTCTCCAAGCCTCTTCGTAATCCGACCTCCTCGAACCAGACCCCCTATTTATACAATGGAGGGTGTGCCGGCCATCTCGTGGTTTCCCACCAGCCGAGCCCCGCCTGTTGTCGAGGTGGCTCTCGCCATGGTGGCCGAGCCACCGCCACTTGCCGAGGCACCTCGCCAAGTGGTCGAGGTGGAGTTTGCCACCTCGGCTTGGTCGAGGTGGCTCTACTAAAGTGGCCGTTTCCACTCACCGCCTGAGGTTCATTGGCATTTTGGCGGCGTTTTCTCGGCTGCTTTATGTCAAGCTCGGCCGATTCTTCGCCGATTCTTTCGTCTTCCGGCTTAGTTTTGCTCCGTAATGTCGCTGCCGTGTTTGAGACCGCGTCTCCTACTCCAACTAGGATTACGAGTATAAAGCTGTTTCCTAATTAGTTGAGAAGTTCCCGAAGAATATTCTCACAAGAAATATTCTTAGGGATAACTTCGATCGTCTGGATTGCATCGGCGTAAATCAGCGCGTCGCCTAATCCTACTCCAACTAGGATTACGAGTATAAAGCTGTTTCCTAATTAGTTGAGAAGTTCCCGAAGAATATTCTCACAAGAAATATTCTTAGGATAACTCGATCGTATGGATTGCATCGACGCATCAACGCCAATCCTACTCCAACTAGGATTACGAGTATAAAGCTGTTTCCTAATTAGTTGAGAAGTTCCCGAAGAATATTCTCACAAGAAATATTCTTAGGATAACTCGATCGTATGGATTGCATCGACGCCGATCAACGCCGCCTAATCCTACTCCAACTAGGATTACGAGTATAAAGCTGTTTCCTAATTAGTTGAGAAGTTCCCGAAGAATATTCTCACAAGAAATATTCTTAGGGATAACTTCGATCGTCTGGATTGCATCGGCGTAAATCAGCGCGTCGCCTAATCCTACTCAATCGGGATTACGAGTATAAAGCTGTTTCCTAATTAGTTGAGAAGTTCCCGAAGAATATTCTCACAAGAAATATTCTTAGGATAACTCAATAAACCTCAATTTTCTCCTATTGTGGAACCTTAAAGAGGGATAAATTGATGAATTCCGACGAGGCTTATATTGACGGACAACGCCACTCTACCAAAGACTCTCCCATCGCATCAATGCCAACTGCGCTGTCGCCGAAGGCCTATCGGTCAACAGTTTGGAGCGGGAATAAATTCCTCCCACTATGGATAATAGTACTCCAAAGAAGGAGTAATGCAAGAGCGACGCCAACCAACGCCGCCGCCAAAAATTTATCGATCAACGGCTCGAATCCACACCGGTCAAAGCGCCGCACGAATCGAAAGCTAGGACGAGGGTTGAAACCCAAATGGTCTCCTCGGTCGACAAGGAATCCTCGGAGTATATCTCCATGAAAAGATCTATCCTCCCACTGTGGTCGCCAGCTTGTTCGCGGTAAAAGTTGGGATGATTGTCATTGATTTGAACTTGCTTACAGCTTCTTTGGCCTACAACAAAATTCAAAAGAAATGCCTTTTATTTTAAGGCTTACAATGAAAATCAAAAAGATTACAACTTTTATCCTTAGTGAACAAACACGAGGATCTCTCATATGTCGAGGTCCTCGCTATGGGTTCTTTGCCCGTGTCGGGACTTTTGTGTCCGTGGACCACCGCAATTCCAATCCAAGTAGAGACCCGGTTCGAACTACAGATAAAGGCTCGCTTCACGAAGGAAACGGTTACCGAGGGGATCACACCCACGAAGGAGAGGATCGCTGCGGGGATCACACTCACGAAGGAGAGGATCGCCGAGCGGGTGAGATCTACTAGGAGAAATCACAATGCTTATCCCCGAGGTTAAGACGGCTTAACCTAGAGGGTATCTGTAGTTCGACCGAATTGATTACCTTCCGATTGTAGATCGACGCCGATCGACTTGAGCTCGCCGGTGCTTTCGGAGCGGTCGTCGATGGCTCGCGGATCTCGTGAGAACTCCTCGAAAATCCTCGAAAATCCCAAGCCGAAGTCCTCCGGCACGAAGTCCAAAATCCCTCTCCAAGCCTCTTCGAATCCGACCTCCTCGAACCAGACCCCCATTTATACAATGGAGGGTGTGCGCCGACCACCTCGGTGGCTCGGCCACTGGCCGAGCCACCTCGGCCAAGTTGGCGAGGTGGCTCGACCATAGTGGCGAGCCACCTCGGCCACTGGCGAGGCACCTCGGCCAAGTTGGCGAGGTGGCTCGACCATAGTGGCGAGCCACCTCGGCCAAGTTGGCGAGGTGGCTCGACCATAGTGGCCGAGCCACCTTAACCACTGGTAGAGGTTTGGCGCCGTCTTCGCGGCGTTTTCGTCGTTTTCGCGTCGTTTCTCCGTCGATTCTTCGTCGATTCTTTCGGTCTTCCGGCTTAGTTTTGCTCGGTAATGTCGCTGCCGTGGTTTGAGACCGCGTCTCGATCAACTTTCGAGCTTAAGCGCCCGCTTGCATTGACGGACTAAGTACGGTTGATTCCGTCTCGTCAACGTTTGAGTTTAGTCAACTCGATCGCTCGCGGTAAAAGTCGGGATGATTGTCATTGATTTGAATTTTGCTTACGCCTTCTTTGGCCTACAACGAAATTCAAAGAAATGCCTTTTATTTTAAGGCGCATAATGAAAATCAAAAAGATTACAACTTTTATCCTTAGTGAACAAACACGAGGATCTCGTTATATCGGATCCTCGCTTGCGTGGGTTCTTTGCTGTCTTGGGGACTTATTGTGTCCGTGGACCACCGCAATTCCAATCCGTGGAGACCCGCCCGAACTACAGATAAAGGCTCGCTTCACGAAGGAAACGGTTACCGAGGGGATCACACTCACGAAGGAGAGGATCGCCCGAAGCGGTGAGATCTACTAGGAGAAATCACAACGCTATCCCCAGATTAAGAAGCTTAATCTAGAGGGTATCAGAGTTCGACCCAATTCGCGTTACCTTTTGCTTATAGATCCGACGCCGATCGACTTGAGCTCGCCGGTGTTCGGAACCAAGGTCAGATCTCGCGAGGGCTCTTCTAAGTCCGCCAAAATCCAAGAAAATCTTCCCTCGACGAAAAATGCCCAAAAATCCCACCTCCGAACCACAAGACCCCCTATTTATACATCTCATAGTGGCTCGCCACTGGCCGGGAGGCTCGCCATTTGGCCGAGCCACCCCGCCTTGGCCGAGGTACCTACCAAGTTGGTCGAGGTGGCTCCATAAGCCGAAGCTCGAAGAATCGAAGAATCGAGAAAAACGACTCAACCGGCGAACGACCCGCCAAATGACCGAGGTGGCTCTACCAACATGGTCGAAGCTACTCGCCAATTGTCGAGGTGGCTCTACCATAGTGCCGAGCCACCCTACCATCATGGTACCTCGGCCAATTTGTCGAGGTAGTTCTGGCCATGTTACGGTGCCACCTCGCCATTTGGCCGAGGTCCCGCTTACGCCGGTTCGAAGCCGCTTCTCGCCGACTTCGCCGATTCTTCGGTCTTCCGGCTTAGTTTTGCCCTGATGTCGCCGCTGTGTTCGAAGTCCGTCCGATCAACTTTCGAGCTCAAACGGTTCGCTTGCATCGACGGACGGCACGGTTGATTCCGCCTCGCCAACGCTTGAGTTTAGCCAACTCGCTCGCTGAGCTTCTCTTGCCGTTTTCCACGACTGCCGCCATTGCTCAGACCACGACCACTTCATGAGTTCGCCGACCGCTTTGCGCTTTATGGCGTAATCACGCCGACGGCGCTGGTCGCGCCGCCGGATGGATCGCCGGTTGTCGACTCCACCGCTTACGAAGTCTTGTTCGCACCGATAAGCAATTTTTTATGCCTACAAGCCTCACACTCCAACGCCAGCCAACCACGGAGCGTCGCCCCACCATCGCCATCGCCGCAACACCAACGCTTTCAAGATAAATAAAACCTAGCACCATGACTACCACTAGGAAATGTCCTCAACTTCATCATTGCGCTCAACCAACTCCAGCCTGCTACTACACCCGCCACTGCCCTCCGACTGCCCCCACACTACCGCTAAGTTCACTACTAATAACAACACAAGACACGTCCACCACTTGCTCCTGCCGATCATCGAATGTCACACACCTAGACCTTGAGGATCATCCTCTACACAACCAGCCTAGCACAATGCGCATCATATTTTTGACAAAATGCTCCACTCAAACCAAACACCTCTAAACCCTCTGCACACTCCTTACAACAAACAAACCCCATCCTCCTGCGGCAAACAAACCGGTACCCCTCCTCACTTCAACCAGTGACCAAATTCCCTTCTACTGATGTCAAGCACGCTTAGTGTTCGACAATATGCCTCACGTAAACCTAGCCCTTAGACTTGACCACCACACTCGCCACCATTGCTTCCACCTCTCAACCTGCTACCACTTCCACCTCAACTCTTGTGAGCACCTCCTCCACCTCTCAGAGACACTCCACCATTGACAGCAGCCAGCCATCTCATCTAACCAATTACAAACCCAACCTCGACGGTCCTCCTCTAACTCGCTCTCACCCTAACCCTCGATGGCTCAACCCAAAACCTCAATCCCCTACCGCACATAAAACCAAAAGCAATAACTCGCCCCCAGATCTTGCAAATACCCTTGTCCGGACACTCTCCAATTGTAGCCTCGACAATGACACCGCGGACTTCTTTAGCTACAAAGGCTCACAATAGTTCATCATCCTCTCCATCTGCCAATGATGCCGACATTGCCATACCTCTCCAACTGCATACCACGACAACAATATTGTCGAACCATCTCCATTTGCAACGCCCATGTGTTTACACTCGTCGAGCCTCTCCATTTGCAAATACCACAACAAATGCTACACCGCCGAACTGCACTACACTACAACCTTATCGCCTAAGTCCAAGCCTTCACAGATAGCATCATGATCTTGCCACATGTAATTCTAGCAACTAATATGCTTCGATTAAACCACCTCTCAGAGCCATGCCAAAATAATTTACGAAATTTGACTCATCTTATCCAAACTCTCCTCTACCCACCATGAGTTTGATGGGGTGTTAAATAATATAGTTAGGCTATCTTGTTTTCCTTTATCTTAGTCCCACATCGCTACGATTCTATAACTTCTCTCCTTGCTATTGTATATGTACACTTTAATGCAATAAATAATATTATCTCTTTTCTTCCCAAAATGTCTATTTTATCAAGAGGGACCAGATCTTAATTTTAACAAAGACACTTTGACACCCAAGTCAGTACATTGAAGTTAAAAGCCTAATAGTAAATATGCAGAAGGGAGTTTATTTTTGCATTTCTTGTTATGAGATCTGTTGTGAGAGGATGACTGTCACCTTGTGCTTGATAGTGTTTGAAACTTATCGTTCTTTTGGTAGTGGAAGTTGGATGTTTGATGTTAATTGTGCTGACAAACGTAATCATGTTGATTCATGAATTTGGTGAGATCATTTGACTTGAATTGTAATGCCATGTAGTTGTTGATCAGAGGGAAATCAAATATCAGTTTGGGTCTCTTAGCAGTTGGGCTTGGAGCGCTTCCCACCATCCGCATCGCCGCAACACCAACGCCAAGATAAATAAAACCTAGCACCATGACTACCACTAGAAATGTCCTCAACTTCATCATTGCGCCAACCAACTCCAAATTACTACACCACACCGCCTCCGACTGCCCCCACACTACCGCTAAGTTCACTACTAATAACAACACAAGACACGTCCACCACTTGCTCCTGCCGATCATCGAATGTCACACACCTAGACCTTGAGGATCATCCTCTACACAACCAGCCTAGCACAATGCGCATCATATTTTTGACAAAATGCTCCACTCAAACCAAACACCTCTAAACCCTCTGCACACTCCTTACAACAAACAAACCCCATCCTCCTGCGGCAAACAAACCGGTACCCCTCCTCACTTCAACCAGTGACCAAATTCCCTTCTACTGATGTCAAGCACGCTAGTGTTCGACAATATGCCTCACAGAAACCTAGCCCTTAGACTTGACCACCACACTCTGCCACCATTGCTTCCACCTCTCAACCCGTTGCTACCACTTCCACCTCAACTCTTGTGAGCACCTCCTCCACCTCTGTAGACACTCCACCATTGACAGGCAGCGCCAGTCATCTCATCTAACCAATTACAAACCCAACCTCAGACGGTCCTCCTCTAACTCGTTCTCACCCTAACCCTCGATGGCTCAACCCAAAACCTCAATCCCCTACCTGCACATAAAACCAAAAAGCAATAACTCGCTCCCCGCATCTTGCAAATACCCTTGTTCCAGACACTCTCCAATTGTAGCGCCCTCGACAATGACACCGCCGGACTTCTTTAGCTACAGTGCCCACAATAGCGACACCATCGTATCCTCTCCATCTGCAGTGCCAATGACAGCGACATTGCCATACCCTCTCCAACTGCAGCGCCCACGACAACAATATTGTCGAACCATCTCCATTTGCAACGCCCATGTAAGCGACACTGTCAGAGCCTCTCCATTTGCAGCGCCCACAACAGCGACACCGTCGAACCAGACTACACTACAACCTTACTGCCTAAGTCCAAGCCTTCACAGGATAGCATCATGATCTTGCCACATGTAATTCTAGCAACTAATATGCTTCGATTAAACCACCTCTCGTAGAGCCATGCCAAAAATAATTTACGCAAATTTGACTCATCTTATCCAAACTCTCAGTCCTCTACCCACCATGAGTTTGACAGGGGGTGTTAAATAATATAGTTAGGCTATCTTGTTTTCCTTTATCTTAGTCCCACATCGCTTACGATTCTATAACTTCTCTCCTTGCTATTGTATATGTACACTTTAATGCAATAAATAATATTATCTCTTTTCTTCCCAAAATGTCTATTTTATCAAGAGGGACCAGATCTTAATTTTAACAAAGACACTTTGACACCCAAGTCAGTACATTGAAGTTAAAAGCCTAATAGTAAATATGCAGAAGGGAGTTTATTTTTGCATTTCTTGTTATGAGATCTGTTGTGAGAGGATGACTGTCACCTTGTGCTTGATAGTGTTTGAAACTTATCGTTCTTTTGGTAGTGGAAGTTGGATGTTTGATGTTAATTGTGCTGACAAACGTAATCATGTTGATTCATGAATTTGGTGAGATCATTTGACTTGAATTGTAATGCCATGTAGTTGTTGATCAGAGGGAAATCAAATATCAGTTTGGGTCTCTTAGCAGTTGGGCTTGGAGGATTATATCCTAACAAAATATGTTGTACAAACTTCCATGCATTGTAGTGCAGTAGCGGAGACCAGGAAATATACTAGTGCTTTTGATTATAAACCGTTTAGATTATTTTTCTGATCCATCACCATTAACTTTATAACTATCACCAACAAGTCACATTTGGGAAGATTAACAGAGTTTAATGTCAATGTCATAGTTCCGTTTTATTTATTTATTTATTTTGGTTGTTGAAGAAGTAGTGTCAATGTCAATGTTACTTACCTACTCACGCTTCATGTCATGATGATCCAAGAGGACTTTGGCGACATTAATTGTTTTACTTTAGGACGATATATACATTGTCACTCTCATTGTTGATGACGTATATAGTTCACAGGCAAATCATGACGTACAGTATAAACTTCTATGTTCGCAGGTAGTTAACTTGTTTTTTCTGCTAATGGCACTTCAATATCACCAAGTTTCCGCTTTGTCCTTATATATCATAAATTTTATTTTATATTAGAAAAATACTATAAATTGTTAAAAATTGGTACGTTAGTATATTGATTATGCAAATGTAAAATTTTCATCCTAATATTTCCATATAATAACTACATGCTAATTTTAGAGCTTTGTAACTAATTAATATTTGTTAAATTTGCTATTTAATCAAATAAATTTTTTCCCAAACTTATCTGAATTCTATTTTAAAATAGAGTTGAAATATGTTTAATGATAAATTTATCAAATATTAATAGTTAGAAAAGTATAAAATTAATATGTTAGTACCGTATGAGAATAGTGAGATGAAAATTTTCACGCTTGCATGATTGAGGGTACTAACATGCCAAATTTTTAGCAACTTATGGTATTTTTCTGCCACAAAATATAACTTGTGGTATATAAGTGACAAAGCGGGAAACTTTACGATACTTAAGTGAAATTTACCCTTATTTTTCTCTAAATTTCATTACGAGATCCTAAACTTTGGAATACTTTTTTAAGAAGCTCATAAACTATCTTTTCAATTTATTAACCCTCTAGAATTTTAACTTTTATTCTATTCAGTGCTCACAGTGATTTTTATAACTCTTTTCTAAGAAGCTCTTAAACTATCTTTTCAATCTATTAACTCCTAAAATTTTGACTTTAATTCTATTCAGTGCGAACAGTGATTTTTATAACTCCAAACACCATTTAAAACACAACTCTACCTAAGGTAAAATTGAAATGTTTCAAAAAAAACCATATGACAAGCACGTGGATTAAAATCTCTTTAGGGTGAAACAGATCTTTTTACTTCAGGAGAGGAGATGATTAAAATTGCAAATCTTTGTGGCCTGCTAGATTTGGGACTTGGTTGATGTAGTGATTGAAAATTCATTGAAATTAATGTTTTTGCTGTAAATTTAAGACTCCAAACTGTTGCCCTGTGCAGAATCCATCAAAGCTTGGATCCTTATGTACAACTAATTAATCTGAGTCTACTTACGAAAGTATAGACTAACTACTTAGCCCTATTCTTTCAATTAGATAAGACAACAATGTAGGAATAAATATATACCAATATAATCTCATTATCTAGATGATATATAGCCTTGCCAATCTGTCGACACATAACTTTATAATATTCTTAGAAGATTCTTGGGCTCTGACTAGCTTAGCACTCCCCCTTGATGCAAGGGCAAAGAAAATGGAAATATGTGGGGTCGGCCTTAGCCAATTCAAGACATACATAGCTACCTTGCCTCTCTTAGCCTTTAATACTACACGATCCTAACCCTCAATCAAATTTCTGATCTTTTATCTCCGTCTCTCTATCTCTTTCTTTGTCCTCCATATGTATAATGGTCCCATGCATCGAAACCTTATCCTCTTCACATGAAGGGGAATTTTAACATACCGATCTTTGTAGCCAGTGATTTTTATAACTCCAAACACCATTTAAAACACAACTCTACCTAAGGTAAAATTGAAATGTTTCAAAAAACCATATGACAAGCACGTGGATTAAAATCTCTTTAGGGTGAAACAGATCTTTTTACTTCAGGAGAGGAGATGATTAAAATTGCAAATCTTTGTGGCCTGCTAGATTTGGGACTTGGTTGATGTAGTGATTGAAAATTCATTGAAATTAATGTTTTTGCTGTAAATTTAAGACTCCAAACTGTTGCCCTGTGCAGAATCCATCAAAGCTTGGATCCTTATGTACAACTAATTAATCTGAGTCTACTTACGAAAGTATAGACTAACTACTTAGCCCTATTCTTTCAATTAGATAAGACAACAATGTAGGAATAAATATATACCAATATAATCTCATTATCTAGATGATATATAGCCTTGCCAATCTGTCGACACATAACTTTATAATATTCTTAGAAGATTCTTGGGCTCTGACTAGCTTAGCACTCCCCCTTGATGCAAGGGCAAAGAAAATGGAAATATGTGGGGTCGGCCTTAGCCAATTCAAGACATACATAGCTACCTTGCCTCTCTTAGCCTTTAATACTACACGATCCTAACCCTCAATCAAATTTCTGATCTTTTATCTCCGTCTCTCTATCTCTTTCTTTGTCCTCCATATGTATAATGGTCCCATGCATCGAAACCTTATCCTCTTCACATGAAGGGGAATTTTAACATACCGATCTTTGTAGCCATTCATCTTTAGGGTGATGGGGCCCAAAACCCTAAATTTAGGAATGCAAGCCTCACAAAGATTAATTTTTTAACTTATAGGAAAATTTTTACATGATGATTGAATGAATTGTGGCCTCAAATGTAGGGAGAGAGGATGAGGGAGCTTTTAAAGGGGAAATTGTAGTTTGTGGAAGTTTGTCAGGGATAGTGCTGAGTTTGTGTTGGGATAAATTTGTTTGCGGAATGGGGTGCATTGATTGTGTGGCACTTGTTACGTGTCGATGTTAAGTAGGTCTTCCATGGAGATATTTCTTGGGGTTTTGGATGGATCCTTGGATTATTCTTCTTTCTCATTCATGACGGATGGGATCATGGGAGTAATATGGTGAAATGTCACTAGCTACCCTTTATTAGTTGAAGGTTCATTTCATAAAAACCCATGAACTTGCGGAGTGTTTCAGATTACTCCCCTAACCTAGTTTAATTCGAGAATCTCCTCTTATCTTTGGAGGTGTTGTAGATTACCCTAAAACTTTTATATTCCACTAAATAAGACCAAAGTACATGTCTCCCCAAAATAATAACCTTTCATCTTTTAAATAAATTTTCTTGCAAAAAATAAAAAATAAAAAATAAAAAACTCCCAATGTAATTTCAGAGTACCAATTTAAGTAACGATTACTTAATTTAATTCAATTTAACAAATTAGAGTTTAGTGTTGAAGGGATAATTTTTTTAACAACAACTATTAACACTATCAGAGGAGTTCACTAGGAAAAATCTATAACTTCAGGGAAGTTTTGTTAGGATGTAGTCTATACAATAGCTCTTGTTTGAGTAATAAACAAACTCTTATTTGGTACTAATATTTATTTGAGATGATATAATACATGTGAATACAGGTATAAGACGTGTACTAGGCGAAATGATTATCACATTTTAATTACAAATTTATACCCTCATTACCTATTTTATATGAATAAAGATATTACTAATAACTGTTTTTATCTTAATTTGCAGGCTAATGGAGTATTATTGAATAAGAGCCCAAATGAAGATTATTTCAAGCCCAAAAGATCTCTAATGAAGCCCAGAATGCCTAAATCCAAAGCCCACGACTAAGTTTAGAAGCAAAATCTCAACACACATCACTTTCTTGGTCAGAATTATTAATAACTTGGCTTACAATTGAGAATCAAATCAAATATGGAAAAAAATAAAGTCAAATTCGTGCTCAGGATGGTCAACCGCAAAGAAAAGGCGATATCTCTCAATCCGGAAAGCAGAATTCAACATATTATATATGAAAATCATCTATCTCGACGAGACGGAGCCATCCAAATTATCAGATTCTCA
The DNA here is from genome assembly GCA_012295165.1 of Asparagus setaceus. Classification (NCBI taxonomy): domain Eukaryota; kingdom Viridiplantae; phylum Streptophyta; class Magnoliopsida; order Asparagales; family Asparagaceae; genus Asparagus; species Asparagus setaceus. The sequence goes on from CM022706.1 coordinate 74,053,609, forward strand.
AAATTTTATCAGTAGCAGTGTGTTATGATAGAAATCCGAATTTAAGTGATATATATTCAATTATTTGAAGGCCAAGTTAAATTCTAAGAAGCCCAAGAGCATTTAAGAGAAGCCCAAGAGTCTTAAAGGAATTAAATACAAAAGAAATAAAGTCCACAAAGCCCATCTCTCAAGGATTAAATCAATGGTCTAGATCATTTGGAGAGATCCTATGGCTATGAGGATTGTTTAGGGGCTAACCTAAATCCTATGGTTGTGAGTGTTACTTGGGGGCCAAGACAAATCCAAAGGTTGTGAGAGATTCTTGTTATCTATAAATAGAGGGGTAGAGTGAGGGCTTGAGATTGTGAAATATTTTATAAAAATTCCATTTGGAGAGGAGGGTTACTCTTAATTGAGAAGACCTTCCAAAAATTATAACTTTTGTTACACAATAAATAAAAATTTTCACCCCTTCAATTTCCTTTCTCTTCTCTTTGTCCAAGGACCAAAAGGAGGATGAAGATGAATTAGGAATTGTGGGTTTCTCTTTTATTTCTTTTCTCTTCTTTATTTTCTTATTTGTAGAATAGATTTACTTTCATGCAATTTACTTTCTTGCAATTTACTTTCATGCAATTTAATTCCATGCAATTTACTTTCATATCTTGTCTTTAATTCATAGATTAGATTTACTTTCATTGCAATCTTCTTTTCTTTTTCTTTATTTCTTTGCTCTTATTTTGTACTTAGTTTTCTTTTCTCCTCCCTCTCTTGATTTCTTTTTATTTTTCAAAGATGTGGAACTAACCTCTTGTGGGGATCTAGTTTTGCATGAAACTAGTCTAATTCTCTCTTATATGTGTGAATCACTCTCTTATGCTTAAAAGATCATGTTTAGGCTAATCAACTAGAGAACTAATCGATAGAAGAAGAATTTGATAGTCTATGCTTTTCTTAAGTGGTTTGATAGGTTATGCTTATGAATTCTAGGATTACTATCTTGTTGTTATTCTCCTCATGAGTATTGATTTCATTTAGGTGATAATTTGATAGGTTATGCTTTCCTTAAGTGATTTGATAGTCTTTGCTTAATAAATCTAAAATGAAATGTGATAAAAGAGAATGGTTCATATTTTATAAGTGAGATTAGCTAGTGGATTCAATTCTAGATTCCTTCATATCTCTAATTGAATCCTCCATCTTTGCTTTATTGATTTTATTTTCTTGATCTTGATTTCACTTTTTACTTCTCACACTCTCTCATTCTCATTTTGGTTTATTTACATACATCCGTTTTCATTCTCTAATCTCCTCACTATCACTTTCATTTTGCTTTTATTTACACTTTGTCACAATCACACTCTTAATCTCTCCACAACACATTTTCTTCCTCGTTTTTCTTTTATTTGCGCATAATCCACAATCCACTCTCTACTCTTTTCATGACCACTTTCACCATGTACATAAACTCCTAATTGTCTTGCGCATAATTTGAGAACCAAAATTTGAACATAATCTTACAAACGTCTTCCTCGTGGGATCGATAATCTTTTATACTATAACTTGATAAGTTGTATACTTGCAACTTAGGAGGTAATCATTTATTTTTCCATCACGAAACGACATGAAAATCAGTACAAACGCTAATTTCAGCCATCAAACTAACGATGGGCGTCAGAAACCCATTGATGGGTATGAGGTCATCGATGGTCTACAGGAACCAATTACAGAATTCGAGAGACAGAATTTCAGATCATCGATGGTTTATAGGAACCCATCGATGGTTGGTGCTAAGGGACCCATTGATGGTCATGAGCAACCATCGATGGTTTAGTCGGCTGGTTGTAGATTTGAAGATTTAATGACAACTGTTCGTCATTCTTTTTGATCTCCAACTTCTACCATGTTCAGGATATCTCTTTCTTGGTTGATTAAAGGCTATATGATTGAAAGAGATAAATTAGAGAAGAGTGTTCTAGGGTTTTGATAATAGCTTTAGGGCTTTGATTAGAGAAAATATTGGATTGAAGATTTTGACCCCTAGAGCCGCAACAAACCCTTTCTTGTTGCTTTCATCATCTTTGGATCATCTTAGCAAGGAGAGTTGCCCTTGATTTCATCATATACACTATTCTTCATCAAGCTTCACTTTGATTCATCGATGGACCATTTGTTAATCGAAAAGGACTATAAGATCTTTCTTATCTTCTATGCTTAAACTGTGTTTGTTGGTTTGTTTCAAACTTATTTTATGGTGTACTCAAGCCGGTGTTAATTAAGGATTGGTACTAGCTAGGGCTACATGTTACTCATTGTAGAGAGTTAGATTAGACGACTAATTTTAGGTAGATTAAAGAGGTCGGTCTTTGTAAGCCTACTGAATCGTTGTGATTCAGGAGAACTCTTGACATAGTGAGGAAGACCCTTTGTGAGAAGGAAGAGTGGACATATGATTGTTATCCAAAACCACTATAAAATCTTATGCCTCCTTGGTTAGTTATTTTTTTTATTATCTATTCCGTTGCTTATTCTGTATTTTTAGCGAAAAAAGGTAGCAACCCTATTCACCCCCTCTAGGTTTGCATCTTAGATCCAATAAGTGGTATCAGAGCTAGTTACCCATCTTCAGGATTCATAACCTAGGGTGGAGATGTCTAGTTTAACCACCACAATGGATTTACTGAGGGACACGCTGTGAACCGGCCCCCACTTTTCGATGGAAAAACCTATACCTATTGAAACGTGTGTATGGGAGTCTTTTAGTTGTCCACCGATTATGACGTTTGGAGTAGTGTAGAGAATGACTATAGTGAACTACTACCATTGTAGAAGAGGTTATCGTTATCAATCCTTGAGACAAGTGGACTTCAAATGTAAAAGCTATGAATGCTTTTTATTATTCTTTAACTATTGAAAAATTTAATTGTGTTTTAAATTGTACTACTGCGCAGAAAATCTAGAAAACTTTGGAAGTTACACAAGAGGGAACTTCACAGGCGAAAGAGCCAAAACTTACAATGCTGGTGAGTCAGTATGAGAATTTCAAGATGAAGGCCTTAAAGAGTATTCATGATATGTTCACCCGATTCATGGACATTAATTGTGAACAAATTAAAAGATTTGGGAAAGGAGTATGATATCAAGGAGCTTGTGAGAAAAATTCTTCATTCTCTTTCTAGGGATTGAGAACTAAAGGTAGCAACTATCAAAAAATATCTAAAATATTTTTCAATTAACTCTTGCGAATCTTGTAGGAAATCTTCTCACTTATGAAGTGTGACTAAAAGAGAAAAAAGATAATTCAAAAAATAACTCGAAGAAGAAGTCATTGGCCCTAAATGTGAAAAAAGAAAAGTCTCAATCCAAAAAGAAGAAAAAGTCTAGCTCAAGTTCTAAAGATAAAAATAGTTAAGTTAGATTCATTGTAAAAGGATTCAAATATTTTCTCAGAATAAAGAATGGACAAAAATACCTGAAAAAAAGATGAAATCAATATACAAATAAGGTAAATAAATATGCATCTAATAAATCTGAAATTGAACTTATTTGTTCGTTGCAGGAAACCAGGCCACTATATAAATAAATATCCGTTGAACAAAAAGAAAAGAAGATGGAGGGCAAAAGTTTGAAGGTGATAACGTGGGATATGATGAGTGGTGAAGAATCAGAAGTTGGTTCGAGTGAAGATGAGGAGAAGGCAAATCTATATCTTATAGGGAGAAACAGTGCAACTTCAGATATAGAATAAGGTGAAGCATATGATTTTGAAAGTGAGAATTCAAAAAATGAGGTATATCCTTCATATGATGAGTTATATTCCAAGTATAAACAAATATTGAAAAAACTTGAGAAAATTGCTGAAAAATATGAAGTGGCAAAAAGAGTGAATACAAATTTAAGGGAAAAAAATCTTATGTGAGAAAATTGAGTCTTTTTGCGCAAATTTGGATTCACATAAGTCACCTTGTGATAGCACCACAATTGATTGCACATAATGTTTTGATTTTTAAAATTAAATTGCAAGTTTATCTAAGCAATTAGATAATAAAATTATTAAAAATAAAAAGTTGGTTGCTAAGGTAAACAATTATTGTGTGAATTATCTTCGAACAAATAAAGTTTGAAACCAAGTGCACTACTATAGTTTCGAAAATAAACAACTAAAGTCTAAGAATTTTGATTTGGAAAAGGTCGTGAAATTTTTTCATTAGATTCTAAAGTTTTAAATATGGTCCAATCAACGGTTTGCAAAAGCTAAAAATGAACTTGGTTATTCATATTTAGGAATACATAAAAAGTTTCAACCTTCATTTGTAAAAGGAAATAATTTAAATTGCTTTGCACCCATTTCTGATGCATCATATACTATGTGTTATTTATGTGGTAGAATGGGTCATGTATCAATAAATTATCAAATGCAATACAAAGTCAAAATGGTTAAGCAAATTTGGATACCTAAAGGTATAATTCTTAACTAATGTGGACCTATGTGGATACTTATGCCGCACCTCTTTGCATTTCTGTAGTTATGCAGGAAGGCTAAGGAGCAATGCAACATCCATTTTGGTTGTTCAAGGCATATTCAAAAGATAAGAATATGTTCTTTAGCCTAACCAAGAAGAAGAATGGGATGAGAAATTGCTAATATATGCAAAGAGGGTCTCATTATGCAAGCCAGAATTTATTGTAAAGGAACAACTTGCATAAATGGTTGTTTTAGCAAATCTTCTCAAAAGGGTAAGTAAATGTATATTCTATAATCCTTCCTATTATATGTACATAATTTGATTTTTCTTGATTTCTTTTTAGGGTTGTTTTAAGATTTTTTCTTTTCATTTTTATATAAAAATAAAAAAATTTCTCTTTTCTTTCTTTTTATTTTTCTTTAAAACCTTCGGACATGCCTATTCATATGCTTTTGCAAGATTAATTCAGATGATATTATCTTTTGATATATAGGCTTGATTATATCACACAGTTCACATAATGTTTTCATATATATATATATATATATATATATATATATATATATATATATATATATATAGACACACACACACACACACACACATTTCTACACACAATGATAAAAATATGACTACTTGACACATTGTTTCACGAGATATTTCATGTTACATTTTCACACACCTAGTTTTATAATTATCATGTTTAGTAAAGTGAAATGGTGGTAAAAAATTTTATATTTTGTTTATAATATATTTTGGAATATATCAAGAGTTTTGAGCTTATTTTTGACTTTGATAATGCACACATTTATTCTTTATATGTACAAATGTACATTTTGCTAAACATATATAAAACAAAAGAGTGTATTCATTAAAAGATGATTAAAATCCACACTCTTATGAAATCCACGGAAAATTGAGTGTATTTATTAAAAGATGGTCAAAGGCCCACACTTGTGGATTATGTTTATACAAATCTCAAAGGGTATTCATCCTGTACTGAATATTTTTATATTTAGAGGTGGTGTGAATGGCCCGCCAAACACTATCGTTTTCCTCTTAAATCCTATATGATTGAGGTGATAGGGCGATACTTTGGTCTTTAGTTTCTAAGATTGAGATAGTTCAAGTCTTATTATTGCTCGTTATTCTCTTTGATATATTTAAATTTGTCCCATAAACTTGTATAATTCTTTTATATTTGTTCCATATACTTTATAATGATATTTAATCATTTTGTGTGTGATTTTTGATGTGATTTCTCTCGTATTCATGTATTTTGTGATTAGATTTTATTCTCTGGTGCTATTTTTATATAAATTTTTCATGTGAACTGGTGTGTATTTCTCTTGAATTTTTCTTAAGTATAAATTGTGATGATTGGTGTGTTTTCATCTTTTGCTAATAATAAAAGGTGGAGAATTTTGGTATGAAATTTGAAAATTTAGATGATCTTTGCATGAGTGGAGTTTTGTTAAGTGGTCTCATATTTTTTATTTTTAAATTTTTTTTGAAAACACTTAATGCATTATTTTAGGGGGAGTTTCTACAATACATGTGCTTGATTACACTTTTTATGAATGCATGAATATAGGGGGAGCATTACATATCTTTTCCTTTTGTATGACAGTGTATTTGTGCTTATTGTTGTTGTTTATATATCACAAATGTGCATATATTCAGGCATTTTAAATTTTAAGTATGTTATTATCAAAAGGGAAAGATTGTTAGGACATAGTCCGTACAATAGCTGTTGTTTGAGTAAGAACAAACTCTCATTTGGTACTAATATTTATTTGAGATAATATAATATAAGTGAATATAGGTATAAGACGTGTACGAAGCAAAACAATACGAAACTAAGCACAAACACTGATTTTAGCTATCGAACCATCGTTGGGCGTCAGGAAGCCATCGATGGGTACGAGGTTATCGATGGTCTACAGGAACCAATTACAAAATTCCAGGGATAAGATTTTAACTCATCGATAATTTACAGAAACCCATTGATGGTGCTCAGGGACCCAACAATGGTCGTGAGCAACCATTAATGGTTAAGTCGGCTGATTGCAGATTTGAAGATTTAATCATAGCCGTTCATCGTATCTTTTGATCTCCAACTTCTACCACATTTGGGATATCTCTTTCTTGGTTGATTAAAAGAAATATATGATTGAAATAGATAAATTAGAGAAGAGTGTTCTAGGTTTTTGATAAAAGCTTTAGGGTTTTGATTAGAGAAGATATTAGATTGAAAATTTTGATCCTTGGAGCCTCAACAAACTCTTTCTCGTCGCTTTCATCATCTTTGGATCATCTCAGCAAAGAGAGTTGCCCGTGATTTCATCATCTACCCCTTCTTCATAAAGCTTTACTTTGATTCATCGAAGAACGATTTGTTAATTGAAAATGGGTGTAAGATTTTTCTTATCTTCTGTGCTTCAACTGTGTTTGTTGGTTTGTTTCAAACTTGTTTTTACGATGTACTCAAGCCAGTGTTAATTGAGGGTTGGTACTAGCTAGGGCTACGTGTTACTCATTGTGGAGAGTTAGGTTAGACGACTGGTTTCAGGTAGATTTCAGGGTGCGGTCTTTGTGAGCCTACTGAATCGGGTTGTGATTCAAGAGAACTCTTGGCATAGTGAGGAAGGCCACTTCGTGAGAAAAAAGAGACGGACGTAGGATTATTATCCGAACCACTATATAATCTTTGCGTGTCCTTGGTTAGTTATTCTTTATTTTTATTTTATCTATTTCACTGCTTATTCTATATTTTTAGCAAAAAACGGTAGCAACCCTATTCACCCCCCCTCCTAAGCTTACATCTCAGATCCAACAGTTTTATAAGACACCTCAAAGTCCAGGGTGTTTAGTGAAATGAAAAAAAATATGTTATGGAGTTATCTGCAGCACCTCCAAAGTTCAAGCAGGTTTTCTCGAATTAAAATGGTATACGGGGTTAGTAGCAACATCTTCAAAGTCAGGGGTTCTTCTAAACTTAAACCACAAAACATGTCCCCTAATAAGATGAACATGAAATTAAGCTCTTGAAATTAAAGTAATATTTTCAATGTTGTGGATCAAAGTTCTCCTCCAAAACAACAACTCGAATCCGGGCCAGGATAACTCCAAACAAGACTTGACCCACCATTGTCCAAATGACATTCATGAGATGTAGACGAGGATCACATGCCAAGTAGTTTCCAGTTGCTCCTCAAAGCACACCCAAAACATTAGGTTACCCCAAAACCATGGTAAGGAGAGGATAAGGATCATATATGGATAAATGATTTATTTCTTGATTGAGATAAAGAAACAGAGAGGTAGTTTCTCTAAGTTAACCACCATGTTTGATTGTATGCAAAGCATTGTATGCACTTGTTTAATATAGGGGTAAAAACATGCATGTGGTAAAAAAGAGAGTGCGCATGCTTTGTGATGATTCTCTCTTCCACATGCCTAAGCCGCCTCCCCTCTTGAGACCTATTACCTTTTGACAAATCAAAGTTAGATTGCTCCTTAATTAAACTTAAACAAACAGTGCCATCCTTATCCCGGACACCCCAAGCCTCTGCTTCCCAAATTCCAACTTTGACATTGTCATCAGCATTGAAAGAGCCATTGAGTGTAGGAAATAAAAACTCCCCCAAATCCCCCAAAGAGCGAGGATTAATAATTGATTAAGCCAAGCCAACACATCAAAGCCGCATCGATAACCGTGATAATCAAAGCATCTTTGGCATCGTGTCACCTACATGATTGAACAAGCTGTGAAATTGTATATGCTAAGTTATGCACGTTGTTCAACGTACGCATGCATCCGCCTACCTCTCATGAGCCCGTCTCTCTGTAGTCAACTCTATCTGGATTTTTTTTGGGTTATTTTGTATTAGCCGCTCATATCTTCAATATTTCGATATTGGCCCCCTAAATCTTTGAAATTGACCTCATGCCCACCCCAAATCCTATTAGTATGTTGAAATAAGTCCCCATAGTAAAAATCTGGTTAAAATAGGGGAATATTTTGTTTATTCTTTTTGGTGATCGTCAGTTATAGTCATCGCACACAAACCTAAGCTCATTAAACACTTTAACGTATACCGATTAAGCTCGCCAAATCCGTTTAATAAAATCCTAACTCAAATCTATTTTTAACTTCATCTTCTCCAACGTCTTTCTCATCGAGAATCTATCTGTTGCAAATTTAAGATCAAGGCTGAAGAGAGCTAATGGGAAAGATGTTGGAGAAGATGAAATGGAAAATATTTTTGGTTTAGAGTTTTATTAAACAGATTTGATAGTTTAACGTATATATGTTAAAGTGGTTAATGTGTTTGAATTTGTGTGAGAGGGGTATAACTAGTAAATTACAGAAAAAGTTAAAAGTAAACAGAATATTCCCTCTATTTAAACCAAATTTTTACTAGGGGACTTATTTTAACATACTAATAGGATTTGGGGGGCCTGAGATCAATTTTAAAGATTTGAGGGGCGAATACGGATCATTGAAGATTAGGGTGGCTATATTAAAATAACTTTTTTTAAAAAAAATCACGACCTACCTTATCTATTGACTCGAAGAGCCATTATTTTCTTGTTTAGATAATTCTGAATTGAATTCGAAGCAAGCATGCAAGCAGTCGATTGCAGATGTTTTTAGAACTGCTGATTTTGTGTGATCTAAACCTAATGATAATTTCTTGAGTCCTAAATTTGGCACTTTTAACTTACTAAAAAGGTACCGCCAAACCTGGTTTTGTTTTTTCCAAAGTCTACCCATAATTCATGCCACATTTTAAGGAAAGAAATCAAACCTACATCAAGACCGAGGTAAATTTAGGTTGAGTGTTTTGATTTGCTTATCTAATATTTGAACGTTTATATTTATTTACCCTAACCCCATTTTGCCCATTAAACAAAAAGCTAGGCTTTTGTAGGGGGTTTCCTCTCCTGGCATGGGATTGGTTAAATAGAGAGCACATCCCAATACAATTGAGACCATGTCAACCAATTAAGGGGAGTGTTAGAAAAAGGAGCCTTAGTGTCTACGTAATAATTTTTGGGGAGAGTAAATTAACTATAGGTTTGGTGATTACGGATGATTAATTATGATTAAGATGAGGATTTAAGAGGGTTGAAACTGATCCCGTTGCGAAACGTGGCTTTAGTCTATCTCCTTTCTCTCTCATGCTTTACGCAAACTTCGAGCTGGCTCCAATCTTTTAGTTTCTTTCTTTCAACTTTCTTGAGGATGATGTGAAGATGAAACTTTACAATATCTCGCATTGTTTAAAACATTTTTTTTTATTATTGTTTTCATAAGTTCAGTGTCATCTTAGCTCGTGTATTTATGCAACTCATGTTGATTTGTTGATTGGTTACAGTTGCTAACAGTACAATTTTTTAAAGAAAAGTTTGTAGATGTGTAAGCTTTCATAAAGATAGGATGATATAATCCTCATAAGAAAGAGAGAACTTTCCAACTGTATGAATGGGAATTTGTCCATGCGCATCACTCTAGATGGTTTTTTCTTTGCATTTTGGACTAAAATCCATCGTTATGAATTCAAACTTCGCAAGTATGGATCCGGATTCTCTTCAATTAGGGTTTTCAAGATAATAATGGAATTACGTGACATTAACTTATTCATTGAAATACACAATAGGATTGTGATAATTGGACCTTTTTTAATTAGCGGCTAATTTGAGAGGATATAAATACCTGCGGTGGCGGAGCCACATAGAAAGTTGGGGGGACCTTGGCCCCCCCAAAAAATTTTGTTATTTGCATATTAGGTCTTTGTTCATATTAGTCCCTCAAGGCCTTAAATTTTTACTATTTTGAAACTGGTCCTTTAGTCATCGATATTGCTATTAGCTCCCTCCAAATTATTTATGCTATTTTAAAGTTAGTCCATCAAATCATTTAAATTGCTATTAAGTCCTCAATTAATTCTTTCTTTAAAAGTCCTCCAATTCTTATGAATTGTTACAAGTTAATCATGAGAACTAGAGATTTAATGGCAATGTCAATGATTTGAGGGACTAATTTTCAAATACCTTGAGAATTGGAATGCCTAATAGCAATTTTGAGATTTGAGGACCCACTTCAAAATATTTTAAAATTTGAGGAACTAATATCGAAAAAAAACTTTTTTATGAAATACATAAGAAGCAATTATGTATCATGGATTCTTGGCCCCCTCAAGATAAAATTTCTGGCTTCGCCACTGAATACCTGCAAGTATATACTTAGATATTACTTTGAACTCAGTTACTAACTGTAAATAGAACAGTCTAGGTTTACTTTCCATGGGTTATGAATTTAAGATGGATTTTAAAAAATGATGTCATTATGTGAGTCCAGGTTTCAACGTATGAATACATATCCATGAACCCTCATAATACTCCTGAGTTCTGGTGTAGTGCTAGAAACCTTTAACAATGAATATGTAAAAATCACTTTTTATAAAAAGTGTATTGCTAAGCAGCATTGTAATGGAATTAGAAGATTGAGACAGTTCTAAATGTTCTTTATATTCAATCACTGTTATGTAGCTGAAGAGACTTGTTAGTTTTGTTATTTAGCGCAAAGTTAGGGATTAAGATGGAAATTTAATGCTAGTAACATGTGGATTTTGATGCGACGCAACAAAATCATATTTTCCTGGCGACAGCCATATATGTATTTGGAAATATATGCGTGCAAAAATTAAAACAAGGTCTTATCATAGGAAACCTTCATCTATTAATTGGTAAGTTTATGTATATATTTAAATAGTATTTTAAGTATATAATCATCAAGTTTTATTATTCAAATCTAATAAATAGGTGTACTCATTAACAAGATGTTAGTTGTCATTAAATCTTTTTTTTTTCATTACATGTTCATCTATGTCCTATTAAAATAATTTTATTATAACCCACCGCGGTGATCTGTATAGTTGAGAGGTTTCAATATAGCTTCCATGATCTTGGATTCGACTCCGTACATAATTATTCAAAAAATGTTATTATCCTCTACGGTCCAACTGATTTATGTATCAATCAAACCCGTAAGGCGCAACTTCTATCAGCCTGTTGACGGGTATGTATATATCATGTAAATGTTCGCACCTCGACATTATCCTTGTCAAGCGCACATATGATTAAGATACACAATCATGGCCCACTGGAGTTACTGGATCAGGACTTAGGCCCCTTAACCTTTACAAGAGGTTGATATTCAGTTGCATACGACATTAATAATCCTATCATGACGTAAAAAAACAAAAATGAAAACCTCAAGTACAAAGTCACCAGACTTAACTTCACATATAATACAAATCAAACTTATGATTCCAAGCTTCTGGTTCAATTTTACATTAAAATTGATTTTTTTGAAAAATGATTATTTGCTTGGTAATATCTACATGCTCCTAGCTGCTAGCCTGCTACAGAGATTCTGAAGGGTTGTAATTTGTGATTGAGGACTGATAGTGGGAGTGGCCCAGTATCAAGTTGAGGCCCAAGGATTCTTAAATCGATTAACTTATTATCTTACAAAACTACCAACCGTCCGCTATTTCGATTCTTACTATGTCATCATTGGGAGCATGTTGAGAATATATCTGAAATAAAATTGTACAAAACAAAAAAATATGTTTAATATACTAGTATGTAATATGTGCGTTGCACATGATGCATGTCAAGAAACCATATTAGATGAAACATTTGAATGCCAACTAATATTTGAGATAACAATCATATTACTATCTATGAAACACTGATAGACCCAAAGATCTTGAGTTGGGCAATCTTTGCTTTTTTTCACAATTTATTGCTTTGATCATTATAAACAATGTTTTTGTAGTCGCTAGAGGATTAGTAAGTTGAAAACAATGATGTTAAGTAGATCTTTCTTATTTAACTCAAAGTTCAAACCCAAAAATGTTCTTTCTTATTTTCAAAGAACAAAAGGGTTTGATGGATTGATAGAGAAAGATCTCTCAATTCATTCTATTGACTTTAGTGTTTATCGACGGAAGATAGAAAAAGGTAAAAAAAATCGTCTTACAGGAGAAAAAATGGCCAAAGACCGTTAAAATTGACCAAATTCAGTATTAGTTTAGTCATTGATGGTATATTTAAGGGGGGTTTTTTCCCTAGAGAACACCTTTAAAATAGAATAATTATACAAAAAATACCTTTTAATTTTAATTTATACATAATCCATCTTTAAAGTAGGTTTTTGTTGCAATCAACCACCTCCCAATCAAATTTTGATTAAAAAATAAAAATAAGCTCAAAAGATTCAAGTTCAAAATATGAGAGCTATATCCTAACAAGACCTAAATAGTAAAAAAAATGGGTCACATGCCTTGAATATGAGTTTTTAAGGGTAGTTCTGGATTATTAATAAAAATTTTGACTAGTAGGTGGTTGACGCAACAAAACCCCACTTTAAAGATGGTTTAGGTACAAATTAAATTGAAAGGCAGTTTCCATATCCACTACAACAAAAATTGTATGTGTCCACACTTATTTTATGACACATATAAAAGTGTCATTTTATTTACAAAAGATTAAACAATAGTGTCACAAATAAAAAGGGGAGCAAATCACGACACATATTTGTGTCATTAGAAATACAATTAAATATAATTGACAAAGGCTAATAGTCCAACATAGATTGTGAGAGGATCAATTACTATGCTTAAATAATAAATCTTAGATTTTAATTACGATAATGATTAGACATTTATGATAGTGTATAAGCTAAAAAACTACATAGTTAAGTGTGCTTTGGTGAGAGTAATCCTAGGATGGGTGACCTTCTGGGAAGTAATAGTGTTGAATAATGATATTCTTTATATTTTTATGGTCTAGACACAACTATGTGTCAGTACTGTTGATACATATATGTGTCACGAGTTTTATGAGACATGTATGTGTCACCACTCTCGACATATATATGTGTCGTGAGTTTTATGACACATTCGCACATGTCTAGAAAGACGCTCTCCATACATGCTCTCTAACCACACTTTTGATATGTGTCGCGCTCTATTTGTGCGACACAAAAATGTGTCGCATAAAGACAAAAAATGTATCATAATTTACAATTTTTGTTGTAGTGATCTATCTAATATACTAAAACAAGGCCCTGGCGGTACATGTGGCAAAATTTAAGAGACTTGATAATTAATCTTTTCTGTAATTAACAATAGATATTGTTTTAATTTCTCTTACCTACTTACGCGTTTGTTTCTAATTAAAATGCATGAATTAAAGCTCATGCCTTTTCAATTTCATTCCAACTAAACCCTTTTCGATTCAATTTCTTCTAATTAAAGCGTTTTAAATATATATCCTTCTCAAGACAAAGTATTTTAGAATTTGTATATTCTTATATCTTTTATTGTAAATTTCAATATGATTAATGATTAACTAATAACTAAACTTTCTGAAAGCATTAATTAGCAACACCATTATCTTTCTTTCCACTTTCATGTGTATTACACGTTTGGTTGTTCATTTCCCTCCTATTTATTATTGATTATCTTCTCCACAACTTTCTTCATGATCTGCCATTTCTCCCTCTAAATTTAATAGTCACCCTTTTGCTTCCATTATTCTTCTAATAAACCTTTCTCTTTGTTTTGCTTAATTGTCCATGCAATCTATTGATTATTCCCCCTTATTGAGCTAACTGGGATACTCCCTTTTCTATTATTTTAATCATTTTGGTGTTTGCATTTGGCACTCAAATTTGTTTTCCAAATGGACCTGTAAGCCTCTATATTTAGTTCTCTATTTCTATTTCTAAATTTCAACTAATTACAGAGTGAAACAACGAATTGTTGAATGTTTTATAGAGAAAATCCATCTGGGATTAGTTGGATATGGTTTTTTAAATGTCTTGCTCTGTTTCAATTGTGATTTGAGGGTTTGACGTTTATCATTGTATTGTCACTGATTTTATTTTATTTTTGGTTTTTTGTTTGAAGCAGTTTAATTGAGCTAGATCAACTTGGAGCAAGTGAAGGATGGGAGTTCAAACTGGTTTGTTGTTTATGTCAAAGCAGTTAGACAGAGTAACACTTTGCATAACTTTTATTTATGTTTCTTACTTTTATACTATATTATATTTAGCAAATTATGGTAAATAGAAGCACATATAATGTCCTATATCATTGTTTTATTGTTCGGCATCTAAGTGCTTTAGTTTGTTAATTGTTACTATAATGTTTATTACTTATGTATATTACTTATTCAGGGCATTTTGGTGTTTATTTAAAATACACATAAAATAGGTTGAAGGTAAATAACTTTACAGGCATAATGATATTTAGTTTTTTAATTCACTTTGAATAAGTATGAAAATAATGCAAAATAAAATATACATATAATACTCATGCATATCTTATGTAAGAATATTGGTTTGCAAACGTATTACCATGTTATCTTATTAATTTTATAATTATTGTTTAAATAATATTTCTAAATCTAATGTATAACTTTTAGAGTAAAAATAAAGAATAACTATCAAAATAATAATACTAAAATATAATGGCACAATCTAAGTTTAAACCAAGTCCCATGTATTGTATCGAGAAAACAATTTTATAATATGTTTAATAAATTTGAAGCATAGGTCAAGTAGTAATGACAAAAAAAAAAATTTTAAAGAGAAAAGTTATAACTAGAAAAACTCCTGCGACATCGCGTGGGTATAACAATAGTAATTACTCTATTTTAAGGTGTTCTCCATGAAAAAAAATCCTATATTTAATGTATTTTTATAGTAACTTCTCTGTCCACTTTCTAATGACTTTATTTCCAATGATGTCCTTTCTGAATTTATCTACATTTGACCGCACATGCCATCTGTTATATTATTTATGTAGCAGATTAGTATATTTTAATACGTATAAATATAGATGTCTAAAGTTTTGCAAAACTAAAATCGTCATTAAGAAGAACAATTCCACACTTTAATTTACAAAAAGAATAAAAACAATCTCAATTTTCCAAAATTTGACATAACTCTATGAAAGGATATAATTTTTAACCTTTTGATGTGTTTCTCAACTTTCATTAAAGGTAGTGATTATTTTCTATAAGTTAAGGAAGCAATCTAATACTATTATAAAAGTGAGTTGGATATTAAAATATTTTTCCAAAATGCCCTTAAAAATGTACAACTGCAAAGTGACTATCATACTCCTATGGGGATCTATGTATTTTTGTCTTTTAATGATGAAAGACACATGTATGAACATATTTACATACATAACAAAATCTATACTACTTATAAAGAGGATATGGGTGTCAAAACTTTTGATTACCCAAAATGACCTTCAAAGATTATCCAAATCACCAAATTGCACTCAAATTCTCATTTAACCTTTAATAATTAATCTAATCTAATCTTCCATATACTATATACTAAAGTAAGGCTCTAAACCGCCACTTGGCAACTTCTTAGGGCTTTAACTTTTAACTTCCATCCAACACTTAGAATTGAATAACAATCAATACATATTTCTAAATAAAACTAATAATTTAATCAATCCTAATAATAACCAACTATGGTTACATTATCCCTTTCTCCCTAAAACCTTCAAAATTCTGTTGTTTAAAAACTATTATGGTTGCATAATTTTTGAAATTCACAATTTTATAATTTTAATTTCTAAGAGATTTATTTATGTAACCTCCTACATTAATTTCACTCTCAAAACCTCTCTCTCTCTCTCTCTCTCTCTCTCTCTCTCTCTCTCTCTCTCTCTCTCTCTCTCTCTCTCTCTCTCTCCTTTTTGGTTTCCATTGTCTGCATTTCTCTCCTCAAGCAAAATGGAGACAAACTGCATGGAGAGTCTCTCTCTCTCTCTCTCTCTCTCTCTCCTTTTGGTTTCCATTGTCTGCATTTCTCTCCTCAAGCAAAATGGAGACAAACTGCATGGAGAGACTCTCTCTCTCTCTCCCCTTTTTTGTTTCCATTGTCTGCATTTCTCTCCTCAAGCAAAATGGGGACAAACTGCATGGAGAGGGAGGGAGGGAAGGAGTCTAATTGGTGATTCCTCTCAAATCTCATGTTCATGTTATCATTTTTATTAGGAAAAATTGTGTCATGACCCTAAATTTGATAAACCAATGTGACCCAGCCCCTCCTACTTTTATCTATATGCTTAAGCCCTCAATTACTAGAAAAAAATATGGTCCAACCCCTCCAGCTCATCAATAGCCCAAAATTGACCCACAAACCCAACTTTACCCCTCCCCCAAAAACCCAACTCATCTTCTTCCTCCTCTTCTTTCTCTGTCCTCATCTCAAAATCCAAGTGACAAACCCTCAACCCTAGCAATCCCATCTCCTTCTTCTCCTGCTGCAATCTCTCCTCCCCTGCCGCCACCCTCGACCTCCTTATCCTCATTCCCTCATCCTCTTCTCCTGCTCCTTCCTCATCCTCTCCTCTCCCTCCCACCTCCTCTAAGTCCTCTCCCAAGCCCTAATTCTAATCCTACCCACCAACCATCTCTCATTCCTCCTCTCCTTCTTCCTCCTCCCTGCTCCCACAAGTGTAGAAACCGAGGATTGCATGAGGGAGAAGGGGAAAGAGTGAAAGGAGATCGAAGATCTACCATGGAAAGGTGAGCAGCAAGGGAGAAACCCCGATTATGAGGTTTTGCGTGCTGACCTGAGGAAGATGGCATCGGTCAATGGTCGGACTGTGCTGCTATCGAGCGAGGTGTGGGTGCCCGCTAGCAAAGTTGGAGGCTTGGGGGCCGAAGAAGGGGCTGAGGTGGAATTGGAGGCTAGGGTTAGAGGTTTTTACACTTCAAGTTAGTTGGATGCAATAAAGGTGTTTGATGAAATGCCGCACAAGAATTTTGTTGCTTCAAGCTATGTTATACTATTAAAGATTGAATTCATCAAAAAAAGCAGCTCAAATTACTATGATTTTTATTATTTTATTTTGTTAGTCGTTTATAGGATACCAGAGATATTGTTGAGAAGAGTAGTCTTTGTTTAAAATTTTATTGTACATATGCCATTTTGTTGGCTTGGGAATTATATGTAGTTTGTACATAATGTGTTGGTAATTGAGAATTAAAAGTCTTCATACAAAAATATTCATTTGAAATAATGAGTGTGTAAATATTTAGTAGATTAATTGTTAAGTTTTACCTAACTTACGTGAACTATAGCTAATTAACTGCTAACGCTAATTGCTCCATGTTAAGTATAGTTGAGTAAGTGTTAACTTTTAAATGTTAAGTCTAGTTGATTAGGCTGTCAAGTTTTACCTAAAACATGTGAACTATATCGATTTACTATTAACCTTTAGCTGTTTAATGTAAAGTATAATTGAGTAACTGTTAATTTTTTTCTTTTCAATGTTAAGTTTAGTAGATTGACTGTTATATTTTACCTAATACATGTAAACTATAGCTGATTGATTATAAACGCTAATTGCTCCATGTTAAGTATAATTGAGTAATTGTTAACTTTTAAATTATGAGAACCATAGTATACCAAATAATGAGATCGGATATTGCCACCAATTACTACTAAAAGGAAGGGGAGAAATAGCATAAGGCTATATAATCTTTCAATTGAGTAAATGATCTTGCATGTCCTCTTTAGATTTCCAGACAACATCCTTCAGGCCGATCGATAGACTTCTATAAAGCTGTAAAAGGAATAAGAATTCTATTAGGTCTTTACTCTAAAGACATCCAACAAAGCATTGCTTAAGAGAAAAAAGCTTTCTTTTTTAAGCCAAGAAAGGATTTGTTTGGTAAATCAAATAAGCTAGAAAATACCTTTTGGAATTCCAGGGTGTCTCCTTTAGATTTTTTACCTCAACCATATGAAAAGAGGGGGCCGCTTAAGATTTAAGAACTTTCAGCAAAAAAAAAACCTTGAAAAGTAAGTACATAAATAATGCTTGGATGTAACATTTCTACATACTTTAGTTGTAATGTTGAGATCTCCCTTTCTCCCTGCAGTCGAATGCTCCAGCCTCATCTGAAAAAGAGAAAATAGATAACAATTTAACAAGAAGCTAATAGGTGAAAACCATAGAATTTTTTAAATATGTGAAAACTATAGAATTTTTAAATATGTGAAAACTATAGAATACTAAAAGGAATATTCAGTAAATTTTGTAGCATTATACATGACAATATTCAGTAAAACTATAGAAATTTTAAGCCAAGAAAGGATCATGTAAAAATTATATAGCCTTATTCTATTTCTCCCTTCCTTTTAGTAGTAACTAGTGGCAATATCCGATCTCATTATTTGGTACACTATGGTTCTCATAATTTAAAAGTTAACAATTACTCAATTATACTTAACATAAAGCAATTAGCGTTCTGATCAATCAGCTATAGTTTACATGTATTAGGTAAAACATAACATCAATCTACTAAACTTAACATTAAAAAGAAAAAAATTAACACTTACTCAACTATACTTAACATGGAGCAATTAGCGTTCTGATCAATCAGCTATAGTTTACATGTATTAGGTAAAACATAACATCAATCTACTAAACTTAACATTAAAAAGAAAAAAATTAACAGTTACTCAATTATACTTTACATTGAACAACTAAAGGTTAACAGTTAATTAGCTATAGTTCACGTCGTTAGGTAAAACTTAACAATTAATCCACTAAATATTTACACACCCATTATTTCAAATGAATATTTTTGTATGTAGGCTTTTATTTCTCAATTTCCAACATATTATGTACAAACTACATATAATTCCCAAGCTAACAAAATGGCCTATGTACAATAAAATTTTAAACAAAGACTAATCCTCTCAACAATATCTCTCATATCCTATGAACGACCAACAAAATAAAATAATAAAAATCATAGTAATTTGAGCTGCTTCTTTTGATGAATTCGATCTTTAATAGTATAACATAGCTCGAGGCAATAAAATTCTTGTGCGGCATTTCATCAAACACCTTTATTGCATCCAACTAACTTGAAGTGCCAAAACTCTAACCCTAGCCTCCAATTCCACCTCGGCCCCTTCTTCAGCCCCCAAGCCTCCAACTTTGCTAGTGGGCACCCGCACCTTGCTAGAAATAGCAGCACAGTCTGACCATTGACCGATGCCATCTTCCTCAGCTCGACACGTAGAATCTCATAATCGGGATTTCTCCTCTGCTGTCCACCTTTCCATGGTAGATCTTCGATCACCTTCCACTCTTTCCCCTTTTCCCTCATGCAATCCTCGGTTTCTACACTTGCGAGAGCACGGAGGAGGAGGAGGAATGAGAGAGAGTTGGTGGGTAGGGTTAGAATTAGGGCTTGGGAGAGGACATGGAGGAGGTGGGAGAGAGAGGAGAGGATGAGTAAGGAGTAGGAGAAGAGGATGAGGGAATGAGGATCAGGAGGTCGAGGGCAGGGGGGGGGGGGAGTGATTGCAGCAGGAAAAGAAGGAGATGAGATTGCTAGGGTTGAGGGTTTGGCACTTGGATTTTGAGATGAGGACAGAGAAGGAAGAGGAGGAAGAAGATGAGTTGGGTTTTTGGGGGAGGGGTAAAGTTGGGGTTTTGGGTTAATTTTGGGCTGTAGATAAGCTGGATGGGCTAGGCCATATATTTTCTTGTAATTGAGGGCTTAAGCATATAGATAAAAGTAGGAGGGGCTGGGTCACATGAGTTTATCAAATTTAGGGCCTTGAACCAATTTTTCCTTTTATTATTAGAAGATATATATATATATATATATATATATATATATATATATATATATATATATATATATATATATATATATATATATATATATATACACACACACTGGTATGAGCTGCTAGCTCACTGCCATGTGAGGTCCACAACGACGTGACTAGCAAGGGGATTTAATGAAATCTAGGATTTTTAAGGTATGGCCCCGATTTAATTTATTTTTGATTGTTTTGAATTCTAGAGCTATATTTTTTTTTTAATAAAAATTCAGATTTAATGGGTTTCATATGTGTAAGGTCGGAATTTCTAGGTTTCATGTTTGTTAAAAGGAAGAGCTTGTAAAGATGTATGATAATGCTAGTGATTATGTGCTCAGATTTTGGGCTTTTGGTATCTTGACATTTGCTATGTTGTTTTGTACTTTGTTTCAGGGTTTTGGATTTGATTTTTGGCGAAAGGGGATTTAATGAAAGAGAAACTATGAAAACTTTTTAAAGGGTTATTACTTGTATTAGCAGATCAGTTAGCAAGATATTTTCTTTTTCTTTTCTTTTGTTTTTGTTTTTGTTTTGTTTTTGTTTTTTGGTGCTAGAACGGTATTGAAGGCAGACACGAGAAGGGAAATAGTTATTGTTTGTGATCTGCATTTAGTAGTAACATAATTGTATTGTAGTTCTCATCATGTATAAGGAACAAATCCCCAATTCATTTCTGTTTTGAGAATGTTTCGTTAACTTACGTGTAATAAAATGGTGGTGATGTGCTACAGTTTTATCTCAAAAAAATAATAACCTGACTTCAAGCCCTTCTCCCTGAACAAATCCTCCCTTTGCAATGTCTCGATTTGTCAAAGCCAAAATACATAACCTCTTTGAACTCTATCTGAGATGGATCAACTCCCTCTGCAAACACTAGTCAAATAACCTCTCCCCCCCCCAATCCTACATCCATGAGCTCTCTTGGCTGATTTTGATGGAAAAAGGAAATTGATTTTGTTGATTGATTGTAAGTATTGATTCTTTAATTTTTCTATTTCTTATGCAGCACTTAGATTACTGTTGCAATTAGTTTGATTGTACGTAATATTTTTTTATTTTTTTTCTTCTTTTGGTTGCAGTCCTTGGACATTTAGGGATTTTGAGGTTGGTGGGAGAACTCATCTATAAAGGTAAATTACTTTTTATTTTTCTTTTCACTATTTTGATAATAAAGAGAGCATATGAGGGAGATGTTATTGTGAGTTTTATTTGAATATTTATTCTGTTGGAGTGTTGTCCCACACTTAATCCTAAACATGCTAGAGCCTTTAGAGTTCCTATTGCTTCAACTACAGATCCATGGCTTCGAATATTGAGCTTTAGAATTATTCATATCAGGTCCATGAATTACATTTACACTTACATATATGCCTTCCACCAGTTCCAAACAAACTTCAAAATGATAGAATTATTGATTTAAGAACCATTCTTGCCTTAAAACAACTTTCTATTTACCTAAAGAGAGTTGCATTTAGCTCATAAAATGCACATTTGTTTGTTGGTTGGTTTTCTTGAACGGATTTTGCTAGCTTTGCGTTGCCAACATAAGTTACCGCATTGTAATTGTTTGTGGAGGATGTGTATAGCTCACTTCAGAGGAGCTCAAATTACAGTAAGTGTCCTAATGAAATAAAAATCCTATTGATGTAACTTTCGTGGATTACTTTTTAGGTCTAGGCATGATATATATGCATGACTATGAAATTACTTGCATTCCAGACTTAAAGGTACTTATATTTAGGGAAGAAGAATAAATGTAAGATTATATATGGATAACAAATTTTCCCTAAACAAACATCAAAACATTACCCCAAATAATCCACTACTTTAGAGTAAAGTTTTCAGAATGTTAATAATTTTTCCCTGAAGAATGGATGAATGCAAATTTTATTAAAATGTTATCATGCAATATTCATTAAAAAATAATTGTCAGCACGAGGAAACTATCTTCGAGCTCATAACTGTAATTAATGAATTTAGGCTTGCAATTATTAGCGGATGATATAATGTAGTTGACGAAGTTAGAGGAGGTATAATTTCTAAAGTAGAAAGGTGGAGACAAGTTCTTGAATCTAAAGATTTTAGAATTAGTAGAACAAAAATAGAATATCACAGTGCATTTTAGAAAAACTAAAAAAAAAAGAGCCTATAATACATATTGATGATCAAGAGATATCTGAAAGTAATCATTTTCGCTATTTAGGATCAATCATTCGGCATGATGGTGAGATTGAGGATGGTGTTGTCCATCGAAACAAATCGGGATGGTTGAAATGGAGGAGTGCTTTAAGAGCCTTATGTAATCGTAGAATAGCAATGAAACTAAAGGAAAAAAAATCTATAGGACAGTTATAAGACCAACAATGCTTTATGGGTCAAAGTGTTGGGGTATTAAAAAATAACATGTGCAAAAAATGAGTGTAGCAGAAATGAGAATGTTGCGATGGTCTTGTGGGTATACACTAAAAGATAGGATAAAAAATGAGTGCATTTATAGTAAATTAGAGGTTGCTCCTATTGAGGATAAAATGAGAGAGAATCGACTAAGATGGCTTGGTCATGTACAATGGAGACCTTTTAGTACACCGGTTAGGAAAGGTGATAGTATTATAGTTAATGAGGTTAGGAGATCTAGAGATAGGTCTAAAAAAACTTGGTTAGAAGCAATTAAGAAGGATATGATTATGTTTAACTTAACAGAGGAGATGTCCCATAATAGAATGGAATGGAAGAATAGGATTCATGTAGCCGACCCCAAACATTTGGGATAAAGGTTTTGTTGTTGTTGTTGTTGTAATTATTAAGTCAATCCTTTCTTTTAGTTTGCTTGCTTGAATTAGCTCGTAACATGAATTTAATTCCAAGGATTTTTGTTAATTATTGAGGGTTACTGAATTGCTAAAATAAATCATCATATACCAAAATATTGTTAGGTTTGGAGGCTTATTTGAAGATATTTGTAGGGATTTTAAGAGAATAGATATGGAGAAATAGATTAAGAAAGACCAGTTTCCGTTTAGCTTAAATTTTAGAAATTAACCCAACATACATATTGTGACTAATCTCTTGGGTAGGGGTTCAACGAATACATTACTAAAATTCTAAATCATCCTGTAACTGAAAAAACTAATCCTATTGCTTAGCCCTTACTAAACATTTGGAACTAATAAATATCAAAAAGTAAAGAAATAAAGTAAATAAGTAAATAAGAAATATCCAAAACAATTTAGTTAGGATTTTCCATTGGTTGTTGCCTACAAAGCCGGTCCATAATTATATGAAAACTGTAGTTTTATGGAAAATGATAATTTATATATAAAAGATGAATTAGATGGTACATGTCAGTTGCATGTTGAACTTCATTTTGTATTTAAAGGTAGGTTCCCAATTTTTATTTACTTATATCACTATCTTCTTAATTGTAGCATGTATCAAATTAAAATGACAACCTTGAAAGCAACCATAACTCGATCAAAAGATTATGATATCTAATACGGTGTAAGACAGTAAATGTTGTACAAATAGAGACTCAAAATAAATTACTACTTGATTAATTCTAGAAAGATGATGGTAACTAAAACTAAGGTTTCTTCTTTATCAAAATGTACATATTATCCTTACAAGTGGTTATATACAACCGGTTATTAGATGTATGTTTTCGTTATATATTTTTCCACACGAATTTTATTTGCTTAATTACCATGGTAGTTAACCTCATTTATTTCTTTTCTTTGATGGAAAAATTTTCGATTCTTAGTTGTTAATTAGTATCTTAAGCCTTTCCTCTACTCAACTTTCTCAGATAATTCTTTATATTTAGCTCGTAGTTGCTCAAGTTACTGCTCTGGGTTCTATATTCATAAAAATAAAACATAATCAAGATATTGCTCTTCTCTCAAGGAACACCAAAATTTCCATGCTACCACCCTCTCACCGATTGTCCTCGGCGTCGAGCGCTTTTGATGCCCTGATATACTATTCCAGCCCATAATGTTCGGAGTCGATCAAGGGGGTCTCGATGAGATGGTGGGGGTCTCTCTTCGCAGGCTCTCTTTAGTTGATGAAACAATCAAGAACATAATATGCAGTTCTATTCTCACAACTGGCAGAGGTGCTTAAAACCACTAGCAGAAGTGCTCTTTTCCCTGGTTTGGATTCGAGATTAGAAGGCAAAATTCAAAGAATTCGACCATTTCTTCGTCCTCTCAAGGAAGTTAGGGCATCGGACTGGTTATTAGATGCATGGAGAGGTGCAGCAATGTATGCAAACTTCATTAAAGTTTCCATCAGAGAAGTTCAGTATTCAAGATTATTATGAGAAATGTGAAGGTGCACTGAGGGAATACAGAATTAAGTAAAGCCTATAACTATGTAGTTTTGTGTATATTACTGACCCAAGTTATGAGTATTAGGCGCTTATGTGCAACAGTACAAATGGAAATCTCTGCTCACGACATTATTTGATATCCATATGAGTGTCAAATCTTCATATATATAG
The DNA here is from genome assembly GCA_012295165.1 of Asparagus setaceus. Lineage (NCBI taxonomy): Eukaryota > Viridiplantae > Streptophyta > Magnoliopsida > Asparagales > Asparagaceae > Asparagus > Asparagus setaceus. Next base: position 74,078,297 of record CM022706.1, read on the forward strand.
CAGCTTATCTGATGAGTAAAAATAAAAGAGAACATTGTTGCTCTATCTATTTAAATTGTTGGAGAGAGTCTACTTCAACACAATCTAAAAGTAACAATGTGCAAATTAACATGTATTTTAGGAGGTTTTGCACAAAAGTACTACTAGAAAAATTGCCATAGAGTTTTTCCCTGATGATTGTTAGGATAAACTTTATTTATTTCATGTGACATGTTTTGAACAATTTTGTCTTTGCATACTTTACATTTTCTATATTAATCTCTCTTATCTTCAAGTAATGTTGTTAGCAACAATTTTCAACCGTTCATCATATTCTTCTATAATTTTTGTGCAAGATTACTCTTACAAAGCTCATAACAGTCTAATGAATTTACTCTAAATAATAGAGACTATGAATAATTGAAAATATTTTTTAAAGATTACAATCTACCACAATTCTTGATTATCACATTTTAATTACATTTTATACCCTCATTACCTATTTTATATGAATAAATATCCTGCTAATAACTATTTTTATCTTAATTTGCAGGCTAATGGAGTATTATTGAATAAGAGCCCAAATGAAGATTATTTCAAGCCCAAAAGATCTCTAATTAAGCCCAGAATGCCTAAATCCAAAGCCCACGACTAAGTTTAGAAGCAAAATCTCAACACACATTACTTTCTTGGTCAGAATTATTAATAACTTGGCTTACAATTGAGAATCAAAATCAAATATGAAAAAAATGAAGTCAAATTCGTGCTCAGGATGGTCAACCGTAAAGAAAAGGCGATATCTCTCAATCCGGGAAGCAGAATTCAACATATTATATATGAAAATCGCCTATCTCGACGAGACGGAGCCATCCAAATTACCAGATTCTCAAAATTTCATCAGCAGCAGTGGGTTATGACAGAAATCCGAATTTAAGTGATATATATTCAATTATTTGAAGGCCAAGTTAAATTCTAAGAAACCTAAGAGCATTTAAGAGAAGCCCAAGAGTCTTAAAGGAATTAAATATAAAAGAAATAAAGCTCACAAAGCCCATCTCTCAAGGATTAAATCAATGGTCTAGATTATTTGGAGAGATCCTATGGCTATGAGAGTTGTTTAGGGGCTAACCTAAATCCTATGGTTGTGAGTGTTACTTGGGGGCCAAGGCAAATCCAAAGGTTGTGAGAGATTCTTGTTATCTATAAATAGAGGGGTAGAGTGAGGGCTTGAGATTGTGAAATATTTTGTAAAAACTCCATTTGGAGAGGAAGGTTACTCTTAATTGAGAAGACCTTTCAAAAATTGTAACTTTTGTTACACAATAAATGAAATTTTTCACCCCTTCAATTTTCTTTCTCTTCTTCTAATTCAAGGACCAAAAGGAGGATTAGATTAAGATCAGGAGTTGTTGGTTTTCCTTTTATTTCTTCTTTTTCTTTCGTGTTCATTTAAATTGCTTTGTAGCTTAGATTTACTTTCATGCAATTTACTTTCATGCAATTTACTTTCATGCAATGTATTTAATTCTTGTATTTACTTTCTAGAATAGATTTTTCTTTCCTTTAATTCACCTTTAGGCTAGAACCCTCTAGGGAATTACCCATTTTCTAAGTGTGGAGCTAATACTTGTGGGATCCCTAGAGATTGTTTGAAACTAGCTAACAAATCCAACTCATTCTTGTGAGATTGAGATAAGCTAAGTGGATCTACTCTAGATTCCTCATATCTTTAATTAATCCTCCATACTTTACATTCTTAATTTTCCTCTTATTCTTATTTTTCATTTGTTGTCTTTCTCCTCTCTTAATTTCTTTTTCTTTTATTTACACAAATCACAATCACCCTCCTTCTCTCACACTCATTTTCTTTTATTTTCACTTTATCACTTCCATCTTTAAACCCCTCACACTCATTTTCTTCCTCGTTTTATCACACACATTTTCTAAATCTCCACTCTCATTTTCTTCCTCGCTTTATTGCACATAATCCACAATCCACTCTCTTATCTCTCACGAACCACTTTCACCATTTTCTTACTTTCATTTTATTTGAATAACTCTTAATTGTCACACGCATAATTTGAGAACCAAAACTTGAACAAAACTCTTCCTACTTCCCGTTCCTCGTGGGATCGATAATCTTAAATACTATAACTTGATAAAGGTTGTATACTTGCAACTCTAGGAGGTAATCATTTATTTCCCATCAAGTTTTTGGCGCCGTTGCCGGGGAATAAGTAGGATTTTTATTGACTTTGGTTCCTTATTTTGTGTGTTTTCTTTTGTGTAGGAACTAGGAGCTTGAAGATCAAGAGTTGAAGACTCAAGATTGAAGAATTGCCTCCAACGAGGTTTTGGATAGCGATTGCGTGGGTAACTCTTCCTTCTAGTATTCTCAATTTCACCCTTTAGATAGTTCATTCACATTAGAGACAATTAGGATAAAAAAATAAAAAAATAAAAATAAAAATAAAAGATTTTTACCCTTGTCGACCCTAATAAACTTCATTTCTTTGATTGTCGACCATAATAAAAAATGAAAAGATTTTTATTTTTGCATCCTTTTTAGTTGATTTTAATTCCTAGGGTTGCATTTCATATAATAGTAGGAATTCACCAAGTGATTTGAGCATCTTGATTTGTCACACACTTGAAAATATCTTAAGGGCAAAACCCATTAATCAAGATAAGGTGAGGGATTTCATCACCCTTTCCTTAGCCCAAAAATCACTAATTCCTCACTATACTTACCCAAGCCTCTTAAAATTTGATTAGACGTTGGCCCCTAAGGATTCGAGCTCATTAAGAAACAAGAAATCCTTAAGTGAACCGGTCCAAGTTTATCTGGATTAATTGGTGTCTAAGACAAGGTTTGTATATCTCAAAGGAAAGAGGTACTTAATTGATCTTTGATCTCCCTCTAGTACTATCCTTACCTGGCTAATTACCTGAGTAAACTTTGATCTTTTCACTAAGGGAATTTTTGGTTAGGAGCTGGTCTAAGTCAAGTTTAGGCTTAACCCTAGAGTTAGGGTGATTGAAAAGTGATTGCCTTGATTTGCTTTTAGTTAGTTTCTCCTTTTTCTTTTTTTTCTCATCATCTTAATTTTTTCTCTTGTCCTTTTTCATAAAAAAAAAAAATTGATTTTGGTGTATGCAAACTTGGGTTAGGGATAATACCAATCGTTTAATTCGTTTTGATCCATCTCTTGAACCAAACGAAATGGCCAATACCAACCCACTTGTTCTTCAAGATGTTTGTTACCCCACTAGAAATGCAATCCCCTCTTGCATAAAACTCCCCAAGGTCAATGGAACAAATTTCGAACTTAGACCGCATTTTATTAACATGCTTCCCAAATTCCTAGGAGTAAAAACCGAAGACGCTTACATTTTCATCTCCGAATTTGAAGAAGTTTGCCTCATGATCAAGATGAGGGACTTAACCGAAGATGCGATCAAACTCCGATTTATTCCATTTGCCATTAAGGACAAAGCCAAAAAATGGTTGTATAGCTTGCCCACAGATTCCATCTCAACTTGGGGTGAATTTGTAACAGTTTTTCTGAAAAAATTCTTTCCTATCCACAAAACAGTCAAGCTTAGAAACAACATTCAAAATTTTAAAATTGTCCCGGGAGAACCTTTTTGGAAGTATTTTGATAAATTCAAAGATCTTCTTATCTAATGTCCTCACCATGGTCTTGAAAAGTGGCGATTATGTCAAATCATCTATGAAGGATTGGATTATTCTTCAAAAACTTCCTTAGAGTCAATGTGTCAAGGGGATTTCATGAAGAAAAATGCCGATGAAGCTTGGGACTTTTTAGAGAGTTTATCCGAGAAAACCATGCAGTGGGAACATTGTGATGACCGTGTTTCATCAGTTTTCCAACCCAAAACCAATGGTCTTTCCTTAGAAACGAACATAGCCTCTGAAGCAAAGATGGCTACAATCATGCGTAGGTTAGAAGCTTTAGAAGTCAAAGAACGAGTTCCAGCTCAAATCAACCAAGTTTCTACCTCAGGTTGTCATAACTGTCTGTCTCCATCTCATGTTTCAGATGAATGTCCTCTTTTAGGATCCGGTCACCACTAGGTCGATAAACACTGCATTCCGGTCCGGTGAATGATCCATTTTCTCCAACCTACAATCCGGGTTGGAGAAATCATCCAATTTTGCATGGAACCGTGGAAACTACTCGAAATCAAAATTTCACTCCCTCTTCAACCCAACAATTCTCTAGGGCAATACAGCCTCTCAATTTTCAACAACCAAATCGTCATTTCAAAATCAGTCTCCTCATCACCAATCTGCAAATCACACTCCTCAAATTGCTGATCATGATAAACGTCTTAATGTTCTGGAAAAGGGTCTAGAAACTTTGATTAAAACCTCTACACAGACCACAAACTTATTGATTCAAACATCAAACACGTTGAATTCCTTCATGCAATCAACTGGGCAAATCCTCACTTCCAACACTCAAGCCATAGCTAGGTTAGAAACTCAACTTGGTCAACTAGCTAATGCCATGAGTGAGAGAGAGAAAGGAACTTTTTCGAGTCAACCCGTGCCCAACCCGAAGGACACGGGATCAAGTTCAACCTACCAAGCTGAAGTGAATGCAATCCATTCATTACGGTCAGGTAGACAGGTCAATAATCAGGTTAGAATGCCTCTAAGTGAAACCCTTGAACCAGAATAAATTCTCTCTCCTTCTGATATCTCTACTCAGAAATCACACCCTTCTGATGACCCAGAACTTGAACCAGAACCAGAGTCTAATTTTGATCAATTTAAACCAGTTGCTCCTTACCCGGATAGACTCAGGCCTAGGAAGCACTCCTCTCAGGAGGAGAAAATTCTAGAGACTTTCAAGAAAGTTAAGGTCAACATTCCTCTTTTAGATGTCATTGAACAAATTCCTTCTTATGCTAAATTTTTAAAGGAATTATGTACCAAAAAGAGGCCAATAAATATTCCAAAGAAAGTTTTTCTCACCGCCAATATCAGTGAAGTCCTCTCAAAGTCTGTACCATTGAAACATAAGGATCCAGATTGTCCTACCATTTCATGTATCATTGGTAATACTCGTATCGATAAGGCGCTTTTAGACTTAGGGGCCAGTGTCAACTTGCTTCCGTATTCGATCTACCAACAACTAGGTGTCGGGAAACTCAAGCCAACTAGATGCACACTTCAGTTAGCCGATAGATCTGTTAAGGTCCCTATAGGTGAAATAACAGATGTATTGATAAAGGTTGGAGACTTTATTTTTCCTGTTGATTTTGTAGTCCTGGAAACGCAACCCGTTTCCAATCCCAAAGGACAGATACTCGTGATCTTAGGAAGACCGTTCTTAGCCACTTCTAATGCTATCATCAACTGTAGAACTGGTCACATGAAGCTGTCTTTTGGGAATCTGACTGCTGAACTTAATATTTTCAATCCAGGAAATAATATTGATAATCAGTCTTTCGAAATCAATTACATCCAAGAAAGTTTAACAGAAGTAGAGAATGAATCTGACATTAGTTTTGAGAAAATCTTTCATGAGGAACTGGAAATCTTAAAAAATTCAGGTTTTATTTTTCAAAAAGAGGAAACTGTGTCGAAGAACTCTTTTCTGATGAACTTAGATTTTTGAAAGAGCAACCAACATGTCAAATTTTCATTAATCAAAAATCTAAGTTTAAAATGCATAACACCAATAAGACCTACCTTAATTTGCTGCAAAACACATTGCAAACCTTAAAATTTTCAGAATTTGAGAACATCATTGATTATATCATCTTGAAATTCTTTAAATTTCGGGGTAGAATTTTCAGCAATAAGGTAGGATTTAATGTAGAATGTGAGCTTCTCATGTTTCATCTTTTATTCTACATTTTTATTTTTTGTCTCATAATAATAAAAAGAATTTATTCTTCTCTCATGTGAGAGTTTCTTGTTATTCTTTCTTTCAAAAAAAAAAGAGAATAAATTTTTGGCTTCACCCCCCTTATCTTGAAGGTATTTGCAGAATTTTTATCATTGTTCGAAGCTAGCCGAACAAATATAAGTGTTTCAATTATTAGCTGTTTTACTTTGTGCATAATAGAATTTGCATTGAGGACAATGCAAAATTTAGGTGTGGGGTGGGAATTAGTCATTTTGCTCTTTATCTTAGTCATTTTTCCTCCTTTTCTTACCATTTTTTTCTTTTTATGTCATTTTTCCTCTTTTTATAAAAAAAGTCACTTGCCAACTTAATAGAGTTGATTAATAATTGATCTATTTGATAGAATTTAAGTCTTCTAATCCTTAGTTAGTTCTATACTCAAGTTTACCTTTTATGATAACTCTAAATAAATTTCTCAAGAAATGATTTTCAAAGTAGTATACTTTACTTAAGTTTTAACTTAGATTTTTAATTAAAGTAATGAAATTTTTGCATGCCTAACTTAGAGTTGAAAATAATTTTTCAAGTTGTCTTGATCCAAATATTTTTCAGAATATATATATACATATACACATATATATATATATTATACTAACTTAACAAAAGAAGAAAAATTTCTCTTAAAATTATTGGTGGTTCTATTTTACTAAGCCTAAGTTGGTGAGTAATTAAGCCCGAGGAGTATTTCTATGCTTAATGACCTAAACCCAATTGGGTTGGGATTCATTGGTCCAAAACTCGCTAAATGGTCACTTAGAAAGCCCGATTAAAAGAACAAAACCACCAAGGAATAAAGAGTTAAAAAAATATCATACTAACCATGTTTTTATATATAGTTATATTTGTATATGTTCTTGAAAAATTAAATGGATTAAAAGACTTGAAGTTTGTTTAAAACAAAGAGTTAGCATGCTCTTTTCAAAACTTTTAAATTAAATTTTTGAGTTAAACTTAGTTTTGTATAACTATAATGGAAGGATTTTCTTAAGAAAATTACATTGGAGTTATGATAAAAATGTTTTATTGAGTATTAACCAACTTCAATTGGAATGTTTGAAGATATCAAATGAATTAATTATTTCATTAACTTCTTTAAATTGGCAAGTTGACTGAATTTTGTGGGTATATTCACTGCAAACCCTCACGAGACTACAACTCGTCCAATAGGGTAACCTAGGGGTTTAAAGGCTTGTTGTATGCGCTAAATACAACCACATTCCTCGAAAGTGAGTTAGGTTTTCTTTTTATTTTCTTTGCTAGAGGACTAGCAAAAGTTTAGGTGTGGGGGTATTTGATTATCACATTTTAATTATATTTTTATACCCTCATTACCTATTTTATATGAATAAATATCCTGCTAATAACTATTTTTATCTTAATTTGCAGGCTAATGGAGTATTATTGAATAAGAGCCCAAATGAAGATTATTTCAAGCCCAAAAGATCTCTAATAAAGCCCAGAATGCCTAAATCCAAAGCCCACGACTAAGTTTAGAAGCAAAATCTCAACACACATTACTTTCTTAGTCAGAATTATTAATAACTTGGCTTACAATTGAGAATCAAAATCAAATATGAAAAAAATAAAGTCAAATTCGTGCTTAGGATGGTCAACCGCAAAGAAAAGGCGATATCTCTCAATCCGGGAAGCAGAATTCAACATATTATATATGAAAATCGCCTATCTCGACGAGACGGAGCCATCCAAATTACCGGATTCTCAAAATTTCATCAGCAGCAGTGAGTTATGATAGAAATCCGAATTTAAGTGATATATATTCAATTATTTGAAGGCCAAGTTAAATTCTAAGAAGCCCAAGAGCATTTAAGAGAAGCCCAAGAGTCTTAAAGGAATTAAATATAAAAGAAATAAAGCCCACAAAGCCCATCTCTCAAGGATTAAATCAATGGTCTAGATTATTTGGAGAGATCCTATGGCTATAAGAGTTGTTTAGGGGCTAACCTAAATCCTATGGTTGTGAGTGTTACTTGGGGGCCAAGGCAAATCCAAAGGTTGTGAGAGATTCTTGTTATCTATAAATAGAGGGGTAGAGTGAGGGCTTGAGATTGTGAAATATTTTGTAAAAACTCAATTTGGAGAGGAGAGTTACTCTTAATTGAGAAGACCTTTCAAAAATTATAACTTTTGTTACACAATAAATGAAATTTTTCACCCCTTCAATTTCCTTTCTCTTCTTCTAATTCAAGGACCAAAAGGAGGATTAGATTAAGATCAGGAGTTGTTGGTTTTCCTTTTATTTCTTCTTTTTCTTTCGTGTTCATTTAAATTGCTTTGTAGCTTAGATTTACTTTCATGCAATTTAATTTCATGCAATTTACTTTCATGCAATTTACTTTCATGCAATGTATTTAATTCTTGTATTTACTTTCTAGAATAGATTTTTCTTTCCTTTAATTCACCTTGAGGCTAGAACCCTCTAGGGACTTACCCATTTTCTAAGTGTGGAGCTAATACTTGTGGGATCCCTAGAGATTGTTTGAAACTAGCTAACAAATCCAACTCATTCATGTGAGATTGAGATAAGCTAAGTGGATCTACTCTAGATTCCTCATATCTTTAATTAATCCTCCATACTTTACATTCTTAATTTTCCTCTTATTCTTATTTTTCATTTGTTGTCTTTCTCCTCTCTTAATTTCTTTTTCTTTTATTTACACAAATCACAATCACCCTCCTTCTCTCACACTCATTTTCTTTTATTTTCACTTTACCACTTCCATCTTTAAACCCCTCACACTCATTTTCTTCCTCGTTTTTATCACACACATTTTCTAAATCTCTCCACTCTCATTTTCTTCCTCGTTTTATTGCACATAATCCACAATCCACTCTCTCTTATCTCTCACGAACCACTTTCACCATTTTCTTACTTTCATTTTATTTGAATAACTCCTAATTGTCACACGCATAATTTGAGAACCAAAACTTGAACAAAACTCTTCCTACTTCCCGTTCCTCGTGGGATCGATAATCTTAAATACTATAACTTGATAAAGGTTGTATACTTGCAACTCTAGGAGGTAATCATTTATTTCCCATCAATTCTCCTTTATTCCACAGGAACAATTTCTGTTTCAACCAAAACCCTATTTTGACAACATTTTGCAACATTCTCTAAAATGATAAATGATGCTGGCCCTTATCAAAATCAGTTTCTATATAGTGTTAAATTGTTGTGATGAAGTGCTTCATTCTTTTCTCGCAATCTCGTATATTACATCATCCAATCTAGGCAATAGACTATTGTGCCAAAGCAGGGGCTGAGGTGATGGTTTACGTCCTCTAAATTCAACAAGGACTTGGTATTCGAATCCAATCATCACTAATTTAGTGATTTAGGGAAAAATGTTGATCAACATGCATATAATATGCCTACAAGATCTTTCTCTATCAATCCTTGTAAATCGTTTGTGCTTTGAAATAAGAAAGAACATTTTGGGTTAAGTGCATACAGACCCTATTTTGTATAGTGATTTTCAACTTACTAAATCTCTAGGGACTCTGAAAGTCACATTGTTTGTAATGATCAAAGTAATAAATTGCGAAAAGAAACCTAGGGATCACCCAAATCAGGATTTATGGATCTATAATGTGTCATAAATTATAATAAGATTGGTATGTGAAATATTAGTTGGCATTCAAATACTCCATCTAATATGGTTGCTTAACATGCATCACGTGCAATGCATGTGTTGCATACTAGTGTATATAAACTCATCAATAACGTTGATGCCACAATGTGTCAAATGGCAACTACTATATGATGGGATTTGTAACATAAACCTTAAAATGCCATTAGTGCATGCATAATTAAAATATGAGTTACATCTCAAGTTATAGTCTTTATTTAAGTGACAATTACAATAATTTATTACATAAAATTGTGTTAGTTAGTTAAAGAATCTAAAAAGCCAGGCTTTTATTCTGTAGATTAGATGATAGTCAGGAATACTAACAATCTTCATTTACAACCTATATAAAGATAGAGTTTACTATTGTGATGTTTTAAGCACTGATTGCACACATCAAATAGACCAATGGAATTAGCATAACATCTTTTGAGTAGCTCTCGGTGGTCGGCAGCAAGAACATCCTCATCACCAGCACCTTTCTCTACGTCAACAACGTCCCTCAACTCGGAAAGATCATCAAATGTATGCAATTTTCTTTTCCTTTTTTAAAATTTACTATTTTTCTTGGTTTTTTCCTTTTATGTAATTATCATTTTTTGTGTAGGTGTTTTGAGCGCTGATGACCTGATGTATGCATGAGTACTGCAGCAGAGGTGTTGTAACACAATCTATATTTGTGGGACTGATCAGTACGAGACAACAATGGAGACTAAGGCTCAAACAAGGAGATTTTTTTCATCTTTTTTTTTTCCAGACCTTTGAAGTTGATTTTTGTTAATTATTGATGATAATTACATAATAGTTTGAGAAATTTATAAGTACATAAAAGTGGCAATGTGCCCTTCTAATTAATTGTAATTTTAAATCTTTAAGTACAATTGATAATCACATTTTTATTGCATTTTATACCCTCATTATCTATTTCATTTAAATAAAAATATCACTAATAAACGTGTTTTATCTTAATTTACAGGTTAATGATGAAATAATGAATAAAATCTCAAAAGACTCAAACTCCCTGATTTTATATCATTTATTGAAGCCCAAATATGAAGACAAGAGAAGGCCCAAGAAAGCCCAAGGATCCATGAAGAAATCGAGTCAAGAAAATCACAAAAAATCAAATCTGTGCAAACCAATCGGTCGGCCAACCGATTGATTCGCAACAGAATGGTTTAATGGCTGAGATTTAATTCCTTGATTACCAAGTTTCATCCAAGGATTCTCCTTCATTGCTCTAGGCTATAAATAGGGATAGATAGTGAGGGGTTTGAGTGTAAAATTTTTTATAAAAATTCTATTTGGAGAGGAGGGTTACTCTTAATTGAGAAGACTTTCCAAATTTATAACATTTTGTTGCAATTAATAATTTTTTTTCACCTCTTCATATTTTTCTTTTCTTCTCTTTATTTGATCATGAAGATGAAGATGAGATGAAGATGTAGATCAAGATGAATATTTGCCTTCATCAAGAGGCTAGAACCCTCTTGGAATGTAAGTTTTCTTTTATCTTCTTGTAGTATTTTTTTCTTTTTTAGTAAATTAGATTTATTTTGATGCTTTGTAGAGTAGATTTACTTTCATGTCTTTTTGTAGAGTAGATTTACTTTTATGTCTTTATTTTCTCAAGATTACTTTCTTACATTTTTATTTTATAGTATAGATTTATTTTCTTGCATAGTTAGATTTAGTTTTATGCTCTTTTATTTTTATAATTTAGATTTATTTTTATGTTCATAGTTTAGATCTTTATTTCTTTGTTCTTATTTTTCTTTTTGTAATTAGTTTTTCTTTCATACTCTCTAGTTTTTATTTCAATAATGTGGGACTAAAATCTTGTAGGAATTCTAGAATTGTATGAAATTAGTTTGATCTCTTTTATAATTTGTGAATTATTCCCTTGTGCTTAAAATAATCATGTTTAGGATAATCAACTAGAGAACTAATTGGTAGAAGAAGAATTTGATAATCTATGCTTATCTTGATTGGTTTGATAGGTTATACTTATGAATTCTAGAATTACTATTTAGTTGTTGTTCTTTTCATGAGTATTAATTTTACTTGGATGATAATTTGATAGGTTATGCTTTTCTTAAGTGGTTTGATAGTCTATGCTTAATAAATCTAAAGTAAAATGTGATAATAAGAGAATAGTTCATAATTTATAAGTGAAATTAGCTAGTGGGTTCAATTCTAGATTCCTCATATATCTAATTGAATCCTCCATCTTTTACTTTCTTGATTTTCCTCTTTATTCTTGATTTTTCTTTATTTGTTTCTTGATTTTATTTTCCTTTATTTCTTTGTCCCTCTCAATCTCATTTTGCTTTTATTTGCATATATTCACAACCACTCTTATTCTCTCCACAATCACATTTATCACACTCCTAATTGTCACACACACAACATAAGAACCAATTTTGATTAATTCTTACAACACCTTTCTCATGTGATTGATAATTTTTTATACTATAACTTGATAGTTGTGCACTTCCAGCTTAGGTTCGATTTAATTTTTCTATCAAGTTTTTGGCGCCGTTGTCGGGGAACGGCGTTTATAAGTAGGATTTTTTTTATTTTGGTTCTTTAATTTGTGTATTTTCATGTGAAGGAACCACTTGGAGCTTGAAGATTAAGGGTTGAAGATTGAAGATTGAAGAATTGCTTTCAAAGAGGCTAGGATGCTTTTGCGTGGATAACTCCTCTTTTTAGTATTTTCAATTCCACCATTTAGTCAGTTTCTAACAATTAGAGACAATTAGAATTTAAAAAAAAATTTATTTATTTTTGTCGACCATAATAAAATTCACCCTGCACTTGGATATTTACTAACAAGATAATAAATTCAAACAAGAGCTCTCTTTCTCACATTTGTTTGATTGTTGACCTTAAATAAAAAAAAAGATTTTTATTTTTGCATACTTTGTATTTGCTTTTAATTTCTAGGGTTGCATTGCATATAATTGTAGGAATTCACTAAAGTGATTTGAGCATCTTGATTTGACACTCACTTGAAAATATTTTTAAGGGCAAAAACCCACTAATCAAGATAAGGTAAGGGATTTCATCACCTTTTTCTTAACCCACAAATCACTAATTCCTCACTACACAAACACAAGCCTCTTAAAACTCATTAGACGATGGCCCCTAAGGACTCGAGCTCATTAGGGAACAAGAAATCCTTAGGTGAACCGGTTTAAGTTTACTTGAATCCATTGGTGTCTAAGACAAGGTTTAGGGGTTGCGTAAAGCGCTCCGCAAGGAACGAGGTACTTATTTGGTCATTGACCTCCCTCTAGTACTATCCTTACCTGGCTAACTGACCGAGTAAATTTCAATCTTTTCACTAATGAAGTTTTTGGTTAGGAGCTGGTCTAGTTGAGTTTAGGCTTACCCCTAAAATTTAAATTGATTGACACAAATGATTGCTCTTGATTTGTTTTAGTTAGGTTTGTCTTTTGTTTTTCTCCTTCTTCTCATTATCTTTTAGATTTTTTTTAAAGAAAAAAAATGTAACTTTTGTTCTTCTTAGAAAATTTTTTTTTATAAAAAGAATTTATTTTGGTGTGCGCAAACTTGTAGTAGGAATAATACCAATCGTTTAATCCGTTTTGAATCATTTGAAGAAATGGCTAATCCTAATCCACCCATTCTCCAAGATGTGTGTTATCCAACTAGGAATGCAATCCCTTCTTGCATTAAGCTCCCCGATATCAATGGAGCTAATTTTGAGCTTAGACCGCATTTCATAAACATGCTTCTAAAATTCTTAGGAGTAGAATCTGAAGACGCATCTATTTTTATCTCCGAATTTGAAGAAGTTTGTCTTATGATTAAAATGAGGGACTTATCTGAGGATGCGATCAAGCTTCGATTTATTTCTTTTGCTTTTAAGGACAAAGCCAAAAAATGGCTGTACAGCTTACCCACAGATTCTATCTCAACATGGGGTGAATTTGTCACCATTTTTCTGAAATTTTTTCCCTATTCACAAAATGGTTAAGCTTAGAAACAGCATCATGAATTTTAAAATTATCCCGGGGGAGCTATTTTGGAAGTATTTTGATAAATATAAGGATCTTCTTATCCAATGTCCTTACCATGATCTAGAAAAGTGGCGATTATGCCAAATAATCTATGAAGGATTGGATTATTCTTCAAAAACTTCCTTATAATCAATGTGTCAAGGGGATTTCATGAAGAAAAATGCTAATGAGGCCTGAGATTTTTTAGAAAGCTTATCCTAAAAAATCATGCAATGGGAACACTGTGATGAAAGAGTTTCAACAGTTCCCCAACCCAAACCTAGTGGTCTTTTCTTAGAGTCAAACATAGCCTCTAAAACAAAGACGGCTACAATCCTGCGTAGGTCAGAAGCCTTGGAAATCAAAGAACAAGCTCCATCTCAAATCAATCAAGTTTCTGCCTCAGGTTGTCATAACTGTCTTTCTCCAGCCCATGTTTCAGAGGAATGTCCCCTCTTAGGAAACACTCAACCACTAGAGCAGATGAACGCTGCATTCCAGCGTCCTAAAAATGATCCGTTTTCTCCAACCTATAATCCGGGATGGAGAAATCATCCTAATTTTACATGGAACCAGGGTAATTACTCCGGAAATTAAAACTTCACTCCCACTTCAAACCAATAATTTCCTAGAGGAAACATAGTTCTATTCAACTCACCAAACAATTTTCAACAATTTAATCTACCTTTTTTAAACCAGCATCCTCCTCATCATCAAACAGTAAATCCTTCGAGTTCTGATCATGATAAACGTCTTAGTGTCTTAGAAAAGGTTTAGAGGCTATGATTAAAGCTTCTACACAAACCACCAACATGTTAACCCAATCATCCAACACTCTGAATTTCTTCATGCAAATAACCGGCCAAGTGCTCAACTCGAACACTCAAGTCATCGCTAGGTTAGAAACCCAACTTAGGCAACTAGCCAATGCCGTGAGTGAAAGAGAGAAAGGAAAATTTCCAAGTCAAACCGTTGTCAACCCTAATGACACTAGATCAAGTCCAAACCAATCATCTCAAGTGAATGCAGTCCATACGTTGCGATCCGGGAAACAGATAGATAACCAAGTCAGAATGCCTCCGGATCAAACTCCTTCTCCCATCCAACACACTCCTTCTGATAAAATAACTCCTTCTGATGACCAAGAAGCTGAAATCGAAACTGAGCCTAATCGAGAAAGGTATACACCTGTTACTCCCTTTCCAGATAGACTCAGACCTAGGAAAAACTCTCCCCAAGTAGAGAAAATCCTAGAAACTTTCAAACAGGTCAAGGTCAACATCCCTCTCTCAGATGCAATTGAACAAATTCCCTCTTATGTAAAATTCTTGAAAGATTTGTGCACTAAGAAAAGAACCACCAATGTTCCCAAGAAAGTCTTTTTAGTTGCCAACCTCCGTGACGTGTTCTCAAAGCCCATGCCCCTAAAATATAAGGACCTTGGTTGTCCCACTATTTCATGAGTTATGGGAAATACTGTCATTGATAAAACACTCCTGGACTTAGGAGCCAATGTAAACCTTCTTCCCTATTCAGTCTATCAATAGCTAGGTGTAGGAGAATTTAAACCGACAAGATGTTCCCTACAATTAGCCAATAGATCCTTAAAAATTTCTAAGGGAGAGGTAGATGATGTTTTGATCAAGGTTTGAGAATTCATTTTTCCTATTGATTTTATTGTCTTGGAAATGCAGCCCGTTTTCAATCTCAAAGGTCAAATCCCAGTTATCCTAGGTAGACCGTTCTTAGCAACCTCAAATACTTTGATTAATTATAGAAATTGTCAAATGAAGCTATCTTTTGGGAATATGACTCTTGATATCAATATTTTAACTTAGGAAAACAACCCAATGATCCATCTGATCAACCCATAGAGGTGAACTTTATTCAGGGCATTTCTAGTGAACAACAAGAGGGAGAGTGTGAGTCAGATCTCTGTTTATCTGACTTAATTCTTGAGGAGACTTTCGATGACGAAATTAGGTTAGATCTACCATTCGATCATGAATCTGCAATTAGCTGGCAACGTGAACCCTTGGATATAGAGCTCCGAGTCTAACTTCGCCCATCCATAGAAGAACCCTCTAAGTTAGAGCTCAAACCTTTACTCAAAAATCTAGAGTATGCCTACTTAGGGGAAAATGAGACTCTACCAGTCATTATTTCTTTTGATTTGACACCCGATCAAAAGGAAGCTCTCTTAGATGTTTTAAGAGAAAATAGGGAAGCCAATGGATGGACCATGGCTGATATCAAAGGGATTAGTCCAACCATTATTCAACACCGAATCCATTTGATAGACGATGCCAAACCTACTAGAGATCCTCAACGTAGGTTAAACCCGGTAATGAAAGAAGCTATTAGGAAAGACATTCTGAAATATCTTGATAATGGGATCATTTATCCCATTTCAGATAGTTCTTGGGTAAGTCCGGTCCAAGTAGTTCCAAAAAAATCTGGGATCACCATGATCCAAAACGATGCTAATGAGCTGATTCCCACTCGAATCCAAACTGGATGGCGAGTCTGCATTGACTATAGAAAACTCAACTTAGCCACCCGGAAAGATCACTTCTCGCTTCCATTTATAGATCAAATGTTAGATCGCTTAGCAGGACACGAGTTTTATTGTTTCTTGGATGGATATTCAGGTTACAATCAGATTCCCATTGCTCTGGAAGATCAGGAAAAAATCACTTTCACGTGCCCGTATGGAACCTTTGCCTGTCGACGCATGCCTTTTGGGCTGTGTAATGCACCCGCCACGTTCCAACGATGCATGATCAGTATTTTTTCTGACATGGTAGAATGTTTTCTAGAAATTTTCATGGACGATTTTTTCATTTTTGGTGACACATTCTCTGAGTGTTTGCATCATCTTCAACTGGTCCTGTCACGGTGTAGGGAGAAAAATCTGATTCTCAATTGGGAGAAATGTCACTTCATGGTCAAACAAGACATTGTCTTAGGGCATGTAGTTTCCAATCGGGGTATCGAAGTTGACAAAGCTAAGGTAGATCTCATTTCTAACCTTCCTCCTCCCAAAAATGTCAAGGATGTCAGATCATTTCTTGGTCATGCTGGTTTTTATAGAAACTTCATCAAAGATTTTAGCAAAATTGTTAGATCTTTGACCAATCTCTTAGCCTAGGATACGTCATTTGATTTCTCCCCTGAATGCCTCAAAGTCTTTGATTATCTGAAAAAGGAGCTAACCACGACCCCTATCATTCATGCATCAGATTGGACCTTACCCTTCGAATTAATATGTGATGCATCTGATTTTGCAATTGGTGCTGTCCTAGGACAACGGATTGATGAAAAATCACATGTGATCTACTATGCTAGTAGGGCACTGAACGATGCCCAGTAAAATTACTCTGTCACTGAGAAAGAGTTTTTAGCTGTAGTATTTGCCTTAGAAAAATTCAGGTCCTATCTCATCGGGTCTTTGACCAAAGTTTTCACGGATCACGCCGCACTTAAGTATCTTTTGGCCAAGAAAGATGCCAAAGCACAACTCATTAGATGGATCCTCCTTCTTCAAGAGTTTGACATCCAAATTCTTGACAAAAAAGGAGTAGAAAACCCTGTAGCAGATCATTTTTCTAGACTTTCAAATGCACCAGCATCAAATGTCCCAATCAATGAATATTTTTCAGACGAACAACTCCTACAAATCCAATCTGTTTCGTGGTTTGCAGATATTGTAAATTACTTAGTCACGAAATAGATCCCTTCTCATTGGTCTAAATACGATAGATCCCGTTTCCTCTCCCAGGTGAAATACTTCTACTGGGATGATCCATATCTGTTTAAGTATTGTCCCGATCAGATCTTTAGAAGGTGCATTCCAAGTGAAGAAACTAGGAGTGTTCTATCTTTTTGTCACGAGTAAGCATGTGGGGGCCACTTTGGCCTAAGAAAAATAACTGAGAAAATTCTCCAGTGTGCGCTATATTGGCCCACTTTGATCAAAGATTCCTATGAGTTTTGCAAAACCTGTAACCGTTGTCAGCTCTTAGAAAAAATCACTAGAAGAAATATGATGCCCTTACAACCCATTTTAGCTGTTGAGCTTTTTGATTTGTGGGGTATAGATTTCATGGGACCATTTCTAAATTCCTTTGGAAATATCTACATTCTAGTAGCCGTAGAGTACATGTCGAAATGGGTTAAAGCGGTTGCTTTCAAGACTAATGACAACAAGGTTGTTGTCAGGTTTCTAAAAGAGAATATATTTGCCCGATTTAGAGTGCCCCGAGCAATCATTAGTGACAATGGTACACATTTTTGTAACCGTTCTTTTGAGGCTTTAATGAAAATATTCGATCACACACAAATTATCGACTCCTTATCACCCCCAAACTAGTGATTAAGTAGAGGTCACGAATAGACAGATCAAACAAATCTTAGAAAAAATTGTTAATCATAACAGAAAAGATTGGTCTGTTAAATTGTGTGATGCTCTATGGGCGTATCGTACAGCCTTCAAAACTAATTTGGAGATGTCACCGTACAGGCTTGTGTTTGGAAAAGCTTGTCATTTACCAGTTGAGCTGGAACACTGAGCGATGTGGGCTATTAAACAATTGAATCTTGATTTAGACTCGGTAGGAAAAAACAAGAATACTCCAATTGAATGAGTTAGAAGAAATTCAAAACGATGCATATATAAAGTCAAAAATTTACAAAGAGAAAACCAAGTTTTTCATGATAATTCAATTTTACGGAAGAATTTCACACCGAGGCAAAAAGTTTTACTCTACAACTCAAAATTGCATCTTTTTCCTAAAAAATTGAGATCAAGATGGACGGGTCGGTATTTTGTTAATCAAGTTTTCTCACATGGGGCTATCGAGATAGAAAATCCTAAAAATGGTCATATTTTCAAGGTAAATGATCAATGTTTAAAACTATTTTTAGAATTTTCTACGCTCGGAGAAGAGGAGGTGTTGGTTCTTCATGAACCACACTATTTATAAAAAATTCCTCATTTTGTTAGCCCATATAATAAAAGAATATATATATATATATATATATATATATATATATATATATATATATATATATATATATATATATATATATATATATATATATATATATATATATATATATATATATATATATATATATATATATATATATATGTATATATATAAATTAATTTTCATGACCCATTCGCCCAAAATTCAAAAAAATTCAAAAACCCCAAACTGGTTGGCCAACCGATTGGCCAACCGGTTGGAGCAAAAGAAAAAAAATCCAATTTTCTCTTCTCCTCTCCAATTCTCTCCAAAAACCCCATTTTCTTCGTTAATTTTCATCTCTCAAGTGAAGCTAAGGGGATAAGGGTTAGATCGAACACATCCTTGCAACAATTTTGCACTCAAATCACAACCTGAGTGATTCGTATTAAAATCCTACGTCCACTCTTCCTTCTCGTGAAGGGCCTTCTTCACTATGACCGGAGTTATCCCTGAATCACAACCCGATTCAGTAGGCTTTACAAACAGGACCCTAGAATCTGCCCGAAACCAGTCGAGATACCCAACTCCTCACAATAACCAAAAGAAAGCTAGCCCTAGCTAGCCACACTCGATTAACCTGGCCTGAGCACGCCAACCCTCAATTACCTTGGCTTTAGTATGCCGTCAAACTCGCAAGTTTGAAAATACAAAACCAATCCTAAAATAGTTAAAGCACAATTAAAAAGGTCGTACAGCCCTTTTAAAATAAATCCATCTTCAAATCGATGTTGACGATGATCTGAGAAGAAGCAATGTTGAGATTGAACGCAAAGGGCACTCCTACTCGCTGAAATGATCTCTCGATGTTGAGCGCGACGAGAAGAAGTTGAACGAGGCTCAGGGAATCAAATTCTAACTTACGTTCTCTCTCAAACCCTAGAATTTAATCTCACAAACTTGTGTAAATATCCTCTCTCTTTCTTGTACTTAATCTATTCTAATTAGTGGTTGTAGGCTATGAATAGAGGGCAGAGTGAAGGGTTTAAGAAATGTAAAATTTTATAAACTCCATTTTGAAGGGAGGGTTACTCTTAATTGAGAAAACCTTTTAAATTATAAACTTTTTATTTGCAATAAATAAAATTTTTTTCTCTTTTTTGATTTTTTTCTTCTCCTTTGGTGATGAAGATTTGCTTCTCAAGGGGTCAACCCCTTGCAATGTAAATCTTTATTTCCTCTTTTTATTTTCTTCCTTAGTTTTTGCATGTTTTAGATTTTTAATTTTAGTTTTAAGTTCATATTTGGTAGATTAAATTTATTGCTTTGTAGTGAAGATTTATTTTATGCTTTATAGTATATATTTATTTATTGCTCTTTTATTGCTTTGTAGTGTAGATTT
The DNA here is from genome assembly GCA_012295165.1 of Asparagus setaceus. Lineage (NCBI taxonomy): Eukaryota > Viridiplantae > Streptophyta > Magnoliopsida > Asparagales > Asparagaceae > Asparagus > Asparagus setaceus. Next base: position 74,098,271 of record CM022706.1, read on the forward strand.
TATTTTATTTTTCTTTTTATGCTTTGTAGAGTAGATTTTTTTCTCTTTATTTGCTTTGTAGTTTAGATTAACATTTTTGTCTTTAATACTTTCTAGTATATATTTGATTTCTTTATTTTTATTTTGTATTATAAGTGGCTAATTCTTGTAGAAAATCTAGGATTTAGATGAAACTAGTTTTATTTTTCTTTATGGTTTTGAATTGCTCTCTTTGTGCCTAAAATGATTAAGCTTAGGATAATCAACGAGATAACTAATTGGCAGAAAAAAGCATGATAGTCTATGCTTTCCTTCAGTAGTTTGATAGGTTATGCTTGTTCAATTCTATGGTTACTATCTAATTGTTTATTTCTTTTCATGAATGGTGATATTGCTTGGATGTAAATTTGATAGGTTATGATTATTTTGAGTAACTTGATAGTCTATGCTTGAGAATTTCTCTTTCTCTCTTTCTTTCGTCTTGTTTAGCCTTTCATTTTTGTGACAAAACCCTCTACCCAAAACACATCACGCTTATTCATTATTCCTACACATTGCAAGAATCCATTTAGGTTAGTCTTTCTAGCACTCACCTTCCTCGTGGATCGATATCTATAAATACTATAACTTGATTGTTGTGCACTTGTAACCTAGCATATTTATATTTGCATTAGTTTTTTGGCGCCGTTGCCAGGGAAGGTGCTTGTAATTAGGACTATTCTATTTTGATTCTTTAATTTGTGTGTTTCATTATGAACGATAGAACTAGCAGAAAATTTGCCTTAAAAGGGGCCAACCTCTTAAAAAGGTGACTTCTCTTTCTTGTAATTTTCAATTCCACCTTCTAGTTAGGTTTTAACAATTAGAGACAATTATAAACTAATTAAAAAGATAAAATTTTCTTTTATTGACCATAATAAAATCCACCCTCCACTTGAATAACTATTAAACAAGATACTAAATTCAAACAAGAGCTCTCTCATATTTATTTGTTTGTTGACCCTAATTAAAAGAATATTTTCTTTTTGCATCCCATTATAGTTGCTTTTAATTCTTAGGGTTGCATTGCATATAATTAGTAGGAATTCACCAAATTTATTTGAGCATACACTTGAAAATACTTTTAAAGGTAAAAACCCCAAATCAAGATAAGGTGAGGGATTTCATCACCTTTTCCTTAACCCAAACATCACTAATTCCTTATGACACAAACCCAAGCCTTTAAAGTTCATTAGACGTTGGTCCCTAAGGATTCAAGCTCAATAGGAAATAATTTTTTTAAGTGAACCGGTTTAAGTTTATTTGACTATGTTGGTGTCTAAGGCAAGGTTTAGGGGTCATGTAAGGCGCTCCATAAGGAAAAATATACTTAATTGGTCCTTGACCTCCCTCTAGCACTTTCCTTACTTGGCTAACTGATAAAGTAAACTTGGATCTTTACACTAAAATTTTTTTACTTAGGAGCTGGTCTAGTGGAGTTTAGGCTTAACCCAAGAATTAAGGGTGATTTTTCAAGTGGTTGACTTTTGATTTGTTTAGTTAGCCTTTTCTTTTCTCCTCCATCTTCTCTCTAACAAATCTTTTAAACCTTTTAAGTTTTTCCCTTTTTATATAAAAAAATTTAATATTTATTTTTCTTGTTATATCTTTTTCTTAATTTTTTTAGTGATATAAAAAAATTCCTTAAAAAAAAGAATTTTCTTTGGTGTATGCAAGGCTGGATTAGGGATAAAACCAATCGCCTAATCCATGTTGAACCTATTTTTGAAGTAAAAGAAATGACTAATCCAATCGTACCCGTTCTTCGGGATATGTGTTATCCTACGAGGAATGCAATCCCATCTTGCATTATGATGTAGGATGTTTCACAGACAATTTCATGGAGGAGCAGGTCAATCACGAGCTAAATGCGGATATATCTGTATTATTGACTTTCACAAAGAAACGATCATATCTTCCAATCCGGAAGGCGGATTCTGACATATTATATATATAAATCACCTATCTCGATGAGACGGAGCCAACCAGATTGTTAGATTTTCAAAATCTCATCAGTAATACCCAGTTTTGGCTGAAATCTGAAAATAATCAGCTTTGAGTTTATGTTTAGTAATAAAGTTAGAGTCAATTTAGATTAAGAAACAAAATCAATTTTAATTCAATTTGGACTAATTTATTTCCTATATTATAGAGAGTTTTAGGGTAGGATTTGATACTTTCTATTTCTTTGTAATTCTAGTCTTATTAGGAGTCTTGTTTATTTTTCTATTTAAGAAGAGACATGTAACCCCAAAATTATTTCATAACTTTTAATCAATAAAATTTTCTCTTTATTATATTTTCTTTGTGGATTCGAAGTTCTTCGTGAATTCGAAGATCGTTCTTTGTGAATTCAGATAACATTCCTTGGTGGATTCCGAGGTTTATTACTTTCGCGTTACGTTAATTGGTATCAGAGCCCTATTTCTCCGATCCGATGGCAGGCGATGAAGCCCCTGTTACCTGAATTGAGTTCGATGAGTTGAAGATGGGAGTTACTCAGTTAAAGACTTCCATAGATCGACTTGCGTTGGCAGTGGACCGTCTGAATCTTGGACGAGTTCAAGATCGCGTTGATGGTCGCCAAAGATGAGATTCGACTCTGCAAGATAAATCCTACAATGATGATCATAGAGGCTATCAAAGAAAGGAGAACTATGATGCTAGAGGATTAAAGATGCCACCCTTCAATGAAAAGCTTCATGCTGATGATTTCCTTGATTAGAATGTTAAAGTGGATAGATATTTCGAGTATAAGATAATCCCAGAAGATTGAAAAGTTAAATTAATGATTTACAGACTTAAAAGAAAAGCATCTGCTTGGTGGGACGAAGTATTGATAAATCAATACCATCAAGGAAAGGATAAGATTCGAACGTGGGCAAAGATGAACAAATTATTGAGAAACCATTTCTTACCTTCTAGCTACAAACAATGTTGGATGTCTTTGAAAGATTCTTTTACTTTAGCTGACATGGTCTGTCTAGCAAAGACGGTGGAGTGAGAATCTGAGCAGAACGACAAAGGACATTCGTCATGGATATTTTTGGAGAGTTCTCACACTAGTTATGGTTGTGGCAGAACTAAGAAAACTCAATTTATCTCTGAGAAATAGTCTGGATTTGTGAAGAGCACCGAAGAAGCAACAAAGAAGACTTCATTAATTATGTCAATTTTAAAACTAGAGGCATTTAAGATGGAGATTACTAAGGAAAAGGTTTTTCTAGTGGCAGACAACGAGACACTCACAACTGAAAAGGAAGATTCTGCCACCATCAAGATTTATCCTGAAGTGCAAACCCTCATTGTGCATGAGATTCCTGATATTAATGATGATATGTTAATGGAGATGGATATTATGCATGATATTCTCAAAGACGTCGTGAGTGATGCTACACATATTGATATTGTCTCGATGGAGGAGAAGGATACAACTGGGAGCAAGGCAATTGATGATATTTGTGACTTGCTTGGTGGAGGGCTCGAGGCAAAAGAGATGAAATAATTATGTATGGAGTATGTGGAAAATTTTTCTTTGGAAGCAGAGGTTGTGAATAATTTCAAGAAGGTTGAGATGATACTTCCGACACTTGATTATGAGAAACAACAAGGAATATACGTGGAGGAGTTTTTTAAGACATATGTAGATCCACATGCTGCCAATCACATACACATGGTTCGGAAAAGATTCATCCAAAAGTTTGATTCAGAAGAAGTCCTAGTCGAGGAGGTAAAATAACAAATAGACAAAATCAATGCTAAATATAAGGCGAATGCTGATCGATGCAGGAGAAGAAAAATATTTATCGATGAAGCTACAATTCAAGCAAATATAAGCTCGGGGTCGAGCTTCTTTCAACAAGAGGAGACTAATGTAGGATATTTAATGGACAATTTCATGGAGGAGCGGGTCAATCACCAGCTAAATGCGAGTATATCCGTATTATTGACTTTCGCAAAGAAATAATCATATCTTCCAACCCGGAAGGAGAATTCTGATATATTATATATGTAAATCATCTATCTCAACGTGACGGAACCAACCAGATTGTTAGATTTTTAAAATCACATCAATAATACCCAGGTTTGGCTGAAATACGAAAATAAATAGCTTTGAGTTTATTTTTAGTAATAAAGTTAGAGTCAATTTAGATTAGTAAAGTCAATTTAGATTAGTAAACAAAATTAATTTTGATTTAATTTGGACTAATTTATTTTCCTATATTATAGGAGTCTTTTAGGGTAGAATTTAATACTTTCTATTTTTTTTATAATTCTAGTCTTATTAGGAGTCTAGTTTATTTTCCTATTTAAGAAGAGACATGTAACCCCATAATTATTAGATGACTTTTCATCAATAAAATTTTCTCTTTATTATATTTTCTTCATGGATTCCAAGTTTTTCATGGATTCTAAGATCATTATTTATGGATTCAGAGAACAACCTTTAGTGGATTCAAGTTTATTACTTTCACACTGCGTTAATTGCTCTGATACCAAATTATCTATAAAGGATTGGATTATTCTTTAAAACATCCTTAGAATCTATGTGTTAAGGGATTGTATGAAGAAAAATGATAACTAAACTTAGGAGGTTTTAGAGAATTTGTCTAAAAAACCATGTAGTGGGATGAAAGAGTTTCATCAGTTCCCTCAACCAATGCTAGTGATCTTTCCCTAGAGTCAAAATAGTTTCAGGGGAGTCATTCTGGAAGTATTCTGATAGGTTTAAGGATCTTCTCATTCAATGTCCTCATCATGGCCTAAAAAAGTAGCGTTTATGACAAATCATCTATGAAGGATTGGATTATTCTTTACAGACATCCTTAGAATCTATGTGTCAAGGAGATTTTATGAAGAAAAATACTGACAAACCTTGAGAATTTTTAGAGAATTTATCTGAAAAAACTATGCAGTGAGAATACTGTGATGAAAGAGTTTCATTAGTTCCCTCAACCAAAGACAGTGATCTTTCCCTAGAGTCAAACATAGTCTCTGAAGCCAAGATGACTACAATCCTGCGTAGGTTAGATGCCCTAGAAACTAAAGAATGAGCCCCAGCTTAAATTAATCAAGTTTCTTCCCCAGGATGTCATAACTACCTATCTCAAGCCCATGTTTCAGAGAAATGTCCTCTATTAAGAAACTATTGATGCTGGAAAATGCACACAGTCAAATATCTCCTTATTGGTTCGATAATGTGAGGCTCGCTTTCTCTTCTAATGCTTGGCTGAGACGATGAGCGATGATGATCACCTTCACCAGATGGAGACCTGTGGAAAGACGGAGTTGGGATCTCCGGGGATCTCTCCGACGATCAAGTCAGTAAGGGTTTTTAATGGAAAAATGCTCGGAAAAACTTAAAAGCAGAGAGTCTTTGTTCAGAGAGAATTAGATACCTTTTTCGTTGAACAGTCCCCTATTTATATACGGGATTAGAGGATATTTTAGTCTCTTTAACTAAATCGGACTTGAGAGGTGAGTCAGCCCTATTTTTACGTGGCGTTGGGAGATTGGGCGGAACTCTGGTGCAGGCGGCCATGTCATATTCACCTTTACAGGTGTAAGACGGAGAGCGACTTCAGAATTCGAACTGTTTCTTCACCATTAATGCACTGCTCCCTCGCCATTAATGCGATGGGATTGGCGACGCCTGCCGTCGGAGAGTTTGAGGTGCCTTAAATACCGTGAGAGTTGGAGATTTTAAGGCACTGAGCATGCATTTAATGCGACATTGATGTGTTATTGGGGGCGAATTTCGTGTAACCGCCACTCTGACTGAAGGGTCGAGTGGATGACGCCTTTCGTATCGTCCACTAGGGCATTCGACCAAAGAGTCGAGTAGATGACACCTTTCGTGTCGTCCACTAGGGCATTCGACCGAAGAGAAGAGTAGATGACGCCTTTCGTGTCGTACACTTCACTTGGCGATCAGGTCCGGGTCAACTCTGTCGAGATGACGCGCCCAATTGGGTGCTTTAATTCTTGCGGTCATACTTCTCTCTATTGGTCAACTAGTTTCTAACTAGCAACTAATAATTGAAATTATTCAGGACCATAACAGTTGGCCCCTTTTGCTTGGAGTCGGGCGGAGCCGAATCCGAGCGAAACACAGATCCGAGTCCAGGGTGCTCGGAAGTGCGTGATAGGAGAGTCTCAAAGGTTCATTCGATTGGACGTGGCTGACGTTAGCGTGCCACTCTAGAAAAGTGGGCAGTTCCTCGATTTGCGGTATGACGCTTCGGGTTTGGAGGTCAAATCTTGACCGTCGAGCAAAGAAACGAGTTTGATCGGGGACCAATCGACTATCGGTGGGCCCCTTCCTCTCTTTAATGTGAAGGTGGAAGGAGTAGACCATTTTCAGTATTTTTCAAAGAAATCTCCGGCGATTCTCTGGTTCATTTTCTTCGGTGCGTTTCCATGGATTCCGATCGTTTAAGCCAACTAGATGGGTTTCACTCTAAGGTGACGGAGGCTCAGATGCGAATTTTGCACTCCAAGTTTGATATCCCCGAGGGGTATGAATTGACAGCGCTGGCGGCCTTGGCTACGATATGTAGCCATGGCCCCAATCAATCTCTGTTGTACATCAAGCATTTGGAGTGTGGGCTGCGGTTGCCTCTGCATCCATTTCTCTGAAGGGTGTTCGACGCCCTGGGAGTGTTTTCGATTCAGATGAAGCCCTACTCCATCGCATTGCTAGTGGGTTTCACCATGATTTGTTCATGGTTAGGGGTTAAACCTTCCCTGAACGTCCTCGGGCACTTTGTCAGTGTGACCGTTCAGAAGGCGCCCTATTATCATTTGTAGGCGATTGGGGACTTCAAGATTGTCTTAGACACCCCAACATCAAACAAAGACTGGAAAGAGAGATTCGTTTGGGTGACCGGGGATGACTCGAACTTATCTTGTTCGACATGGCCCAAGATTAGGAGGGAGGCTCTGGGTCCTCGTCCCTTATCGATTGCCGAGAAGCATGACTTGGGATCGATCCTCGCTTATACTGGTCCGCGTAAGATGGAGGTCCTCATCGACAATTCAATATTACGCTTGGCCGGGATTTCATTAGTCCCCCCTAAAGATGAGGACGAGCTGAAGGCTCACGAATTGATTTTTGGGGAGTCATCTAGCTCGAGGATGGCTTCTGTGCCGGCTCTTGATGATGATTCTAGGCCAGCCAAGAGGAGTTGGCAGGAATCCACTCTCGAGGGAGCTGTGCCTGTTCATGGTCGGGCCGAAATGCCGCCGCCGCTGGGCAACAAAGCGACCGGGTGTTGCTTCGGCTTTCAAGCGACGCTGCGCGTAAGAAAAATGGCTCACGGTCCGAGGGGGGGCGAGACGATTGGGGGAAAGCGCGGCGACCCCGATTGGAGTGGAGACGTACGAGTCATGGGAAGAGGATGTTCTTCAACAGAAAAAGCCCGTCTCCGAGACTGCCGTAGAGGCGACAGGGGCTCGAAGAGAAGGGGAATCTTCGAGTCGTTAGGATGAATGTGCTTATCGACAGGAACGGGAGCCGGTTGGAGCCAAAGAAGCGGGACCTGTTCTAGCTGCATGGCCATCCAAATACTTTATAGCTGAGTCTGAAGTAGGCCTCTGGGAGGAGGCAAAAGATTTATTGATAGGGAAGCTTCCTTCCGCAAGCAGCTGCTATGATGGCGAGCCTGACGCGCAGCACCAGTTTGACCCTAAGGATCATTTGGATATTCGGTCGTCTGTGTTCAAGTCGCGATATGCACAGGGGAAAGCTGTTGAGCAATTTGCTCTTCCCCGTGATGAGAATCTTCTTAAGGAGATTCCTGATGTGAGCCCTCATGGTATACTTCGGAGTTAATTAACTCGTGGATGCTTAGTGGAGAGGGAGATATACCATCGCTTGGCTCGGGGCCACCATGCCTTTGAAAAGCTTCGTGCGGCATATGAAACTCGGGGAAACAATGGTGGCACTGATTTTGAACAAGCTGTCAGAGATCTTTCGAGCAAGCAAGCCGAGCTAGACGACTGGCGCTGGGAACTATAAGTGAAAGAGCAGCTGATCGCGCAGCTCAAGGCGTCTGACCAAAGGAAATCGACCGAATTCTAAGAGCTCAGGCGAAGACTTCGAGCCGGCGGTGAAGAGTCAAACCCGTTGAGTGAGGTGCTCAAGGAACGGGATTTAGCCGTCACGCACGTCGCTCTCAAGAAGCAAGTCGTCCAACACGCGAAGGCTCAGTTAGCTGAGGAGTCGTCCGCTAGGCAGAGGCTCTCGAGTGAGTGTGCTCAACTTGATGAATCTCTGCGTAGGGCTCAGAGTAGGGTGGAATACTTAGAATCCGAAGGTTATCGTTCATCCATTATTGAGGAAAAGCGATCAGCAATTGTTGAAGAATTTCATCAAAGCGCCATGGGAAAATTCGAGGTGGTGCTTGCGTGCAAGGCCGGGTGCGACTACGAGGCATCACAGCTGGGTGCCGAGCGCCACGAGTCGTCTAGTCTACCCCCGTACCCACCTATCATTTCGGATTATGTAGATCTTCTTTCTCAATTAGAGAAGGTGGGGGCCAGCTATAATGTGATGGAAGGCGAGGCAGAGGAGCCGGAAGGAACGGTCGATTCGCCATTGGACGAGTCGAGTAGGGGAAGTGAGTAGGAGACAGGCGAGGATTCGGTTGCGAAGGTGAGTGACGACGCGGAGCGCGAAGTTCCATCAACTCCCCCACACCTTGTGGTCGCTTCCTTTCCTCTGACTCCCGGGGCTGACATGGACCTTTCATAGTTTTGATTTGTGGATTGAGAAGTGTATTATACCTATTGTACTTGTATATGTATTCGAGAACATACGAATGAGAATGAGAATATCTTTGCTATTCCTATCTGTTGTTTATTTTTTATTTTTCTTTGCGTCACCTGTTGACTGGATCGACTCAATGAGTTGAGATGTGGATTGTTGTCTTCTTGATTAACTTTCTGATTTTCCCTAAATTGAGAGACACCAGGTTCGAGGGGAGACACCAGGTTGTGACGTCGTCTCGATGACCCGGTGTTGTTTTCTCGGTACTCGGCTACATCAATTTTTATATTTTATATTTATTTTTATTTTTATACCCGTTGGTTTTGTGGGACGACTGGTGAAAGCGAATGTGGGTCCTAACTCGACTGCTGGATTTATGATTTCCCAGACGTGATTGGGGGATTGCTGCTGATGGTGATGTCACGGTGCTCTCAGCCATTACGGTGCTTTGGTTCTCGTGCGAGGAGACGTGGGGCATTTAAAGTGGAGTGGTGCCTCAATTTTTGTGAGGCGGTTGGAGTCCCATTTAATTTAGACGGTTGATTTTAGGTTTTGGGGGACCGTCGAGATATTGCCACGTTTGCCATAGCTTACTTATAATCCTTCCCTTACCTTTCGAGCATTCCTTACGCATTCTAAAACAATTTTCTCTTCTCTACTTCTTTGAACTCAAATTCAGAGCCCGCATCAATGGCTGCTTCTTCATCTACCTCTGTGGACAGACTTGCCCTATTATCGAAATTTCATCCCAAGATGAAGGAGGAGGATTTAGAGGCGCTGCACGAAAGATTCGATATTCCGACGGCCTTCGAACTGGCATTGCCGGAGAAGAATAGTGCCTCTTGTGAGCATGGTGGCAACAAGGCACCTCTGTATGTGATGCACTTGGAGTACGGGTTGCGTCTCCCCCTTTCCTCTTTCGTGAAGAAAGTTTGTGAGCGACTGGGAATTTCGCCAATGCAACTCATTCCCAATGCCATAGCTACAATTATGGCTTTTCTGGTCATATGCTTTCGTTTGAAGATCGAGCCGAGTCTTCAGTTGTTTAGCAATTTAGTAAGATTGAAGACGAACAAGAAAGATGCTCATTTCTTTTTTGTCAATTCAGGTCCTAGGTTGGTGTAGAGTCGAAAAAAGTTTATTGATTGAATGAATGAGTTTACAATCAAATTTTCTCGATTACAGAGGAAGAGAAGATTGATTCGACTTCTCTTTTAAGGTGGGTTTTCGGTAGCGATAGGATGCTTTACTCAATGCTCACGTTGAGATTGCTTCCCGTTGACGATCAGAACAGAGTTGCAGATGATCTTGAGATTGCTGATGAAGAGCTTGATCTCTTTCTCGTGCGCAAGTGTTGATCTCCAAAAGTTCCCCAAAAGCTCCCTTCTAATGGCTGCTCACCGCCATTTATAGGGCCTTTAGCACGAATCGCATGCAAGAATTGTGGAAGCGTGGGTTAGCGATATGGGCGTGGGCATAACTGATGCCCACCACTTAACCCACGTGGTTGTTGTGGCTTTCGTGGCCTTTAGATTCGCTGCGAGGTTAAGCTTCGAGCTTCGTCGGATAACGAGCTTCATTGCAAGGCAATAGCCAAAGTTCCGCGGTATGGCGAACCTCGTCCTCGGTGATCATCGTGCTCGATCTTTGTTGGCGAGCCTCGTCAAACTTTGATGTTGTGGCGAGCCTCGTCAAACTTTGATCTTTGTGGCGAGCCTCGTCAAACTTTGATGTTGTGGCGAGCCTCGTCAAACTTTGATCTTTGTGGCGAGCCTCGTCAAACTTTGATGTTGTGGCGAGCCTCGTCAAACTTTGATGTTGTGGCGAGCCTCGTCAAACTTTGATCTTTGTGGCGAGCCTCGTCAAACTTTGATGTTGTGGGCGAGCCTCGTCAAACTTTGATGTTGTGGGCGAGCCTCGTCAAACTTTGATGTTGTAGGCGAGCCTCGTCGAGCCTCGCCCCTTGAGTGAGCCTCGTCTTGAAGCTTTAACAGCTAGGGTGCGCATGACCCTCGCCTAGAGCTTTTTTTGACTGTCTACAAGACCCCCTTCAAAGTTTCCAGACTTGATTCAGGTTGTGAGAGTGCGGAATACTTTGAATTTCTATAATCGCTGTAGATGACGCCGCAAGCCACCCTCGTCAGAATTTCTAATATAAGGCTGAGGGAATGAACCTCGCCTAGCTGAACTCTGACGCTTTGTATTGATCAAAGCTTGTGTCCACGTGGCAACTGAGAGACTTAATGTCTTTGGAATTACTTTTCACTTCCGCGAATCTCAACCGCAGATCTCGCCTTGAGGATTGTCTTGGTCGTTTATTGGCGTATTTGGTCGTTTCGATTTCTTTCACCGACCTATATATATCAGTGAGGGACTTCGAAAGATCCCACTGTTCATCTTCTCCAAGCCACCAGAATCTCTCAATCGAAGCTTTCGCTCTCTCTCAGCTATGGCCCCCAAAATTGCTACTGGTAAAGGCAAAAGACCCGTTAGAACCTCTGATTCCTCCACCTCGCCGCCTACCTTCACAGGTAAAGGACCCCAGGACATGACTCGAAGACACGACTTTTTTTCTTCTTAAACAACAAAAACATCTTAAAATTGGTTACGTGGCATGAGATCGTCTAAAAGATTGTGACTTTCAAGCTGCGTGGCGATTTCAGTGAGCTTGCCTCCCCGATTGAAAGATGAGTCTCGTTTGGCGAGGCTCGTCTTCTTAAAAGATGAGTCTCGTTTGGCGAGGCTCGTCTTCTTAAAAGATGAGTCTCGTTTGGCGAGGCTCGTTTTCTTGAAAGATTAGTCTCGTTTGGCGAGGCTCGTCTTCTTTAAAGATTAGTCTTGTTTGACGAGGCTCGTCTTCTTGAAAGATTAGTCTTGTTTGACAAGGCTCATCTTCTTGAAAGATTAGTCTTGTTTGACAAGGCTCATCTTCTTGCAAAATGAGTCTCGTTTTCTTGTTGGGCGAGGTTCATTTATTGTAGGCGAAATCCGTCTTTCGGCGAGGTTAAGCCCATTGATGGCGAAGTTAGATGCGTTTGGGAGGTTAAGCCCATTGATGGCGAAGTTAGATGCGTTTGACGAGGTTCGCCCATTGATGACGGTTCGCCTGCTTGACGAGGTTCGCCATCGAGTGACTTTGTTCTTTTGAAGTGGCGATTTAAACCTCTGAGACTAACTTTTTTCTCTCTTTTCTTTTGTGTAGTTGAGCATCCCTCTACCCCCATCCCTCAACGGGGTGCTTTCGGAGCAAATGGTACTCAGGAGGCGGAACCTGACTTTCTATCCTCGCTGGTGAATATCCTGTATTTGTGGACCGAAATGAAGAAGAATTGAAACTGCTCTCTGAACCCTCGACACCCACATTTAGGCGTTGGATTACAGATGCCCCCTGGAATCTGTCAACCGGGACCAGATTGTAAAGCCTATCTTCTTATTTGGTGATGATGCTAAAGATCCAGATCTATTGGATTTGGGTTCGTATAGGTGGCTCCGAGTGGTGAACTCACGCTACATGTTCTTGCCCGCAATGGAACGCGGATCGCTCACTTACTTCACTAAGAACATACGCTTCTAGAAGGATTAATTAGGATCTAACTCCCACTCAAGATGGAGTAATGTGTGGTCTCTTTTCCCGAGATGGTGCACAGGTGGACCTCCATGGTCATCATGTAACTGGTCTACAACCTGGGCTTTTCCAAAGGGAGCTTCCTGTTGGTGAATCAGCTATCGCGGCCAACACTTTTGGTCATGCTTTCCATGAGGTGGAGGGGCAATTCCCTGCCAAAGATTTCCGGACTCCTGGCTGGTCTCGATGGGGTTCTTCTCAATGGTGGCCTCGTGTCACTGAATACATTCTAAAAGAAAATCATGACGAATTGGAGAGGTTTGGCCTTAGGGCTCCGATCAGGGCAACTCAATTGGGCCTGAGGAATAATTCTCAGCAATTCCTTGGAGTTTTGGAGTTGTATAACTCGATACCGCACTTTCTTCACTCGGATGGCGAATTGGGGATTGCTTTGCATGAGATGGCGAGATTTCGGATTACCTCATGGAAGGTATCCGTCTGAGGAGTACATCCCGGTATAAAGAGGCGTGATTTGGAGAAACGATCACCCCAAGTAGTGGAGACTTATTGGGAAGTGATGTGCCACTACCATATTTGCGTCTGTATGCGGACGTCTTTGATAGAAGGGGAGAAGCTCATTAGTCACAACACTTGGGCCCACTACCTCTTTGAAGGGCTAGATGATAAGGAAAGTATTGTGGTGCCCCTGGGTCCTCTTGAGGCGGGTACTTTGTCACGGCTTGTGCTCGACAACCTTCCGCTTTCTTATGTGACTTCCTCAGACGAGCATGGCTTCCCGGAAGGGACGACGTTTGACACTTATCTTTATCAGAGCGGGGAGCCGATTTCTTCGAAGGCTGTGCTAGCAGGCTACCTCATGTTGTGGCTCAAACACATCGCCGCCCCACCGGGCGCTTTGATTCATTGGCATCCGAGGTGATTTTCCTGCTGTTTGCTTAGCACCGCGAGCGTCAATATGCACTTCTTCCTGCCATGATTGCCCGTATTCATTGGGGATTGCGGCGTCTTTGTCACGCCTTCTGCCATGGTGCTGAGAACCCAAGGGTGGAATTACCATATGCCTATCTTATGGCGTGGTTTGTCATGCACTGTCCTACTCTCATGGGTACACCCTCTGCTCATATAGAGGGACAAATTACTCCTTTCATCCAGAGGCTAGAGAACGTCAATTGGAGCAAACATTACATGGCTTGGTCGCGGTAGCTCTCCGGGACTATAAGAGTTATTCTTTTAACCGGTGCCTCCCTCATTTTCCTGGAGTCAGCTATGGACAAGCTTTGGTGGATGAACCCAATGCTCAGGGTTATACCACTTTGTCACTTGGCTACTTCTTATGGCTCATGAGCATCCGGCCGGGGTATTTTATCCACCGTTTCGGTCCTGTATGCATATTGGAGCCTTATCTACCCTGCCGCTTTGTCCGTCAATTCGGGTATGATCAACTGTATATCGGTAATCCCAATTCTCAATTACAATCCAACGGCCGCGCTTAGTTGTGGGAGCGGGGCTTGATGCTTGGACCGTCGGGCGACACGGGTGCTTCGTTTTCTCTTCATAGCGAGATCCTCAATCCCGGACGACGTTCGCTTATTGCAAGTGGCATTGCATGGCAAACGCAGAGATCCCAGGTTTTAACATCAATTCGTCGGGATTACGTTCGATTCGGCGTCGTTACAGAGAGGGACACACTTCAGCTAAAAGTCGAATGCCAGGGCTGAAGGAATTCCTGCACGCTGAGGAGGATGCTGACATTGCTGAGCCCCCGACGACTGCTGGTACAGAGGCACCTCACCCATCTAGCCCCCACAAAACTCAAGCAGAAATAGACGAGGCTCTAGATGGCAACGTGTTTCCAAGCCCCTCTGGGTTGAATGAATATGACAGCAATATTCCTTCTGCTGCCGGTGTTGAAGATGCAACTGGGTCAGACTGCTCGTGGTGCCCGAGGAGCCCATTCCTACTCCAGGACCTGCTGGTATGATAATTTCAATTTGTCATAATCCTTTAGATTATCACTTTGTCTAATTCTTTTCATCTCCTTATTTTTTTATTATTAAGGAGAACGGCTGGAAAGCGAAGCCGGTGCTAACGATTCGAGGCTCCAAAGACCGTGGCCTCCACGAACCAAACGTTTGGCCAAGCGAGTACGGCAAGAGGCTTTGATTAGTCCTGTTACCAGTTTGAGTACGACTGCTGAAGGCGTCCCTGACGTTGTTGAGAGTGCTCCGGTCCATGCTAAAATGTCCACGGCGATCAAGCATCGCTTCGAAGCCTGAGACCCGGACTCAAGATGATGATCTGGCGATCCACGCGCGATTGTGCTGAAACTTCACTTGCTTTGGCTGTCGTCACCACCCCCTCAATTGAAGTTCCGCCAATCCCGGCATCGGTTTGTCCGTTGGGGTCAAGCCCTTCTACTACTACCCCCTCTTCTTTTGACTTGTCAAAAGACTACGGGGTATCTATGATTCGCAATAATATCCTCACCATCCTAAAAGAATCTCCTACTCAAGTGTTGGAGCGTGGTGGGGACTTTGCTGGGATCAAGGCTGTATTGGAACCCCTCCTGGATGTGATGCAGAGCTTGACCAGTGCTATGGCTACATTGCCCGCTGCGTCTGATGCAGGGTTGAGGCCCTCTTCCACAAATGGCAAAGTCAGCGCGATCAGCCCCTTCGTTCCAAGATTGAAGATCGTGCCATGCAGCTTATAAGGCAAAGGGATGATTCCCAATTTGAGCTCCAGCGTCAAATACTTGAGAAGAAGCAGGCGGTTCACCAGCTGGGGGAAATGACCGCAACTATATTTAATGAAAACAAGAAGATTGCGGACATCGAGCGCAACCAACAACTCCTGGTTGACTCTTACAAGGCTGCGCTTGTTGATATCCAGGCCAAGTTAGCGAAGGCAGAGAGTGAACTAATGGCTACTACCGAGAGGCATCAGACCCTGACGGCTCAATGGACAGAACACCAGGCGACAGTGCAAGCTGAATCCGATGAATTGGATAAGCTAAGTGTTGCCGTGAGCCACATGCCAATACTCTCTGATAACGACCTCCATGATCAAGCTACGGAAGAGGTTAAGGCTGCCCACCGGGAAGCTATGGTCACACTTGCTGTAGAAATCCGTCGGGCCGTCGAGCACTTGTAATTTATGTCTTTTGATTTTGCTATAAAATTTCGACTTTGGTGTTCATTTAATGTTTTCATGTGCCATTTATATCTGCAATTTGGGATTTTTAGCAAACCCCCAGCTATCAACGGACTTGGTATGTCTTTACCAACTGCCGTTTGAGTTGGACTAGCCATACTTTTCCCCTCAGTATGGTGAGTTTTCGAGGAGTTTCTTTTAGGCTTAGTGCTAAAATCTCCCCTCTATCCTTAGCCGTTCAAGGCGTTGGATTAAAAGATAGGGGCAACGCCTGGTAGGCCATTATTAGGAATAAAATCATGTGGGGATGATCGAATCATTCAGTGACATAAAAGTATAACAATCGTGATCAAAAAGCAATCAAGTTGTTCAGTGACGTGAGAGTATAACAACAGTGATTACGAACAAAATCATTTAGAGGAATGACCATGTGGGAGTAGTCAAGTCGCTCGCTGACATGGGAGTATAGCGACTATGGTTGAAATAGAGGCACATCGCATGGTAGGCTACTATTCGGTAAGGGGGTTGATAGGGGCACATCACCTGGTAGGCCCCTGTCTAAAACAAAGTCATTAGGGTACATGACAACATGGAAGTGATCAGATCGTTCAGTGACATAAAAGTATGACGACATTTGATCAAAAACATTAAGTTGTTCAGTGACATAGAAGTATAACAACTGTGATAGGGTAGTAGATATCGTTTGTGGTAATTTGACAAGCGGCACAACACTTGGTAGGCCACTACCAAATGACAATGTGGAATTGATCAAATCATTCGCTGACATAAAAGTATGACGACATATGACCAAGAAGAATCTAGTTGTTCAGTAACTCGGAAGTATAACAACTGTGATGGGAATAGGGGTACGCCACTCGTTAGGCTAACATAGGGTGGCGGACATTGTTTGTAATGAATTGAAAGAAAATTGGTACATCACTTGGTAGACCAAATTCAAAATCGACGAGATAATAATGAGTCAACACATGATAAATCATTATCGCTATGGGTAATACTTCTTCAGAAACTTACCATTAATAGGCATCATGATTCTCACACCTTCTTGATTGGTTAGGCGATGCGGCTCCATTCGAGTAAACCGACTCCACTACTTAATGGTCCTTCCCATTTTGATTGAATTTCCCCTTCTTTTGGAATTCATAATCATTGGTCGGACGGCGAGAACAAGATCGCCTTCCTTGAAAATCGACATCGAACTTTCTTGTCAAATGCTTTAGAAATGCAGGTGCGGTAAAACTTCGATATCTTTGTTGAGCACATGTCGCTTTTCATCCGGCATTTCAAGTTCCTCAAAGTCGTGATGATTTTCCTCGGTTGTCATTCCGGTGGATAACGCTATTCGAAGCGATGAGATTTGAATCTCCAACGGCAAAATGGCCTCACAGCCATAAACTAGAGAATATGGGGTGGTACCCGTCGGTGTGCGAACCGTTGTGCGGTAGGCCCACAAACTTTGCCCCAACTTGTCATCCCAATCCTTTTTATTGGAAGAGACCATCTTGGTAAGGATCTTGATGATCGTCTTATTAAAAGCTTCAGCTTGTCCATTCGCAGCAGGGTAATAAGCTGTTGATGCTAAATTCCGGATCCGGAATTTATCACAAAATTGCGTGAAGGCATGACTGACGAATTGTGGACCATTGTCGTGGACAATCTGTCTCGGTACACCATAACGGTATATGACGTGATGTTTGACAAATTTGATCACATCACTAGTCTTGACTATTCTCAATGGAATAGCTTCAGCCCATTTTGAGAAATAATCAGTTATTGCCAATATGAAGCAGTATCCTTTTGAAGAAGGCGGAGAAATGGGACCAACAATATCCATTCCCCATGTTTCAAATGGCCAGGACGTGGCGGTAGGATGCAAGTGTTCCGGCGGTTGGTGAAGGTAATTAGCATGTATTTGGCATGCATGGCATCGGTTAGCGTAAGCCACGGCATCCCTTACCATTGTCGGCCAATAATAATCGAGTCTACGCAGCCGGTCCCATAACTTAGGTCCAGGCTGGTGTGCTCCACAAACACCGTCATGAGCTTCTTTCAAGACTTGCTCTGCTTCCTTAGTTGACAAACATCGAAACAAGAACCCATCATATGACCTTCTATATAAAGTCTCAGAATTGGGAATCATAGTAAAATCTTGATGCTCGCCGACTAATTGACTCTCTTTCTTTTATGTCTTGGGCAATACCCCATGCAAGACATAGTCGATGATCGAGAATCGCCATCTCGTGCTTCAAGTGACTTAGGTTTGTCTTATTTGCTTGGATCGTAATGCATATTTTGGCGAAATAGTTGCCGACTAGACACAATAATCTGGCGAGTAGCATTCTCGTGCGGCTAGCGAGCCGCAAGAGACGCCAACGCATCGGCATAAGTGTTACGCAAGCGGGGTACATGATCAATGTAAAAGCTTTCAAGCGAGTCGACTAAAGTCACGAACATGATGAGGATAAGGTCCTCGTGCGACCGTACTCTCCTCTTAGTTGTTTCACGATTAGGCTGTGAATCCCCAAATGCTTCAAGGTGTTCCACGCCTAAATGTTTGGCTATGTCAAGACCAATCAATAACGATTATACCGCTACGCTATTGGTGCATGGTTCGATAACGACCACGGCTCGTGGTATCCGTGGTTTTGTGGAGATATCAATACTACCCCACTCGGCTACAACGGGGCCATCGGGGTGGCTCTGGCTCCGATCAGCGAACAACTACCATACCTGCTCCTTAGAGACCAGATTAGCTTCATAAGGTTCATCCGCATATCCCGATACAACTCGATTTTTCCTTCAATGGATGGTTAGCCATAAGATCGCATTACGCCTTGACCCTTCATTGCCTTCGAGGTTTGAAGTGAATGTCATATTGAGATAATAACGGTGCCCATCTAGCCATTCGACCATTCAGCGTGCGGTGGGTCATGAATACCGTGATAGGGTCGATTTTGGAGATGACGGTATGGTCCGGCCCCACCGTGTAATGCCGCATCTTTTGAATGGTAAAGACCAAAGCCAAACATTCCTTTTACATGGGAGGATATCGGTATTCCACTCCCGACAAAGTCCTGCTGAGGTAATAGACCGCCTGTTCGTCGCCATTGTCGTCGTCTTGTGCTAAGAGACACGCTAGCATACTACGTGGCGAATATAAATCAAAAAGGTTTTCCGATGAAGAACTAGAACAGGGGGATTAGAAAGATATGTTTTAATCTCCTCGAATGCTTCTTGGCAGCCTTTATCCCAAATAAAGGATACTCCTTTCTTCATGAGCTTAGCGGTGACATTTTCCTGATAGGTTAGAAATGAATCTGCGAATGTAAGCTAAACGCCCTTGGAGACCACGAAGATCTCTGAGGCTTCTAGGGGGTGGAAGTTCTTGGATAGCTTTGACCTTGTCCGGGTCAAGACGTATACCATCTGCTGTGACCACGAATCCTAGGAATTTACCACTTGACATCCCTTAAAAGACTTGGTTGGGTTCATCTTCAACTGATGTGCCCGCATTATCTTAAATGTTGTCCTCAAGTCGTGCAAATGATCACTTTTGTGATGACTCTTGACCACTAAATCGTCTACGTAGCATTCAACTGTTTTCCGTAAATGTTTTTGGAAAATAGTGGTCATGGCACGCTGGTATGTTGCTCCCGCATTTTTCAACCCGAAGGGCATGATCAGATAACAAGATATCCCTAACGGTGTTGGCGGTATGTTTTCATCATCAGGGTGCATTTTGATTTGATTGTACCCTGAAAAGCCATCCATAAAAGACATCCTTTCAAATCCACACGTGTTGTCGATGATAAGATCCATGATTGGTAAAGGAAAATCATCTTTCGGACATCTTTGAATTTAAGTCTCGATAGTCGGCCTTGCGGTAGGATCTGTCGCTTTTCTTCAAAGCGGGTACTATATTGGATACCCAATCGGGTGTTGAACCTCGAATGAACCACCTTTGATCGGCTTCTCGATTTCTTTCGATGGCCTTCATGACCTGAGGGTAAAATCGCCGCTGTCGTTGTTTAACGTGCTTAGCACCGGTTTGATATTAAGGCGGTGCATAGCCACTTGAGGGTCTAAGCCGTGCATATCTTCATAACTCCAAGCCAAGACATCGATATATTCTCGCACTAAAGCGATGAGGTTCTCCTTTTCCTCGATGGTCAAACTATCACTTATAAATATGGGTTTTGGATTAGCCGCCCCCATATTTACTTGGACTATTTTGTCATCGGTGGGTGGCTCGTTGTTCAAAGCGATGTTCCCATTACATTCGAAGCTGTTGACTTAGTGGATCTTGAATAATAACAATGATCATCCTCTTGAATCTCAATTTGATGGTGAAGTCATATTGGCTATCGGGGACCGAAATTCATGACCTATACCGACATCGTAATCTCGTGAAAGTGCCTCGTAAGACTAATGATCTGAATCGCTCCCCATCGTGACATGCCATGAATGCGGTGATTCATATCCCAAATTTTACGAAGTTTTATGATAATAATCATCGGTGACCTTACGGGACATAGCGAGGTTGGATTGGCCTTGATACCTTTCAGTAATTTAATCCCTCTTTGTGAAGGAAGTCATACCCCATTTTCTTCATCAAGTGTTGCTTGTGAGAAATATGAAAATTGGGGTTCCTTTTCCTTCATTTTGGGCTGTTCTAACTCCTTTTGCAGCGGCTTATTGACCTTCCCAAGGATAATGTCTTCGATCATTATTCTTGGTATTCCTAAAAGCGCTGCGAAGAGTTAGAGTGCCTTTGGTGCGTCATGAGCGGCGGTGAATTGGCATGTGCAATGTAGGTTCAAAGATACAACCGTGGAAGAATTTCGACATCAAGTCAAGATGACTTTTAACACCGGTCGCGTAAGCTAAATCATAATTTTCATTGAAAATGACTATATCGTCATCGGGATCATTGGTCGATTACAAAGGGTTTTACATCATTAAAACAACTTATTGTTCGGACTCTACATCGACTTCATTCCATTTGTCATAGTCCTCGATCGTGGTTCACGGTTTGGCCTTCCTCAAGGTAGTGGGCGAGAATCGGTAAAATAATTCTCCACCCCTTGAGCGGTTGCCTTTCGCGACCAATAATTTAACCATCCCTTCTTCGTCTCGTACTTCATGCAGCGATGCAGCGTGGATGGAGCGATCGATTTTCATGGATCCAAGGGCACCCAATAGCGCATTATAGGATGTATGCATCAATGGCGTAGCGGTAGCGTCGTCTTCAAGTCTCCTATTTGGCATTTGAGTTTGATTTTGCCCAAGGGACGAGAATTGGTAGCATTGAAATCGTAGATGGTAGTCCCGGTTGTCGCTAACCGATGCAGCGGTATCCCAAGATGTTGTATGATTCTCAGTGGGATGATGCTCAATGCATCCCGTCAACTTGAACTCGGTTGATTCGGACAGAACCAATATAGCCAGTGAAGTATAACGACCTATCATGCTTTGGGTTCTTCACTTGCATGTCCTCCGATGAAAAAGTAATGCAAGGTATCGGCCCTTTGAAGACCTGATGACATTGGGCACAAACTACATTATCCTTTACGGGAAATGGCGAGGCAGCCGTTATCATAGCGCTTCTCCTGAGCTTCTACGGTAGATTGAGAGAGACGCAAGAGCTCGAATAAAGTGATCCTCGCCGGGATGTTGGAGAGTTGGGCTAAAACATCGAACTGGAAAGGGGCCTTCGAAGTTTCAGGCGTGTCCTTCCTGAGTGCTTTGTTGTAGCGGATCTCCCTTGTCTTGGACCCACCAACCGTTCCTTTATCGCTACGCTGGTGTTGCCTCGGGATACTCCCTTAAGAACTCTTTTCCACCTCGGGTGTGCTGATACGGGTTGTGCGGCCGGGCGATTTGTTGCTTTCGGTGGAGTCATTGACTTGCTCCTTTTCGGCGGCGGGGTGGCGTTACAAGTCTTCCCTTTGGACTTTGAAGAAGTCCATTGTTCATCGATAACAAGTCGGGGTGAACCCACATAATTCGCCTTCGGTAGTGTAAGGGACCATACCTTGTGCCTCCCGCCACCGGAGATCAAAGTTCACAACTCGCTTCGCTGAGGGATTGGCTTTACTCCATCTTGCACTTGGAACTCCGCGAAATCACCAAATTGAAGGGCGACCATATTCGCAGATACCTTCCTCTGATCTTCCCGAAGAGTCATAACACCTGCTTCTAGCAAGACCTGGATCTTGTCCTTCAATATGTAGCATGATCCCGTCGGATGGTGCACCATTCGATGGTACATGCAATACTTCGGATCGTCTGTCCTTGCGGCTTCCTCCGGCCTTTTTATTTCCGGGAGTGTGATCTTGTTCATCTTGAGCAAAGTCTTGAGGATTGGGATGACCTGGTCATCTTTAAAATCGTACCTCTTCTGGGGACGGTTATCTGAAGCATTCGGTTTCTGCTTGAAAGGCTTTGAAGTAGGTTGGGTCTCCACAGCCAAAGTCTCCTTCCCCTTCGATTGCTTTTGAGGAGTAAAATTGTTCTGATTACCCCCTTTTTTATGATGATAGTCCTGAGGTTCTTCTGCCTCTATTCTCTTAAGCATGTTTTTAACCTGTTCCCCTTGCCTCACCAAGTCTCTCCAAGAGTGTGCTTCAACTGCACCCATCTTCGAAAGTATATTGATCGAGAGGTTGGCTCTGCACATCTCGATGAATGTCGCTTCCGAGACTTGGTCCCGGGAATGCAATGACTGGTTCCGGAACCTTTTGACAAAAGTGCTAACGGACTCTGTCTTCTTTTGCTTTTCGGCCAGCAAAGTGGCCATAGACACTTCAGTGTCGTCATCGAAGAATCGAGCCATAAAAAGTTTTTCCAAATCTCTCCAAGAGTGAATAGAACCAGGCTCCAACCTTCCAAACCACTCAAAAGCAACTCCCTTAAGAGTGCTAATGAACAACCGGGTCATGATAGGATCATTACCTGTTATATGCCCAGTTTGTGCTTGGAAGTAATAAATATGTTGTGATGGAGAGCTTTTTCCATCGAACTGCACTGGGTTAAGTGGCTTGAATTTCGGAGGATATGGGACATCATCCCATTCTATAGGATATGGCCTCGTCACCCCCAGCTCCTTAGATTGCCCTTGGAGTTTGAGAGCATCCAGCTGCTTTTGGAAATCCCGCAACGTATGATCTTGCTCTTTGTACGCTGGATTCGACTCCGCCGTGATGACACTGAGTGGACATCATGATCCCCCTCGTAGCCTTCTCGCTTCGATTTGGATCCTCCTTCGTCTGTCTTCTTCTTGCCTACAAGTTTCTCCATCATTATTTCTAAACGCCTGATAGATTCTTGTTGCGCAAGAATAGTAGCTTGTTGCTCTTCAATTCTTCGTGTCATCTCTTCTTCTCGTTCGGCCATGAGGACACTGGCCTGATCACCGAAATCAGTATTTGAAGGTTGAGACGTGGCAATGCCGGAGTTCTCAAATTCTTCAGAGGTACCCCCAGCCAATTGGCTATAGTCAAATGGGATTGCCGCCCCGGTACGAAGACGGGTGCTTCGATAGGCGCCTTGACTATTGATTAATGCGCCTCGTAACTCGGGAATACTCGTGGTCGACGATTCAGATCACTCGCTGGGTCTTGTTCCCGCTTCTCCCAACCATGTTAATAGTCACCTGTGGGAATGACCATCGCGGGCCGCTTGTTTCTTATGGCGAAACCGCCTTCGCCTAGTTGACGGGTCGATAATCGCCAAATACGTAAGGTTGATGTGTCGATGAACATTGGGCGCGATCGCAGATATGAGTTTTCACAAAGAAGAATGAGATTGCATTTGATTGGCATCACGCTATGAAAGTGAGGTATTCACGAGATCGGCGGGAATACCCCGCTGATTCTCGAAACCGAAGCCAGACAAAGCAGACCCTCCGATAGAGCTTGGCGAGCTTGGCGGTGTCTTCTCATTTGGTTTTGGCGAAGTTTATGGCGAGGTTCGATGTTTGAACGAGGTTCATCTTGTTTAGAATGGACCTCATGTTGTTGGGTAGGTTCAAAATGATGAGGTTCGCCATTCTCGACGCTTCCTACGACGCAGATTCGGCCCATTGGGCGAAGCCGCCTTGCTTTGATGACACCCCATGTCGAGGTTCATGATGACGAGGTTCATCATTTTGGCGCTTGCTATGGCGAGGTTCGATGTTTGAACGAGGTTCATCTTGTTTAGAATGGACCTCATGTTGTTGGCGAAATTAGCCACTTAGGCGAGCTCATCTCTTTTCAAGGGGACCTCACATTGTTGGCGCAGGTTCGCCACTTGGACGAGGCTCATCTCTTTTCAAGGGGACCTCACATTGTTGGCGAGGTTCGCCACTTGGACGAGGCTCGTCGTGTTTCAAGCGGACTTCGTGTTGTTGTCGAGGTTCGCCACTTGGACGAGGCTCATCTCTTTTCAAGGGGACCTCACATTGTTGGCGCAGGTTCGCCATGTGGATGAGGTTCGTAGCCGGGCGACGCTCATCTTGTTTTGAATGAATCCTTAGATGAAGGCGAGGTTCCGCGACTTGGGGTGCAATGGCGAGGTTCGATGTTTGAACGAGGTTCATCTTGTTTAGAATGGACCTCATGTTGTTGGGTAGGTTCAAAATGATGAGGTTCGCCATTCGACGCTTCCTACGACGCAGATTCGGCCCATTGGGCGAAGCCGCCTTGCTTTGATGACACCCCATGTCGAGGTTCATGATGGCGAGGTTCGATGTTTGAACGAGGTTCATCTTGTTTAGAATGGACCTCATGTTGTTGGCGAAATTAGCCACTTAGGCGAGCTCATCTCTTTTCAAGGGGACCTCACATTGTTGGCGAGGTTAGCCATGAAGCTAAAGTTTGGCTAATGGCCTCGAGGTTGGGTTGGGCGCTTAACCACCCACTTCTTAGCTTTGTTGGCTAGCTTTTGGAGCCTTGTCGAGACATAGGCTGGTTCTCAGATTCGCCGAAGATTCAACATGAGCCACGGTGAAGTCTCATCTGAGACTTCGTCGACACTAGCGTGTCTTCACCGGGCTAGATGCCCTGCAGGAGAGGAACTCCTCATACTTACTCGATCAAATTCAATGACCAAGGTTTGAACCTCGGTTCCAACCGCAATCTTGTCGATTGCGCCACCACCAGCCATCGAAAGAACGGCCGCCCCATCGTGGTCGCCATCTTACGTAGAGTCGAAAAAAGTTTATTGATTGAATGAATGGGTTTACAATCAAATTTTCTCGATTACAGAGGAAGAGATGATTGATTCGACTTCTCTTTTAAGGTGGGTTTTCGGTAGCGATAGGATGCTTCACTCAATGTTCACGTTGAGATTGCTTCCCGTTGACGATCAGAACAAAGTTGCAGATGATCTTGAGATTGCTGATGAAGAGCTTGATCTCTTTCTCGTGCGCAAGTGTTGATCTCCAAAAGTTCCCCAAAAGCTCCCTTCTAATGGCTGCTCACCGCCATTTATAGGGCCTTTAGCACGTAACTGGCATGCAAGAATTATGAAAACGTGGGTTAACTGATATGGACGTGGGCATAACTGATGCCCACCACTTAACCCATGTGGTTGTTGTGGCTTTCGTGGCCTTTAGATTCGCTGCGAGGTTAAGCTTCGAGCTTCGTCGGATAACGAGCCGTTGCAAGGCGAGAGTCAAAGTTCACGGCAGAGGCTTAACCTCGCCCTCGTGATCATCGTGCTCGATCTTTGTTGGCGAGCCTCGTCAAACTTTGATGTTGTAGGCGCAGCCTCACAAACTTTGATGTTGTAGGCGCAGCCTCACAAACTTTGATGTTGTGGG
Source organism: Asparagus setaceus (assembly GCA_012295165.1). NCBI lineage: Eukaryota > Viridiplantae > Streptophyta > Magnoliopsida > Asparagales > Asparagaceae > Asparagus > Asparagus setaceus. Next base: position 74,123,621 of record CM022706.1, read on the forward strand.
CGAGCCTCGCCAAACTTTGATGTTGTAGGCGAGCCTCGTCAAACTTTGATGTTGTAGGCGAGCCTCATCAAACTTTGATGTTGTAGGCGAGCCTCGCCAAACTTTGATGTTGTAGGCGCAGCCTCACAAACTTTGATGTTGTAGGAGAGCCTCACAAACTTTGATGTTGTGGGCGAGCCTCACAAACTTTGATGTTGTGGGCGAGCCTCGTCAAACTTTGATGTTGTGGGCGAGCCTCACAAACTTTGATGTTGTAGGCGAGCCTCATCAAACTTTGATGTTGTAGGCGAGCCTCACAAACTTTGATGTTGTGGGCGAGCCTCACAAACTTTGATGTTGTAGGAGAGCCTCACAAACTTTGATGTTGTAGGCGCAGCCTCACAAACTTTGATGTTGTAGGTGAGCCTCGTCGAGCCTCGCCCCTTGAGTGAGCCTCGTCTTGAAGCTTTAATAGCTAGGGTGCGCATGACCCTCGCCTAGAGCTTTTTTTGACTGTCTACAGTTGGTTAACATCCCTGACTCCAACAAAGACTGGAAGGAGAAGTTCGTCTGGGTATTTGACGCGGAGCCAATTCTTGTATGTGCCATTTGGCCAGAGATCAAGAAAGGGGCGCTGAAAGCCCTCCCCGTCTCGACTTTGGAGCAAGTGGATTTGGCGAGGATTAGGGGTTACGTTGGGTCTTGCGACATCAGCAATCTATTTGACCCGGTCACTCTTAGGGTGGCGGGTTTGTCTCACATCCGACCGACAGAGGAGGATGAAGAGACGGCGAAGGAGCTTGCCGAGGTCGTTGATCAGCCAGCGGTTGATAAGGAGGTGGACTCCGACCCAGCTGAGGGTGGAGTATCCCAGTTACCCCACAAGAAGCGGAGGATCGGGTTGTCGACGAAGTATAGGGAGCAATGGTCGATAAAAATTGACACGATGGCGTCCATGCTCACCAAGCCGGCTACAAATTCGCAGGTCAGAGAGCCTGAGAAGAAGAAGAAGTTGAAGGGCGGGGGGTAAAAAGGCGACTCAGAAGGAGAAGAAAACAAAGACGAAGGCTTCCGAGTCGGCTGGGACAACCAGTAAGGATGCTCCTTCTCCTGGCGAACAACACGCCCCAGAGTTGACTTCTCAGTCGCCCTGGGAAGTCGTGGTTATAGATGAATCTTCTCCTGGAAGGGAGGAGGTTTACCACAAGCCGATACAGGAGGCTCCAGGGGTAGACTTGACGGTCCCACTCGACCAAGCTATCATCGCGGCCCCTTTTGTCCAAACAACTCTAGGGCCGGGTGTTGGGTCGTCTATTCCAAACGAGTCGGTTGCGGAGCCGGCTTCTTCTAGTCGCCCTCCCTTGGATTTGGATTCTTGGATGCCTTTTCACCACAACTTGTCCGAGATTGACAAGCAGAGTTGAAAAGAGCTTTGAGCTCACCTTATTGGCGAATTGGAGGAAGGCTTCTCGCCCGTTGAGGAGCCCCCAGAGGATGACCGGTTCGTACCTAGTCGGTTCCTGTGTAAGGAGGACTCGGTTTTTCTATATGGCCGGGCCCAGGTGACGGCTATTAAGAAATTTTCCCTTCCTAGGGATTTGGATTTGATGAAGTACGTGCCGTCCTCGGGGCTCCGTATGGCCTTACAAAGCTACCATACCAGGGCAGCTTTGGCTAGTGAAGAACTATACAAGTGTCTTCATCTTTTAAATCAGGTCCGCAATCAGCTGGATGATGACTTGTCTAAGGAGAAGGAGGTCCGCGAGAATGCCAAGAAGAGGATCACGGTCCTCGAAGCTGAATTGGGTGGTATCAACACCAAGTGGGAGTTGGAGTTGGAGAAGAAGCAATCCACTATCTCCCAACTCCGAACCCATTGCGCCAAGCAGTCAGCCACTATCTTAAAGTTGAGAGAAGAGGTTACCCAGCATAAGAAAGTGGTCGAGACCTCTCGACTGGAATCTGCCAACCAGGGAAAACGGGTCAAGTCCTTAGAGGAAGAGCTTGAGGCCGAGAAGCAGGCGAGGTTGTCGGCTCAGGAGGAGGCTCATTGGAGTCAACTCGCCTTACAGAGCTTGAAAGTCGAGCTGGGTGACTCAAAAGTGGCCCTCCAGACGGCTCTTGCAGACCTCCAGTCTATGGGGACCCGATTCAATTTCATGGCGTCGAAAGACGGGAAAAAGGAAGTCATAGATGCTTATCGGCTTGGTCCCTTTGGCAAAGCCGAGTTGTCGCTGGCCGTCAAAGCAGGTTTTGATTATTTGAAGGCTCAGCTTCCCCAGGGTGTTGAGCCGTCTCCCAGTCTCATCTATCCGCCTCTGGTAGAGAATAGCCTGCCGATGTTGCTGGAGCTCGAGAAGAAGGGAGCGGGGATTCAGCTTGATGAGGACCAGAGCGGGGACGAGGAGGAGGAGGATGGCGACGATGATGATGAGGATGAAGATAGTGACGGTAGCGGGCCTACCTAGAAGGATGATGAGTTGTCTTTTTCTATTTTTTAATCGCTCTTTTTTGTAATTATTTTGACTCGGCCTTCGCGACCTTTGTACTTGTATCTTATTTTCAAGTTAATGGAAATCTTCACTCGTTTCGTATCTTCATGCGTTGCTACTTGAATTTAATTTTGGCCGTGTTGTTTTAGCGTCGTTCGACCAGGACATAGCATTTTCCATCATGAAAAATTAGACAAGTATCTTTCATTACAAAGAATGCTCGGAAGATAATGAAATATCACTTTATTAATAAACTTGAACAATGAATAAGCTTATACAATGAACTGGCTGACAAGCCAAAATAGGTATTACTTAAGGACAATTTTATCATAAAACATCGTTTTCACTATCAGGATCTGGTATAGATCCTGCCGTAGCGGCGGTCCGACTCGAGGTACTCGTCTTAGTTCGCGATATGGTTTCATAGATGATTCTTTCTCGGCAAGGCTGACCTCTATCTTTGCGGTAAAGGGCAAGTTTGCTGTCTTGGAGTCGGCCTATGGGGGTAGCGACTCGACGCGTGGCAACCCTGAGGTTGAGTGCTTAGGACTTTTGTAGCGCCTAAGTCTTTTCGACAAAGCCGGTCTCTATTTTTTTTTGAGGCAAAGAGCAAGCCTGTCGTCTTGGAGTCGGCCCCTCGATGCTTGGCAATCCAGAGGTTGAGTGCTCAGGACTTACGTAGCACCTAAGTCTTTTCGGCAAAGCCGGTCTCTATTTTTTGAGGTAAAGAGCAAGCCTGTTGTCTTGGAGTCGGCCCCTAGGGGTAGCGACGCGATGCTTGGCAACTCGAAGGTTGAGTGCTTAGGACTTACGTAGCGCCTAAGTCTTTTAGGCAAATTCGGTCTCTATTTTTTGAGGCAAAGAGCAAGCCTGTCGTCTTGGAGTCGGCCCCTGGGGGTAGCGACTCGACGCTTGGCAACCCGGAGGTTGAGTGCTTAGAACTTACGTAGCGCCTAAGTCTTTTCGGCAAAGCGGATCTCTGTTTTTGAAGGCAAAGAGCAAGCCTGTCGTCGCCTAGAGGGTTCTTCAACCTGGCGAAAAGAGTTGGGTATCTTGACTCATCCTAAACATGAGGAAATACCCTTACTCGACTTAGTGAGAGGAGTAGGTTCGCTTGACTGAGTAAGTTGGGTCGCCTGCCCCAACTAAGCGAGAAGGGTTCCTTGACTCGATGTGACGAGAAGGGTTCCTTGACTCGACCTAGCAGGAGAGCTCGCCGGAACTCCACCCAGCAAGGAGGTTACCTTGACTCGAGCTAAGAGAGTGGGATGCATCGACTCATGTTAGGTGAGAGGGAAGATATGCTTGAGCAAACAGATTGTTAGAACAATTATAACTTTAAGATAAGTTGATAACCGCAGAGAACAAACATCGATTCATGATGTGAAGCTTTTGAAGCAAAGTTTACAATAACAGTTTACTGGAAAAACTTTTTAAGATGTTCTATGTTCCATGGATGTAGCAAAATTCTTCCATCAGGGGCTTTCAAGTGATAGGTGCCGGGCCGGAGTTCTTCAAGGACGGTGTATGGTTCTTTCCAAGTGGGTGCTAGTTTGCCACGCTTAGTGTCTTTGTCGAACACTGCCTTCCTCAAGACGAGGTCGCCAACTCGAAACCTCCTTGATCGAACCTTGCTGTTGTAGTATCTGGCTATCCGTTCTTGGTTGACGACTTGTCTGCATAGCGCTCTGGCTCGAACTTCATCGACGAGATCCAATTCCACGTGGAGCTCAGTGGAATTTGACTCTTCGTCAAAGTGTTGGAGTCTAATGGTCGGCATGCCGACTTCAACCGGAGTCACTGCTTCTGTTCCATAAGCCAACTTAAAAGGAGTCTCTCCAGTTGAGTTTTTGTGAGTCGTCCGATAGGACCATAGGATACTGGGGAGTTCTTCGACCCAATTTCCAACCTTGGCCTCCACCCTCTTCTTCAGGGCTTGGAGGATGCACTTATTGGTAGCTTCGGCCAGACCGTTACATTTGGGATGGGCGACTGATGCAAACTTGAGTCGGATCACCCACTCTTCACAGAAGTCTCAGAATCCTTTGCTGCTGAACTGAGTGCCATTGTCGGTTATGAAGGATATGGGTACTCCAAACCGACACAAGATCGACTTCCAAGCAAAGCGAGTGATATCTCCCTCTCCAATCTTCGCCAAGGGCTCGGCTTCTATCCATTTGGTAAAGTAGTCGATGGTGACAATTAGGAACTTCCTTTGCCCTGAGGCGATGGGGAGAGGTCCTAGCAGATCAAGCCCCCATTGGGCAAAAGGAACAGGGCTTAGGATAGGGGTCAACTCCGTGGCGGCGGCTCGTGGAATTTCTAAAAAGAATTGGTACTTCTTACAACTCGAGACGAGCCGCTTGGAGTCGGCTATGATAGTAGGCCAGTAATACCCTTGTCGTATGACTTTCTAGGCGAGTGTCCTTGTCTCGGGGTGATTTCCACAAACTCCTTCATGGATTTCTCTCATCGCGTACTCGGCCTCTGACGGTTGCAAACATCGGAGAAAGGGACCCACATTGCTGCCGGAATGGGACAATCGATAGAGTCGACTGTCAATCATGGTGTAGCGCAAGCATTCCTCTGTAGGCTCCTAGCTTCGGTGGCGTCATTGGGCAAAGTCCCATTTGTCAGATACTGGATAATTAGGTCCATCCAGCAAGGTTTCAAAGCCGCGTTGGTCTGCATGATCTCCGCATTCGATTCATTAATGCTTGACCGGCTTAGTGTGTCGGTGTAGATTGGTCCTGGATTGCACATGGAACTGGTCGACGCAAGCTTGGACAAGGCGTCCGCTCGAGCATTGCGGGCGCGGGGAACTTGGGTCATTTTGAAGTTAGCCAATTGAGCTAGCAAATCCTTGACCACCTTCAAGTATCGGATCATCCTCTTGTCCTTGGTTGCATATTTGCCGTTAACTTGATGAACCACGAGTTGGGAGTCGGCTAATATGTATAGATTCTCGGCCTTGACTGCCAGCGTGGCTCGGAGATCGACAATGAGCGCTTCGTATTCAGCTTCATTGTTTGAAGCTTGGAATGTGAACGCGATTGATTTCTCAGTGACGGTACCATCCGGGCTGCGCAGGATGATGCCTGCTCCGCTGCCTGCCTCACTCGATGACCCGTCCACTCTTAATAGCCACCAAGAAACAAATTCGGGTGAGTCATAACTAGAAGGAGAATAAGTGGAAGGAGTTACCGCCTTGCTATCCGGCTTCTGCTTTGGTGGCGATTGATTGGAGGATGGAGGTTCGGCTGGTTCGCCAGCTGGCGAGGTCATCTCTATGAGGAAGTTGGCTAGGGCTTGCGCTTTAATCGTGGTTCGAGCCTCAAATTGTTCGTCGTATTCACTGAGCTCGATGGACCACGCGACCATTCTTCCTAACATGGTCGGGCTTTCCAAGGCTTTCTTCAGTAGTAGGCTCGTTCGCACAATGAAGGAGTGTGCTTGGAAATATGGACGAAGTCGGCGGGCGGTTGTGATGAGCGCAAATGAGGCCTTCTCGATCAATGGGTAGTTTAACTCGCCCGCTCTGAGGATTCGACTGACGTAGTAGACCGACTTCTGAATGTAGTCCTCCTCTCGAACTAAGATTGTGCTGACTATCTCAGGTGAGACGGCTAAATAGAGGTATAGAGTCTCCCCCTCTACTGGCTGACTTAGGAGGGGCTTAGTGCTCAAATATGCTTTAAGCTCTCTGAATGCATTGCAACACTCTTCCGTCCATTCCAGCTTCTTCTGGGGATCTGTGGTTCCTCTCAATAATTTGAAGAAATGGAGGCTTCTCTCAGCAGACTTGGAGAGAAAGCGTCCCAAAGCGGCCATCTTGCCATTGAGCTTCTAGATGTCCTTCAAGGTGCGAGGCTCTGGCAGTTGCTCGATGGCGGTTATCTTCTCAGGGTTAATTTTTATGCCTCTTTGAGTAATCATGAACCCCAAGAATTTTCCGGATTGTACTCTGAAGGCACACTTGGCAGGGTTGAGCTTCATGCGATAATGCCTTAACACCGAGAAAGTTTCTTCAAGGTCGGCGATGTGCGAGGCGGCTAGCTTAGACATCACCAAGATGTCGTCCACATAAGCTTCTTGATTACGGTTGATCTGAGACTTGAAAATCTTGTTGACTAGTCTCTGATATGTCGCTCCAGTGTTCTTGAGACTGAAAGGCATCACATTATAGCAAAAAGTGCCTCGGTTTGTGATGAATGACGTCTTCTCCTGGTCGTGCTCTGCCATGCAAATTTGATTGTAGCCGGAGAAAGTGTCTAAGAAACTCAGCAGCTGATGTCCCGTGCTCTCATCCACCAGTTGGTCTATCCGAGGGAGCGGATAACTGTCTTTGGGGCAAGCTTTGTTGAGGTTGGTGAAGTCGACACACGTTCTCCATTGCCCATTCGCCTTCTTTACCAGCACAACATTGGATAACCATTCCGGATATTGTACTTCTCGGATGAAGCCGGCCTTCAGGAGCCGCTCAACCTCTTCTGCTGCCGCCTTCTGTCGCTCTTGGCCGAGATACCTCTTCTTCTGTCGAATTGGCGTGCTGAATCGGTCGACTGAGAGTTCATGGCAAATGACATCAGGTGAAATGCCTAGCATGTCTTCGGGTCCCCAAGCGAACACATCCACATTCGCCAAGAGGAAAGATATCAACGCTCCCCGCAATGGCTCCTTGAGATCCGACCCAATCTTGAGTGTCTTGCTGCCTTCAATGTCGATTGGGATCTCATGTAGTTCCTCGACCGGAGTCATCCTTTCTCGCTCCATCTTCTTCTCGAACTGAAGGGTAGTTTTCTCAATCGGCATGGAAGCCGCCACCCCCTTTCCTTTGGTTGAGAGCGAGTAACAAGTTCTGGCTTCCCTCTGATTGCTCTTGGATACTCCAATCCCTCCAGGAGTTGAAAATTTAATCATCTGGTGATAAGTGGAGGGAATTGCCCACAACAGGTGGAGGGCGGTTCGTCCCAATATAACATTGTGGGACGGCTTGATGTCCATCACAACAAACTGGACATAGACAGTCGACTTGCAAGGGTGCTGGCCCACTGTGAGTGGTAGCGTAATCAGTCCTTCCGGCAGCTGAGAGTGGCCGGTGAAGCCGATAAGAGGGCCCCTAGAAGGTTACAACCGGGATTTATCATTACCCATGCGGTTGAACGCGTCTAGGAACATAATATCTACGGAGCTCCCGGTGTCTACTAAGATTCTCCTTACTTCGAACCCATCGATGTCGGCTGAAATGACAATGGGATCGTCATGAGGCATCTCCACGCTTTCCAAGTTAGCATCATCGAAAGAGATGGCCATATCCATCCGAGGTCGCTTATCCCCACCATCTACTCGTAGAGTATGGCGGGCATATCTCTTCCGAGCATTGTTGGATTCCCCTCCCAGAGTGGGGCTGCCACTGATAGTGTGGATGATGCCTCGGCTGCTCTGCCCATTATCTCGGCGGTCTGGTGCCGGTCGAGACCGTGGTCATCTAGACCGAGACCTTCGCTCATCTCTTCTGGGGATTGCCTCCTTCTGGCCTTCGCGGGCGACCAAATTCTTCAAAAATCCTCTATTGATGAGGTCTTCAATGTCCCTCTGAAGCATGCGGCAATCATAGGTGTTGTGGCCGTGATCCTTGTGGTATTGAAAAATTGCCTTGAGTCTCTCCTCCTGGGGTCAGATCTCATCTGAGGAGGGGGAGTCTTGAGGAGCCCCTCTCCCTGAGCCTTCTTCAAAAATCCTCTATTGATGAGGTCTTCAATGTCCCTCTGAAGCATGCGGCAATCATAGGTGTTGTGGCCGTGATCCTTGTGGTATTGGAAAATTGCCTTGAGTCTCTCCTCCTGGGGTCAGATCTCATCTGAGGAGGGGGAGTCTTGAGGAGCCCCTCTCCTTGAGCCTTGTCGAGGGCCCCCGAGAGAGATGTGTTGGGGATTGTGAGGACTGTTGGAGGGGCAGCTTCTCTCCTGTCTTCCTTCTTGTTGAACCTGCCATTGCTGTTATTTTGTATAACTATAATGGAAGGATTTTCTTAAGAAAATTACATTGGAGTTATGATAAAAATATTTTCTTGAGTATTAACCAACTTCAATTGGAATGTTTGAATATATCAAATGAATTAATTATTTCATTAACTTCTTTAAATTGGCAAGTTGACTGAATTTTATGGGTATATTCCCTGCAAACCCTCACGAGACTACAACTCGTCCACTGGGATAACCTAGGGGTTTAAAGGCTTGTAGGATGCGCTAAATACAACCGCGATTCCTGCGAAAGTGAGTTAGGTTTTCTTTTTATTTTCTTTGCTAGAGGACTAGCAAAAGTTTAGGTGTGGGGGTATTTGATAATCATAATTTAATTATAATTTTATACTTTCATTACCTATTTTATATGAATAAATATCCTGCTAATAATTGTTTTTATCTTAATTTGCAGGCTAATGGAGTATTATTGAATAATAGCCCAAATGAAGATTATTTCAAGCCCAAAAGATCTCTAATGAAGCCCAGAATGCCTAAATCCAAAGCCCACGACTAAGTTTAGAAGAAAAATCTCAACACACATCACTTTCTTAGTCAGAATTATTAATAACTTGGCTTATAATTGAGAATCAAATTAAATATGGAAAAAATAAAGTCAAATTCGTACTCAGGATGGTCAACCGCAAAGAAAAGGCGATATCTCTCAATCCGAGAAGCAGAATTCAACATATTATATATGAAAATCGCCTATCTCGACGAGACGGAGCCATCCAAATTACCATATTTTGAAAATTTCATCAGCAGCAGCAGATTATGATAGAAATCCGAATTTAAGTGATATATATTCAATTATTTGAAGGCCAAGTTAAATTCTAAGAAGTCCAAGAGCATTTAAGAGAAGCCCAAGAGTCTTAAAAAAATTAAATACAAAAGAAATAAAGCCCACAAAGCCCATCTCTCAAGGATTAAATCAATGGTGTAAATTATTTGGAGAGATCCTATGGCTATGAGGGTTGTTTAGGGGCTAACCTAAATTCTATGGTTGTGAGTGTTACTTGGGGGCCAAGGCAAATCCAAAGGTTATGAGAGATTCTTGTTATCTATAAATAGAGGGGTAGAGTGAGGGCTTGAGATTGTAAAATATTTTGTAAAAACTCTATTTGGAGAGGAGGGTTACTCTTAATTGAGAAGACCTTCCAAAAATTATAACTTTTGTTACACAATAAATAAAATTTTTCACCCATTCAATTTCCTTTCTCTTCTTCTTGTCCAAGGACCAAAAGGAGGATGAGATGAAGATCAGGAGTTGTTGGTTTATTTTTATTTCTTTTGCATTCTTTTTCTTATTTTCTTTCTTGTTTATTTACATGCTTTGTAGATTAGATTTACATGCTTTATTTACATGCTTTGTAGAGTAGATTTACATGCTTTGTAGAGTAAATTTACATGCTTTGTAGAGTAAATTTACATGCTTTCATTTCTTTATTTGCATTCTTTTCCTTTTCTTTTCTTTTCTTTATTTCTTTGCTCTTATTTCCTTTTCATAATTCACCTTGAGACGTAAGACCCTCTAGGAATTCTTTATTTTTATTTTCTTTTCTCCATTAATTCACCTTGAGACGTAAGACCCTCTAGGGAATTATGTGAAACTAATAATTATAGGAATTCTAGTTTTGCATGAAACTAGTCTAATTTCTCTCTTATACTTTTGTGGCTTATTCTCTTGTACTTAAAATGATCATGATTAGGATAACTAACTAGAGAACTAATCGGTAGAAAAAGAATTTGATAGTCTATGCTTTCCTTAAGTGGTTTGATAGGTTATGCTTATGAATTCTAGAATTAGTATCTTGTTGTTGTTCTATTCATGAGTATTAATTCTATTTAGATAATAATTTGATAGGTTATGCTTTCCTTGAATGGTTTGATAGTCTATACTTAATAAATCTAATATAGAATGTGATCAAAGAGAATGGTCTACATTTTATAATTGAAATTAGGTAGTGGATTCAATTCTAGATTCCTCATATCTTTAATTGAATCCTCCATCTTTTGGTTCTTTAATTTCCTCTTTCTTTATTTTCCTCTTTATTATTTTCCTCTTTCTTGATTTTTCTTGATTCTTGATTTCATTTCCTTTTTACTTCTCACATTCTCTCATCCTCATTTTGGTTTATTCGCATACATCCGTTTTCATTCTCTAATCTCCCTACTTTCTCACTTTCATTTTGCTTTTATTTTCACTTATTCACCTTCACAATCTCAATCTCTCCACAACACATTTTCTTCCTCGTTTCATTTATTTTGCACATAATCCACAATCCACTCTCTAATCTCATCATGACCACTTTCACCATGTACATAAACTCCTAATTGTCGCGCATAATTTGAGAACCAAAACTTGAACAAACTCTTCCTACTTCCCGTTCCTCGTGGGATCGATAATCTTATATACTATAACTTGATAAAGGTTGTATACTTGCAACTAAGGTAATCACTCAAAATTTATCCATCAATCTCATCTGAGGAGGGGGAGTCTTGAGGAGCCCCACTCCCTGAGCCTTGTCAAGGGCCCCCAAGAGTGATGTGTTGAGGATTGTGAGGACTGCTGGAGGGGCAGCTTCTCTCCTGTCTTCCTTCTTGTTGAACCTGCCATTGCTGTTGTTATTCTTAGAAAAGGGGTTTCTCAATATGTACCTTGGCTCCTCCTGCTTGGGCAGATTTTGTGGCGGTCGTGCCGATGGTGCAGAGACGGGTCTCGAAGTTGGGACTACAGAGGGAGTCGATTGAGTCGGCGTGGGAGTCTTTGGCGCTGCAGAGGGTGTGACTGCTGAATTGGAGGTGGTCATCTGGTGGAGTTCTGCTCCTTCCAGGGCCTTGTAAGCTTCTGCTTCCTCCATGTTCATGTACTCATGAGCTTTGGACATCAGGTGTTCGAAACTCTTCATGGGCTTCCTAGAAAGATATCTAGAGAAGTCGCTTGACCGCAATCCGGCTACTAGTCCCGCCATGGCGACTGGCCTCCGGGGTCCTCAACTTCCAGTCTTTTCACCTGGAACCTTTTGATGTATGTTCTAAGGTTCTCATCAGGCTCTTGCTTGGTGAAAAGGAGCACGTGAGAGGGCAACTTTTGCCTGGAGTCAGCCAAGAAGTGGTGGATGAACTTCTGGCTGAGCTCTTTAAAGCTGTCGATGGATTTTCTTTCCAAGGTGTTCCACCAAAGCTTGGTGCTTCCTGTCAAAGTGACTGGGAAACATCGACAAAGAGCTGCCTCGGGCACCTGTAGCATGACCATGGTATAGTAGTAGTTCTGAACATGCTCTTCGGGGTCTCCCTCACCTTTATACTTCTCTAGAGGCGGCATCTTGAATTTCTCAATTGGAGCCTTCATGATGGATCCGTGAAGGGGGTATTCTCCCTAAAAGCTTCGGCAATAGGTTGATGCGCCTGAGCGTAATCGCCAACTGGTGCGGGAGCTGATAGAGCAGGGATAGCATGAGGGGGCCTTTGGGCTTCTCCCATAGTGCCCCCAACGTGACGACTTGGACCTGGGCTCTCGGTAGTCATTTCAGTAAATGGTAGGCAACGAGGAAGGTTTGCACGAGGCGCTATCGGTTCCGCAATACTGAGGTGCGTGCTCTGGCGTTCTCTTCGGGTTGGCGGGAGCGGCGTTCTTGGTAGAAATCTTGGCTGACTAGGCGATGGCATACGGCGGTGGATTGATGGCTGATGGAAGTCCTAGGGGGAGCTAGGATGACTGGCTGTGCCATTTGAGTTACTTTCTCAGTAGCCTCTTGAAGTTGAGCTTGGGTAACATATCCCACTGATAAGTTGCCTAGTCTAGTAAGGTCTTCACCGCCTGACATGATTGCAAGAAGAGGAAAGAAGGCCCCATGGTGGGCGCCAAACTGTTGATGCTGGAAAATGCACACAGTCAAATATCTCCTTATTGGTTCGATAATGTGAGGCTCGCTTTCTCTTCTAATGCTCGGCTGAGACGATGAGGGATGATGATCACCGTCACCAGATGGAGACATGTGGAAAGACGGAGTTGGGATCTCCGGGGATCTCTCCGACGATCAAGTCAGTAAGGGTTTATAATGGAAAAATGCTCGGAAAAACTTAAAAGCAGAGAGTCTTTGTTCAGAGAGAATTAGATATCTTTTTCGTTGAACAGTCCCCTATTTATATACGAGATTAAAGGATATTTTAGTCTCTTTAACTGATTCGGACTTGAGAGGTGAGTCAGCCCTATTTTTACGTGGTGTTGGGAGATTGGGCGGAAGTCTGGTGCAGGTGGCCATGTCATATTCACCTTTACAGGTGTAAGACGGAGAGCGACTTCAGAGTTTGAACTGTTCCTTCACCATTAATGCACTGCTCTCTCGCCATTAATGCGATGGGATTGGCGACGCTTGCCGTCGGAGAGTTTGAGGTGCCTTAAATACTGTGAGAGTTGGAGATTTTAAGGCACTGAGCATGCATTTAATTCGACATTGACATGTTATTGAGGGTGAATTTCGTGTAACCGCCACTCTGACTAAAGGGTCGAGTGGATGACGCCTTTCGTGTCGTCCACTAGGGCATTCAACTGAAGAGTCGAGTAGATGACGCCTTTCGTGTCCTCCACTAGGGTATTCGACTGAAGAGTCGAGTAGATGACGCCTTTCGTATCATCCACTAGGGCATTCGACCAAAGAGTCGAGTAGATGATGCCTTTCGTGTCGTCCATTTCACTTGGCGATCAGGTCCGGGTCATCTCTGTAGAGATGACGCGCCCAATTGGGTGCTTTAATTCTTGCAGTCATACTTCTCTCTATTGGTCAACTAGTTTCTAACTAGCAACTAATAATAGAAATTATTCAGGACCATAACAGAAACAATCAGCCAGTAGAGTAGATGAACGTTGTGTTTCAGTGTCCTAAGAATGATCCATTTTCTCCAACCTACAATCCGGATTGGAGAAATCATCCAAATTTTACATGGAATTAGGCAAATTTCTTAGAAAATTAAAATTCACTTCCACTTCAAACCCACAATTTCCTAGAGTAAACAATGTTCCTTTCAACACTCATAGCAACTTTTAATACAATCATTCATTTCCCAATCAGACTCCTCAACATCAATTAGTAAATCCTGTTCCACCGAGTTCTGATCGTGAAAGACAATTCAGTATTTTAGAGAAGGGTCTTGAAGCCATGATGAAAACATCTACACAGACCAGTAACATATTGACTCAGTCATCCAACACTTTAAATTCTTTCATGCAAACAACCGATCAATTACTTAATTTCAACACTCAAGTCATAACTAGACTAGAAACCCAACTAGCTAGTGCCATGAGTGAGAGAGAGAAGGAAAAATTTCCGAGTCAGCCTATTGCAAATCCTAAGGGCACTGGATCATGTTCAACCTACTCAGCTCAAGTGAATGCAATCCATAAATTACAGTCAAGAAAACAGATAGATAATCAAGTTAGAATGCCTACAGTTCAAACTCCATCTTATTCTTCTCCTATTCCAAATGCTGAACCTTGACAAACTCTCTCTTCTTATAACTCTGTTCAACAATCACCCCCTTCTGATGACCAAGAAGCCAAAATCAAACCTGAGCTCAATCTCGATAGCTTTAAGCATGTTGCTCCCTTTCCAGATAGACTCAAGCCAAGAAAAAACTCTTCCCAGGTAGAAAAAATCTTTAAAAACTTTTAAGAAGGTCAATATCAACATTCTTCTCTTAGATGTCATCCAACAAATCCTATCGTATGCAAAATTTTTGAAGGATTTGTGCACTGAGAAAAGAACCACCAATATTTCCAAGAAAGTCTTTCTAGCTGCCAATATCAGTGACATGCTCTCAAAGCCCATACCTTTGAAATATAAGGATCCTGGTTGTTCTACTATATCGGGTGTTTCAGGAACTACCTTCATTGATAAGGCACTTTTAGACTTAGGAGCTAGTGTGAATCTTCTTCCCTATTCAGTCTATCAACAGCTCGGGTAGGTGAATTAAAACCAACCAGTTGTACCCTCCAGTTAGCTGATAGATCTATAAAGATATCCAAGGGAGAGATCGAGGATGTTCTAATCAAGATTGGGGAGTTTATTTTTTCTTTTGATTTCATAGTCTTGGAAACGCAGCACATTTCCAATCCCAAAGGTCGGGTACCTATAATTTTTGAAAGGCCGTTCTTAGCAACTTCCATACTCTGATTAACTGTAGAACTAGTAAAATAAGGATATCATTTTGGAACATGACTGTTGATCTCAATATTTAATCTAGAAAACCAGCCGACTGATCCATCAAATCAACCCGTAGAAATGAGCTACATCCAAGGATATCAAGTAAATAGTTAGAAGAGCAGTGCGAGTCAGATCTTACTGGCCTATATTTTGAGAAGATCATTAATGAAGAAATCATGCTTTTTGATGAAGAACTTTAATTTTTAGGAAAGATGGACCAATCAGTTCATCATGTCTCAATCATGAACCCTAGTTTAGAGGAGATTTTCAATGTTGAGTTTGAGTTCTTCGAGGAATTAGAATAATATTATGATCTTTGGTTCAATTCTGAACCTAACATTTCATCGATGGAAATGTACGTCATTGACTTACACATTGATTTCGGTTTGACCGATTACACTTATCAACCGACCATAAAATGCTGCAAAAATTACAAAAAATCCTCGAAAACTATAGAATTCAAGCAATAATAGAATTCATCATTTTACACTTCTTTAAAATCTAAGGTAGAATTTTTAGCAATAAAGTAGGATTTAAAGTAGGACTTGAGCTTTTATTTTAAAACTTTTCTTGTACATCTTTAATCTTTATCTCATAATAATAAGAATAATAAAAAATTTATTCTTCTCTCATTTGAGAGTTTCTTTTATTCTTCTCTTGTTTGAGAGTTTCTTTCACTTCTGAAAAATAGAAAAAAGAAAAAAAGAAAAAAGAGAGCAATGCAAAATTTAGCTACATCCTTCTCATACCCATCGGAAGGTAATTGCAGATTTTTCTTCAATTTATCATTGTTCAAGGTTGACTAAACAAATGTGAGTATTTTATTTCCTATTTGCTTTACTCTGTGCATTATTTAGTTTGCATCGAAGGCAATGCAAAATTTAGGTGTAGGGTGGGGACTAGTCATCTTTTCTCTGTATTTTATTATTTCTTCTTTTTTTCTTTTCCCTTTATTTCATATTTTCTTTTCTTGCCTTTTAAGTAAAAATTATTGTCACTTGCCAACTTGATAAAGTTAATTAATAATTTAGAAGTATACAACTATCAAGTTATAGTATTATACTTGGTAGGTAAATAATATGTGTACTTAAAGTTACAAGTATACAACTATCAAGTTATAGTATAAAAGTTATCGATCCCACGAGGAAGGTATTGTAAGAGTTAATCAAATTCGGTTCTTATGTTGTGTGTGTGACAATTAGGAGTGAAACATGATGAAAGTGGATGTGGAGAGATTAGAGGGTGATTGTGATTGAGTGCAAATAAAAATAAAATGAGAATGAAAGTGAGCGTGAATTGATTAAGAGTGTGGAAATGATAAAATGTAAATAAAAGCAAAATGAGATTGAAAGTGGGAGGGTAAAGAGTGGATGTGAATATGTGCAAAATAAAACAAAATGAGTTTGAGAGAGGAAAAATAAAGAGTGGTGAATAAAATGAGGAATCTAGAATAGATCCACTTAGCTAATCTCAATCTTATGTGAATAAGTTGGATATGAAGCTAGTTTCAAATAATTTCTAGAATTCTAATAAAATGAAATAAGTTTGAGAGAGGAGAAGGAATGATTGAAAATAAAAAGTCAGAAAGAAAAAATAAAACAAACAAATAAAAGTAAGAGCAAAGAGGAAGTTCAAGAAGGTAAAATATGGAGGATTAATTGAAGATATGAGGAATCTAGAATAGACCCACTTAGCTAATCTCAATCTTATGCTAATAAGTTGGATATGAAGCTAGTTTTAAATAATTTTAGAGTTCCTACAAAAATTAGCTCCACATTTAGAAAAGGGTAATTCCCTAGACGGTTCTAGCCTTAAGGTGAATAAAAAAATAAAAATAAAATCTAAACTACAAAATAAATACAAGAAAGTAAAGACATGAAAGTAAATACATAAATCTAAATACATGAAAGTAAAGACATGAATGTAAATCTACTCTACAAAACATTAAATAAGCAAGAAAAGAAAATAAAACAAAATGAGTTTGAGAGAGGAAAAATAAAGAGTGGTGAATAAAATGAGGAATCTAGAATAGATCCACTTAGCTAATCTCAATCTTATGCGAATAAGTTGGATATGAAGCTAGTTTCAAATAATTTCTAGAATTCTAATAAAATGAAATAAGTTTGAGAGAGGAAAAATAAAGAGTGGTGAATAAAATGAGGAATCTAGAATAGATCCACTTAGCTAATCTCAATCTTATGCGAATAAGTTGGATATGAAGCTAGTTTTAAATAATTTTAGAGTTCCTACAAAAATTAGCTCCACATTTAGAAAAGGGTAATTCCCTAGACGGTTCTAGCCTTAAGGTGAATAAAAAAATAAAAATAAAATCTAAACTACAAAATAAATACAAGAAAGTAAAGACATGAATGTAAATCTACTCTACAAAACATTAAATAAGCAAGAAAAGAAAATAAGAAAAGAAAAAATAAACCCTCATATTCATTTCTTCATATTCATCCTCTTGTCATCCTTGGACAAAGAGAAGAAATGAATTATGAAGGGGTGAAAATATTTTTATTGATTTCTTGACCTGATTTCTTCTTGGATCATTGTCTCTTCTTGGGCCTTCTTTTGTCTTCATATTTAGGCTTTAATAAATGGTAGAAAATCAGGGAGTTTGAGTTTTTTTAGGCTTTTATTCATTATTTCACCATTAACCTGCAAATTAAGATAAAAATAATTATTAGTGGTATATTTATTTGTATAAAATAGATGATGAGGGCATAAAATTATAATAAAAATGTGATTATCAAATACGCCCACACCTAAACTTTTGCTAGTACTCTAGCAAAGAAAGAAATTAAAAAGAAAAATTCTAACTCACTTTCGCAAGAATCGCAGTTGTATTTAGCGCATACAACAAGCCTTTAAACCCCTAGGTTACCCTAGTGGACGAGTTGTAGTCTCGTGAGGGTTTGCAGTGAATATACCCATAAAATTCAGTCAACTTGCCAATTTAAAGAAGTCAAAGTGTAATTAATTCACTTGATATATTTAACATTCTAATTGAAGCTAGTCTTTATTCAAGAAAATGGTTTTATATATAACTCCAAGGTAAATCTCTTAGAAAATATTTTCATCATAAGTATACAAAACTAAGTCTAACTTAGAAATTTAATTTAAAAGTTTTACGAAGAACATGCTAACTCTTTGTCTTAAACAATTTTCAAGTCTCTTAATCAATTTATTTTTCAAGAACATATATACAAATATAACTATATATATAAAAATATTGTTAGTAAATTTTTTGAACTCTTTATTTCTTGGTGATTTTGTTCTACTTGATCGGGCTTTCTAAGTGACGATTTAACGAGTTTTGGGCCAATGTGTCCCAACCCAATTGGGCTCATGTCATTAAGCATAAAAATACTCCTTGGGCTTAATTGCTCGGTCAACTTAGACTTAGAAAGATAGAACCACCTTGGAATTTTAGAGAATTTTAATTGGTGCCCATTTTCACACTCTTCTTTTGTAAAGTTAGTTTTTTTAATATATATATATATATATATATATATATATATATATATATATATATATATATATATATATATATATATATATATATATATATATATATATATATATATATATATATATATGTGTGTGTGTGTGTGTGTGTGTGTGTGTGTGTGTGTGTGTGTGTATGTATATATATGTCTAAAAATTTAGATCAAGACAACTTGAAAATTTGTTTTCAACTCTAAAATAAGCATGCAAAAATTTCATCACTTTAATTAAAAGTCTAAGTAAAGACTTAAGTGAAGTATAATACTTTGAGAATTATTTTTAAGAAATTTATTTAGAGTTACCATAAAAGGTAAACTTGAGTATAAAACTAACTAAGGATTAGAAAATTTAAATTTTATCAAATAGATCAATTATTAATCAACTCTATTAAGTTGGCAAGTAACTCTATTTTTATGAAAAAGAAAAAATGGTAAGAAAAAGAGGAAAAATGACTAATCCCACCCCCCACACCTAAATTTTGTATTGTCCTCAATGCAAACTCTATAATGCACAAAGTAAGGCAGATAAAAATTGAAGCACTTATATTTGTTCGGTCGACTTCGAACAATGATAAAAAAATCTGCAATTAGCTTTGGTATGAGGAGGATGAATTCAAAATTTCTTCTTTATTTTCTTTTTCTTTTCATATAACTCCTTTTTCTCTTTTTTTGTTTCAAAAGAACAATTTCAAAAGAACAAGAAACTCTCAATTGAGAGAAGAATAAATTCTTTTTATTATTATGAGACAAAAATTAAAGATGTAGAGTGAAGGATTAAACATGAAAAGCTCATATTCTACCTTATGGTGAAAATTCTATCCCTAATTTTAAAGAAATTCAATATGATATAATCAACGATGTGCTTGAATTCAAAACATTCCAAGGTTTGCACTGATTTTTGTAATAATTGAAGGTAGATATTAATGGTGTTATGCATTTTGAACTTTGATTTCTTATTAATAAAAGTTTGTCCAACCAATTCTTCTTTTAAAATTTCCTCAAACATAAGATCTATGTTTGAGGTTTGAAATTTTGATTGTTGTTTATTTTCCGAAAATCTAAGTTCATCATAAAAGAGTTCTTCAAAAGTTAAATCAAAGAAGCATATATTCAACACAGTTTCAACGTTCTGAAAGATTAGATCTGTTTTCTCTAAAATTTGCAGTTCCTCACCAAAGATCTCCTCAAAACATAGATTTGACTAATTTTCTTCTTCTTCTACCTCTTGAAGGTAGTTTATTTCTAGAGGTTGATTAGCTGGTTAGTTCCCTAGATTAAAAATGTTGATATCAACAATCAAATTCTCAAAAGATAGCTTCATTTGACCAGTTCTACAGTTGATTAGAGTATTAGAAGTGGCCAAGAACGGTCTTCCTAAAATGACTGGTATTTGACCTTTAAGATTGGAAACGAGCTGTGTTTCCAAGACTATGAAATCTACTGAAAAAATAAAATCCCCAACCTTAATCAAAATATCCTCTATCTCACCCATGGGGACTTTAACAGATCTATCAGTGAACTGTAAGGTGCATTTGGTTGGTTTAAGTTCTCCTACACCTAGTTGCTGGTAGACTGAATAGGGAAGTAAATTGACACTGGCCCCTAAGTCTAAAAGTGTTTTATCAATGTATATATTATCAATGACACATAAAATAGTAGGACAATCAGGATCTTTATATTTCAAGGGTACAGACTTTGAAAGCACATCACTGATATTAGCAGTAAGAAAGACTTTCTTTGGAACTTTATTCTTCTCTTCTTAGTGCACAATTCTTTTAAAAATTTTGCATAAGAAGGGACTTGTTCAATTACATTCAAGAGAGGAATATTGACCTTAACCTGTTTGAAAGTTTCTAGGATCTTCTCCTCCTGAGGGGAGTATTTCCTAGGCCTGAGTCTATCTAGGAAGGGAGTAACTGGTTTAAACCTATTAAAATTAGGCTCAGGTTCGAGTTCAGGCTCTTGGTCATTGATAGGGGGTGATTGTTGAATAGAGTCATCAGAAGGAGAGAGAATTTATTCTGGCTCGAGGGTTTCATTTGGAGGCATTCTAACTCGATTATGAACTTGTTTTCCTGACTGTAGTGAATGGATTGCATTCACTTGAGTTAGGTAGGATGAACTTGATCCCGTGTCCTTAGGGTTGATCACGGGTTGACTCGGAAATATTCTTTTTTCTCTCTCACTCACAACACTTGCTAGTTGTCCAAGTTTGGTTTCTAATCTAGCTATGGCTTGAGTGCTGGAATTGAGACTTTGTCCGGTTGATTGCATAAAGGTATTCAAAGTGTTGGATGTTTGAGTCAACAAGTTGGTGGTTTGTGTAGAGGCCTTAATTATGGTTTCTAAACCCTTTTCCAAAACATTGAGACGTTTATCATGATCAGAGTTTGGAGGAGAATGACTTACAGATTGATGATGAGGAGACTGATTTGAACATGGCAGATTTGGTTGTTGAAAATTGGTTTGAGAAACGAAAGGAACTGTGTTTCCCCTAGGAAATTGGTGGGTTGAAGAGGGAGTGAAATTTTGATTTTCGGAGTAGTTTCCTTGATTCCATGCAGAGTTCGGGTGATTTCTCCAACCTGGATTGTAAGTTGGAGAAAATGGATCATTCCCGATATGCTGGAATGCAGCGTTTACCTGACCTAGTGGTTGATTGTTTCCTAAGAGAGGATATTCCTCTGAAACATGAGATGGAGACAGACAGTTGTGACAACCTAAGACAGAAACTTGTTTGATTTGAGTTGGAGCTTGTTCTTTAATATCTAAAGCTTCTAACCTACGCATGATTGTAGCCATCTTTGCTTCAGAGGCTATGTTTGTCTCTAAGGAAAGACCACTGAATTTGGGTTGGGGAACTGATGAAATTCTATCGTCACAGTATTCCTACTGCATGGTTTTCTCGGATAAATGATAATCACATTTTTATTATAATTTTACACCCTCATTATCTATTTTATTTAAATAAAAATATCACCAATAACATATTTTTCTCTTAATTTGTAGGTTAATGAAGAATCAAGAAATAAAAACCAAAAAGAACTCAAATATTCTCATTTTTAACCTCTTATTGAAGCCCGGGATCAAGCCAAGCAATCTACACAAGTCGAATAAATAAGGATCGAAAAAGAAATGAAATCAAGTCAAAATCATATTCGGGATGATTAGTTGCAAAGAAATGACGATATCTCCCAATCCGGAAGGCGGGATTTAACATATAATATATGAAAATCGCCTATCTCGACGAGACGAAGTCATTTGTCAGTTTAGATTTTTGATCCTAGTATCGATACTAGTATCGATACCGGTATCGATAGGGTTATCGATACCAGTATCGATACCCAATTATCTGTTACGATTGAAAGGCTGAAATTGATTAACTTGGACATCAAGTTTAATTCAAGGGTTGATATTAGTTGTAATACTCTATAAATAGGGTTAGAGGGTGAGGGGGTTGAGTGTGAAATATTTTGTAAACTCCTTTTGGAGAGGTGAGTTACTCTTAATTGAGAAGACCTTCCAAATTGTAACTTTTTATTGCAATCAATAAAAGAAATATTTTCACCCTTCATAATTCCTTTCTTCTCTTTGTCCAAGGATGAAAAGAGGATGAAGATGAAGAAATGAATATGTGGGTTTATCTTTTTCTTTTCTTATTTTCTTTTCTTGCTTATTTAATGCTTTGTAGAGTAGATTTACATTCATGTCTTTACTTTCATGTATTTACTTTCATGTCTTTACTTTCTTGCATTTATTTTGTAGATTTTATTTTTCTTTTTTAATTCACCTTGAGGCTAGAACCCTCTAGGGAAATACTCTTTTCTAAATGTGGAGCTAATATTTGTGAGAACTCTAGAAATTATTTAAAACTAGATTTTATATCCAACTTATTCACATAAGATTGAGATTAGCTAAGTGGATCTATTCTAGATTCCTCATATCTTCAATTAATCCTCCATATTTTACCTTCTTGAACTTCCTCTTTGTTCTTACTTTTTATTTGTTTGTTTTATTTTTCTTCTGACTTTCTTTATTTTCCTTCACTTTATTCATCATTCCTTCTCCTCTCTCAAACTTATTTCGTTTTATTGGGAATTCTAGAAATTATTTGAAACTAGCTTCATATCCAACTTATTCACATAAGATTGAGATTAGCTAAGTGGATCTATTCAAGATTCCTCATTTTATTCACCACTCTTTATTTTTCTTCTCTCAAACTCATTTTGTTTTATTTTGCACATATTCACATCCACTCTTTACCCTCCCACTTTCAATCTCATTTTATTTTTATTTACATTTTATCACAACCACACTCTTAATCTCTTCACACTCACTTTCATTCTCATTTTTCTTTTATTTACACTCAATCATAACACTTTCTAATCTCTCCACATCCACTTTCATCATGTTTTCACTCCTAATTGTCACACGCACAACATAAGAACCAATTTAGATTAACTCATTACAACACCTTCCTCGTGGGATCGATAACTTTTTATACTATAACTTGATGGTTGTATACTTGTAATTTTAGGTTTACACACATTTATTTACCTATCAATAAACTCTCTAAAAATTCCCAGGCTTCATCGGCATTTTTCTTCATGAAATCCCCGTGACACATTGATTCTTAGAAAGTTTTTGAAGAATAATCAAATCCTTCATAGATAATTTGGCATAATCGCCATTTTTCTAGACCATGGTGAGGACATTGGATAAGAAGGTCTTTAAATTTATCAATATACTTCCAAAATGATTCTTCTGGGATAATTTTAAAATTTTGAATGCTGTTTCTAAGCTTAACCGTTTTATGGATAGGAAAGAATTTCTTCAGAAAAACGGTAACAAATTCACCCCAAGTTGAGATAGAATTTGTAGGTAAGCTATACAGCCATTTTTAGCTTTGTCCTTAAGAGCAAAAGGAATAAATCGAAGCTTGATCGCATCCTCGGATAAGTCCCTCATCTTAATCATGAGACAAACTTCTTTAAATTCGGAGATGAAAATATATGCATCTTCAGATTCTACTCCTAAGAATTTTAGAAGCATGTTTATGAAATGCGGTCTAAGTTTAAAATTAGTTCCATTGACATCGGGGAGCTTAATGCAAGATGGGATTGCATTCTTAGTTGGGTAACACACATCTTGAAGAACGGATGAATTAGGATTGGCCATTTTGTTGGTCTCAAAAGATGAATCAACACGGATTAAACGATTGGTATTATCCCTAATCTAAGTTTGCATACACCAAAATAAATTCTTTTTATAAATTTTTTTAATGAAAAAAAAAGTTAGTTTTTTTGAGGAAAAAAATGATGATAAAAAGGAAAGGAAAAATGAATTAACTAAAGCAAATCAATGCAATCACTTTTCAATCACTTTAAACGCTAGTGTTAAGCCTAGACTCAACTAGACCAGCTCCTAACTAAAAATTTCTTTAATGAAAAGATCAAAGTTTACTCGGTCAGTTTGCCAGGTAAGGATAGTATTAGAGGGAGATCAAAGATCAATTAAGTACCTCGTTCCTTGCAGAGCGCTTTACGCAACCTCTAAACCTTGTCTTAGACACCAACTAATTCAAGTAACTTGAACCGGTTCACTCAAGGATTTCTTGTTCCTTAATGAGCTCGAATCCTTAGGGGCCAATGTCTAATGAGTTTTAAAAGGCTTGGATTTGTGTAGTGAGGAATTAGTGATTTATGGGCTAACGAAATGGTGATGAAATCCCTCACCTTATCTTGATTAATGAGTTTTGCTCTTAAGAATAATTTCAAGTGTGTGTCAGATCAAGATGCTCAAATCACTTTGGTGAATTCCTACTTTTATATGCAATGCAACTCTAGAAATTAAAAGCAACTACAAAATGATGCAAAAATAAAATCTTTTTATTTTTTAGTTAAGGTTAGCAATCAAACAAATATGAGAAAGGGTGATATTGTTTGAATTTATTATTTTGTTAGTAAATGTCCAAGTGGAGGATAAATTTTATTATGGTCGACAAAAATAAAATATATATTTTTATTTTTTTAAACCCTAATTGTCTCTAATTGTGAGAAACTAACTAAATGGTAGAATTGAAAATACTAGAAAGAAGAGTTACCCACGCAAAAGCAATCCTAGCCTCCTTGAAGGCAATTTTTCAATCTTCAATCTTCAATTTTTCTTCTTCAAAGTTCAAAGTAATTCCTACACAAGAAATCACACAAGTTAAAGAACCAAAATAGAAAAATTCTAATACAATTACCTTCCCCGGCAATGGCGGCAAAAACTTGGTAGGTAAATAATATGTGTACCTAAAGTCGCAAGTATACAACTATTAAGTTATAGTATAAAAGTTATCGATCCCACAAGGAAGGTGTTGTAAGAGTTAATCAAATTCGATTCTTATGTTGTGTGTGTGACAATTTGGAGTGAAACATGATGAAAGTGGATGTGGAGAGATTAGAGAGTGATTGTGATTGAGTGCAAATAAAAACAAAATGAGAATGAAAGTGAGTGTGAATAGATTAAGAGTGTGGAAATGATAAAATGTAAATAAAAGTAAAATGAGATTGAAAGTGGGAGGGTAAAGAGTGGATGTGAATATGTGCAAAATAAAGCAAAATGAGTTTGAGAGAGGAAAAATAAAGAGTGGTGAATAAAATGAGGAATCTAGAATAGATCCACCGGCTAATCTCAATCTTATGTGAATAAGTTGGATATGAAGCTAGTTTCAAATAATTTCTAGAATTCCCAATAAAAGCGAAATAAGTTTGAGAGAGGAGAAGGAATGATGAAAAATAAAGAAAGTCAGAAAGAAAAATAAAATAAATAAATTAAAAGCAAGAACAAAGAGGAAGTTCAAGAAGGTAAAATATGGAGGATTAATTGAAGATATGAGGAATCTAGAATAGGTCCACTTACCTAATTTCAATCATTATGTGAATAAGTTGGATATGAAGCTAGTTTCTAATAATTTCTAGAGTTACCACAAATATTAGCTCCACATTTAGAAAAGGGTATTCCCTAGAGGGTTCTAGCCTCAAGGTGAATAAAAAAGAAAAAGAAAATCTAAACTACAAAATAAATGCAAGAAAGTAAACACATGAAAGTAAAGACATGAATGTAAATACATGAAAGTAAAGACATGAATATAAATCTACTCTACAAAGCATTAAATAAGCAAGAAAAGAAAATAAGAAAAAAAAAGATAAACCCACATATTCATTTCTTCATATTCATCCTCTTTTCATCCTTGGACAAAGAGAAGAAAAGAATTATGAAGGGGTGAAAATATTTCTTTTATTGATTGCAATAAAAAGTTACAATTTGAAAGGTCTTCTCAATTAAGAGTAACCCTCCTCTCCAAAAGGACTTTAGAAAATATTACACACCTCAAACCCCTCACTCTACCCCTCTATTTATAGCCTATAGCAAAGAAGGAGAACCCTTGGATGAAACTTGGCCACAAAGGAATTGAAATCCAACCATAGATCTGAAACTGCCATTCACCAATTGGTCGACCAATCGGTTCGCCGAACGATTGGCCAATCGGTTGGCTAACTGATTGGCTAATCAATTGGGTAGCGGCAGATTGATTTTTTTTATTGATTTTTTGACCTGATTTCTTCATGGATCCTTGTCACTTCTTGGGCCTTTTTGTTGGGCTTTAATAAATGGTAAAAAATCAGGGAGTTTGAGTCTTTTGGACTTTTATTCATTATTTCATCATTAACCTACAAATTAAGATAAAAATAATTATTCGTGGTATATTTATTTGTATAAAATAGATGATGAGGGTATAAAATTGTAATAAAAGTTTGATTATCAATACTTTATTATAGCTCTAACTTAGGACTTTACTTGAAGTAATAAAATTTTTCATGCTTAACGAGAGTGGATAATAATTTCTCAAGTCCCCTTAATCTAAATATTTCTCAAGTTATTTATATATATATATATATATATATATATATATATATATATATATATATATATATATATATATATATATATATATATATATATATATATATATATATATATATATTCTTGGAAAATTAAATGATCAAGAGGCTTGGGAATTGATTTTAACAAAGAGTTAGCATGTTCTTTTTAAAATTTTACAATAAAATCCCTAAGTTGAACTTGATTTTGTATAACTACAATGAAAAAGATTTTATAAGAAATATACTTTGGAGTTATGTATAAAAATATTTTCTTGAGTGAAAACTAGTTTTAATTAGATTGTTTAAATATATCAAATGAATTAATTCTATATTGATTTATTCAAAGTGGCAAGGTTACCAAATTTTGTGGTATATTTCTGTAAACCATCACGAGACAATAAGTCGTCCTCTAGGGTAATCTAGAGGTTTGAAAGTTTGTTGTATGCGCTAAATGCAACCACAATTACTGGGAAAGTGAGTTAGAATTTTTTTATTATTTTTTCATTTTCTTTCTATGCTAGAGGACTAGCAAAAGCTTAGGTGTGGGGATGCGTGATCATTACATTTAATTATACTTTTATACCCTCTTTATCTATTTTATTTAAATAAATATATTAGCTAATAATATTTTTATCTTAATCACTAGGTAATGAAGAATTATGGAATAGGAGTTTAAAAGAACAAATTTCCCTCATTTTTAAGCCCATATTGAAGCCTGGAAAAAGTCCAAAAGCACAAAGAAGACGAAGTCAATAAATTTTTTGACAAATCTGTTACAAACTAATCGATGTGCTAATTAATTAGCTCATCGATTATTAGCTAATCAGTTAGTTTGCAACAAAATATATTAATGGCTAATTTTGATTTCTTAGAATCCAAGAATGACTCAAGGGTAATGGTTGAAGGATGTAGACTATAAATGGGGTAGAATGAGGGGCTTGGGAAGTGTAAAATTTTTTAAACTCTATTTTGGAGAGGAGGGTTACTCTTAATTGAGAAGACCTTCTAAATTGTAAACTTTTTATTTATAATAAATAAATAAATAATCTCTTTTTCCATTTTCTTTCTTCTTCTTCCTTGGTGATGAAGATTTCTCAAGGGGCCAACCCTTTGCAATGCAAGTCTTCATTTTTCTTTTTATTTTCTTATTTAGTTTTTACTTTGTTGTAGGTTTTAATTTTAGGTTTTAATTTCATGTTTGGTAGATTATATTTATTACTTTGTAGTGTAGATTTATTTCATGCTTTATAATATAGATTTATTATTTTACTCTTTTATTGCTTTATAGTGTAGATTTTATTTTTCTTTCTTTTTATGCTTTGTAGAGTAGATTTTTTCTTTCTTTATTTGCTTTATAGTTTAGATTTACTTTCTTGTCTTTAATGCTTTCTAGTATGAGTTTTATTTCTTTGTTTTTATTTTGTAATATGGTAGCTAATTCTTGTAGAAAATCTAAGATTAGATGAAAACTAATTTAATTTTTTTAATTTTGAATTACTCTCTTTATGACTAAAATGATCACACTTAGGATAATCAACTAGAGAACTAATTGGTAGAAAAAGTTTGATAGTTAATGCTTTCCTTGAGTAGTTTGATAGGATATGCTTATTCAATTCTAGGGTTACTCTCTAGTTATATATTTCTTTTCATGAATTATGATATTGCTTGGATGCTAATTTAATAGGTTATGCTTATTTTGAGTAACTTGATAGTCAATGTTTAAGAATTTTAAACTAATATGAGAATTAAAAGAGCCCTTAATTCGAGGGTTAAGCCTAAACTACACTAGACCAGCTCTAACTAAAACTTCTTTAAGAAAAAATCCAAGTATACTTGATCAGTTAACAAGGTAAGGATAGTACTGAAGGGAGGTATATATTTCCTTACGGAGCACCTTACAAAGCCCCTAAACCTTGCATTAGATACCAACGGAGTCAAATAAATTTAAACCGGTTCACTTAAGAGTTTATTATTTCCTATTGAGCTTGAATCCTTAGGGGCCAATGTCTAATGAATTTAAAGGCTTGGATTTGTGTAGTGATAAATTAGTAATTTTGGGCTAAATAAAGGGTGATGAAATCCCTCATTTTATCTTGATTTAGGGTTTTTTGCCCTCAAAAGTATTTTCAAGTGTGTGCTCAAATTAAAATGCTTAAATCACTTTGGTGAAGTTCCATTAACTATATGCAATGCAACCCTAAGAATTAAAAGCAACTACAAGAGGATGCAAAAAAAATTTTTTATTAGGGTCAACAAATAAACAAATATGGGGGGGGGGGGGAAGAGCTGTTATTTGAATTTATTATCTTGTTTAGTAGTTATTCAAGTTGAGGATGTATTTTATTATGGTTAACAAGAGAATATTTTAATTTTTATTTAATTATTTTCTAATTATCTCTAATTGTGAAAGTCTAAGTAGAAGGTGAAATTGAAAATTACAAGAAAGAGAACTCACCTTTTCAAGGGGTTGGCCCCTCTTGAAGCAAATCTTCTCCTAGTTCAATCCTTCACAATGAAACATACAAATTCAAGAATCAAAATAGAAAATTTTTAATTATAAACACCATCCTCAACAACGGTGCGAAAAATTTTATGCGGATACAAATATACTAGGTTGCAAGTGCACAACAATCAAGTTATAGTATTTATAGATATCGATCCACAAGGAAGGAGAGTTTTAGAAAGACAAATCTAAATGAGTTTTTAAAATATGTAGGAATAAGGAATAAGAGTGGTATGTTTTGTTTAGTGGGTTTTGTCACAAAAATAAAATGCTAAAACAAGAGGGAAGAAAGAGAGAAAGAGAAGACAATTAAAAACAATGAGGAGACTCAAAATAAGAAATAATTGAAAAGATGAAGAAAATCAAGAGAGAAGATTATCTATTGTCATTAAAAAGTGGAAGATGCTTTTGTTGAGTTAAGTAAAGAATATGAAGTTAATTTGAAAAGG
This sequence comes from Asparagus setaceus, assembly GCA_012295165.1. Lineage (NCBI taxonomy): Eukaryota > Viridiplantae > Streptophyta > Magnoliopsida > Asparagales > Asparagaceae > Asparagus > Asparagus setaceus. Next base: position 74,152,707 of record CM022706.1, read on the forward strand.
TTTATGGACTTGAAGAAAGAACATGCTTTATGTCAACCTGCTTTTAAAAATATTTTAAAAGAAAAGCTTGATTTAGAAGAAAAGGTTAAGATTCAAAAACTTCAATTGATGAGCTACAATATGAGAAAAGAGGCTCTAAGGGTAAGTCTACTAAGTTCTAAGGAACTTCCAGCAGAACTGTCCAGAGACCTATCAATAGACAGTTCCACTCTCGTGCATCACACAAAAAGCATGTGTCTCATAATCATGATATTGTATCACATAATCCTATGCATATTTGCACTTATTATCAGAGAAAAGGACATGTTAGATATAAATGTTATTATAAGATTGATCCTTATTCATATCGTCATTTGAGAAGGTTCCAAAGAAGAATGCTAATCATTTAAGACCTAAAAGAAAATGGGTCCCTTAAGGCACATCCAATTTTATTTTGCAGGTATGCAATCTGTCAAAACGTAGTTGCAAGTGGTACCTTGATAGTGGCTGTTCAAAACACATAACTGGGAATTCTAAACTCTTTTTAGCCCTGTCAAGTTACAAAGGTTGCTCTATCACCTTTGGAGATAATGGTGAAGGACAAATAATTGGTATTAGTACCATTAATAGCATTCCTTTACCCTTGGTTAAAAATATTTTGCTTGTGAATGGACTTGCTGCTTATCTGATTATGATAAGTCAACTTCGTGATAATCTTACTATTAAGTTCAAAGCTAATAAATGTATTATCTATGATGATAACAAAAGTGTAATGTTTAAAGCTTTTAGAGATAAAAATGTTTATTCTTTTCAGTATGATGATATCATCTAACAGAATGTTAAGTGTCTCAATGCTATAGATGAAGATATTTGGCTATCACTGTTTGGTGTAAAAATCTCCTCTCGGATTTGTATTGTTTGAATTGCTTGTTTACAAATCAAGAATTGACTTTTTACAACAGAAGCGAAGGGAAGGCCCTTCTTAATTAACGTGGGTTCGTCGGTAGCGATAGGACGCCTCCCTCGATGCTCGAATCGAGTTTGCTTCCCTTGGACGATCCGATCGACGTCGCGGTCAGGCTTCGCTACGCAGTAGAAGCTCCGGCGCGGTTGAGTTCGGTTCTACCCGAGCCTGCTTGGATGAGGGGCTACTATGCAAGAGTTTGCAAAGAGCTCGAGAGCCTCCAAATCTGAGGGTTCAGAAGGAGTCTACTTCAACAATCCAAGCCTTTGCTCAGAGCTGAATTGGTGGAGCAAGAGAGTAGCTCTTCTGCTTGCTCTTTCTTCTCAGCAGTCGTTTTACAACCTTGTTACCAGCCCCCTTCTCTTGTTGCCAAAGGGGCTTATATATAGCCCAAGGGGTGGTATAGGCCACCCCTTTGACTTGTGGGATGTGACCATTGATAGGTAAGGAGTACCATACCCTCCTTCAGCTGTGGGATATGACCACTGATGAGGTAAGAAGAACCATGCCTTATCATAACCCAGGACGTGCAGAGTGGGTGAGCAGGCGAGCCTTTCGAGTGCTCAGGCGAGCTTGCAGGCGAATTTGCTGAATGAGGTCAACTGGCGGGCCTCTTGCGGGCGCGCTCGATTCGTAGGCGGGGTCAACTGGCGGGCCCCTTGCGGTCGTGCTCGATTCGTAGGTGGGGTCAATCAGCGGTTCTGGCGTCGCTTGATTCGGCAGCGAAAGCCGCAGGCGCTGAACTTGCACAGGCGAGTTCTCCTAACGGGCGGGCTTCGACAAGCAACTGGTCCTCTCCTTGACTCGTGGGATGTGACCATTAATAGGTGAGGGGCGCCATGCCCTCTAGCTGTGGGATGTGACCGCTATAGGGGTGATGAGAGCCTGTCTCATCATCACCCGTGACGTGGAAAGTGGGTGGGCCCACTTCTCCAAGCCGTCATTGGCACCGCTCGGCCAGCGAAAGCAGCGAGCTTGAGATTTGTTCTAACCGCTCGTGACGAAGTTTGTTGGATAGGCGGGCCGACCGACCGATGTTGGACTAATGTGGGCGAGCCCATCGCGTGGGATGAACTCGTGCGGGCGAGCTCGCCAAACCAGCGGTACTCGAGCTCTTGCAGGCGAGCTCTTCGAAAGCAACGACCCCGTGCGGGCGAGCTCGTTAGACAAGCGGCTTTTGAGTTTTGAGCGAGCCCAACGAGCGAGACGACTCCGTGCGGGCGAGTTTGTTGGACAGGCGGCTCTTGAGTTTTGGGCGAACTCGCCCAATAAGCTGTTGAGTTCGTGCAGGCGAGTTCATCCCTTTGACCGGCGGGGTTGGCGATTTTTTCCGCCTACAAGACCCCCTTCAAAGTTTTCAGACCTAAGTCAAGTTGGATGTGGTCTGGAACACTTTGAATGAACAGGCTTGGCCACGCGCCTGAGCGCATCTAACCATCTTCGTATGGTTTGAGCTCCTCGGACGGCTTTGGCGAGGTCTTGGCGAGCTCGTGCTTCGGGCGAGCTCATGCTATTTGGCAGGCGAGGTAAGCCGCGCGCTTGTTCGCTAGCTAAGACGGTGCGTGCGTGTCAGATCGTATTCAATGTGGTCTGGCGAGCGATGCTTCATTTTCATGCATGCGATCTGAGCCGTTGATTTAGCGGCGCTATGATCTCGCTCGTCGTTCAGGTGAGAGATCGTGCTTTGAACCGCCAAATCTTTGGCCGCTCGTGCGGAATGCTAACCATCCCGCCTCATTCGTGGCCGTTCGATTTGAACGTGTCGAATCGGGTCGTTACGAGCGATCAGCCGTTGAGATCGCTCTATAAGAGCTGATCCCCTCTTCCGTCGAGAGGCTATTGCACTCGCTTCTCTCCATTCGTGCTTCCACAAAGAAAACCAGAACTCCCGCCATGGCCTTCAAGAAGACTGCGTCAAAAGGAAGGAGGACCGCTCCTTCTTCCTTGCGCGATGCCGACGTCGTTGCTGCCACTGCCGCCGCGGCTCGAACCCCCTCTGGTAAGTTTTGGAGATGAGATGCACGCTTCGTTCATCTGGGGCGGGCTTCGTTCACTCGGGCGAAGTCTCGATTCTCAGGCGAATTTCACCTACTCAGGCGGGCTTTCTATTTTCAGGCGAGCCGGCTTGTTAGGCGAGTTTTGTCTTGCCTGGCGATCTTTGCAAGATTAGGCGAGCTTTATCAGCTCGCCTGTGCGGCAAGGCTCGTCTACAGCCGATGGCGACACCTTTCCTTTTCTGGGTTAATGTTACTAACACTTTTCTCGTATTTGTGCAGCTCAAGAGGAGGTCCTTCTTGGCAGTTCCCGTAATTTGAGATCTTCTGGGAAGAGGCCTTTAACGGCGGAGGAAGCAGACCGTTTTGAGGCGCTGGCACGCAAGAGAGGCTCTTCCCGGGCTAGGCTTTCAGATCCCGAACCTATCGTGCTTTCTGATGATGAGGGGGGAGAACAAGCCGAACCTACACCTGCATGGTCGTACACCCCCCAACCACAGTGCAAGCCTGGCTTCCCTGATCCGGCCAGTATCGAAGGTCACGGATGGAAGCCGCCTGTTGACTATGACGGGCCCCTTCCCCGGATTCATCCTCTCGCCAGACCGCCCGCCGTGGTTCTCACGATCCCGACTCCGCATCGTGAGGGGTGTCCTCCAACAGTTAGAGAATGCTCTGAAATAGGTGGTCACTGTCATCGGTGTTGGATGGGGAACCCTCACTGCCTTCCGTCCTCCCTTGGTAAGCTGCTTAGGGGAGGTTCGACGTGTTGGCGGTGACCTGCTGGCCATACGCTGTGACCGAAAGCTTTCCCAGTGGGAGAGCTTTGTGAATCGTTTGGAGAGGTTGGTCTCCGATGACCCACGTAATGATACGTGGCGCCTCATAGGGGAGGCTCGAGTCAGAATAATGCGGGAACGCGAAGCTCGAGCGAAACGCATACTGGAGCAGGAGGCGATTGTCGCGGGTTTTCGCGAGTGGCAATGCAGTTTGCAGCGCGAGATGGGGGCTTTCCCCTCGGAGGACCTTCGTCGTGAGAGCGTCGGCATCCATCGCGCTTTTACAGAGGCGTTGCAAGTCCTCCACGCCTTGCATCACGAGGAAGAGGCTTCCATTGCTGCACTCTCTGAGGAGAAGCTTGAGAAGGACGCGGAAGCTCAGGTTCGGGCAGATCGGGCGAAGGAGTTAGCTGAGCTCAAGGCTAGACTAGCCTCATTCACCGTGCTAGACTGCGCCGACTAGGCCTGGAGCTCTTCCTTGATTTTGGGACATTTTTGTTTCTTTGAACGTGTTGTCATAACTTTGTTCAAATGTATTGTCTTTAAATCACTTGATGAATGCGGTTTCGTGTTTGTTTACCTCTTCAATGTCTCGAGCGCCTTTGATTGCAGTGATTGGGCTGAGTTTTATGAGAGGGTTTGATAAAGTTCGAGCCGACTTCCTCGTCAGGCGAGCTCGAGTTTTGGGTGAGCCTACGCAGTCCGGCAGGCGAGTGGGCCCAAACTACGGTCAGGCGAGCCTGTCCTCAGGCGAGCTCAAGCCGTTGGCAGGCGAGCTTGGACTTCGAGGTGGTTTGGTTCGCCTCTTGATTCGTGCCTTCTGTTGAGGCTTTGACCGGATTTTGAGGCTAGGATGTAGCCTCTTTGTTAGGTCCCATCACCAACTTGGAAGGGGCTATAAATGGTGGACCATTTTACCCACATTTTTGCCACCTTTTCATCTTCTTCCTTTTCCTTCGGCAAACCCATGGCTGCGTCGCCATTGCCCGGGCCAGAAGCGTTCTCCAACCGAAGTGCCGAGATCGCGAGACTTCGTCAGGAGTTGACCCAAACTCAAGGTCATCCCGCAGAGGAGCTCCGCATACTTCGCCGCTTGACCGAGCTACTATTGACTGAGAATGAAATGCTTGAGGGCATCATCTGCAGTCAATCGATGGCTCAGCGGGAACTGGACCGTGATAGGGATGCGTGGAGCCTCGAATGCCGTGCCCTTCGCAAGACCGTTCGGCGTTTGAAGTGGCGCTTGAAGAAGGACCCCTGGGTTTCTACGAGCGAAGATTCTGATAGCGACTAGGCGTCATGTAATTGAATCTATGTTGCCGCGTGCCAGTTAGATCTTTGCCGTTGTTTAGGTTTCGAGACGTTTCTGTTACGACTTCCATTTGTATGTGTCGTCATAACTTTGTTCGAATGTATTGTCTCTAGCCCTTGATGAATGCGATGAAGTTTCATGTTGCGACTTGCGGAGCTTACGTAAAAGATCACCAGATGAGTTCAACCCTGGGGGCTCAAATTATTTGGTATGCGAGCCCAATTTCGGGTAGCTCAATCCGCTTGACAGGCGAGTCCAATTCTTGGGCGAGCTCACGTCATCTGGCGGGTGAGCTCTATCTCGGGTGAGCTCATGCTATTTGGCAGGCGAGCTTCCCCTCGGGCGAGCTCACACCATTTGGCGGGCGAGCTTCATCTCGGGCGAGCTCACGCTATCTGGCAGGCGAGCTCGTGCTTGGGCGAGGCGGGCCACGTGTCTTCTCCCCAGATGGGGCAACGTGGGTGTGTCAGCTTGCATTAAATGTGATCTGACGGGGGCGCCTCGTCTTCACACGCTCGATCTGAGCCGAAAATTTGGCGGCGCCTTCGATCTGGTCCGTTCGTTTGGCGAGGGATCGTGCCGAAATTCGTGTTCAACCGATGAATCCCAGCCGTCGAGATTTATTTAAGCCGGCGAATCTCGGCCGTAGAGATTCGCCTATATAAAGCGCTCGTCTCCTCCGTTAGGAGGCCACCGTGCTTTCAAAAATCTTCCGCCCAAGTTTTCAAAGAAAACCCGAGATTTCAATTTGAACGTAATGGCTCCCAAGTCGAAGAAGACCGCATCCAAGGGGAAGGGGCCCACTTCGGCTACACACAATACGCCGCCGCTTCCGTTGGTAAGTTTGGGGGACTGGGGACGGACAGACTCCTGTTCATCTCTCGGCGGGCCTCGTCTCATTCAGGCGAGGTCCGGTCATGCTGGCGAGCTCGCTTGACAAGCGGACTTTTGCCTTCGCTTCGGCGAGTTCGGCTGTCCAGCGAAGTTCATCATGGCAAGTGCCTTGCTTTCATGCGAGGCTTTGCTTTTTGGTCGGGCGAGCTCGGTTGCTTCGCCTGCGAAGGGGCTCGCCTGTTCTAAAGAGACTACTCATCGCCGAGTCAGGCCTTTTAACATGCTCTCATTTCGTTTTGCAGCTGCCTTTTCTGACGAAGTCCTTTCGAAGAGTACAGCCATTGGCCTCGCCAGTAGTGCCGGCTTCTCAGCTCCTCCCAGGTTTCCTCTCCTCGACCCGGTGCCAGTCTTCCATGCCGACCAAACTATGGAATTGCGGCGGCGCGTATCTGAGGGGCATTACCTGACGCTGCGGGAGTTGGCCACTGATGCGGTGATGCTAAGTGACCAGCGTAGCGAAATGGTGAAACCTGACTTCATGTTTGGTGACGCCATAGTTGATCCTTCAGTCATGCTCTTAAGCGAAAGCAAATGGTTACGTGAAGTTGGCGGAGCCCGATACTTTCTCCCCAATATGATGCGGGATTCTCCCCGTGGAATCAAGGCCACTCTCGCCCCGTAAAGATGAACTGGGACTTGACTCCGGCTCAGGATGGGGTCACTTGCGGGACCTTCACAGGTTCCAAGGCTGGTTATGGAGTCGACAGCTCTCATCGAGGCGTGACCGCTCTTCATCCTGGTCTTCTGCAAAATGAATTCCACATGGGTGAAACGCCGACAGTGGCGGAGACCTTCCGTCACCGCTTCTTCAAGGCGGGAGGACAGTTTCCTCTAAAGGATTTTCGAGCGCCAGGTTGGGTACACTCATCGGCTGGCAACAGTCCTTGGTGGCATAGAATCACTGAATTCGTCCTGGCAGAGAATTCTGATCTCTAGGGATCTGAACTGTTCAGGGCCATCAGAGCCACTCAGCATGGCATTAAGATCCACGCCCGGTTTGAGGCGTCTTTGGAGCTCTATTGTCGGATAGCGGTACCTTCTACACGCCAACGGGAGTTAGGGTTGGCTCTTCGAGATGCCTTTGAGGGACCGAGTTCTTCGCCACTGCTCACCCATCGCAAGTGGTATCGGGCGTGAGTACTTCCGGAGGGATTCGACCTTTATACATCCTGCTTGACCGAAAGACACGCCGATCGAGAGGTCACTCTGACACCTCACGGGGAACGCTACCATGTTGAGGAGGCCGACGATCTCGAGGGGAAGTTAGAGCGACTCCGGCTGAGGGGTCTGAAGCACCCCCTACCGAGGAGTCTTCGAGGGCTAGCTGGGACATGGTCTTTCACGGAGGTTTGGGTGATGACCTCATGTTATCCTTCCACACTCCTATGACCCTACTCGTCCTTGGTTTGGCGCAGAGCGGGTCCCTCAAGAACTGGTTAGGGCTGGAGAGCGCTTGAAGGGGGCTAGGGATGCTATTGCCGGTCGATTGCAGATGCCAGCTTCCACCCCCACTCCCTCACCTTCGCCGAAGCGTCCGAGGGAGGAGGGTGCTAGTTCAGCTGGCGAGAGGGTGGCCAAGAGGGCTCACCATGAAGAAACCTCTCCCGACTTCGGCTTGCCGCGGATCAATCGTGGGTCTTGGTGATGGCCTTGAGCAGTGTCGACTTCGGTCGGCCAGCTTGTTCGGGAGGTATGCGTTCTCGGGTCCCCTCTTTTCTTGACAAGTTGAATATGATTAACTCAGGCCTCCCCCTTTTTTGTTAGGTATAACCGGCGCTACCGTTCAAGTCTCTTCGGAGGATGAAGAAGGACATATTTCGGATCATGAAGCGGTCCCATCCCTCGAGGGAGAGGAGGTTGCCAAGACGCCCAACCCTCGGGTCGCTTTGCCGCATTAACGCACTGATGGCATGGTTCGTGTTGCACCGCGAAGTGCTTGATGAGTGCACCAAAGAAGACGCCAGAAGGCGGACCGTTCGCTCGCCCAAATGGCTCGAGACTTGTTCTTGGAAGTTCCGAGACGTTCTGGAAATGAGGAAGGCGCTCTCCTTTTTTGGCAACTACGACTTCTTTCGGTGTTTCCCCTATTTCTCGGGCGGGGGCTACGGCTAGTCTCTCCGGGATGGTTCCACTACGGATCAGCACACTCTTTTAACCCTTGGTGGCTTTAGGTGGCTGGTCAATATCCGACCAGGCTACCATCTCCTTCGTACGGGTCAGTCATGCCTCTTGGAACCCTACCTTCCTAGCCTTTTCTCGCGCCAATTTGGATACGACCAGCTCTATGTTGGGAATATCAACCCCCAGCTAAAATTCGAAGGGGGGTTGGTAGATGGAGCGCAGGGGTGGTTTTGGACGCACGCCGGTTGTACTGGTGTGCGCTTCGAGATGCCTTTGAGGGACCGAGTTCTTCGCCACTCGTTCACCTACTGCAAGTGGTATCGGGGCGTGAGTACTTCCCCGGAGGGGTTCGACCTTTATACATCCTGTTTGACCGAGCGCACACGCCGATCGAGAGGTCACTCTCGGACACCTCAGCGGGGGGAACGTTACCATGTTGAGGAGGCTGACGTATCTCAGAGGGGGGAAGTTAGAGCGACTCCGGCTGAGGGGTCTGAAGCACCCCCTACCGAGGAGTCTTCCAGGGCTAGCTGGGACATGGTCTTTCACGGAGGTTTGGGTGATGACCTCATGTTATCCTTCCACACTCCCTATGACCCTACTCGTCCTTGGTTTGGCGGCGAGAGCGGGGTCCCTCAAGAACTGGTTAGGGCTGGAGAGCGTTTGGAGGGGGCTAGGGATGCTATTGCCGGTCGATTGCAGATGCCAGCTTCCACCCCCACTCCCTCACCTTCGCCGAAGCGTCCGAGGGAGGAGGGTGCTAGTTCAGCTGGCGAGAGGGTGGCCAAGAGGGCTCACCATGAAGAAACCTCTCCCGACTTCGGGCTTGCCGTGACTGAATCAGGGGTCTTGGTGATGACGCGCGAGCAACAGGTGTCGACTCGGTCCGACGCGCCGCTTGTTTCGGGAGGTATGCGTTCTCAGGTCCCCCTCTTTTCTTGACAAGTTGAATATGATTAACTCAGGCCTCCCCCTTTTTTGTTAGGTATAACCGGCGCTACCGTTCAAGTCTCTTCGGAGGATGAAGAAGGACATATTTCGGATCATGAAGCGGTCCCACCCCCCGAGGGAGAGGAGGTTGGCGAAGACGTGCTTGCGCCGGCTGGTGAGGATCCGGCCCAAGTCGAAGTGCTTCTCGCCGAAGAGGGGGCGTCTATTCAAGATGAGGCGCTCACTCAAGGGGGGTGCTTGTTAGTGAAGAGGGGTCTGCTCAAGTAGAGGAGGCTCCGTATCAAGGAGAAGTGTCGACTCACATGGTCGTCACGACCAGCACTCTGGTCTCAGCTCCGCCTACCGAGGACATTCCTCTCTCTCCCCCTGCTCGTCTCAAAAGGAAACTCGTGGAGACTACGATCAAGGATTTTCAGACCCTTCTTCGTGATAGCGTCCAAGCGGTATTGGATGGAGGCTGCTCTTTTGGTGAGCTCAAACCCATGCTGCAGATGTACCTGGGCAACCTAAGTACTTTGACGGGTGCGGATGCGGCTTCGCCATTTCAACGTCGCTTGGCATCGGCGGAAAGAGATGCCAAAGAGTTGATTGCTCTTCGCTCTAAGAATCTCCTGGACTTGGCCTCTGAATGTGTGCAATCCATCCTAAAGGAGCAGAGGCAGTTTTTGGACCAGACCATGGCCGCAGAAGCTGAGCTGACCGCAGAAGTGGAACGCATTTCTGCCGACGGCAAAAAGATGGAAGAGGAGCACCAGAAAGCCCTCGCCTTCCTGGCGGACGCGACCAAATCCATATTGAAAGCAAAGGAAACTATTGCCAGATTGCACGCCTTCCTAACCGCCAAAGAGCCAGCTTGTGAGCAGGCTTTGAAGGAGCTGGAGGAGCTCGAGGGTCAGCAGCAATTGGTTATTGCTGATTTCGAGGAGAAAAACAGGGCCTTAGAGAAGACAAGAAGTGAGCTTCACAATGCCGTCTCGCTCACCGAAGAGAACATCCGCCAAAAGGTCCTCACTACCCTGGAGGAGGAGCACAAGAGGGCGATTCGGGACGCCGAGTCGTGACTTAAGAGATTCTGACTTCCAGTTTGAGCGTACCTCCCTCTTTTGTATCCTGTCAACTTTTCTTTATTATGAATGAGAATCGGACTCCCTTTCTTTCGTATCATTCGACCGCTTGCCTCAATGACTCGTACACGTTGTCCTTGGTTATTATCCTTTGGACTGACCGACTCTTAGGATTTTTAGCAAACCCTCAGCTATTAACGGATTTGACTTGCCTTTACCGATTACCGTTTGAATCGGGCTAGCCATACTATTCCCCTCAGTATGATGAGTTATCGAGAAGTTTCTTTTAGACTTAGCGCTAAAATTTCTTCTCTACCCTTAACCGTATGAGGCGTTGGGTTAATTACAACTGTTAAGTCGTAATCAAATTGGGCCGTGTTGCTGATTGCAATAGCTCAGCCTGGGCTCACAGGCCACTTGCGGGAGTGGCTGGAGTGTCGAAGGGGCACGTTGACCGTTGGGCCGCCATCGACGAACAACACCCTAAGCGAAGCAGGATGCTCAAATCGTTCAGGGACGTATGAGTGTGACGATTGATTGATATAGTAGCTCATCGCGTGGTAGGCTACCATCCTTCGATCATTCCAATAGAATTAGAATGCGCGAGAAAGGATCAGGTCGTTCAGTGACGTGTGTGTGTGACGACTGATCTAACTATCCGAGGTACTTATTAACATGATAGTTTTGTAGACCCACCATCCTACTGACGAGGATTGGAAGGGGAATTTGTCAGAGGTTTAGTGTTAACATGACGGAAGCTGGTTGCGATCTGGGCAACTTTGAGGACCCACCGTCCTATTGACGAGGATTGGAGGGGGAAATTTTGGGAGGAGCGGTTTATACTCGTGTACTTGTCGGAGTTCGGCAATTGCAGAGAGACTATGGGTAGTACTTCTTCAAGAACTTCCCATTGATGGGCATCATGATCTTATCGCCGTCTGGCTTGACGAGGCGATAGGCTCCATTCGAATAGACTGTCTCTATCACGAATGGACCTTCTCATTTGGGTTGGAACTTCCCTTTCTTCTTGGAGTTGAGGATCATTGGCCGTCGGACGGCTAAGACCAACTCCCCCTTCTGGAAAGACCGGTGTTTGACCTTTTTTGCGAAGGTCTTAGAGATCCGAGCTTGGTAAAACTCGATGTGCTGAGCCTTAAGCCGTTTCTCATCTAACGCCTCCAGTTCTGCGAGACGTTGGCGATGATTTTCTTCACTCGTCATCCCTGCCGCAAGCGCGACGCGCAAGGATGGGATCTGAATCTCCAGCGGTAATACGGCTTTGCAACCGTATACTAACGAATATGGTGTTGTACCGGTGGGAGTACGGACTGTAGTGCGATACGCCCATAGGCTTTCACCGAGCTTTTCATCCCAGTCGCGCTTGCTATGGGACGTTATCTTAGTTAGGATCTTGATGATCGTCTTGTTGAAGGCTTCAGCTAATCCATTGGCTGATGGGTTATAAGCTGTGGATGACAGGTTCTGTATTCTGAACTTGTCACAGAATCGGGTGAACGCGAGACTAATAAACTGCGGTCCGTTGTCGTGGATGATGCGCCTGGGGACACCGTACCGGTATATGATATGGTGCCTGATGAACCTCATCACGCTACTAGTCTTGACTTCTCGCAAGGGGACCGCCTCGGCCCACTTGGAGAAGTAGTCGGTTATTGCCAGGATAAAGCAATGCCCTCTTACTGACGGCGGCGCTATTGGTCCGACAATATCCATGCCCCACGTTTCAAATGGCCATGAGGTCGCTGTCGGATGCAGGTCTTCGGGCGGTTGCCGTATGTAGTTAGCGTGGATTTGGCACGCATGGCAGCGCTTGGCATAGGCGACAGCGTCGCTGATCATTTTGGGCCAATAATAGCCCATTCTTCGTAGACGATCCCAAAGCTTGGGTCCCGGCTGGTGGGCGCCGCAGGTACCATCATGGGCTTCCTGTAGGGCCTCCCGTGCTTCCGTTGTTGCGAGGCATCTAAGCAGCATGCCGTCGTATGACCTTCGATACAATGTCTTCGTCATCGAGTCGAAGTAAAACCTCGAGGCGCGTCGGCGGACAGAATCCCGTTCCTTAATGTCCTCGGGTAGTATACCGTAAAGGACATAGTCGATGATCGGGAAGCGCCAGTCTCTTGGCTCCAGTTGGTTTGCGCCTTGGTGAGTCGTGTTCACCTCTGGAGTGGATTCTAGTCGGAAGAGCCGTCGGCTCGCAACGGTGACATGCTGGCTCGTTCCTAGCGGTTAAGCCAAGTTAGCTGCCAATGAAGCCAAAGCATCTGCGTGCGTGTTCTTGGAACGGAGCACGTGTTCGATGCGGAAGCTGTCGAACGATTTGGTTAGTTCGATAGCCGCTCGGTGGCATGGAATTAGATCATCGTTTCTAACTTCATACTCTCCCGTCATCTGTCTGACGATGAGCTGAGAATCACCATAAGCCTCGAGGTGCTTCACCCCCAAGTCTTTGGCCAGGTTGAGTCCAATTAGCATCGCATTGTACTCAGCCACGTTGTTGGAGCATGGCTCTTCTAGAGAGAAGGCCTGGGGTAATACGTGGTTTTGCCGGGAGACCAAGACTATTCCCACACCTGTCACGATAGTCCCGCTGGTCCCGACCCGAGACGCGCCGTCGAAGTATAGTCGCCAATTTTCTTCCCTTGAAGTTGCGTTGACCTCATAGGTTTCGTCTGGCATGTCTTCGAATAGTTTCGTGTTTGACCCGAGCGGGTGGCTGGCCATGAGATCACAGATGGCTTGCCCTTTAACGGATTTCTGCGGCATGAAGTGGATGTCGTACTGAGACAGCAAGAGCGCCCACCTGGCTAAGTGCCAATTTAGGGATCCGGGTTGTGTCATGAAGACTCGGATAGGGTTCATCTTGGAGATGACATGAATGGTCTGACCGACGAGGTAGTGTCGCATTTTCTGAATTGCGAACACTAGGGCTAGGCACTCCTTTTCGATCATGGGGTACCTTCGTTCGGCTCCTTGCAAAGTCCTACTCAGGTAGTATACGCCTTGCTCGTGACCGGCATCGTCATTTTGTGCTAGGAGGGTGGCCAGGGAGTGTTCCGTCGCTCGTACATATACGAGGAACGGCTTGCCTGAGACTGGAGACACCAGTACCGGTGGGTTCGAAAGGTAATCCTTGATTTCTTCGAACGCCCGTTGGCAAGATTCGTCCCATGTAAACGACACCCCTTTCTTCATTAATTTGGAGAAGGGTTGGCATTTGCCTGAAAGATTGGCGATGAATCTTCGGATATACGCCAAGCGTCCTTGCAATCCCCTCAATTCCTTGAGATTCCTGGGTGGTTGGAGTTCTTGGATGGCTCGGACTTTGTCGGGGTCGACATAAACCCCCTTCGTTGTAACGACGAAACCAAGAAACTTACCACTGGACATCCCTAAGAATGATTTTGTGGGGTTCATTTTCAGTTGGTGTCTGCGCATGAGGTTGAACACCGTCCTCAGGTCGTCAAGGTGGTCGCCTTTATCACGGCTCTTCATGACTAAGTCATCTACATAGCATTCGACCGTCTTTCTTAGATGGTCATGGAAGATGGTGCTCATGGCACGCTGATAGGTCGCGCCCGCGTTCTTGAGACCGAATGGCATAATTGTGTAACAGTATATGCCCATCGAGGTCCTGAACGAGTTATGTTTCTCGTCTTCAGGTTGCATTTTGATTTGATTGTACCCTGAAAAACCATCCATGAATGACATCCTTTCGAAACCGCATGTGTTGTCGATGATGACATCCGTGATGGGTAATGGAAACTCGTCTTTAGAGCACGCGGCATTGAGGTTCCTATAGTCGACGCAGGTCCTAATCGTGCCATTTTTCATTAGAACTGGGACGATGTTGGACACCCAATCTGGATGTTGTTCCTCCCTGATGAAGCCTGCCTTCACGAGCCTTTTCACCTCCGCTACAATTGCTTCCATAATCTGCGGGCGAAACCATCTTTGCTGCTGTTTGACAGGTCGGGCATCCGGATCGATGTCAAGGTGATGCACGGTGACCTGGGGATCAAGGCCGGGCATATCTTCATAATTCCAGGCGAAGACGTCGATATACTCTTTGACTAGAGATATGAGCTCTTCCCTCTCTTGGGGAGGTAAGCTAGCGCTGATAAATATGGGTTTGGGGTTGGCCTCCTCTCCCATGTTTACCTGGAGGATTTTATCCTCGGTGGGCGGCTCCCGCTGCTCGAAACGCCCACTCCATTAGGTGTTGACATGGCGATCCCATGCCTCATCATGAAGCGGGATTTGCTCGTCCACTTGGACATCAACGGTATTGACCGTAGTCATGTTGACCGTGAGGTTCGTGAACCAATCTCCGATACTGACGTCCGAATCCCAAGTTGAGGAAGCCGATGATTGATCTTCCGAGCGAGCCTCGCTGGAAATTTCGTCAAAATGGCAGTATAATTCTGAGGAGGAGATATAACCCAACCCTCTTCGAGTCCTGCCGTAGTAATCGTCGGGCTTCCCTCTGGGCACGCAGACGGGCTGGACTGGGGTCCCCCTGCCCTTGCCATAGTTCAAGCCTTCCTTTTGGATGAAGTTGTAACCCATGCTTTCCATCATGCACTTTGCGACCTGGCTGTAGTATGTGAACTGCGGGGCGGGTTCCTCGTCTTCCGAGTCATCCCACATCGTATGCGTGGGTACGTCAACCCTTCCAAAGATGATCTCTTGTTGATAACCCCCCTGGGCGGGTATGACAAAGACGGCTCGCGATGACTCGATCATCGGTCTGTCAGCGTTGTACGCTGAACGCACGGGCAAGTGCAGGGAAGAATTATCGGTCAGTCTTGAAACCAGGTTGTTGTGTTTCTGACAGTTATCTTCCGAACTAGGCGAGTAGTAAGCAAATTCAGGAGTTTCATTGAGGGTGAGCTTGGTCGGCTCATCCGAGTTGGTGATAACAAGGCCTTCGTAGCCGATTACAATGGGTTCAATGTCATTAAGGACAAGACCCTCGTTGTCTTCGGATTCACAATCGGCCTCATTACCGCTATCTGGGTCCTCGACCGGCGCCTTATGGCCCGATTCTGAGTCTTGGTAGAGCAAAGAGTCGGTGAAGTAATTCTCCACCCCTTTGAAGGGTCAAGCTATCGGCTATCATCGCCTTCACTCGCCCATTGTTGTCCACGTACTTTAGGCATTGGTGCAGAGTAGAGGGGACAATGCAGTTGTTATGGATCCATGATCGGTCCAACAGCATGTTGTAAGATGGCTCTGCGTCAATGACGTAGCAGGTATCTTCCGTCTTCATATTGCCTAGCTGGCACTTGAGGCGGATTTTCCCAAGCTGCTGCGTCCCTGTGGCGTTGAAGCCAAAAATAGTGGTGGTCGCCGAGACAACCGCTTCGCGTATCCCTGTGGATTTGATGAGTGTCAAGGGGATAATGCTCAAAGCCGATCCCGGGTCCACTTGGATTCTATTCACCTTGGAGGAGCCGACGTACCCTGTGAAGTAAAGAGGCCTGTCGTGAGACGTGCTATTGATAAGCATGTCTTTGGGGGTGAAGGTGATACAGGGGATCTGTCGTCCGGACGCCTGGCAGCACCGTGGGCAACTTTTCTCCGTTTCTTCATTAGGGATGGTAGAAAAGTGCGTGGTAAAGGCTTATGAGTTGGCTAGAGCCTCCCGCAGAGCCTCCCGGGTTGACCTTGATAGGCGCAAGAGCTCGTATAATGTGATCCTGGCTGGGATGTTCGCTAGCTGTGAGAGCACATCGAACCGAAAGGACGGGTTGCTTGAACTTTGTTTGTCACCACTTGCCTGAGGCGCTGGTGACAATCCTGCCGGTGGTTTTGCCAGGCTATCTGTGGCCGGGGTATAATTCTTAGCAAAATCTCTCCCTGCTCTTGTGCCGAGTGCTGTAGCCTCGCCCTCAGAGTCGGTGAGGGTTGTTATCCCCTGTTCGGTTCCATCTGGAATTGCTGAGACGACATTGCAGAGTTTGCCTCTCCGTTTGCCCTTCTGCGCCAGCCTGGAAGTCCACTGCTTGTCTTTAAGGAGGTCAGGGTGAACCCACATGATTTGTCCTGATGATAGGGTCTGCGGTACCAAACCTTTTTCCTGCTAATTGTAAGGATCGGTGTTAATGATCCTCAGCTCTGCATTGGGAATAGGTATGATACCTGCCGGTGCATGGACCGCAGGGAGGCCGGTTCCAAATCTCAAGGTGACCATGTTCGTGGTCACATTCTTCTGGACTTTCTCCTTCTTCAACACTCCCGCCTCAAAGAGAGCTTGGAGTTTGTCTTTGAGAATGTAACACTTGGCCGTTGGGTGGCCGACAAATCGGTGGAATGCGCAATAGTTTGGGTCATCTGTCTTGCCCACTTCTTCAGGTCTTGCGGCCTCTGGAAGCTTGATCCTATTGCTCCGAAGGAGTGTGTCAAAGGTAGGCTCCACCCAGTCTTCCTTGAAATCGTATTGCCTCTGGGGACGTTGCCCAAGCGGCTTGGATTTCTGATGTTGTGGCGTCTTGGGAGCCGGGTTAGAATCGACCGCCATGGTTTCCTTTCCTTTTGACCGAGGATGGTTCCTGGTAAAAGTTGGTTCTGAAGTCCCGTTTTTGTGCTGAGGTTCTTTGGCTTCTAGGCGCTTAATCATGTTCTCCACTTGTTCACCTTGGCGGACCAATTCTTTCCATGTCCGGGTTTCCACAGCACCGAGTCGGGACAAGATGCCAATGGAAAGGTTATGGCGGCACATCTCGATCAGTGTAGTATCGGCTACCTGTTCTCGGCAATGTAATGACCGATTCCTGAACCTTTTCACAAACTTGTTGACCGATTCCGCTTTCTTTTGCTTCTCGGCGATCAGAGTCGCCATTGAAACTTTAGTATCATCGTCGAAGAAGCGAGCCAAAAACAGCTTCTCCAAATCGGCCCATGACTTGATGGAGCCGGGCTCGAGCTTGCGGAACCATTCAAAGGCCACTCCTTTCAGGGTGCCAATAAACAGCCGCGTAAGGATGGGATCATTCCCAGTCAGAAATCCTGTCTGGGATAGGAAGTAGTAAATATGCTGTGAAGGAGACCCTTTCCCGTCGAACTGGGTCAACCCCATGGGCTTGAATTTTGCCGGATAGGGTACTGTATCCCACTCCGCTGGATAAGGCCGGACCACCCCCAGCTCGTTCATGTTCTTTTGGAGCTTCAGGGCATCAAGTTGATTCTGAAACTCGTCGAACCTTTTATCCCGAGGTATGCTGCCAGATTGGGAGGCCCTCCCTGAAGATCTGGAGGAGTAGCCAGAAGCTATCCTGTGTTCATCCTCATCGTCTGTCGCGTGAGGAGTGAGGTCCCGTTCTTGGTTCTTTCGACCCTTCGGACGATTTCGCGAAGGCTTCTTCTTCTTCTTTTGGAGCAGCTGCCCCATTACCTCCTTCATGGAGTCGATGGCGGCTCGCTGTTCAGAAATTACGGCTCGCTATTCAGATATTGCGGCTTGCTGCTCCTCAAACCTTTTTGTCCACTCGTCGAAACCCCCGGTCATGTGCACCCTTGCATGCTTACCGTAAACTGAACTTGATGTCTGGGACGTCGCTTCTACCGAGCAAACTTCTTCCTCGTCGTCTCGGATGGAGTTCAACCGTGCGTAGTCAAATGGGATGGCCGCCCAAGTTTGGAGACGTGTGTGTCGGTAGACACCTTCACGTCCTGTTGGGAGGCGTCTCAGTCCTAAAGCAAAGTCCGAGTCCGAAGAATCCGAGTATTTAGCTTTATCCTTTCCCCGCCATGTTGACAGAGGTCGCCGTAATTCGGGACCCTTAGTGGCTCGCTCGCCAAGATCGCGCTTTGGCGGGGCCCTTTCTTTCTGATATGGCTGAGAAAGCCTCTCCCACACTGATGATTTCGACGCGCACTGACAATTTGCGAGCACCGCCTGGATCAGCTCCTCACAATGGCAGGAAAGGCTTGGCTTTTGAATCGCGCGTTTGTGAGTTAGATGGTCCCTGAGGTCCCCTGTGGGCTGAAGATGACAACCCGAGTTCGAGAGGTCATCAGTGTACTCGGGTGTGGTGAGTTCCACGGGGCTTAGGCGAGACCGCTTTGGAGCTCCATGTGCTGAATCCTGGCGGTCTCGCCTTGCTAGGCGAGATATCGCATTTTGGCGAGCCTCAATCTCCTGACGGGCTGACTGTCCATCCGTACGCCGCCCTCTTGTCCTCTTGTCCTTTTGCTGAAGGCTTGCCGAGCGAAGTTCGCCTGATTGGGCGGGCTCGCCTGCCCCGCTCGGTCTGCCCGAATGGGTAATCTTGCCGCCAGAGCGAGACTCGCCTGTACAGGGGGGCTCGCCCGATTTAGGGAGCCCGTCATGACTGTGGTTGACGTGTCCCGGCTTGATTTTCCTTTGGCCTGAATAGTAATCCGTGCCGTCCAGGGAGGCGGAAGCAGTCGCTTCCCGGCGTGCTATGGTTTGCCGTCGTCGCTGCTTGGCCCTCTTGGAGAGGGGTAAGTCTGCATCGACGATGAGGGTGTGATCCGTGCTGAAGTGAATCGTCCTCTCTTCCACGCGGGGCTGGGTGGACTGCATGGCAACCCAACAAGTATTTGTTTGGCTTGCCCTCTTGGCCATTGGTTCGGCCTTGGCTGGTTTGGGGGAGGTAGGACCCCCTGCTGAAGGTATGGTAGATCTCTTGGGTATGGCCGCCTCGGCTATCTGGGGCCGGGCCACTCGCACAACTCTGCGGTGGCGACGGGAGGTCTTACCGCCAGAGGAGGAGGAAGACAAGTACTCCTCATACTTAGCTTGATCGAACTCAACTACAAGGGACTCGACTGTTGTCCCTTTCGCGATGTCGTCGAATTGCGCCACCACCATCTCGGTTGAGGAAATGGTTTCTCCCATCGGGTCGCCATCTTCGCTTGGTGTAAAATCTCCTCTCGGATTTGTATTGTTTGAATTGCTTGTTTACAAATCAAGAATTGGCTTTTACAATGTAAGGGAAGGCCCTTCTTGTTTAACGTGGGTTCGTTGGTAGCGATAGGACGCCTCCCTCGATGCTCGAATCGAGTTTGCTTCCCTTGGACGATCCGATCGATGTCGCGGTCGGGCTTCGGTACGCAGTAGAAGCTCCGGCGTGGTTGAGTTCGGTTCTACCCGAGCCTGCTTGGATGAGGGGCTACTATGCAAGAGTTTGCAAAGAGCTCGAGAGCCTCCAAATCTGAGGGTTCAGATGGAGTCTACTTCAACAATCCAAGCCTTTGCTCAAAGCTGAATTGGTGGAGCAAGAGAGTAGCTCTTCTGCTTGCTCTTTCTTCTCAACAGTCGTTTTACAACCTTGTTACCAGCCCCCTTCTCTTGTTGCCAAAGGGGCTTATATATAGCCCAAGGGGTGGGATAGGCCACCCCTTTGACTTGTGGGATGTGACCATTGATAGGTAAGGAGTACCATACCCTCCTTCAGCTGTGGGATATGACCACTGATGAGGTAAGGAGAACCATGCCTTATCATAACCCAGGACGTGCAGAGTGGGTGAGCAGGTGAGCCTTTCGAGTGCTCAGGCGAGCTTGCAGTAATTCTGAATGAGGTCAGCTGGCGGGCCTTGCGGTCATGCTTTCGGTCGTGGCGGGGTCAACTGGCGGGCCCCTTGCGGTCATGCTCGATTCGTAGGCGGGGTCAACTGGCGGGCCCCTTGCGGTCGTGCTTGATTCACAGGCGAGCGAAGCGTGCAGGCGCGGTTGAACTTGCACAGGCGAGTTCTCCTAACGGGCGGGCTTTGACAAGCAACCGGTCCTCTCCTTGACTCGTGGAATGTGACCATTAATAGGTGAGGGGCGCCATGCCCTCTAGCTGCGGGATGTGACCGCTATAGGGGTGATGAGAGCCTGTCTCATCATCACCCGTGACGTGGAAAGTGGGTGGGCCCACTTCTCCAAGTCGTCATTGGCACCGTTCAGTCAGGCGAGCAGGCGAGCTTGAGAGTTGTTCTAACTATTCAGACGAGTTTGTTGGATAGGCGGGGCTGGCTGATCAGCGATGTTGGACTAATGTGGGTGAGCCCATTGCGTGGGATGAACTCGTGCGGGCGAGCTTGGCAAACCAGCGGTACTCGAGCTCTTGCAGGCGAGCTCTTCGAAAGTAACGACCCCGTGCGGGCGAGCTCGTTAGACAAGCGGCTTTTGAGTTTTGAGCGAGCCCAACGAGCGAGACGACTCCGTTCGGGCGAGTTTGTTGGACAGGCAGCTCTTGAGTTTTGGGCGAACTCGCCCAATAAGCTGTTGAGTTCGTGCAGGCGAGTTCATCCCTTTGACTGGCGGGGTTGGCGGTTTTTTTCGCCTACAATCACACAAGAGGCTTGGACATGAAAATCTTAATCTCATACCCAAAGTGTCTAGCAAAGAGTTGGTTAGAGGCTTACCCAAACTAAAAGTTCCAAAGGACAATATATGTAATGACTACAAGAAGAACAAATAGGTGAAAAGTTCCTTTTATACAAAGAACTAAACTCTCGCAACTTATTCATATTGATCTTTTTGGCACTACCAATGTTACTAGTCTATCTGGTAGCTATTATGCATATGTCCTTATTGATGATTATTCGAGATTTACATGGATTATGTTCCTTGCAAACAAATATGATGCTTTTAACTATTTTTCTAATTTTTACAAGAAAGTTCAAAAAGAGAAAGATATGTAGATTGTGAGTATCAGAAGTGACCATGGTGGGGTTTTGAAAATGAGAAGTTTGAGAAGTTTTATTCTGATCATGGGATTGAGTATTAATTCTCTAATCCTAGAACTCCATTGCAGACTGATGTTGTTAAAAGGAAGTTTAAAACTATCTAGGAGATGGGCAAAACCGTGCTAAGTGCTTATTATTTGCCTAAGTACTTTTGGGTAGAAGCAGCCAATATTGCTTGCTATAATTTAAATAGGGTTCGATCAGGCCTATTTTGAAAAAAGAAACTACCTATGATCTGTTCTATGGTAAGACTCCTTTCGTTCGATGCTCTAAGGTCTTTTGGTGTAAATGTTTTACATTAAATATCAAAGACAATGTGGCTAAGTTTGATTTAAAATCGGTGGATGGTATCTTTTTAGGTTATTCTTTTTCTAGCAAAACTTACAGAGTTTTTAACAAAAATACTTTTGTTATTGAAGAATCTGTACATGTAAGTTTTAATGAAACTAACACTCCTTTGTTAAGAAATTTCAATGCAGATTATTCTAGAAATGTGCTGAATGAATCTTCAAAACTGTTCATGGATCTTCTGACGGAACTATCCATGGAACTATCAAAGAAGATGATGAAAACGTCCAAGACATCATAGAAAGTACCAAGGAAGAAATGGTTGAAATGCGAATCATTTGGAACTACCATATTCTTCCTCAGAAGTGGAAAGATGTAAAAGATCACTCAAAAGATCAAATCATTGGTTATATCTATTCTGGCGTAATAACCAGATCTCAAACTATGAATCATTATGCTTTTTTTCATTTTTATCTCATATTGAGCCTAAGAATATTTTTGAAGTTCCTACTAATGATTCTTTATTTTTGGCTATGCAAGAAGAGTTAGGTAATTTTGAAAGAAATAATGTTTGGCAACTTGTGGAAAGACCAAAAGATTATTCTATTATAGGTACCAAATGGGTGTACATGAATAAACTTGATGAAACTGACATTGTTATAAGAAACAAGGTAAGGCTGGTTGCTCAGGGATACAATCAAGAAGAAGACATTGATTCGGATGAAATTTTTGCACCTGTCGCCAGATTAGAAGTAATCAGAATGCTACTAGCCTTTGCATATTATAGAAACTTTAAACTCTTCCAGATGGATGTGAAAAGTACTTTCGTGAATGGTTTTCTAAATGAGGAAGTCTATGTTGTACAACCACCTGGATTTGAATCTCATGAGTTTTCAAATCATGTATATAAGATCCACAAGGATTTATATGGTTTGAAACAAGAACCAAGAGCATGGTATGAAAGGTTATCTTAGTTTCTGTTAAATAATGGTTTCACTAAAGGCAAAATTGATACAACTTTATTTGTGAAATATAAAAAAGATGATATTCTTATTGTTCAAATTTATGTTGATGATATTACTGATAAGTCTCTTTGCGAGTATTTTTTTTTCTAAGCTTATGCAGAAGGAGTTTGAGATGAGCATGATAGGGGAACTAAATTCTTTTTTGGACTCCAAATCAAGCAAGGAAAAGAAGACATATTCCTCAGTCAGGAGAAGTAAGTTAAGGAATTGGTTAAGAAGTTTCATATGAAAAGTTGCAAGACTCTTAGCACTCCCATGATCTTTACAACTAAGCTTAACAAGGATGAACATGGAAAAAGTATTGATCAAAAGCTGTATAGAGGTATAATTGACAGTTTACTTTATCTTATAGCTAGTAGGCCTGATAAAATGTTTAGTGTATGCTTATATGCTAGATTTCAATCTGATCCTAAAGAATCTCATTTGAATGATGTAAAGAGAATTATTAGATATATTAAGGGAACTTGTGATTTTGGATTATACCATCCAAAATCTAAATTATTTAACCTTATCAGATATAGTGATGCATATTTTGCAAGTAGTAGAACTAATAGAAAAAGTACTAGTGGAGCGTGTCAACCTCTTGACCATTCCCTACTCTCATGGTTAAGTAAGAAGCAAAATTGTGTTACACTATCCATCATTGAGGCTGAACATATTGCAGCTGGTATGTATTGTGCTCAGATTCTGCAGATGAAGCAAACCTTATATGATTACCATGTTACATTTGATTGTATACCAATCATGTGTGAGAAACCAGTGCCATTAATCTTTCTAAGAATTCTGTTTTACATTCTAGGATAAAACATATTGATGTCAGACACCATTTTCTTAAAAGTCATGTTAAAAGTGGGACATTTGCCTAGAATATGTTGATACAAAACACCAATTGGCTGATATATTTTTAAAACCACTGCCTGGAGAATAATTTTGTTCCATTAGAAGATCCCTTGGCATTTATAAGAATGATCATTAGTTTAATTTGTTTATGTTTAGAAGCAATCTGTCAATTCATGAGTATCATTCTTGTTCTTTCAGTAGAAGTTTCTATTAAAAGACACATCTTGATATGCCTACAATAGTGATCCACGTGAACATCTAGTGCCAAATTCTGATCATACACGTATCATAAATCCCAAAGTTTTAGAATTTAAAAATCTATGGGCCGTTATATCAACTATTCATACTTCTTTCCTTAATTATTTTTACTGGGTTTTAATTTTTTTTTTCTTTTTAAATTTTTCGTTCTTCTTTATTTCTAAGATTATTGGTCAAAACTCCTATCTTCTATTTTGGGTCTTTTGTATTGCAATTAGCTCAGACTACAATTAAAAGACTTACAATGAAACTAAGAAAAAATTTGTATTTCTTGGGGTTCTTTCTTATGTGCCGATGGAACGTCGATCTTGTATTTCATTGACGCACCGACTAAGACAATGAGTCTTTTGCTGCTGATAAGAACTTAGTTTCTTAGAAGATATCTCAGTCTTCTCTTAGCACTTCTGCTCAATAGAATCGCAAGTGCGAGATTAGTAATCTCTTTTTACGTGTGTGTTGATCTCTCTATGATCCGATTAGCCCCTTCCAAATGAGCCATCTCCTTCCCTTTTATAGGCTAAAAGAGAGAGTTTGAGCCTTCTTCAAAACTATGGATGACGTGGCCCACGTGGGTTGTAATGAGCGAAGTTCATTGATTGGCGAACTTTATTTGTGAGTTCAAATTTAGCATAGAATTCAACTCATAATTCGGCCGACTAAAGACGCCTTTTGACTCAGCCTAGGACGTAAATTGGGAGTTAACCCGCTCTTGACTTGGTCAAGTCGAGTCAAAATGAGTTGCGTGGCGAGGTCCGCTATAGCTGTTTATGGGTCGACCCGTTCTTGACTTGGTCGAATTGAGTCGAGATGGGCTGCATAGAGAGGTTCGCATATTTTGTTAAGTGACCTTCGCTATAGCTTGTTGTGGGCTCGGTTTTGGGCCATTCGAAGTGTTTAGCCCATGGGCGTTCACTTCTTGGATCCAAGCTAAATATTGGCCTGGGTAGAAATATATTTTAACCGTCTACAAGACCCCCCTAAAGTTTTTAAGATCCTGCATTTGACTTGTAGCTAGAATTAAAATACTTTGGGTAATAGCTAGAGGTGTACTGTTGAACATAGCTTGAGCCGTCTTGCTTAGGTTGAAACTTGTCCTCATTTGCCTACTTGGTTGCCAGAGGTGTATTGTTGAACATAGCTTCCTTTATTGTAGACTCGTATTGAAGGCTCAATGATACTCGTACTCGTCCAACTCTGTGTTTGGAACGAAGTTCACCTTTTCTATTGTTGAGGCCAAGTTGATGAATCAGCAAAGTTTGGCTGATTCTGGGTATCGGTGAAGTTCGCTCAATTTTGAGCTGTGTGGGCGAAGTTCATCAATTAGCGACATTCGCTAACTGGCGATGGTAGTTAGCATTTCGCCTCTGGATTTGCACTGTTATCTATGGTTGAGATCTCTTGGTTGGAGATTCATGAGATTCGATGTAGATTTGACCGAGTTTTAGGCTGAGATTTAGCCTCTTTGTCCGGTCCAATCAAATCTCAAAAGATGTGATTTTCTCAAAAGTTTGTATTAAAAAAAGGCTATAAATAGTGTCATTCCCTTTCCATCTTCATCATCTTCATCTTTTATCTTCTTCTCCATGTTTAAATCTCCATCGCCTAGATCAGAGATGCTCCCCGATAGAGGAGCAGAAATAAAATAGCTCCAACAGGAACTTGCCCAAGTAAAGGGCAATCAAGCGAATGAACTCCGCATACTTTGCCACCTGGCAGATCTGTTGTCGACTGAGAAGGTGATGCTAGAGCAGATCGTCGAGAATCAGTCAATAGCTTGGGACGAGTTGAATCGTGATAGATATATGTGGAGCTTCGAGTGCCGCGCTCTGCATAAGACAGTTCAACGACTGAGATGGCGGTTGAAGAATGATCCTTGGAGCTCCACAAGAGAGGACACCAACAGTAACTAGGTTTCACAAATATGAACCTACAATGTAATTAGACGTCGTGTGGCTAACATAGGCCCGATGTTGAATTTTGGTTGCAAGAAGAGCTTCTTCCTCTTGACATATTTCAGTCTCGTGCAAGGGGGGCACTTCTTGTTTAACAGCTTCTTCTCATCTCCTAGCATAGGGCCTAGGGAGGAGTAAGTAAGAGCACTTTTTCTGCATGGGGAAAATTTTCGTTCCCCAAGTTTTGTGAGATCGGAGGATCAAGGGCTATAGCTTGGTGTAGCTCGTGTATGATCCTCAGTTTTCACATTACCCATATCTTGAAAGTATAGGGCAGTAGCAAATAGCAACGAGTACCCATCATTCTTGTAATTGGATAGGCTGAATGTCGCCTTTATGTAGTAGAGTCTTCGTTCAATAAAAATAAACTTTCTTTTTTCTAAAATTGTCCATCTTTGTGTGTTTGATCTGTATGATCTTTACTTCTGTGGTAAACTTGAAC
Organism: Asparagus setaceus; assembly: GCA_012295165.1. Lineage (NCBI taxonomy): Eukaryota > Viridiplantae > Streptophyta > Magnoliopsida > Asparagales > Asparagaceae > Asparagus > Asparagus setaceus. The sequence continues at coordinate 74,178,289 of CM022706.1, forward strand.
TCTGCATGGAGTCATTGTGTTGGAAGTGAAGCTCAAGCTTCTTCGTGCTGGCGAGGGTCAAATTGAAGTTCACCAAATGGGGTCTCAAACAAATTGAGTTAACATTTTCTCAGTTTAGAGACTTAGTGAAATTCGCCAAGTTATTTTGGCGAAGTTCGCTTTAGCACCCCACTGAATGGGGTGGAGTTCACTTACTTGAGAAACAGTCGGCTGAGCAAAGCTTAGTAAGTCAGTTGGGCGAGGCTCAGCAAGTCGGTTAAGCAAGTCTCGGCCTAAGAATTCAAAATTTGAATCCTCAAATTCTACGCCTGAAATTGTGGTGAAGTTCATTCAGAACGAGATTCTCGGCGAAGTTCAAGGCGAGAATCTTTGGCGAAGTTCAGGGCGAGATCTTCGGTGAAGTTCGGGGTGAAAAATCTTCGGCGAAGTTCGGGGTCAGTCTATAAATAGAACAGTTTACCTCCTTTCTTCTTCACTTTAATTTTCAAAAACCCTATTTTCCTCAAAAACCCTAGCTTTCTCAGAACTCAGAAGACCGATCTTTAATGGCTCCTCATCATGTAATTTCTAGAGGGAGTGGTGCTGCTAGGGGAGCTCATCGGCCAAGAGCAGAGGATGCACCGGCGCAGGTGGAAATGGCCGTGGGTAAGCTTCGAACCCACTCATGGTGATCTTTGGATCCATCAAATCTCAGCCCATCGAGCTTCGAATAGTGTCTTAGGGCACTTTAAAACTCCATTCGCTGCGTGATTTTTATGACCACTTGTGGTCTTACCGATGAGCTTCCGTCAACGGTGATGAAGCTCCATCAGTGGCTGTTAATAGCACTTGATATGGCGAGCTTTGCTTCTTAGGCGGAGCTCGTTATTGTTAGCCTTCTGGGCTTCTGTAGTGAACTTCGTTTGTGCGGAGATCACTATTCTGACTTGAGCGACTTTCACTTGGGTGAAGTTCGCCAGTTTGATCTGGGTGACCTTCTCTTGAGCGAGGCTCACCTATGTGGATTGGGCGAAATTCACCAGCTTGATCCATGTGATCTCCTGAGCGAGGCTCACCTATTTGGATTGGGCGAAGTTCGCCAGTCTGATCCATGTGATCTCTTGAGCGAGGTTGTTTGCGGTGTTGAAGTTCGCTACTTTCATTGTGAACCTCGCTCATCTTGTCAATACTTAGTTGATAGAGATGATTATCACTTATGAGTGAGGTTCGCCTATAGTGAACTTCGCTTCTGAGTGTGAACACTTGATTGATTTCATTTGATCTTTGTCCTCTAACTCATTTTTTGTTTGCCCCGTGTGCAGTTTGTTATTTGAAGGTTCCTGTTGACAGCCATAACCACTATGGTCACTATGGTCACAATGGGACTCGTGACCCTGAAGTGACGTACGCTTTTGACGGAAGTGTTCCTTTATTTCTAGAGGGAAGTAGCCAAGAGAGGATCGAAGCTATATGATCAAGGGATTATTGAACTTTGCGGGAGATGATCACGGACGCTAAGTTCTCTATTCCTAACGAGGATGCGTCAGGGAAGCCTCACTTTCTTTTTGGGGATAGCAATCATAATGGCACCTCCATATTCAATTGAGAGAAGGAGCACTAGTACCACTTCAAGGAGATCGTCGTTATTACTTACCGGCGAAAGAGCATCAGGTATCTTTTACGTACTTGCAGCGTCTCGTCGTGCCCCGCCTTATGCGCTATACTCTCACCAATAAGGAAGATAGCATTAAGGTGGGCTCTTTAAAATATGACGACGACTTTTGTCAAGAGGGACTCTACGGAGTCAATTGCATAGGTCTGCATCTGGGTTTCGTTCATGAGGATGCTCCCGTTAACGAAATTGCCATTGTCCCTAACACCTTTGGGAACGAACATGCCAAGGTCAACGCACAATATCCTGATGGGGATACTAGATTCCCTGGTTGGATTAAGTCGAGGGATACTCAATGGTGGACCCGTCTAGTGAACTTTGATCTCATCACCTTTGAGGAGAGGTTAAGAAGAACGGGGCTCTATTTTGTAGTGAGAGCCTCGAAATATGATGCTGAGATTTGTGCACCTGTGTTGTAAAGTATCTTGGAGCTGTACAACGTTGATAGCAACACTTTTTTTCACTTCGGCGGGCAAAATCGGGATCGCTTTGCATGAGATGTTCGAAGTGTCACGTTTGCCCATGGGAGATCATCCCTATGAAGAATTCTTCCCGACCAATGCAGAGTTTAGCACTTATTCACAGATTGCTCACGTTGAAGAGGCATTCCGAAAATTAGTTTGCCACTTCCTTATGTCAAAGGACCGTTGCAAATGCCGGACACGATTCTACCGTTGCTCGCATTCCTTAGGCCGAATATCTATTCCCCAATGTTAGCAACAAGGGGAATGCGGACTCGATCCATCTGGTTACGGAGGCTAAAATTGGGACTCGGATCTTCAAGGATAGCGAAGTACTTCATACCGCTGAATCAGACGAGTGCGGGTGACAAATTTGAGAGTTTCCCCCACCAAGTAAAAGAGCCGATATCTGTGTTGGCTCTGCTTGTAGGATTTTTCTCAATTTGGTTAAAGGGTTGAGTTGTGCCTTCTCGACCGAAAAATCATATCTCCATCAAGGTGTTATTCCCCGCTGTGTAACTTGCTACTGGGTATAACTTGGACCTTCTTCTAGCGTTGGTTAGTTGTATCCATCGCGGATTGAGAGAATTGGCTGCCGAATACCTAAAGCAGGAAGATGGTTGTCCGAGGGATCAGCTTCCAATTCCTAGAGTGGAGCTACCATATACTATCTAGTGATATGGTTCACTTTGCACTGTTCTTCATTGATGTCAGCTGCTACACCAAGTGGAGAGGACGTTTCATTGCTCCAGAAGTATGAACGTTCAAAGTGGATGATCAAATATCCCGCAAGGGTTCGTAGACTTCTTCAGAACAAAGATCATTACAACATTTAATATTTTTTCCCGCAATCAATGATATAAGCCCCGGGGACGAGTTTGAAGACGGCATAAGCAGTGAAGGTTTCACTTTCTTACCTAGCGGGTGTTTCAACTGGATGGTGAATATTAGACTAGGTCACTTCGTTGCTAGGCTTAATGGGACTGAATGTTACATCAAGCCCTACTTGCCTTGCTGATTTGCTAGTCAGTTTGGTTATGACCAGCTCTACATCGAGAATCTGAATCTAGGATTGCTACGCACGGGAAGCTTGGTAGATGGAGCTCGTGCTTGGTATCATTTTGCTGCTGGGGCTACAGGGACCAGATTTTCGCTTCTCCGTCACATGCCCAATTGCTATATGATATTGGGATTCTGCAAGTAGTATAGCAGGCTGATTGCTCACAATCCTGACTTTCACGTGAACAAGACTGGTTTATATTGGGTCACCTAAAAATATAGGGAGCAAGTCAAGAAGGGTTCGAAGAGTAGGGCTCATGGACTTCAAGATTTTCTAGTGGAAGGTATGCCAGACGATGAAGATTGGGAGGCACCGAGTGGGCATCCTACTCCTCAAAGGTCGATTAGTGTTAGTATCCGAGAACCATTTGAATCTACATTTCGTCGAGGAGCACCTGTCAGAGGTAGAGGAAATAGGGAAAAGAGGCCATTACAAGATCATCCCAATCAATCACCTTCAAAGAAGTGACGTTTGGTGCCTTCGGAGCCTAAGCCTGTACCCGAAGGATCTTCAAGGATCAGAGAGGAGTCTCCTTCGATCCCAGTACAGAAACCTAGAGTCAAACCTTCAGGTGAATTCTACTCTTGTTTTTATATCAAGTTGTTTGAAGTGCATTTGGCTGATGTGCGTTTTTTTGTATGCAAGCAAAGAGCCCATTCTTCTCGATCAAGAGAATCCAGACAACGAGGAGAAGGTAGATTACGAGCCCGACACCGATGCCTATCTTACTGAGCCTGACGACACAGGCTTCAATGCTGGTGGCTCTTCTTATAAGCTAGGTATAATTTTCTCTGACCAATCTTTTGTGATTTCTATTGACGCTTCGTCCATCTTTTTAGCATATAATTTTGAGCATGTGGCTAATTTTGACGATACCTCTGGTGTCTTGGAGTCTGATGCAGTTGTCGATATGACAGTCGATCCTGCACTAGCACCTTTTTTAGCAGCGTGACATAGATTGGTCATTTCTGAGTCTTCCGATGAAGACGACGATGCATCGGTCTCTCCAATTTTAGTAGGAGTTGGGTGGGTAGCACTGTCGAGTTTTGAGCCTTATTTTGATGAGGGTTCGGTTACATCTGCAGTTGCCTTTGATGAGTCAAAGGTTACATCTACAGGTATTTAAGTCGTGCTTATAGATGTGCTGATGACCACGGCATTGGTTGTGAGATTCGTCGTCCCCTCAACTGGGGTAACATCTGTGGCTCTTTCCATAGTAAATGTTTGTAGTATATTGGTCATGCTCATGCCATACCTCCTATTGGGTAGCGAACAGATTCAAGTCTTAGCACTTGCTTTTTCAACAACCACAGATGCGTTGGTGGTTTTGCGGAAGCGGGTCCTTCAAGCCATGTGGAGATCCCTCAATCTCCCGATTCTAATGATTTGATCGAGCTGGAGATCCAAATCCTGATCGAGAGCTTGGTGAAGTTATTCAACCAAAGTTTTGAATCCACCTTGGGTCTGCGAAAAGGCTTATCAGCTCGTACGCTTATCTTGTTGAGGAATCAGCTTGGCCTTTTAACATCGGTCACAGGTCCTGCACGCACTGAACCATTCAAGGCGATGATTGACGAAGTTGAACTCTAATTTCAAAAGTTGCAACGGCTTCGTGTGGTTGATATTGACGGTATTGCTGAGCTCGAATTCTGTCATCTCTCAGCGAAGCACCGTGGGGTCGAAGAATCTGCTCGCAAAGAAATGGAGCAGATTAAGATGAGGCTTCAAGGGTTGAACGATAGCCTTGCGTCGGTTGACAGCCATTCAAGAGAAAGAAGCCACCATCAACCAGGCCAAAGTAGCTATTGCCGCAGCTTAGGCACAGTTGGAAGCAGCTCAACATCAAAAAGAGGAGCTTGAACTTAATTCAATTGAGTTGACTAAGGAGTGGGATCTCAAGGCCGCGGAGCTTGAGGCTGAGACGAAGAGGCTGGCAACTATTAGAACCCAAGCTGCACCCATTGATCCCAGGGCTCTTAGGGAAAGAGCCCAAACGAATGCTCAAGAGGCTATGGATTCTAGGATAGCTAAGTGTATTGCACAAATACACGCTTTTTATCTATTTTCCCTTTGAAATCTTTGTAACAATTTAGCTCTTTTGGTACTAAAAGAACTTTTATTTCCTTTGATGTATATACGATAGAGGTGTAATGTTAACTTATCGTAGTGACATCTTTGCTAGGGAGAAAGATGATAGGATCAAACTAGTAGAGGTGTAGTGTTAACATATCGAGTTTGATCAAGTTGGCATTGTTCAGAGGTGTAGTGTTTACATGATAATATTAGGATTTTTGACAGAGGTGTAATGTTAACGTGTCAAATGGAATGACCGACAGAGGTGTAATGTTAACCAGTCAGTTTTAAATGAGTCTAAAGGATGACTACCGTTTAGAAGTGTAGTGTTAATTTAATGGTAGAAAATCGATGGAAGTATAATGTTAACTAATCAATTTTTGATAAGAGCGGATTGACAGAGGTGTAATGTTAACCGGTCAAATCCGAAAAGATAAGTCAATAAAGGTGTAATGTTAACCGATCGATGAAATAATCTAACAGAGGTGTAATGTTAACCAATCGATGAAATAATCTAACAGAGGTGTAATGTTAACCAATCGGACTGTTAGAATGAAAACCGCTCAGAGGTGTAATGTTAACATGACGGTGATAAAATATTTGGAGCTAGACAGAGGTGTGGTGTTAACTTGATGACTCGTTGGGGATTTTGATTGGATTTTTAGATCAAGATGATCAATAATGTAGGTTGAGAACTTGTTCTTATAGTCAGAGGTGGAAACTTAAACGTGACCATAATCTTTGTGGGGAGATAATGTTGGCCAAGATCAAGGTTAGTATTTCTTGAGAAACTTCCCGTTGATTGGCGCCATGAGCCTATTGCCATTTTGGTCAATTAGGCGGTATGCTCCGTTTGAATGGACTGTCTCTACTACAAACGGTCCTTCCCATTTGGGTTGAAATTTTCCTTTAGTCTTGTGCGCCATGACCATGGGTCGACGAATGGCTAAGACTAAGTTGCCTTCTGTGAAGGATCGTTCTCTGACTCTCCTGTTGAAGGCTCACGAAACCCGTGATTGGTAGATCTCGATTCGTTGCTGAGCTTGGAGTCTCAGTTCATCTAGCGCCTCAAGTTCTTGGAGACGCTTTTGATGATGTTCTTCAGTCGTCATCTTCTCGGCAAGGGCGATTCTTTGTATGTGAATTTCCAAAGGGATCACGGCTTCACATCCATAAACCAAGGAGAAAGGTGTGAACTAGTGGGAGTGCGGATTGTTGTTCGATAAGCCTATAAACACTCTCCAAGTTTCTCGTCCCAATCTCGTTTATTGGAGGAGACGAACTTCTTTAGAAGTTTGATGATAGTTTTGTTGTAAGATTCAACTAAACCATTAGCAGCTGGGTTGTATGGCGTAGAAGCCACATCTTAAATTCTGAACTTATTGCAGAATTTAAAGAACGGTCGACTGATGAACTGTGGATCGTTGTCGTGGACGATCCTTCTGGGAACACCGAATCGGTAAATTATGTGATGGCTCAAGAATTTGATCACCTAAGATGTCCTGACTTCTCTGAGTGGAATAGTTTCGGCCCATTTGGAGAAGTAGTCAGTAATGGCTAGGATGAATCAATGGCCTTTAGTGGACGGTGGACTGATTGGTCCAATAATGTCCATACCCCATATTTCGAATGGCCACTAGGTGACAGTCAGATGTAATCTTCTAGAGGCTGGAGTAAAAAGTCAATGTGGATTTGACACGCATGACACCATTTAGCATATGCTACCGTATCTGCTATTATTGTCGACTAGTAATAGCCTAGACGATAAAGTCGGTCCTAAAGTTTGGGACCTGGTTGATGAGCTCCACATGTACCGTCGTGAGCTTGCTTTAGTGCTTCTTGAGCTTCACTTGGTAATAAGCATCGAAGCAATATGTCATTGAATGATCGTCGGTATAGAGTCTGCGTTGCAGAATCATAGAAGAAGCGTGAAGCTCTTCTTTGAATAGAGATTGCATTCTTCGGGCTATCAGGTAGTATCCTGTGCAAGACATAATCAATGATCGGGAAATACTTAATGATTGGGAAACTCTAATCATTAACTTCAAAGTGAGTTGGAATAATATGTACTTCGTTAGCTTTAAGAATTTTCTCTGGGGAGCATAGATGGCTAACCACTGTGATGCTCCTAGTAGATTTGGGCGTCAAAGCAAGAGTGGCGGCAATGGATGCTAAAGCATCCGTATGAGTATTTTCGAGGCGGGCTACATAATTGATGTAGAAGCTTTCAAATGAAGGAGCGAGCTTCATTGCTGCTTCATGGTAGGGTTGTAGGCGTTGAAAATTACCTATAAGCTCCCGAACACAGCTTGTGATAAAGAGTTGACGATCGGCGAGCCGTCCGATGACATAACGGCGAACCGTCGATGATGCAACAATAAGTCACCGCGACGCCAACGCATAAAGCGAGTCGGCACCAACGCATAAAGCGAGTCGACGAAGCGTCCAGGTCAATAAACCGAGTCGACGAGGTGCATAAAGCAAGTCGACAAGCATCCAAGGCCAGTAAAGCGACAAACTGATTATCACATTTTAATTACAAAATTATACCCTCATTACCTATTTTATATAAATAAATATCCTACTAATAACTATTTTTATCTTAATTTGCAGGTTAATGAAGACTTAATGAATAAATGCTAAAAGAGAACTCAAATTTCCTCATTTGTCAACCTTTTATCAAGCCGAGATCAAGCCGAGCAATCTACGTAGTTTAAGATGCAAGGATCAAATATAAAAAGAAATCAAATAAAAATAATGTTCAAGATGTTAGCCACAAAGAAATGGCGATATCTCTCAATCCGAAGGCGGAATTTAACATATAATATATGAAAATCTCCTATCTCGATGAGACGGAGCTAACTGCATTTTTAGTTTTTCAAATTCCAATCGGTTCACCAACGGTTGGCCAATCGGTTACAACCGACATTAACCGACACAATCGATTGGTCCGTAACTAACTTCGATTTGTGGCTAAGATTTGATCCTTGGAGCCCAAGTTTAATCAATGGTTCATGTGCATTGCTGTAGGCTATAAATAGGGTTGAGGGGAGAGGTTTGAGTGTGAAATATTTTGTAAAACTCCATTTGGAGAGGAGGGTCGCTCTTAATTGAAGACCTTCCAAAATTATAACTTTGTTACACAATAAATGAAATTTTTCACCTTCAATTTTCTTTCTCTTCTTCTAATCCAAGGACCAAAAGGAGGATTAGATTAAGATCAGGAGTTGTTGGTTTTCCTTTTATTTTCTTTTTCATTTTCTTTCTCTTCTTTATTTTCTTGTTTGTAGAATAGATTTACTTTCATGCAATTTACTTTTTACAATTTACTTTCATGCAATTTAATTCCATGCAATTTACTTTCATGTATTGTCTTTAACTCATAGATTAGATTTACTTTCATTGCAATCTTTTTTCTTTTCTTTCTTTCTTTGCTTTTATTTTCTTTTGTAATTAGTTGAATTCTCATTCTCCTCCTCTTACTCTCATCTTTATTTTCTTTCTTTTATTTTCTAAGATGTGGAACTAAACCTCTTGTGGGGATCTAGTTTTGCATGAAACTAGTCTAATTCTCTCTTATATTTGTGAATCACTCTTGTGCTTAAAAGATCATGCTTAGGATAATCAATTAGAGAACTAATTGGTAGAAGAAGTATTGGATAGTCTATGCTTGCCTTAAAAGTGGTAGGATAGAGTATGCTAATGAATTCTAGGATTATTATCTTGTTGTTATTCTCCTCATGAGTATTGATTTCATTTAGGTGATAATTTGATAGGTTATGCTTTCCTTAAGTGGTTTGATAGTCTATGCTTAATAAATCTAAAATGAAATGTGATAAAAGAGAATGGTTCATATTTTATAAGTGAGATTAGCTAGTGGATTCAATTCTAGATTCCTTCATATCTCTAATTGAATCCTTCATCTTTTGCCTTCTTGATTTTGACCTCTTTGATTTCTTGTTTTCTTGATTTTGATTTTCCTTTACTCTCTCCTCTCTCTCAATCTTGCTTTCTTTTATTTTGCACTTATTTTCTCTCACTCTCTATCTCTCCATTTTCACTTTCATTTTGATTTATTCACACTTTGTCACAAATCACACTCTTAATCTCTCCACACACATTTTCTTCCTCGATTTCCTTTTTATTTGCACATAATCCACATCCACTCTCTAATCTTTTCATGACCACTTTCACATGCACATAAACTCCTAATTGTCTTATGATAATTTGAGAACCAAAACTTGAACAAAACTCTTCCTACTTCCCGTTCCTCGTGGGATCGATAATCTTTTATACTATAACTTGATAAAGGTTGTATACTTGTAACTTAGGAGGTAATCATTTATTTCCCATCAAGTTTTTGGCGCCGTTGCCGGGGAACGGTGCATAAGTAGGATTTTTATTGACTTTGGTTCCTTATTTTGTGTGTTTTCTTTTGTGTAGGAACTTGGAGCTTGAAGATCAAGAGTTGAAGACTCAAGATTGAAGAATAACCTCCAACAAAGGTTTTGGATAGCGATTGCGTGGGTAACTCTTCCTTATAGTATTCTCAATTCCACCCTTTAGATAGTTCATTCACATTAGAGACAATTAGGATAAAAAAATATAAAAAATAAAAATAAAAATAAAAGATTTTTACTCTTGTCAATCTCTAATAAACTTTAATTTTTGATTGTCGACCATAATAAAAAAATAAAAGATTTTTATTTTTTTGCATCCTTTTTAGTTGCTTTTAATTTCTAGGGTTGCATTTCATATAATAGTAGGAATTCACCAAGTGATTTGAGCATCTTGATTTGGCACACACTTGAAAATATCTTAAGGGCAAAACCCATTAATCAAGATAAGGTGAGGGATTTCATCACCCTTTCCTTAGCCCAAAAATCACTAATTCCTCACTACACATACCCAAGCCTCTTAAAACTGATTAGACATTGGCCCCTAAGGATTCGAGCTCATTAAGGAACAAGAAATCCTTAAGTGAACCGGTCCAAGTTTATTTGGATTAATTGGTGTCTAAGGCAAGGTTTAGGGTTATGTAAGACGCCCGCAAGGAAAGAGGTACTTAATTGATCTTTGATCTCCTCTAGTACTATCCTTACGGCTAATTACCCAAGTAAACTTTGATCTTTTCATTAAGGGAATTTTTGGTTAGGAGCTGGTCTAAGTTAAGTTTAGGCTTAACCCTAGAGTTAGGGTGATTGAAAAGTGATTGCCTTGATTTATTTTTAGTTAGTTTTTCCTTATTTTTCTTTCTCATTATCTTCTTAACTTTTTCTCTTGTCCTTTTTCACAAAAAAAAAATTTGATTTTGGTGTATGCAAACTTGGGTTAGGGATAATACCAATCGCTTAATTGCTTTTGATCCATCTCTTGAACCAAACGAAATGGCCAATACCAACCCACCTGTTCTTCAAGATGTTTGTTACCCCACTAGAAATGCAATCCCCTCTTGCATAAAACTCCCCGAGGTCAATGGAGCAAATTTCGAACTTAGACCGCATTTTATTAACATGCTTCCCAAATTCCTAGGAGTAGAAACCGAAGACGCTTACATTTTCATCTCCGAATTTGAAGAAGTTTGCCTCATGATCAAGATGAGGGACTTAACCGAAGATGCGATTAAACTCCGATTTATTCCATTTGCCCTTAAGGACAAAGCCAAAAAATGGCTGTATAGCTTGCCCACAGATTCCATCTCAACTTGGGGTGAATTTGTAACAGTTTTTCTGAAAAAATTCTTTCCTATCCACAAAACAGTCAAGCTTAGAAACAAAGATTCAAAATTTTAAAATTGTCCGGAGAACCTTTTGGAAGTATTTCGACAAATTCAAAGATCTTCTTATCCAATGTCCTCACCATGGTCTTGAAAAGTGGCCATTATGTCAAATCATTTATGAAGGATTGGATTATTCTTCAAAAACTTCCTTAGAGTCAATGTGTCAAGGGGATTTCATGAAGAAAAATCTTGTGAAGCTTGGGACTTTTAGAGAATTTATCAGAAAACTATGCAAGGGGAACACCGTGATTCATCGATTACGAATTCAGTTCTAGAGGTCCTTCCTTAGAGTCAAACATAGCCTCTGAAGCTAAGATGGCTACAATTCTCTGTGATTAGAAACTTTAGAAACCAAAGAACGAGCTCGGCTCAAATCAATCAAGTTTCTATCTCGAGGTTGTCATAGCTGTCTTTCTGACCCATGCTTGAGCAATGTCCACTCTTAAGAAATACTCAATCTCTAGAACAGATGAATGTCGCATTCCAAAGATCCGACATGATCCATTTTCTCCAACCTATAATCGGGTTGGAGAAATCATCCCAATTTTGCATGGAATCGTGGTAATTTCTCGAAATCAAAATTTCACTCCTCTTCAAACCAACACTTCCCTAGGGGCAACAGTTTCTTTCAATTCTCAAACCAATTTTCCACAACCAAATCACCAATTTCAAATCGGTTTCCTCATCATCAATCTACAAATCACATTTTTCAAATACTGAGAAACGTCTTAATATTTTGGAAAGGGCTTTGGAAGCCTTGATTAAAACCTCTACACGGACCACGAACTTGTTGACTCAAACATCTAGCACGATGAACTCCTTTATGCAATCAACGGGACAAATTCTCAACTCCAACACTCAAGCCATAGCTAGATTAGAAACCCGGCTTGGTCAACTAGCTAGCTATAAGTGAGAGAGAGAAAGGATCATTTTCGAAGTCAACCCGTGAGCAATCCAAGGAGCGGGGTCAAGTTCAACTTTTCAAGATCAAGTGAATGCAATCCATTCACAACAAATGTAACTGTGTTAATAATCAAGTCCTTGAATGAGAGAATTATGTTGAATACATGCATCTTGAAGCCAACATTTGAAGAACCCTTTGTCAATGAACTTAGATTTTTGGAAAATAGAAAACAACAAGATTTTATTTTTGATGAAATTTTTGTTAATAACGAATCTAAGTTCAAAAGCATACAACCATTAATACCTACCTTCCATTCTTTGCAAACATCACTAAAATCCACGAAATTTTTGGAATTTAAGCACATCAGTGATTATATCATTTTGAAATTCTTTAAATTTCGGTAGATTTTTAGCAATAAGGTAGGATTTAATGTAGAATGTGAGCTTCTCATGTTTCATCTTTTATTCTACATTTTTATTTTTGTCTCATAATAATAAAAGAATTTATTCTTCTCTCATGTGAGAGTTTCTTGTTGTTCTTTATTTCAAAAAAAAAGGGAGAGAATAAATTTTGGCTCCACCCCATTATCTTGAAGGTATTTGCATTTTTATCATTGTTGAAGCTAGCCGAACAAATGTAAGTGCTTCAATTATTATCTGTTTTACTTTGTGCATATTAGAATTTGCATTGAGGACAATGCAAAATTTAGGTGTGGGGTGGGAATTAGTCATTTTGCTCTTTATCTTAGTCACTTTTTTCCCTCTTTTTCTTACCTTTTTTAAAGTAATGAAATTTTTGCATGCCTAACTTAGAGTTGAAAATAATTTTTCAAGTTGTCTTGATCCAAATATTGTTCAGAATATATATACATATACACATATATATATATTATACTAACTTAACAAAAGAAGAAAAATTTCTCTTAAAATCATTGGTGGTTCTATTTTACTAAGCCTAAGTTGGTGAGTAATTAAGCCCGAGGAGTATTTCTATGCTTAATGACCTAAGCCCAATTGGGTTGGGATTCATTGGCCCAAAACTCACTAAATGGTCACTTAGAAAGCCCGATTAAAAGAACAAAACCACCAAGAAATAAAGAGTAAATAAAAAATTAAAAAAATCATACTAACCATGTTTTTATATATAGTTATATTTGTATATGTTCTTGAAGAATTAAATGGATTAAAAGACTTGAAGTTTGTTTAAAACAAAGAGTTAGCATGTTCTTTTCAAAACTTTTAAATTTTTGAGTTAAACTTGGTTTTGTATAACTATAATGGAAGGATTTTTTAAGAAAATTACATTGAAGTTATGATAAAACGTTTTTGAGTATTAACCAACTTCAATTGGAATGTTTGAAGATATCAAATGAATTACTTATTTAAATTGGCAAGTTGATTGAATTTTGTGGGTATATTCACTGCAAACCCTCACGAGACTACAACTTGTCCACTAGGGTAACCTAGGGGTTTAAAGGCTTGTTGTATGCTTAAATACAACCACATTCTCGCTAAAGTGTGTTAGGTTTTCTTTTTATTTTATTTGCTAGAGGACTAGCAAAAGTTTAGGTGTGGAGGTATTTGATTATCACATTTTAATTACAAAATTATACCCTCATTACCTATTTTATATAAATAAATATCCTACTAATAACTATTTTTATCTTAATTTGCAGGTTAATGAAGAATTAATGAATAAATGCTAAAAAGAGAACTCAAATTTCCTCATTTTTCAACCTTTTACTGAAGCCGAGATCAAGCCGAGCAATCTACGTAGTTTAAGATGCAAGGATCAAATATAAAAAGAAATCAAATAAAAATAATGTTCAAGATGTTAACCACAAAGAAATGACGATATCTCTCAATCCGAAAGGCGGAATTTAACATATAATATATGAAAATTGCCTATCTCGACGAGACGGAGCTAACTGCATTTTTAGTTTTTCAAATTCCAATCGGTTCACCAACCGGTTGGTTATCGGTTACCAACCGACATTAACCGACACAATCGATTGGTCCGTAACTAACTCGATTTGTGGCTAAGATTTGATCCTTGGAGCCCAAGTTTAATCCAATGGTTCATGTGCATTGCTGTAGGCTATAAATAGGGGTTGAGGGGGAGAGGTTTGAGTGTGAAATATTTTATAAAAACTCTATTAGGAGAGGAGGGTCACTCTTAATTGAGAAGACCTTCCAAAATTGTAACTTTGTTACACAATAAATGAAATTTTTCACCCCTTCAATTTCCTTTCTCTTCTTCTAATCCAAGGACCAAAAGGAGGATTAGATTAAGATCAGGAGTTGTTGGTTTTCCTTTTATTTCTTTTTCATTTTCTTTTCTCTTCTTTATTTTCTTGTTTGTAGAATAGATTTACTTTCATGCAATTTACTTTTTACAATTTACTTTCATGCAATTTAATTCCATGCAATTTACTTTCATGTATTGTCTTTAATTCATAGATTAGATTTACTTTCATTGCAATCTTTTTTCTTTTCTTTCTTTCTTTGCTTTTATTTTCTTTTGTAATTAGTTGAATTCTCATTCTCCTCCTCTTACTCTCATCTTTATTTTCTTTCTTTTATTTTCTAAGATGTGGAACTAAACCTCTTGTGGGGATCTAGTTTTGCATGAAACTAGTCTAATTTCTCTCTTATATTTGTGAATCACTCTCTTGTGCTTAAAAAGATCATGCTTAGGATAATCAATTAGAGAACTAATTGGTAGAAGAAGTATTGATAGTCTATGCTTGTCTTAAAAGTGGTAGGATAGAGTATGCTAATGAATTCTAGGATTATTATCTTGTTGTTATTCTCCTCATGAGTATTGATTTCATTTAGGTGATAATTTGATAGGTTATGCTTTCCTTAAGTGGTTTGATAGTCTATGTTTAATAAATCTAAAATGAAATGTGATAAAAAGAGAATGGTTCATATTTTATAAGTGAGATTAGCTAGTGGATTCAATTCTAGATTCCTTCATATCTCTAATTGAATCCTTCATCTTTGCCTTTTGATTTTGACCTCTTTGATTTCTTGTTTTCTTGATTTTGATTTTCCTTTACTCTCTCCTCTCTCTCAATCTTGCTTTCTTTTATTTAGCACTTATTTTCTCTCACTCACTATCTCTCCATTTTCACTTTCATTTTGATTTATTCGCACTTTGTCACAAATCACACTCTTAATCTCTCCACACACATTTTCTTCCTCGATTTCCTTTTTATTTGCACATAATCCACATCCACTCTCTAATCTTTTCATGACCACTTTCACATGCACATAAACTCCTAATTGTCTTGCGCATAATTTGAGAACCAAAACTTGAACAAAACTCTTCCTACTTCCCGTTCCTCGTGGGATCGATAATCTTTTATACTATAACTTGATAAAGATTGTATACTTGCAACTTAGGAGGTAATCATTTATTTCCCATCACAAACCGCATGCGAGCGAGGGGATAAACACAACTTTGAAGCTCCGGATCAGCGAAAACCGATAAACCTGAATCAAATTAGACTCGGAAAATACCGGAAGACAACGGCGAAAAAGATCGAAAGCCGAGCCACCTAGGTGGCCGAGTCACCTCTAAGTGGCTGTCGCCTCCAAGTGACTGTCGCCTCCAAGTGGCCATCACCTCTAAGTGGCTATCCCCCCAAGTGGCCATCGCCTCCAAGTGGTCGTCGCCCCCAAGTGGCCGTCACCTTCAAGTGGTCGTCGCCTCCAAGTAGCCGTCGCCCCCAAGTGGCTGTCAAATAGCTATCGTCTCCAAGTGATTGTCACCTCCAAGTGGCTGTCACCTCCAAGTGGCTGTCACCTCCAAGTGACTATCACCTCCGAGTGGCTGGCACGCTTTTGGGCCCAGTTTTGACCCGCTATCCGCTTTCAATCCTATAAATAGAGGAGGTGAGGGTTTATTTGGGGAGATCCGGAAATATTGGGAGGACGAGGAAGCTCTGCCGGGTCAAGATCTGAGTTTTGGCGATAAAGGTGACGTCTTTGAAGATCCAGATCTAGCTTTCGGGGAGGCGATCAACTTCGACATCAGATCTACATCATTTCCTCGAGATTAAACCTTGTTTTGATCTCGAGAAGAGCTTTGATTTCGCTTGGTCGATCTCATTCGCTTCGGGCTCTTGTTTCCTTCGTGAAATAACCCCTTTTGATCGTGTAGATCTCGCACCGGATCCGGATTACGCGGTGGTCCACGGACGGAAAAGAAGTCCCCGGCACAAGCAAAGACACCCATGCAAGCGAGGACCCGATAAACGGATCCCGCGTTTGTATAGACGTGTAAAATTACCTATAAGTCCCCGAACGTAACTCGTGACAGTGAGTTGATGATTGACGGACCGTCAATGATGTAAATGCATAAAACAAGTGAACAAAATGCAATAAGCACATCGGTGAAGCATACAAGTCAATGAGAACGGCAAAACAACGAAGAAACGACTCAACCATGAGCTGCAGGATACCCATAGAAGACGTACCGCCATGTGTGTCTCGCTCCCACTATGGGTGGTTCTGCTATGGAAGGTTGTAGATATCCTCTCCAGCTTTCTAACGCATCTTAGATCAACTCATTTCGAGAACAGACGAGAGAGTTAGAGCCGAAACAACTGAGAGGGTACATGCTGTTTCACACCTGCAGGATACCCATAAAGGACTTAGCACCACATGTGTCTCGCTCTCACCATGGGTGGCTCGGCTATGGAAATTTGTAGATATCCTCTCCAGTTTTCTAACGCATCTTGGATCAACTCATTCTGAGAACGGACGAGAGAGTTAGAGCCGAAACAACCGAGAGGGTACATCTTTGTTTCACACCTGCAGGATACCCATAAAGGACTTAGCACCACATGTGTCTCGCTCTCACCATGGGTGGCTCGGCTATGGAAATTTGTAGATATCCTCTCCAGTTTTCTAACGCATCTTGGATCAACTCATTCTGAGAACGGACGAGAGAGTTAGAGCCGAAACAACCGAGAGGGTTCAGACTGTTTCACACCTGCAGGACACCAATGATGCCTCACACATTTTAGCCAGGATATGCTTCTAATATGAGGAAGTTCAAAACATAAAAGTTGTATCTCTCCTCTCCAGCTTTCTAACACATCTTGAATCACATTAATCGGAGGTCAGACAAGAGAGTTAGAGCTAAAATAACTGAGCCACCTCGGCCAAGGCCGAGCCACTTGAAGCCGAGCCACTTGCAAGTGGCTCGGTGGCCAAACCACTTGGAAGTGGCAAGGCGGGCTTTTGGACCCAGATTTGACCCGTTATCCACTTTGAGCCTATAAATATGAGGGTAGAGGCTCATTTGCACAGACCCGGAATTTTGGGGAGACGAGGAGACTCTGCCGGATCCAGATCTAACTTTCGGCGATAAAGGCTATGCTTTTGAAGATCCAGATCTAGCTTTCGGGGAGGAGATCAACTTCAACATCAGATCCACATCAGTTTCTCGAGATTAAACCTTATTTTGATCTCGAGAAGAGCTTTGATTTCGCTTGGTCGATCTCATTCGCTTTGGGCTCTAGTTTTCTTCGTGAAATAACCCCTTTTGATCGTATAGATCTCACAGCAGATCCGGATTACGTGGTCGTCCACGGACGAAAAAGAAGTCCTCGGCACAGGCAAAGACACCCACGCAAGCGAGGATCCGATAAACGGATCCCGCGTTTATTTTAGGGGGAAAAAGTTATAATTTTTTGATTGATCGTTGTAAAGCCTTATAAAAAGGCGATCTTTTTTCTGAATCTCGTTTGTAATTCCATAAAGGTGTAACAGATTCAAAATCAATGACAATCATACCGACTTTCCCCGCGAACAAGCTGGCGACCACAGTAGGAGCCAACGATCTCGAATCACGAGATCGTCGTCGTGCGCGGCCAGCGGATCGAGATCTTGCCTCCAAAGAAGGCCTTTTCATGGAGGAGGGCGCAAGAAGACAACACTCAGTCAACCGTTGCCGAGATCTCCCCTCGTGATTTTATTTTGACAATCCAGCAAGCTGGGGGTTCAGATCACAACGTGTCGACTTCGATGAAAGGGCACGTCAAAGGCGACGCCAACGCCAAGCTCGTCAACTTGCAAAGGCATTGGAACAGGTGGATGGACTTTGCTACTATGCAGACTTGGAGTCCAGGAAGCGTCGGCCGCCTCAAATCGCTTGCAATTCCTCCAAGCCATCGACCGACGAATGGGTTCTCGTCAAGAGGACTCGTTCGACCCTGAAGGAGCGTATTCAGAAGCGTCGTGCACGTGCTGCTCAAGCTCGCGCTCTTGCAAGAAAGACACAAGACTTGAACAAGAGGGAAGTGGTCAAAAAACCACAAAAATTCCATCAAGTTTGGGTGCCAAAGCCCAAGACGACGCAAAGATCAGAGTGAAATACAGCCGAACCCTCCTTCCAACGCTGACGCAGTCCAAGCCGCCTCAGCCCCGAGATTGGGGGTCGCGTATGCACTCCCGTCAGACCGATCACTACCCAAAGGTGTCCTATCGCATCTAAACAAACCAGGACACCTCAATATACATGTTCATGCGCCGTGCATAAGAGAATTCCAGTCGCGTCTAGACTGGGGGTTCATGATGAAGCTAAGGAGCCCGTTAAGACTTCACGCTCGCAAGGAGGTGGTCTTAAATGAGCGACTCCTGATGCGACCTTGGATCATTCAAAGGCGGCAACAAATAAGCCCGAGAATGTCAACAAGGTTCTTCATCTCCAAAAGAAGACGTGTCCGTCAAAAGACAACGTTATACTTGGAGTACCACACCAACAAGCGATGGATTGCTCCAATCAGCTGCACCATCAGGCTGGGGGTGTGAAGAAATCCCAGAAGGAGAGTGTTCAAGAAATCAACTCTCACTCTCCATACGGGAGACCTATCAAGACAATATCGTCAAAATGTAGCTGCCCCAGGACCGTTTCACAAAAGGTCTCGATGTTCGAGAAACTTACTGCTGAAGCATCGAAGCCCAAGCCAAAACGCTTCCACCAGAGAAAATCCTCCCTCCAGGATGATGAATTCCTTGAAGTCACCATCAACATGGTTGGTAAAGAAAAGTCGGCAATTACTTCAAAAGTCTCTAATCCCGACTTTTCTCCTGGAAGAAGAATTGATTCAGGGATAGCTCAACGGATGTCTCAGCTCCAACTAGAAGCCATCAGACATAGGGATTACCCGGAGATCCATGAAGGACTATCCTCGAGTGATGAACTTTTGGATACTTGCTCTGCAATCGCCTGTGACGATACAATGTCTAGCACGGGACAAGCTAAGGAGGCGTTCGTGGTCACTCCTGACCAGGTGACCCAAATAATTCAGGACGCTCAAGCCAGGCAGAAAGAGAACTTCAAGTTCGAAATGGAGATGGCTATGCAGCAGATGAGAGAGATGCATGACCAACAAATTCGAGCTCTGACGAATCATCAGGGTGAAACGAAGTCGTCGCAATAACGCCGACCAAGAGGAAAGCGACTCAGACAGGGACGAAGATCGCAACGCAAATAGCCAAAACTCTGGGGGTGGTCCCGTTGTTCTTCCTCAAAATCATTTGAAGGAAAATGCAGGCGAGGATGAGATGATGAAAAAGCTGGAGGCTAAGGTCAACGCCTTGATTTTCGCTCAAGAGGTAAAGAAGACTGGGATGCCACGTCCGTACCCAAGAGAGTGGGAGTCGATCCCATATCCGTCGAAGTTTAATTTGATTAACTTCATACCGTTCGACGGAAAGGGGTCCCCCAGTCAGCATTTGGTCTATTTCAAATCCCACTTGGGCGTTATTTCTGATAACGAGCCCTTGATGGTTCGGTCATTCGTTGGCACTCTTCGAGGAGCTGCCTTCGATTGGTACCGCCGTCTCAAGCCAGGAAGCATCAATAGTTGGGATGACATAGAAAGCTCGTTCCTCAATAATTTCTTCGACGACGATACCGAAGTATCAATCGGAACCCTTTTGGACGAGAAGCAGAAGGATGGGGAGTCTGTTGACAGCTTTGTTAAACGCTTCCGCAACAAGGCTATGAACTGCAGGGATCCTATCACAGAGGAATTCATTCTGCGGATGTGCCACAATAATCTTTCCATCAATGTTTTGGAAGTCCTGGGGGTTGTGCCATCCAAAACCTGGAAAGAGCTGAAAGAGCGAGGGGAGCAAGCTGAATGCTTCCTCAAAAGGAACAAGGCCGAAAGAGGCCAACCAATGGCTAAAGCACCTGCAATTGCTAATGACGTTCATCAACAGCAACATTGGAGGCAACAAAGGACTCCTAAACTGAGATTCTAGGAGGAGTATTCTTTCGATGATGATGAAGTCCCAGCCATCTTCAAATATCTCCTTGCTAACAACAAAATCAAGCTGCCACCTATCATGAATCAAGAGAAAGCTAGCAATATTTCGGATCCAAAGTACTGTGCGTACCACAGAAGGGTCCATCACCCCACCAAGGCTTGTATTACTCTGAAGAATAACATCCAAGCCTTGGTTGACACCGGCGTCATAACGCCAAAATAGGCCAAATAAGAATGGCAAATACTCCGACAGGTATACGAGTATAAACTGCTCCCTTTCCTTCGATGAGTATAAGAGGTTAAACTGTTCCTCCCTTACTCCAAAAAGGTATATGAGTCAAAACTATTTCCTATTTTATCGGGAAGTTCCTGGGGAATAGTATACATATTATTCCTAAGGATAACCCGACTGTGTGGCTGAATACAATTGATGGGCAAAAACGAGTGTTTACCTTTTATAGTCGCAAGTGCACAACCATTGTCAAGTTATAGTATTTAAGATTGTCGATCCCACGAGGAACGGGAAATAGGAAGTGTTTGATTCAAGTTCGGTTCTCAAATTATGTGACAATTAGGGTTTTATTCAAGATAATATGAAAATATGATGAAGTGATGAGAGTGGATTTGGATTGTGTGTGAAAGGAATCACAATTAAAAGATGAGAATTCAATAAGAGAGATGAAGGAATCTAGAATTGAATCCACTAGCTAACTCAATTTATAATCTACTAAAAATTCTCTTTTACCACATCTCATATTAGATTTATTAAGCATAAGATATCAAACCACTTAAGGAAAGCATAACTTATCAAATTATCACCTAATTGAAATTCAAACTCATGAAGAGAGTAATAACAAGATAATAATCCTAGAATTCATAAGCATAGCCTATATCAAACCACTTAAGGAAAGCATAAACTATCAAATTCTTCTTCTATCGATTAGTTCTCTAGTTGATTAACCTAAACATGATCTTTTAAGCATAAGAGAGATGATTCATAAACACAAAAGAGATTAGACTAGTTTCATGCAACCTAGATCCCCACAAGAGTTTAGTTCAACATCTTGGGAAATTCAAACAAATAGAAAAAGAAAAGAAAATAAAAAGAAAGAAAAATTCTAAAATAATCTAACTACAAAGCAATTAAATCTAAACTACAAAAGCGATTAAATCTAAACTACAAAGCAAATAAATAACAAGAAAGAAAAAGAAATAATAAAGAGAAATAAAGAGAAACCTGCAACTCATCATCATCAACTCATCCTCCTTTTGGTCCTTGAACAAGAAGAAGAAGATGGGATTGAAGGGGAGAAAATATTTATTTATTGAGGAAAAATTATTACAATGAAAGGTACTCTAAAACAAGAGCAACCCTTTCTCCAAAAGGAGTTTTACAAAATATTTCACACCTCTAAACCCTCGATACTATCCCTATTTATACCCCAACGGAGTTGATGTGAACCATTGGATCAAACTTGGCCAAAAGGAAGAGAAATCTTTCATTAATTCGAATCACCAAGCAAGACCAATCGGTTGGTCGATCGGTTAGCCAACCGTTGGCCAACCGGTTGGTCAACCGATTGGTTCCCAACGGATTTTGTCTTTTCTTGATATTTTTGCACGAATTCTTCTTGGATCCCCTTGGTATCTTGGGCCTTCGTTTGTCTTCAGTTTTGGGCTTCAAAAATTGGTAGAAATTCAGAGAATTTGAGTCATTTGAGCTTTTATTCATTAATACTCCATTATTCTGCAAAATAAGATAAAACATATTATTAGTAACATATTTATTGATATAAAATAGATAATGAGGTTATTAAAATATCATTAAAATGTGATTATCAAATACCCCCACACCTAAACTTTTGCTAGTCCTCTAGCAAGGAAGAAAAATGAAAAGAAAGAAAGAAAAATCCTAACTCACTTTCGCAGAATCATGTTGTATTTAGCGATACAACAAGCCTTTAAACCCCTAGGTTACCCTAGTGGACGAGTTGTAGTCTCGTGAGGATTTGCAGTGAATATACCCACAAAATTCAGTCAACTTGCCAATTTAAAGAAGCTAATTGAATAATTCAAAAATTCCACAAGTCGATTAATACTCAAGAAAACGCTTTTATCATGATTTCAAAGTAAACTTCTTAAGAAAATCCTTCCATTGTAGTGATACAAAACCAAGTTTTTCTCAAAGATTTAATTCAAAAGTTTTGAAGGAAACATGCTAACTCTTTGTTTCAAACAATGTTCAAGTCTCTTAACCCATTTTGAAAAATCAAGAACATATACCGTTATTTCCATATATATAAAAACATGGTTAGTTTTTTTTTTTTTTTTTCTTGGTAGTCTTGTTCTTTTAATCGGCTTTCTAAGTGACCATCTAGCGAGTTTTGGGCCAATGAATCCCAACCCAATGGGCTTAGGTCATTAAGCATAAAAATACTCCTCGGGCTTAATTACTCACCAACTTAGGCTTAGTAACAAAGAACTACCGATGATTTTAAGAGAAATTTATTTGGTGCCCATTTTTCAGACTCTTTTGTTAAGTTAGTATAATATATATATATGTGTATATGTATATATGTTCAAAAATATTTGGATTAATGCAACTTAAAAGAATCATTTTCAACTCTAAGTTAAGCACTAAAAATTTCATCACTGATTAAACATCCAAGTTAAACTTTTAGTAAAGTATACCACTTTGAAAATCATTCTTTCGAATTTATTTAAAATTATCATAAAAGGTAAACTTGAGTGTATAACTAACTCGTGATTAGAAGACTATTAATCAACTCTATTAAGTTGGCAAGTGACAATTTTTTTTATTTAATTTTTTAAAGAAAAAGAAAATGAAAAATAAATAAGAAAATGAAAATGAAAAATGAGAAAATGAAAAATGAGAAAATGAAAAATGACTAAAATACAGAGAAATTTGACTAAGTCCCACCCCCACACCTAAAATTTGCATTGTCCTCAATGTAAATGTAGAAAGTAACATGGAGAAGAGTGAAAGCACTTACAGATGTTCTGATGACTGAACAAAAAAAAATTGAAAACCGCATTTATTCGGTAATGAGGGGAGACTAAACCAATTGTTGTTGTGTTTTTTTTAAGTATTATGCCTGATGATTTACAAGTTTTTTTTTAAAGAACAAGAAACTCTCACATGAGAGAAGAATAAATTCTTTTATTATTATTGTGGGACAAAAATAAAAATGTAGAATAAAAGATGAAACATGAGAAGCTCACATTCTACATTAACTCCTACCTTATTGCTGAAAATTCTACCCGAAATTTAAAGAATTTCAAAATGATATAATTATCGATGTGCTTAAATTCTAAAAATTTCGTGGTTTTAGTGATGTGTGCAAAGAATGGAAGGTAGGTATTAATGGTTGTATGCTTTTGAACTTAGATTCATTATTAACAAAAATTTCATCAAAAATGAAATCTTGTTGTTTTCTATTTTCTACAAACCTAGGTTCATTAACAAAGGGTTCTTCAAATGTTGGCATCAAGATGCATGTATTCAACATAATTCTCTCATTCGAAGGACTTGATTATTAACACAGTTACATTTGTTGTGAATGGATTGCATTCACTTGATCTTGAAAAGTTGAACTTGACCCCGTTCCTTGGATTGGTCACGGTTGACTCGAAATAATCCTTTCTCTCTCACTTATAGCTAGCTAGTTGACCAAGCCGGGTTTCTAATCTAGCTATGGCTTGAGTGGTGGAGTTGAGAATTTGTCCCGTTGATTGCATAAAGGAGTTCATCGTGTTAGATGTTTGAGTCAACAAGTTCGTAGTCCGTAGAGGTTTTAATCAAGGCTTCCAAACCTCTTTCCAACACATTAAGGCGTTTCTCAACATTTGAGGGAATATGATTTGTAGATTGATGATGAGGAAACCGATTTGGAAATGGTCGATTTGATTGTGGGAAATTGGTTTGAGAATTGAAAAGCTGCGTTGCCCTAGGGAATTGTTGGTTTGAAGAGGGAGGAAATTTTGATTTCCGAGAAATTACCCGATTCCATGCAAAATGGATGATTTCTCCAACCCGATTATAGGTTGGAGAAAATGGATCATTAATCGGATGTCGGAATGCAAGATTCATCCGTTTCTAGAGATTGAGTGTTTCCTACGAGTGGACATTGCTCAAGCATGGGTCAGAAAGACAGCTATGACAACCCGAGGCGTAAACTTGATTGATTTGAGCCGAGCTCGTTCTTTGGTTTCTAAAGTTTCTAACCTGCGTAGAATTGTAGCCATCTTAGCTTCAGAGGCTATGTTTGACTCTAAGGAAGGACCTCTAGAACCGATTGGGTAATCGATGAATCACAGTGTTCCCCTTGCATAGTTTTCTCGGATAAATTCTCTAAAAGTCTCAAGCTTCATCGGCATTTTTCTTCATGAAATCCCTTGACACATTGACTCTAAGGAAGTTTTTGCGGGATAGTCCAATCCTTAAGTAAATGATTTGGCACAATCGCCATTTTTCGGACCGTGGTGAGGACATTGGATGAGGAGATCCTTAAACCTATCGAAATACTTCGAATGGCTCACGGGACAATCCTAAAATTTTGAATCTTGTTTCGAGCTTGACCGTTTTGTGAATTGGGAAGAATTTTTAGAAAAACTTTTACAAAATCAGCCGAGGTTGAAATCGAATCGTGGGTAAGGCTGTCATGACCATTTTTTGCTTTGTCCTTAAGAGTGAAGGAATAAATCGAAGCTTAATTGCATCCTCAGTTAGGTCTTTCATTTTAATCATGAGGCGACTTCTACAAATTGAGAGATGAAAATATATCGTCTTAGGTTTACGTTCCTAAAATTTTGGAAGCATGTTGATGAAATGTGGTGGGAGTTGAAATTAGTTCCATTTGCTTGGGAAGCTTAATGCATGAAGGGATAGCATTCCTAGTTGGGTAGCAGATATCTTGAAGAGCGGGAGGATTGGCCATTTCGTTTGGTTGAGAAGTTGAATCGAGCGAACTAAGCGATTGGTATTATTCCTAACCCAAGTTTGCATAAACCAAAATCAAGAGTTTTTTTTTTTTAATAAAAAATGAAAAAGTTAGTGAGATGGTGAAAAGAGAAGAAGAGGGAAGAAGAAAAGAAAAATTAACAAATCAAGGCAATCACTTTTCAATCACCCTAACTCTAGGGTTAAGCCTAAACTTCGGCTAGACCGACTCCTAACCAAAACTCCTAAGTGAAAAAAAATCCGGTTCGTGGGTAATTAGCCGTAAGGATAGTACTAGAGGGAGATCAAAGATCAATTAAGTACCTCGTTCCTTGCGGTAACTACATAACCCTAAACCTTGCCTTAGACACCAATTAATCCAAATAAACTTAGACCAGTTCACTCAATAATTTCTTGTTCCTTATTGAGCTCGAATCCTTAGGGGCCAACGCCTAATTCTTTTAGGAGGCTTGGGTTTGTGTAGTGAGGAATCGGTGATTTTTGGTGAAGGAAAGGGTGATGAAATCCCTCACCTTATCTTGATTAATGGGTTTTGCCCTTAAAAATATTTTCAAGTGAGTGTCAATTCAAAATGCTCAAATCACTTTGGTGAATTCCTACTATTATATGCAATGCAGCCCTAGAAATTAAAAGCAACTAAAAAGGATGAGAAAGAAAAATATTTTTTTTTTAATTATGGTCAGCAAGAAAGAAAGTCAGTTTTTTTTTTTTTTTATATTAACCTAATTGTCTCTAATGTGATGAACTACCTATAGGGTGGAATTAAAAATACTAGAGAGAAGAGTTACGTGCAAAAGCAATGCAAAGCCTCGTTGGAGGCAACCTTCAATCTCGAATCTTCAACTCCTTGCCTTCAAGCTCTTTTTGTCATTCACAATAGACAAACACACAATTTAAAGAACTAAGAAAAATTCCTACTTAACAGCTCCCGACAGCGGCCAAAACTTGATGGGCAAAACGAGTGTTTACCTTTTATAGTCGTAAGTGCACAACCATTGTCAAGTTATAGTATTTAAGATTGTCGATCCCACGAGGAACGGGAAATAGGAAGTATTTGATTCAAGTTCGGTTCTCAAATTATGTGACAATTAGGGTTTTATTCAAGATAATATGAAAATATGATGAAGTGATGAGAGAGTGGATTTGGATTGTGTGTGAAAGGAATCACAATTAAAAGATGAGAATTCAATAAGAGAGATGAAGGAATCTAGAATTGAATCCACTAGCTAACTCAATTTATAATCTACTAAAAATTCTCTTTTACCACATCTCATATTAGATTTATTAAGCATAAGATATCAAACCACTTAAGGAAAGCATAACTTATCAAATTATCACCTAATTGAAATTCAAACTCATGAAGAGTAATAACAAGATAATAATCCTAGAATTCATAAGCATAGCCTATCAAACCACTTAAGGAAAGCATAAACTATCAAATTCTTCTTCTATCGATTAGTTCTCTAGTTGATTAACCTAAACATGATCTTTTAAGCATAAGAGAGATGATTCATAAACACAAAAGAGATTAGACTAGTTTCATGCAACCTAGATCCCCACAAGAGTTTAGTTCAACATCTTGGGAAATTCAAACAAATAGAAAAAGAAAAGAAAATAAAAAGAAAAGAAAAATTCTAAAATAATCTAACTACAAAGCAATTAAATCTAAACTACAAAAGCGATTAAATCTAAACTACAAAGCAAATAAATAACAAGAAAGAAAAAGAAATAATAAAGAGAAATAAAGAGAAACGCAACTCATCATCATCAACTCATCCTCCTTTTGGTCCTTGAACAAGAAGAAGAAGATGGGATTGAAGGGGAGAAAATATTTATTTATTGAGGAAAAATTATTACAATGAAAGGTACTCTAAAACAAGAGCAACCCTTTCTCTCCAAAAGGAGTTTTACAAAATATTTCACACCTCTAAACCCTCAGATACTACCCCTATTTATACCCCAACGGAGTTGATGTGAACCATTGGATCAAACTTGGCCAAAAAGGAAGAGAAATCTTTCATTAATTCGGAATCAGCTGCGCACCAATCGGTTGGCCGACCGGTTAGCCAACCGGTTGGTCAACCGATTGGTTCCCAACGGATTTTGTCTTTTCTTGATATTTTTGCACGAATTCTTCTTGGATCCCCTTGGTATCTTGGGCCTTCGTTTGTCTTCAGTTTTGGGCTTCAAAAATTGGTAGAAATTCAGAGAATTTGAGTCATTTGAGCTTTTATTCATTAATACTCCATTATTCTGCAAAATAAGATAAAACATATTATTAGTAACATATTTATTGATATAAAATAGATAATGAGGTTATTAAAATGTCATTAAAATGTGATTATCAAATCAATATATCCATCAATGGACCCAGTTGCGCAAAAAAGCTGGGGGTGGATATGAGAAGATAGGAAGTTCTTGGAGAATATTATACATAATATTCTTAAGGATTACCTGAAGTCGGCTCGATGACTCCGGACGAAAGTGGGTCATGTTCCCAAAGATGAAGCGTGTCATATCTTCTTCAACCCTCATTGGAACAATCGCCGAAATCAACTTCACCAACCCCCACCGAATGACTTGTACAAATCAACACCACCACTATGATTTATACTCCCACTCCTATTGTTTATTCGGTCAAACCTTTCTACAATTAGGACCAAAGCCAAATTCCTCTCGCGATTCCTTCCATGAACGAGAGGTCCACTTGCAAATCAAACGATCAAACCTTCCTACAATTAGGATCGTCTCAAAATTTCCATTTGGTCAAACCTTTGGGGCCAAAACCATAATTCCCTCTCGATAAACGAGAAGTCCGCCTTTAGATTAGGTAACCAAACCTTCCGACAGTTAGGGTTATCCAAGTCTTTTTTAATTCTCGAAGTGGAGATCCCACTTTTAGTTTTCTTTTTTTTTTCACCGGAGATAGATTATAAAATTCTTCCTCTCCAGCTCCTTTTCCAGGTCATGCCAACTGAAGGTGTAGGCCAAAATTGAAGTTTCATCTTTCCTACGGTTTAGTCTTTTCTCCGATTGAAGAAGACACCAGAGTTTGATTCTGGGGCATTTTATCCCGAAGCCTAAGAAGGGATAAGCCAACGCCTACCACGCGTTGCCGGTTTAGTCTTTTCTCTGATTGAAGAAGACACCAAGTTTCATCTTGGGGCATTTTATTCCGAAGTCTAAGGAGGGATAAGCCAACTCCTACCACGCGTTGCCGGTTTAGTCTTTTCTCCGATTGAAGAAGACACCAAGTTCACCTTGGGGCATTTTATCCCGAAGCCTAAGTAGGGATAAGTCTGCGTGTGACACATGCAGCCGGGTAGTCTATTCCCGTAAAATAAGACGAAGCCTATGTATTCAACATCGTAGCATTAAGTCTAGAAGAGTCTCATTCTTTTAGCACAACGTTACGTGCGAAACGGATTTAGACAATCCGCACGCTAGCCCGATTCAAACGGTAATCGGTAAAGGCACATCAAATCTGTTGATGGCTGAGGGTTTGCCAAAAATCCTATTGTGATTGATTATTTTAAATGAGAAATCGTAATTCAACCGATGAAGGGTCAAGCGTTTCAATGAGGAGATTACGGTTATCCAAACATCAGGTTCACGGCGAAAGATTGGTTGTTGAACGACTCATCGTCGTTGGAGCTTATTTTGCAACTCAGCCTTGAAGGGCTCCTCACTGCCGTTCGATATTTTCGAAGCTGCCTCCTCAACTTCAGCAGCTTTTATTCTGAGAGTTACAGTTTCTTGGACATGATGGTTAAGCGCTACCTCCTTCGCTGACAAGGTCATCACCAGCCAGGGCCCCGGATATTTATTCAATAGGGCTATCACCCATCAAGGGTCAATTTTCATCCGGTTTGGTTTGTGCGGGCCTCAATATACTCCAATAAGGTATATGAGTATAAACTATTTCCTATTTTTGTCGAGAAGTTCCTGGAGAATATATTTTTAAAATATTCTTAAGGATAACTCGACAACCACCAATTTCCTCCCACTGTGATACTCCAATAAGGTAAACGAGTATAAACTATTTTCTATTTTGGCGAGAAGTTCCTGGAAAATATCTTAAGGATAACTCGACCACCTCCGAATGAGTATATGAGGATAAACTAATTCCCGAAACTCTAGTGAACGCATGAGTATAAACTGTGTTGATGCCGGTCAACGCGTCATATCTCAAGAAAATCCTTCCCTCTGTGGTCACTCCTGCAATGAGCGTCACAACGGGGAGTCCACCGATTAAAGGGCGAACCCTCAATCTCCTCCCACTGTGGTTAGGCCAACGCCAAGCGACGCATCGGAGAATTCGCCAATTCAAGGCTAAGCCTCATGAAATATGAAGTTGGATGGTCAGTTCGATAACAACTCACCAACGCGAGCTAAAATAAGAAAATTCATTCACCAGCTTTCGGTTCAAGACTTCAACAGCGGTCAGACAATAAATGCAGCACCGTGATACTTTCAGTCATCCTACAAAGCACTGGATAGTCCGAAAGAATTGGAGAAGTCAAGATTCGAAGCCATTCTCAGGTCCCGTTATACCAACTGAAGGTTGGGGCCTATCATATCCAAAGTATTTCGGCTTCTTCTATAAAAGAGCGAGACTGAAACACTTTGGAGGGGGTATCTGTAGACGTGTAAAATTACCTATAAGTCCCCAAACGTAACTCGTGACAGTGAGTTAATAATTGACGGACCGTCAACGATGTAAATGCATAAAACAAGTGAACAAAGTGCAATAAGCACATCGGTGAAGCATACGAGTCAATGGGAACGGCAAAACAACGAAGAAATGACTCAACCATGAGCTGCAGGATACCCACAAAAGACGTAGTACCACATGTGTCTCGCTCCCACCATGGGTGGCTTGGCTATGGGAGGTTGTAGATATCCTCTCCAGCTTTCTAACACATCTTGGATCAACTCATTCCGAGAACGGACGAGAGAGTTAGAGCCGAAACAACTGAGATGGTCCATGCTGTTTCACACCTGCAGGATACCCATAAAAGACTTAGCACCACTTGTGTCTCGCTCTCACCATGGGTGGCTCGGCTATTGAAATTTGTAGATATCCTCTCCAGCTTTCTAACGTATCTTGGATCAACTCATTCCGAGAACGGACGAGAAAGTTAGAGCCGAAAAAACCGAGAGGGTTCAGACTGTTTCACACCTGCAGGACACTAATGATGTCTCACACATTTTGGCCAGGATATGCTTCGAATATGAGGAAGTTCAAAAAATAAAAGTTGTAGCTCTCCTCTCCAGCTTTCTAACCATCTTGAATCGCATCAATCGGAGGTCATACGAGAGAGTTAGAGCCAAAATAACCGAGCCACCTCGGTCAAGGCCGAGCCACTTGCAAGTGGCTCGGTGGCCAAGCCACTTGCAAGTGGCTCGGTGGCCAAGCCACTTGGAAGTGGCTAGGCGGGCTTTTGGGCCCAGTTTTGACCCGTTATCCACTTTGAGGCTATAAATATGAGGGTAGGGGCTCATTTGCACAGACCCGAAATTTTGGGGAGACGAGGAGACTCTGCCGGATCCAGATCTAACTTTCGACGATAAAGGCGACGCTTTTGAAGATCCCGATCTAGCTTTCGGGGAGGCGATCAACTTCGACATCAGATCCACATCAGTTCCTCGAGATTAAACCTTGTTTTGATCTCGAGAAGTGCTTTGATTTCGCTTGGTCGATCTCATTCGCTTTGGGCTCTTGTTTCCTTCGTGAAATAACCCCTTTTAATCGTGTAGACCTCGCAGCGGATCCGGATTACGCGGTGGTCCACGGATGAAAAAGAAGTCCCCGGCACATGCAAAGACACTCACGCAAGCGAGGATCCGATAAACGGATCCCGCGTTTGTTTTAGGGGGAAAAAGTTATAATTTTTTGATTGATCATTGTAAAGCCTTATAAAAAGGCGATCTTTTTTCTGAATCTCGTTTGTAATTCCATAAAGGTGTAACAGATTCAAAATCAATGACAATCATACCGACTTTCCCCGCGAACAATTTGTTTTAGGGAGATAAAGTTATAATTTTTCGTTGGTTTTCGTTGTAAGCCTTATAAAAACGTGATCTTTTTTATTTTCGTATTCGTTTGTAAACCCATAAAGGTGTAATGAGTTCGGAAGCAATGAAAATCAAGGAACTAACTTTCCCCGCGAACAAGGGTATAAGGTCGTTGTGGCGAACCTCATATGTCTTTTGATCTGATTTACAATCAACTTGGATTCGCCGTAGGCTTCAAGGTATTTAATGCCTATGTCTGAGCAAGTTGCAAGCCAATTACGAGGGCATTATACTCAGCCACATTATTGGAGCATGGCTCGATCAATGAGTAGGCTCGAGGAAGAACATGTCCAAGGAGATCGATCAGCACTACGCCCACTCCTGCAACAATTGCTCCTTTGTGGTTGTATTTTGATGCACCGTCAAAGTAAAGTCGCCATATCTGGTGGTTTGAGGTAGGATTTTACTTAAAGACTTCATCCGGGATGTCTTCATAGAGTTTAGAAGATTCGAGGATGGGGTGGTTTGCGAAAAAAATCAGCTATTGCCTAGCCTTTAACTTCTTTCTGTGGTACGAATGTCATATCGTAATGTGAAAGTAGTATTGCCCATTAGGCTAACCTATAGTTCAGCGAGTCAGGTTTCATCATGAGTATCCGTAGAGGATTAACTCTTGAAATAACGTGGATAGATTGACCAGTGAGATAGTGTCACATTTTCTAAATTGCGAAGACCAATGCTAGACATTCCTTTTCAACTGGATTGTAACGATGTTCGATGCCGACCATAGTCCGGCTGAGGTAGTAAATGGCTTGCTCGTGACCATTGTCATTCTTCTTGGCAAGAAGTGCTCCGAGAGAGTAATCTATTACCCTGACGTAGATCAGGAATGATTTACCTGATACTGGTGTGGCTAGAACGGGTGGCTTTGTGAGATAAGCCTTGATCTCATTGAAAGTTTCTTGACAAGTGTCGTTCCAAACGAACGTGACACCTTTCTTCATCAGCCTTTGAAATGATTGACATTTCTCTGACAAGTTCGTGATAAACCTACGGATATAGGCTAATCTTTCTTGTAGGCCTCTGAGTTCTTTGAGATTTCTTGGAGGTGACATCTCTTGGATGGCTTTCACTTTTTTAGGATCGACATGTATTCCTTTGGATGTTACAATAAACCCCAAGAATTACCTGATGACACCCCCAAGAAAGATTTGGTTAGATTCATCTTGAGTTGGTGCTTTCTCATAATTTCAAACACCGTTCTCAAATCATTGACATGATCTTGCTTGTGATGACTTTTGATTGCAAGGTCGTCGATATAGCATTCCACTGTCTTATGCAAATGCTCATGAAAGATTGTGTTCATAGCGCGCTAATAAGTCACCCCAGCATTTTTCAGGCCAAAGGGCATTACTGTGTAATAGAATACTCCTAAAGGTGTCTTAAAAGTTGTATGCTTCTGATCATATGGATGTATTTTGATTTAGTTGTATCCAGAACACCCATCCATGAATGACATCCTCTCAAACCCGCACGTTTTGTCAACCATGACTTCCATGATAGATAGAGAAAATTTTTCCTTTAGACAAGCAAGATTAAGATCCCTGAAATCAATACAGATTCGGATCTTACCATTCTTTTTCATCACCACCACGATGTTGGCTAGCCAATCAAGATGTTGTTACTCACGGATGAATTCACATTCAATGAGTTTACAGATTTCTTTTTTGATCTACTCCATCAATTCAGGACGGAAGTGTCATTGATGTGTTTGACTGGTTTGACATTAGGGTTGATGTCAAGGCAATGTATAGCCACATCGGGGTCTACACCAGGATGTCTTCATAACTCCAGGCGAAGAATCAATGTACTCTTGAAGGAGAGTTATGAGTTCTTCCTTTTCAGCGGGTGATAAACTTTTACTGATGAAGATGGGCTTAGGATTGATTTCGTTGTCTATGTTGATTTGAACCACTTTATCTTTGGTGGGTGGTTCACTGACTTCAAAGCATGACTCTCACTGCTTTTCTAGATGTCTTGCCTATGAATCATCTTTAGAATCTTCGAACACTTCGGATTCATCAAGATCCATATTTAGATCGTACAAGACCATGTTAGCCGTGAATTCACCTAGCAAGGCTCCAAGGCTGATATCAAAATTCCAGTTGGATGTATCTGAAGAACTGATTAGAAAGTCATCAGATGTTGGTCCTATTTGTGACTTGGCTTCTGGAGAAATGTAGCTGAGTCCTCGTTTGGTTCGATTATAATAATAAAAAACTTCCCCTACTGGTATAAAGAGGATCAGAGGAACTCTTAACCCTTGATTGAAATTTAGTCCTTAGTTTGCAATGAGGATGTATCCAATTTTTGCCATTATGTGTTGAGATTGTTGGCTGTAACGGGAGAATTCTGGTACTCCTTTAGCTTCTTCATCCGAGCTTGATAAGTGAGGTCGCGGTTCAACTTTTCCAAAGATAATTGGATTTAGGGCGCCTCTTTTAGGTTAGACCATGAAAGTGGCATCTTTTGAGTTACCTAGCTGCTTATGAGCTGAGTACGATTCGCTTATTGGCATGTATAATGTTGGTTCTACAGCTAGCCTGGACATCAGAGTTTTGACTCTTGAGTTTTCAGACTCAGAGTCTAAAGAGTAGTCCTATGCAAACTCTTCTTCATTAAAGATCCAGTTGTCCTGATCTTTGGCGGAC
The DNA here is from genome assembly GCA_012295165.1 of Asparagus setaceus. Lineage (NCBI taxonomy): Eukaryota > Viridiplantae > Streptophyta > Magnoliopsida > Asparagales > Asparagaceae > Asparagus > Asparagus setaceus. Next base: position 74,212,217 of record CM022706.1, read on the forward strand.
TGGTCAATACATAGATCCTCTAAGAAAATTACAAGTGGATCTATCTCCCAGATCGGATCATCATTGAGATCTAGTTCGGTGTCTGCTTCATTACCTCTATCCTCATCATTGGAAAGGACAATCTCAATTTTATGAGTTTTATCGTACAAGAGAGAGTCGGTAAAGTAATTCTCCACTCCCTTAAAAGGATGCTTTTCAGCTTCAACTCTTTGTTGGACCCCGTACCCATCCATGTATTTGAAGTACTGATGGAGTGTTGAGGGGATGAGCATGTTAGAATAGATCCATGATCGTCTGAGGAGAAGGTTGTAAGGTGTTTCGACGTCAATGACATAGAAAGTCACCTTTGTCTTTAAGTTACCGATCTAACATTTAAGTCGGATCTTTCCAAGAGATCGGCTACTACTGGAGTTGAATCCGCATATGGTGGCAGAAGTCTTTGAGAGCTTGTGAAGGGGAGCACCCAGAAAGCTTAGGAGTCTCCACGGAATTATGCTTAACGCAGAGCCTGGATCGGTGTGAATCCTCTCAACCTTTGCCGACCATACATACCCAGTATAGTAAAGGGGTCAGTTATGATGGGGGTCTTTGATGAGCATGTCCTCTGGAGTGAAAGTGATGCAAGGCACCTGCCGTTGGCATTGATAGCATTGCTTGTGTTCTTCGTCCTGAAGATGCTCAATCATGTGGGCGAGGAACGCCTCACTGTCATTCAAAGCTTCTTTTAAAGCTTCTCTCATCTCCTTAGACAAATGTAAAAGTTTGAATAAGGTTATACGAGCTGAGATATTAGCTAATTGAGCCATGATATCATATCAGAATGGGACTTTGGGATCATCTGAGGGACGCTGTAAATCCTTGTCGAACCGTGTCTCTTTTTGCTTGATCGGTTCGGGTTGTTTGGAAGTTCCCGGCTGATCATAATTCTTCAAATAATCTTGACTGGATCTCATCCCTGTCATGACTATTTTCTCTTCCTCTGAATTAGTGAGTGAAGTGACATGTAGAGATTCCTCTCCAATAATTACGGAGGTGGTGTTGCAAGACTTCATCTTGTGCTTGTTTTTGGACTTTTGAAGAGTCTAATGCTCATCTTGGAGAAGATCGAGATGTACCCACATCATTTATCCTCTTGCTGTACTGAGAAGGACTAATCCTTGGCTTTGTCGGTTTTGTTGGTCATAATTGACCACTTCCATCCTTCTAGTAGGAATGGGGACAACGCCATTTTGGGCTTGGATTTCCGGCATGGAGCCGAATTGAAGAGTTACCATATTAGCAGTGACTTTTTTTACTCAGGCTTGAGCTTGAGAATCCCTGACTCGACAAAGATCTGAATTTCATCCTTGAGGACGTAGCAGTTCTTCGTCGAGTGTCCTAACATTCTGTGATAAAGATAGTAGTTGGGGTCATCAGTCTTTTTGACTTCTTCAGGGCGTCGAGCATCAGGAAGCTTTAACTGATTTCCCTTGTTAAGAACATGGAAGATGGCGACTGTATGTTCATCTTTGAATGAATAATCGCGCTGAATATTCTTCCTTGGTTCTTTTTCTGGTTGTCGGGATTTTGAACCCCAACTGCGAAAGTCTTTTTAGCTTTCGGTTGGGAGGTCTGCCCTTGTTTACCTTTGTTTCCCTTGAAGTTGGTGTGGGATTCAAATTTGTTGAAATATTCTGATGAGTTTTCTGCTATCTCAGATTGTTCCATTAAATCCTTCTATGTGTGGGCAGTAACAGCACCCATGTGAGCTTCTATCCGTCTCACAAAATTGTGCTGATAAGTTTGAAGTAACATCAGCAGAGGCATATCTCGACATTGTAATGTCAGATTGCGGTATCTCTCGATGAATTCCCCGACCGTCTCATTTTCATTTTGCTTTTCAGAGAGGAGTTTGGCCATGGTAACATCAGATTGTTCATCATAAAATTGTGAGAGGAACTTTGATTCTAGATTTGCCCATGATTTGATTGAACCATCGGGCAAATTTTGGAATCAATCGAAGGCTACCCCCTTAAGGGTGCTAATAAAAAGTCGTGCCTTAATGGCATCATTACCCACTATGTTTCCAGGTTATTGGTGGAAGTAGTAGATATGTTGGTTTGGAGAATCTTTGCCATCAAACGTATGCAACGTTGGTGGCTTAAATTTCATCGAATAGGGAACCATGTCCCACTCGACTGGATAAGATCGGGTAATTCTGACCTTTTTGAGCTCAGTTCGCTGAGAAAGAACATTGAGCTATTTTTGGATATCGTCCAGGGCCTTTGCTTCCTTGTTTGGTGTCACGTCCCGGTTCCAAATGTAATAATTTTGGAACGTGATTTGACCGGCAATGCAACCATGCGGCCACATTCACGCCTCTAGATCATCCTGTATACAAATATATAGCCACAACTATACCACAGAGCATGTAACTAAGAACACAAAGGGAATATAGATAAAGAAAATCTTCGAAAAAGACAGAATTCAACTACAAGTCCACGCTGGAAAAAGTAAGAAAAATACATCATAGTCTAGAAGGCCACATGTGGCTCAAAGAACAAGTCTGAAATAAATAACTACCTAACCAAATGAAACCGAAGAATTGATAGGATAAACGGTGATCACTGAAGCTGAGCCTGCTCCGCAAAATACTCTCGATCCTGAGAAGAAAGAACAGTTTCCGAGTCTTGGGGTGCGCAAACCCCAGGGGAGTCAAAAAACTCCCAACAAGCATGTAAAATGAAGGAATTGTGCGCGTGTAAGTGTGTGTAACAGGAATAAAGAAAAGATGAAACCTCAATTAAAGTGGCAAAAGAAAAATGCTTGCTTTAGATGTCAATATAAAGTCTATCACACAGCACACAAGCGCATTATTATTGTTTTAGATGTTATTTGAATTAGAGGAGGATATTTTCATGTATATAAATTGGTTTCCCCTAAATCATCTCGGGAACACGGCTTCAAGTCAAGTATTGGCCTTTGGCCCTTATGTATAACTCGGGATATCAAGAATGCGCAAGAGCCAGTTTATATACATTTTATATTCTTCGTCCAATTCCCCTTTATTAAACCCCATATTTATCTATTTATTTTAAGTGACTGTACATGAAATGTTATTCACTAACCATAGAGTTATAGTGGAAACGGCTTCCGTAAAACTATAATAAATAACCGTGACCCAGAACATGTCCAATTCAAGATGGATGCATCGTCTAATCAATGCTATAATAATAATAATAATAATAATAATAATAATAACAACAATAATAATAATAATCATGAGAAAGTCCTCACACTTGGATATCAATGTCGAGTGTGTAGCCATGCTATGATAGCACACTTATGAATCATATTTTGACGGAAGTCGTCTTCATGCACACTTGATCCTATAAAATGTCACTAGGTGATCCAACATGGCAAACAAGTAATCAAAGAAGGATTTCACGCAAAAACAAACATTGTTGTAAATCACAGGTACTTTCTCAAACATCTACTTATTTTTCTATTTGAGGATTTCCCATCGCATTACCAATACTTATTTTCCACCTCACTCGCATGTTTATGTATCTGCATAAGTTTATAAGTGCATATATATATATATGTATAGGTAATGTGCTCAGTAACTAATTGTCCATCAAATTAGTATCATCTAAAGTATATGTTAAAAGCACAAAGTCGTGGATGGTTCTCTGAATGAAGTTAACCTATTCAGCAGCACGAGATTCATGTTCTCGATCGGTATTCACATAGTTATGATAAAAATAATCAGACAACTAATAAAAATTAGTCCACTAGTGGTGATGAGGAAAAGAAAGTAAATACGTTAGAAGAGTTCCCAAACTCACATTTTTACAATTATTTCTAGCATTAAGAGCTTGAATTATGATAAACAAATGGAATATATATATATATATATATATATATATATATATATATATATATATATATATATATATATATATATATATATATATATATATATATATATATATATATATATATATATATATATATATATGTATATATATATATATATATATATATATATATATATGCACTTCTTGACTAAGCAGTTTCACTTCATTTGAAAGTATCATGCCTCAAATATATATACTAAAAAGGAAAAATTTTGCTACTTGACATTAATAAAGAATATCATTAGGTTGACAAAAAACAAAACTACCCTTTTATCATAAAATTATTTTTATGAGAATATATAAAACCATAAATAGATATACTTAATTATATAATATATATATATATATATATATATATATATATATATATATATATATATATATATATATATATATATATATATATATATATATATATATATATATATATATATATATATATAATATATATATATATATAATATATATATATATAATATATATATATATATATATAATATATATATATATAATATATATATATATATATATATAATATATATATATATATATATAATATATATATATATATATATATATATATATATATATATATATATATATATATATATATATATATATATATATATATATATATATATATATATATATATATATATATATATATATATATATATATATATATTGATGGGAAATAAATGATTACCTCTAAGTTGCAAGTATACAACCTTGATCAAGTTATAGTATATAAGATTATCGATCCCACGAGGCGGGAAGTAGGAAGAGTTTTGTTCAAGTTTTGGTTCTCAAATTATCGTGTGACAATTAGGAGTTATTCAAATAAAATGAAAGTAAGAAAATGGTGAAAGTGGTTCGTGAGAGATAAGAGAGAGTGGATTGTGGATTATGTGCAATAAATCGAGGAAGAAAATGAGAGTGGAGATTTAGAAAATGTGTGTGATAAAAACGAGGAAGAAAATGAGTGTGAGGGGTTTAAAGATGGAAGTGGTAAAGTGAAAATAAAAAGAAAATGAGTGTGAGAGAAGGAGGGTGATTGTGATTTGTGTAAATAAAAAGAAAAAGAAATTAAGAGAGGAGAAAGACAACAAATGAAAAATAAGGATAAGAGGAAAATTAAGAATGTAAAGTATGGAGGATTAATTAAAGATATGAGGAATCTAGAGTAGATCCACTTAGCTTATCTCAATCTCACAAGAATGAGTTGGATTTGTTAGCTAGTTTCAAACAATCTCTAGGGATCCCACAAGTATTAGCTCCACACTTAGAAAAGGGGTAATTCCCAGAGGGTTCTAGCTGAAGGTGAATTAAAGGAAAGAAAATCTATTCTAGAAAGTAAATACAAGAATTAAATACATTGCATGAAAGTAAATTGCATGAAAGTAAATTGCATGAAATTAAATTGCATGAAAGTAAATCTAAGCTACAAAGCAATTAAATGAACAAGAAAGAAAATGAAAAAGAAATAAAATAGAAACCAACAACTCCTGATCTTAATCTAATCCTCCTTTTGGTCCTTGGATTAGAAGAAGAGAAAGAAAATTGAAGGGGTGAAAAATTTCATTTATTGTGTAACAAAAGTTACAATTTTTGGAAGGTCTTCTCAATTAAGAGTGATCCTCCTCTCCAAATAAAGTTTTTACAAAATATTTCACAATCTCAAGCCCTCACTCTACCCCTCTATTTATAAATAACAAGAATCTCTCACAACCTTTGGATTTGCCTTGGCCCCCAAGTAACACTCACAACCAGAGGATTTAGGTTAGCCCCTAAACAACCCTCATAGCCATAGGATCTCTCCAAATAATCTAGACCATTAATTTAATCCTTGAGAGATGGGCTTTGTGGGCTTTATTTCTTTTATATTTAATTCCTTTAAGACTCTTGGGCTTCTCTTAAATGCTCTTGGGCTTCTTAGAATTTAACTTAGCCTTCAAATACTTGAATATATATCATTTAAATTCGGATTTCTGTCAAACTCTGCTGCTGCTGATAAAATTTTGAGAATCTAGTAATTTGGATGGCTCCGTCTCGTCGAGATAGGCGATTTTCATATATAATATGTTGAATTCTGCTTTCCGGATTGAGAGATATCGCCTTTTCTTTGCGGTTGACCATCCTGAGCACGAATTTGACTTTATTTTTTCCATATTTGATTTGATTCTCAATTGTAAGCCAAGTTATTAATAATTCTGACCAAGAAAGTGATGTGTGTTGAGATTTTGATTCTAAACTTAGTCGTGGGCTTCATTAGAGATCTTTTGGGCTTGAAATAATCTTCATTTGGGCTCTTATTCAATAATACTCCATTAGCCTGCAAATTAAGATAAAAATAGTTATTAACAGGATATTTATTCATATAAAATAGGTAATTAGGGTATAAATTTATAATTAAAATGTGATAATCAAATACCCCCACACCTAAACTTTTGCTAGTCCTCTAGCAAAGAAAATAAAAAGAAAACCTAACTCACTTTCGCAGGAATCGCGGTTGTATTTAGCGCATACAACAAGCCTTTAAACCCTTAGGTTACCCTAGTCGACGAGTTATAGTCTCGTGAGGGTTTGCAGTGAATATACCCACAAAATTCAGTCAACTTACCAATTTAAAGAAGTTAATGAAATAATTAATTCATTTGATATCTTCAAACATTCCAATTGAAGTTGGTTAATACTCAAGAAAATATTTTTATCATAACTCCAATGTAATTTTCTTAAGAAAATCCTTCCATTATAGTTATACAAAACCAAGTTTAACTCAAAAATTTAATTTAAAAGTTTTGAAAAGAACATGCTAACTCTTTGTTTTAAACAAACTTCAAGTCTTTTAATCCATTTAATTCTTCAAGAACATATACAAATATAACTATATATAAAAACATGGTTAGTATGCTTTTTTTACTCTTTATTCCTTGGTGGTTTTGTTCTTTTAATCGGGCTTTTAAGTGACCATTTAGCGAGTTTTGGGCCAATGAATCTCAACCCAATTGGGCTTAGGTCATTAAGCATAGAAATACTCCTCGAGCTTAATTACTCACCAACTTAGACTTAGTAAAATAGAACCACCAATGATTTTAAGAGAAATTTTTCTTCTTTTGTTAAGTTAGTTAATATGTATATGTGTAGATGTATATATATTCTGAACAATATTTGGATCAAGACAACTTGAAAAATTATTTTCAACTCTAAGTTAGGCATGCAAAAATTTCATTACTTTAATTAAAATCTAAGTCAAAACTTAAGTAAAGTATACTACTTTGAAAATTATTTCTTAAGAAATTTATTTGGAGTTATCATAAAAGGTAAACTTGAGTATAGAACTAACTAAGGATTAGAAGACTTAAATTCTATCAAATAGATCAATTATTAATCAACTCTATTAAGTTGGCAAGTGACTTTTTATGAAAAGAGGGAAAATGACATAAAAAGAAAAAAATGGTAAGAAAAAGAGGGAAAATGACTAAGATAAAGAGCAAAAATGACTAATTCCCACCCCCACACCTAAATTTTACATTGTCCTCAATGCAAATTCTATTATGCATAAAGTAAAACAGATAATAATTGAAGCACTTACATTTGTTCGGCTAGCTTCAAACAATGATAAAAATTCTGCAAATACCTTCAAGATAAGGGGTGAAGCCAAAATTTATTCTCTCTCTCTCTTTTTTTGAAATAAAGAACAACAAGAAACTCTCACATGAGAGAAGAATAAATTCTTTTATTATTATGAGATAAAAAATAAAAATGTAGAATAAAAGATGAAACATGAGAAGCTCACATTCTACATTAAATCCTACCTTATTGCTAAAAATCTACCCGAAATTTAAAGAATTTCAAAATGATATAATCAATGATGTGCTTAAATTCCAAAATTTCAGGATTTTTAGTGATGTTTGCAAAGAATGGAAGGTAGGTATTAATGGTTGTATGCTTTTGAACTTAGACTCGTTATTAACAAAAATTTCATCAAAAATAAAATCTTGTTGTTTTCTATTTTCCAAAAATCTAAGTTCATTGACAAAGGGTTCTTCAAATGTTGGCGCCAAGATGCATGTATTCAACATAATTCTCTCGCTCAAGGACTTGATTATTAACACAGTTACATTTGTGAATGGATTGCATTCACTTGATCTTGAAAAGTTAAACTTGACCCGCTCCTTGGATTGGTCATGGGTTGACTCGAAATGATCCTTTCTCTCTCTCACTTATAGCGCTAGCTAGTTGACCAAAATGGGTTTCTAATATAGCTATGGCTTGAGTGTTGGAGTTGAGAATTTGTCCTGTTGATTGCATAAAGGAGTTCATCGTGCTAGATGTTTGAGTCAACAAGTTCGTGGTCTGTGTAGAGGTTTTAATCAAGGCTTCCAAACCCCTTTCCAAAACATTAAGACGTTTCTCAACATTTGAAGGGATATGATTTGTAGATTGATGATGAGGAAACTGATTTGGAAATAACTGATTTGATTGTGGAAAATTAGTTTGAGAACTGAAAGAAACTGCGTTGCCCCTAGGGAATTGTTGGTTTGAAGAGGGAGTGAAATTTTGATTTCCCGAGAAATTACCCTGATTCCATGCAAAATTCGGATGATTTCTCCAACCTGGATTATAGGTTGGAGAAAATGGATCATTAATCGGATGCTGGAATGCAGCATTCATCTGTTCTAGAGATTGAGTATTTCCTAAGAGTGGACATTGCTTTGAAGCATGGGCTGTAGAAAGACAGTTATGACAACCTGAGGCAGAAACTTGATTGATTTGTGCCGGAGCTCGTTCTTTGGTTTCTAAAGTTTCTAACCTGCGTAGAATTGTAGCCATCTTAGCTTCAGAGGCTATGTTTGACTCTAAGGAAGGACCTCTAGAACTGGATTGGGGAACTGATGAATCACAGTGTTCCCACTGCATGGTTTTCTTGAATAAATTCTCTAAAAAGTCCCAAGCTTCACAAGATTTTTCTTCATGAAATCCCTTGACACATTGACTCTAAGAAAGTTTTTGAAGAATAATCCAATCCTTCATAAATGATTTGGCATAATCGCCACTTTTCAAGACCATGGTGAGGACATTGGATAAGAAGATCTTTAAATTCATCAAAATACTTCCAAAAAGGTTCTCCCGGGACAATTTTAAAATTTTGAATGCTGTTTCTAAGCTTGACTGCTTTTGTGGATAGGAAAGAATTTTTTGAAAAGCATTATAAATTCACCCCAAGTTGAGATGGAATCGTGGGCAAGCTATCTGACCATTTTTGGCTTTGTCCTTGAGGGCAAATGGAATAAATCGGAGTTTGATCGCATCTTCGGTTAAGTCCCTCATCTTGATCATGAGGCAAACTTCTTCAAATTCGGAGATGAAAATGTAAGCGTCTTCGGTTTCTACTCCTAGGAATTTGGGAAGCATGTTAATAAAATGTGGTCTAAGTTTGAAATTTGCTCCATTGACCTCGGGGAGTTTTATGCAAGAGGGGATTGCATTTCTAGTGGGGTAACAAACATCTTGAAGAACAGGTGGGTTAGTATTGGCCATTTCGTTTGGTTCAAGAAATGGATCAAAACGAATTAAACGATTGGTATTATCCCTAACCCAAGTTTGCATACACCAAAATCAATTTTTTTTTATTTTTATGAAAAAGGATAAGAGAAAAAGTTAAGAAGATGATGAGAAAAAAAGAAAAAGGAAAAACTAACTAAAAGCAAATCAAGGCAATCACTTTTCAATCACCCTAACTCTAGGGTTAAGCCTAAACTTGACTTAGACCAGCTCCTAACCAAAAATTCCCTTAGTGAAAAGATCAAAGTTTACTCAGGTAATTAGCCAGGTAAGGATAGTACTAGAGGGAGATCAAAGATCAATTAAGTACCTCTTTCTATGAGCTTTATGCAACCCCTAAACCTTGCCTTAGACACCAATTAATCCAGATAAACTTGGACCGGTTCACTTAAGGATTTCTTATTCCTTAATGAGCTTGAATCCTTAGGGGCCAACGTCTAATCAAATTTTAAGAGGCTTGGGTAAGTGTAGTGAGGAATTAGTGATTTTTGGGCTAAGGAAAGGGTGATGAAATCCCTCACATTATCTTGATTAATGGGTTTTGCCCTTAAGATATTTTCAAGTGTGTGCCAAATCAAGATGCTCAAATCACTTGGTGAATTCCTACTATTATATGAAATGCAACCCTAGGAATTAAAAGCAACTAAAAGGATGCAAAAATAAAAATCTTTTTATTTTTATTATGGTCGACAATCAAAGAAATGAAGTTTATTAGAGATTAGACAAGGGTAAAATCTTTTTTTTATTTTTGTTTTTTATTTTTTTATCCTAATTGTCTCTAATGTGAATGAACTATCTAAAGGGTGGAATTGAGAATACTAGAAAGAAGAGTTACCCACGCAATCGCTATCCAAAGCCTCGTTGGAGGCAAATCTTCAATCTTGAATCTTCAACTCTTGATCTTCAAGCTCTAAGTTCCTACACAAAAGAAAAACACACAAAATAAGGAACCAAAATTAATCAAAATCCTACTTATGCACCGTTCCCCGGCAACGGCGCTAAAAACTTGATGGGAAATAAATGATTACCTCCTAAGTTGCAAGTATACAACCTTGATCAAGTTATAGTATATAAGATTATCGATCCCACGAGGAACGGGAAGTAGGAAGAGTTTTGTTCAAGTTTTGGTTCTCAAATTATGCGTGTGACAATTAGGAGTTATTCAAATAAAATGAAAGTAAGAAAATGGTGAAAGTGGTTCGTGAGAGATAAGAGAGAGTGGATTGTGGATTATGTGCAATAAAACAAGGAAGAAAATGAGAGTGGAGAGATTTAGAAAATGTGTGTGATAAAAACGAGGAAGAAAATGAGTGTGAGAGGGTTTAAAGATAGAAGTGGTAAAGTGAAAATAAAAGAAAATGAGTGTGAGAGAAGGAGGGGGTGATTGTGATATGTGTAAATAAAAAGAAAAAGAAATTAAGAGAGGAGAAAGACAACAAATGAAAAATAAGGATAAGAGGAAAATTAAGAATGTAAAGTATGGAGGATTAATTAAAGATATGAGGAATCTAGAGTAGATCCACTTAGCTTATCTCAATCTCACAAGAATGAGTTGGATTTGTTAGCTAGTTTCAAACAATCTCTAGGGATCCCACAAGTATTAGCTCCACACTTAGAAAAGGGGTAATTTCCTAGAGGGTTCTAGCCTCAAGGTGAATAAAAGGAAAGAAAAATCTATTCTAGAAAGTAAATACAAGAATTAAATACATTGCATGAAAGTAAATTGCATGAAAGTAAATTGCATGAAATTAAATTGCATGAAAGTAAATCTAAGCTACAAAGCAATTAAATGAACAAGAAAGAAAATGAAAAAGAAATAAAATAGAAACCAACAACTCCTGATCTTAATCTAATCCTCCTTTTGTTCCTTGGATTAGAAGAAGAGAAAGGAAATTGAAGGGGTGAAAAATTTCATTTATTGTGTAACAAAAGTTACAATTTTTGGAAGGTCTTCTCAATTAAGAGTGACCCTCCTCTCCAAATGGAGTTTTTACAAAATATTTCACAATCTCAAGCCCTCACTCTACCCCTCTATTTATAGATAACAAGAATCTCTCACAACCTTTGGATTTGCCTTGGCCCCCAAGTCACACTCACAACCATAGGATTTAGGTTAGCCCCTAAACAACCCTCATAGCCATAGGATCTCTCCAAATAATCTAGACCATTAATTTAATCCTTGAGAGATGGGCTTTGTGGGCTTTATTTCTTTTATATTTAATTCCTTTAAGACTCTTGGGCTTCTCTTAAATGCTCTTGGGCTTCTTAGAATTTAACTTAGCCTTCAAATACTTGAATATATATCATTTAAATTCGGATTTCTGTCAAACTCTGCTGCTGCTGATAAAATTTTGAGAATCTAGTAATTTGGATGGCTCCGTCTCGTCGAGATAGGCGATTTTCATATATAATATGT